>CM052901.1:50267120-50287951 GCA_028534135.1 Potos flavus
GAAACATGAGAATGAGTGAAAAAAATAGAAAAGAAAGAAAGAAAAAGAACTTGTATCTATGAAATATACAGGTTTTGGGGTATTATTGGGAGCTTAATATATTGATTTCCCCTACTGTTGGGGTTTTATATTTTTATGGGGGCCCTGTGGTTATTGTCTTCTTGTTTTTGGGTTGTCTTCTGGGGGAGGGGCCTGTTGCGTTGTTTTCCAGTCAATCTTGCTTGGGTTGAGTCGCCCTGCCCCCCAACTGAGGGGCTGGGCTCTGTGGAAAACAGTTTTTCAGGCTTCTGCTCTCTGGAGGTTTTCGCTCTTTTGCAGTTTTTTTGACTTTTCAGAGAGTCCAAGCAAGGAGTCTGCCTGTACCCAGACCTTCGCGTCACAGAGAAGCCTCAGTCTGCTTCCCTCCGGGTGGTCCAGAATGCAGTCTCCCCTCTGCAAGCTCCGCTCACACCGCAGCCTGCCACAGGCGGTGCGCACCCCCAGCCACCGTCTCAGTGGCCCCGAGAGGCCCTCAGTAATCTCTGCACCCTTGAGCGACCAAAGCCTCGAGGTCTAGGAAACTGGTTTCTGGGTGCTGCCATAGCTGTGACTGCTGTCCGGGCTCCTTGTCCGCGCCAGGGGCTCTCAGATTCCTGCCCCAAGCGGCCGTGTTCTCTCCAGTGGTGGTGTCGGCTGGGAGCGCCCAGACCCTGTAGCAGGCGGCGGACTTCCCGCGGTCCTAGAGACTGCTGGCTATGGCTCGCAGCCAGGTCTCTCAGGGGCTTGGGGGAGAGCACCCAGTCCAGGGAGCGCTGCACATAGAGAAAAGCTGCAGGCTCATGAACCACACCAAGCTCTCTAAGGCGCTTGCAGGAGTGCGCCCCACTCTCTAAATGGTGCAAGGGGCAGAAAGCTGCAGGTTCATGAACCGCAGACTGGATCCCCCGCCAGTGTCTCTTTGATGCGGTTGGTGCCCTTCCTGGGAACGTGGGCTTAGGCCCATTCCCGTGACCACCTGCTTCCACTGGTTGCTCCTTAAGTTCTTTTGCTCTTTTTAAGTGTTTTTAACTGGGCTCTAAGTTAATGCTGGTCCCCAACCACAGGGCACTTTCCTTGGGGGTATCACTGTCCTTGGGTCGCTTCTGGTGGCTACCTTTCCCTTCTGTTTATCCTCAGATACAGGTTCGCGTGTTCCCACTCTGCTTTACCTCTCCGCTGCTGCCTTCTGCTCCACCTTGTGCAAATATAGATGGGATCCAGCTGTATCTCAGCCAGTTCAGGCCTTCTTCTTTCATGTGGGACTCCTATTGTAACAGAACTGCCTTCTCTCCTCACCAGGGCACACAATCCAGGTCTTCATTCAGGGCTTCCTCCCCAGGAGGAGCGGTGCAGGATCGTGCTGCAGGAAATCTGCTGTGTTTGGCGACTCCAAACGGGGCCATGCGCCAGAGATAGAAACACTGACCGGGTGAGCTTGGAGTGCGTCTGGAGACCAGGGAGATGGGAGGGATTGACTGCTTTTCTCTGAGGGCACACTGAGGAGTGGGGCCCCGAGCTCTCGGCTCCTACGGACTGGAGATTAGGAGGCTGCCATTTTCATTCCCATCCTCCAAAGCTGTGCAGAAAGCGTTCCTCCCCTCCCAAATCTTAAGCAGACTCCATACTCAGCACAGAATCAGACACAGGGCTTGATCTCAAAACCCAGAGATCATGACCTGAGCCAAAAACAAGTCAGACGCTTGACTAACTGAACTTAACCTCAACTAGGGGCCAGGTGCTTTTAGCCTTTTCTTTTTTTTTTTTTTTGGCCCTTGGCGCATCTTTTTAAAATGCAAATTCCAGTGATATAATTCTTAAGTAAAAACAATGGGGGAAAGACATTTAAAACCTGACTTGTCAAGGACAAAAACAATTCTTAAGTGTGTTCTCCATAAATATTAAGAGAAAGCTTTAGCCATCTAGACCAATGACCTTAACTAATTCCATCTACCAGAAAAAACTAAAACGAAATCAAATCCAGCTTTTATAACTAGTAAATTTTGTATCTATTTCATGGCAGTAATATTAAAACGGAAGCTATAAGGTCTGCATGTATCTGTATGTTAACATGTGTTTATATATGTGTTGTAAATGTGTTTCACCTCTGGATGATATTGCTAAAATTGATTTTTAAAATAGCTTTATTTATTTGGTTTGAAGGAAAGTGCTTGTAAGGATTGAGCATTCTAAAACTCAAAGAGAGAAAAACCAACCCAGATGCTTTTCAAGTTTACATGGTCTAAAAAAATTTTGATACAAAAGCTACTTTGAGATTGATAGTTTAATAAAAATAGACATGTCTTTTGGAATTACCAACACCAAATATAATACAAATAATTAACTTTTATTCTACCTGGTTTTATTAAATTCATGTATCCTTTGCAATTTGTCAGAAAACGTGACTTAAAATGGTAGTTGATTTTGTCTGTTTCATGAAGTTTTCATAGATAGTTATTAAGAGCAAGTAGGTTGAATAGATAAAAACGTTTGTAGGTAAACTTTTAAATAGCTTTCAAAATTTTTAATAATCTAAAACTAAAGTTTTTTGGGGGGTTAAATGATAAATTGGGTTGAATTTATTGTATATATAAGTATTTTCCTAAGAAGATAGAATACTGAAATTTTGATTACTAAACATGTTTATCTACTTTTGTCTTACGATCTAAAGATAAATTTGGATCTGTTAGTAAACAACATGTTTTATGCTTTATTGAAAGAATGTAGTATGAAAACATACATTTCTAAAAATTTTTAAATATGTTCATAAATTTACAATTAAAAATGCTGATGTCATAGATCATTCACAATTGTTTTCTACTTAGTTTTTACTAGAACTTAACGTTTCTAAGCATGAAGAATTCTAAAATGTGATTAAGACTACTGGTAATAAAAGAAACAACTCTATGAAAGGAAAGTAAAATAGGTGTTTTTGGTAAGAAAGTTATGAGGAATAGGAAAAATAAAATAATTTTATCCTAAAATAAGACTTGTTTTTAGAAAGGGAAAACAAAACAAAATCTAAATTAAAAAGAAAGTTGTGGAACGTTTCTGAAAAAGGAACCTTTGAAAAAGATTTTTTCAATGGTTAGAACTGACTGCAGTTGAAATAAATGTTTTAATATGTGTATATGGACTAATTGGACTAATTTCTTTAATACAAAGTAATACAGTAACTGAATAGATAAAAGAAAATTAAAAAAAAAAAAAGACCAAACTATACGATGCCTACAAGAGACTCATTTCAGATGAAAGGACACACACACTTAAAGTAAACTTGTAGAAAAAGATATTCCATGCAAATAGACAAAAGAAACCAGAGGTAACTACACTCATATCAACCAAAATAGACTTTAAAACAAAGACTGTAATAAGTGACAGAGAAGGTCATTACATAATGATAAAAGGCTCAGTCCAAAAAGTGGATATAGCATTTGTATATATTTATACACTCAAAATAGGAGCACCAATATATAAAAGAAATATTAATAGGCCTAAAGGGAAAAATAAACAGCAATACAATAATAGTAAGTTTTAATATCTCACACCAATGGATAGATCATCCAGAATGAAAATAGAGAAGATCAGCCTTAACTGTACATTAGACCAGACAGACTTAGATATATACAAAACACTCCATCCAAAAGCAATGGAATACACATTCTTCTCAGGTTCCCATGGCACATTCTCCAGGATAAATCATATATTTGGACACAAAACAAGCTTTAATAATTTTTAAAAAGATTGAAATTATATTAAGCATTTTTCCCAGCCATAATGGCATTAAACTATAGATCAGTTACCAAAAACAAACAAACAAACCTGGAATGGATAAAGAAGATGTGGTACGTACATACAATGGAATATTACTCAGCCATCAGAAAAGATGAATACCCACCATTTGCATAGACATGGACAGAACTGGAGGGGATTATGCTAAGTGAAATAAGTAAAGCAGAGAAAGACGATTATCATGTTTTCATTCATATGTAGGACATAAGGAATAGAGCAGAGGACCACAGGGGAAGGGAGGGAAAACTGAATGGGAAGAAATCAGAGAGGGAGACAAACCATGAGAGACTCTAGACTCTGGGAAGTAAACAGGGTTACAGAAGGGAGGGGGTGGGGGTGACCAGGTGATGGGTATTAAGGAAGGCAATGAGCACTGAGTGTTATGCACAACTAATGAATAGTTGACCACTACAACGAGGACTTATGAAGTACTTTATGTTGGCTAACTGAACATAATAGAAAATAAGCAAACAAAACACCTGGAAAATTATCCAATATGTGGAGATTAAACAACATGCTACTGAGTAACTGATAGTTCAAAGAAGAAATCAAAAGAGAAATAAGAAATACCTGACAAAAGAAAATGGAAATAGAACATACGAAAACTTATAGGAGTCAGTAATACCAGTTCTCAGAAGTTCTGATGGAAATTCATAGCAATAAACGCCTACGTGAAGAAAAAAGTCTAAAGTAAACAACTTCACTCCTACTAGAACTAGAAGAACAAACAAAGCCCAAAGTTACTAGAAGAAAGAAGAAAGAGAAACAGAAAGAAGAAAGAAAAAGATCACAGCGGAAATAATTAGAGACTAAAAAGACTAAAAATAATCAATAAAACCAAGAGCTGATTCTTCAAAATATAATCAAAATTGAGAAATCTTTAGCGAGACTCACCGAGAAAAAAAGGAGTTGACTCAAAATCAGAAATTAAAGTGGGGATGTTACAACTGATACCTTAGAATATAAAGAATCATAAGAGAATACTGTGGAAAAAAAAAAGAGAGAGAGAGAATACTGTGAACAATTACATGCCAACAAATTGGACAAACTAGAAGAAATGGATAAGTTCCTAGAAACATGCAATCTACCAAGAGTGAACCAGGAAGAAATAGAAAATCTGGGGCAGCTGGGTGATGCAGTCTGTTAAGCATCCAACTCTTTGTTTTGGCTCATGTCATGATCTCAGGGTTGTGATATCAAGCCCCACATTGGGCTCCACACTCAGCATGGAGTCTGCTTGAGATTCTCTCTCCCTCTCCCTGTGACCCTCCCATTTGTGCTTTCTTTCTTTCTCTCTCAAATAAATAAATAACTCTTATTTAAAAAATGAAATAGAAAATTTGAAAGCATTCTCTATAAGCTCAGGTTCAAGATAAGGTTGCCTGTTTTTATCAACCCTATTCTACATTGTACTGGCGGTCCTTGCACAGTAGAGCAAGAAAAAAAAAAATAAAGGTAAAGGATTGAAAAGAAAAAATAAAGAAAATGTGAACAAATCAATTACTAGTAAGGAGATTGAACCAGTAATAAAAAACATCCTAACAAACAAAAGTCCATTATCATTCAATATTCAAACAAGAATTAATCTAATTCTTCTCAATTCTTCCAACAAATAAAAGAGTAAGAAACACTTTCAAATTCATTTCATGAGAAATATGTTAGCCTAACACCAAAATCAGGTAATGATGCCACAAAAAAAATAAAACTACAATCCAGTATCCCTGATGAAAATAGATGCAGAAATCCTCAGCAAAATATTAACAAACTGAATTCAACAATACACTACAAAGTCCATACATCATGATCAAATGTGATTTATTCCAGGGATGCAAAGATGATTCAACATCTACAAATCAATCAATGTGATAATGAAGAATAAAAATCATATGATCATCTCAATGGGTACGGTAAAAGCATTTGACAAAATTCAACAGCTATTTGATAAAAACTGAGCAAACTGGGTATGGAGGAAATGTACCTCAACACAATAAAGGCTATATGTGACAAGCCCACAGCTAACATACTGAATGGTGAAAAGCTGAAAGATTTTCCTCTAAGATCAGGAACAGGGAAAGGAAACTCTCACCACTTTTATTCAATATAGTATTGGGGGTTCTAGCCAGAGCAATTAGGCAAGAAAAATAAATAAAATGTATTGGAATTGGAAAGGAATACATAAAGCTGTCACTATTTATATATGATATATTATATATAGAAAACCCTAAAGATGCCACCACAAAAGCCCTATTAGAACTAATAAACAATTCAGTACAGTTGCAGGATACAAAATTAATATATACAAAAATCTATTTCATTTATATACACTAATAACAAACTAACAGAAAAAAAAATTTAAAAAACAATTCCATTTATAATTCCATCAAAAAGAAAAACAACACTGATAAATAAATTTAACCAGGAAGGTAAATGATCTTTAAACTGTAATCTATAAGACACTGGTGAAACAAGTTGGAAAAGACACAAATAAATGGAAAGGTACTTCATGCTAATGGACTGGAAGAATGAATATTATTAAAATTTCCATACTATGCAAAGCAATCTACAGATTTAATGCAAGATCTATCAAAATTCCAATGGTATTTTTCACAGAGATTGAACAATCCTACAATTTGTATGGCACCACAAATAACCATGAAAAGCCAAAGTAATCTTGAGAAAAAAGAACAAAGCTGGAGACACCATATTTCCTGATTATTCAAACTATATTACAAGCTGGAGTAATTAGAATAGCATGGTATTGGCATAAAAACAGACACATAGATCAGTGGAACAGAATTGAGAGTCCAGAAATAAATTCACACATATATGGTCAATTAATTTACCAAAAAAAAAAAAAAAGGAGCTGAGAATATCAATGGGGAAAGGATAGTCTCTTCAATAAACAGTGTTGGGAAAACGAGGCAGCCACATGCAAAAATAATAAAGTGGTCTCATTAGATCACTGTTTTACATCATACACAAAATTCACTCAAAATTAATTAAGTCTTGAATGTAAGACCTAAAACCATAAGACTCCTAGAAGAAAACACAGCTGCTAGTGTCTTGACACTGTTCTTAGTAATGATTATTTGGATTTGACACCAAAAGTAAAGGCACCAAAAGCAAAAATAAACGAGTAGGATTACATAAAACTAAAAAGCTTCTGCACAGGAAAGGAAATCAGCAACAATGTAAAAAGGCAGCTGTAGAAATGGAGAAAAATATTTGTGAGTCATATATCTGATAGAGGGTTAATATTCAAAATATGCAAAGAAGTCATACGACTCAATAGCAAAAACCAACCTGATTAAAAATAGGCAAAGGATATGAATGTATACGTTCTAAAGAAGACATAAAGATGGTATATAGAAAGATGCTCAACATTACTAATTATCAAGAAACTGCAAATCACAAAGGGATATCACCTCACACGTGTTAGAATGGCTATATCAAAAAGACAAAATTACAGGTGTTGGCAAGGATGTGGAGAAAAGGGAACCCTTGTGCACTGTTGGTGGAAATGTAAATTGGTGCAACCATTATGGAAAACTAAAAATGCAATTACCATATGATCCAGCGGTTCCATTTTGGGGTATTTATCCAAGGAAAACAAACAAACAAAAAAAAACTAGTCCACAAACATATATACACCATCATGTTTATTGCAGCATTTTTTACAATAGCCATGACATGCTAACAGCCAAGTGTCTGCTGATATGTGTATATGTGTGTGTGTGTGTGTGTGTGTGTGTGTGTATATGTATATATATGATGACATAGATGAGCTAGAGAGTATTATGCTATTATGCTAGGTGAAATAAGTCAGAGAAAGACACATGACATATGATTTCACTCATATGTGGAATTTAAGAAACAAAGAAATGAACACAGCAAGGGAAAAAGGGAGGAAAACCAAGATAGACTCTTTCCCTCTCTCTCTCTCTCTCTTTTAGATTTTATTTATTTGAGAGAGAAAGAGAGAGTGCACAAGTGGGAGGGAAAGGGGGAGAGAATCTGAACCAGACTCTGCACTGAGTGCAGAGCCTGATGGGGGGCTTGATCCCAGGACTGCAAGATCATGACCTCAGCCAAAACCAAGAGTCGGGCACTGACTGAACGACTCAAATGCCCCCAAGAAATAGACTCTTAACTATAGAGAACAAACTGATGGTTACCAGAGGGGAGGTTGGTGGGGGGATGGTTTAAATAGGTGATGGGGATTAAGGAGGGCACTTGTGATGAGCACCAGGTGTGGTATGGTAGTTTTGAATCACTAAATTCTACACCTGAAACTAATATTACACTCTTAACTAGCTGGATTTTTTAAAAAAGATTTTATTTATATATTTGAAAGAGAGAGAGAGAGCATGAGAAAGGGGGAGGGGCAAAGGGAGAGGGACATGCAGACTCCCTGCTGATCAGGGAGCCCAATGCAGGCTCATTCCCTGGACCCTGGGATCATGACCTTAGCTGAAGGCAGACGCTCAACTGACTGAGCCACCCAAGCACCCCTAACTAACTGGAAGTTAAATAAAAACTTGGGAGAAAAGATAAATAGATAGATAGATAATAGATAGAAATGATAGGTAGATAGAGAGATGAGATAGATGATAGATGATAGATAGATAGATAGATGATAGATATCTACATATACAGTATAGTATTATTCTCCCATAAAAAAGAATGAAATCTTACCATTTGTGACACAAATGGACCTCCTTGAGGGTATTATGCTAAGTGAAATAGTCAGATAAAGAAAGAAAAGTACCATGTGATATCACTTATATGTGGAATTTAAGGGTAAAAAAAATCTGAGCTCATAAATTCAGAGAAAAAAATCACAGTTACCAGAGATGAGGGGTGGATGATGTATGAAATAGGTTAAGGGTGTCAAAATTTACAAATTTCCAGTTATAAAATAAGTCATTAAGATATAATATACAGCCAAGTGACTACAGTTAATATTACTTTATTGCATATTTCAAAGTTAATAAGAGCTGATAACTTAGAAGCTCTCATCATAAGAAAATATATTTTGTAACTATGCATGGTGATGCATGTTAACTAGACTTACTATGGTGTTTATTTTGCAATACATACAAATACTGAGTTACGTTTTACACTTGAAACTAATATAATATTATACATCAAGAAAATGCATATCCAGATATCTGGTGACATTCTCAAAACAAGGGTAAATTTCTAAAAGAAGTCAGAAAGGAAAGATAGATCATGTACAATCTAAAGCAACTAAACTAACAACCAACATCTTAGAGCAACAAGGAAGACAGAAGATAAATTATATATTCAAAGTGCTGAGAGAAGATAATTTTTAACATAGGATTGTGTAGCCAACAAAATTATCCTCTAAGGACAAGTGTAAAATAAAGACCTGTGGTTAATATATCCTAATGGACCTTTACTAAAGGAACATGTAAAAAATATAACCCAGGTAGGAAAAAAAGTAATACCAGAAGGTGGGTCAGTAATGCTAGAAAGAACAAGAATCAAAGAATCTGGCAAATATGTAGGTAAATCTAAGTGAACATTTTTTTAAAAATTAAGAACAATGTCTATGGGATTTTAAATGACAGAAAATCAATAATTTACAAGTTGTGCAATTGAAGTAAAGGTGTTTTAAGTAAAAGTATTTAAGGTTTTTTGAAAAGCAGGGTAAGATATTATTTTTAGGTATTATAAATTATGTACACATAGTAAAATTTCAAGGGTATTTAATAAAAATAGAGTTTATAAATTTTAAAGCAAGTGACAGAAAATTAAGTCATTAGACTCCTAAAACTTTGAACGCTGAACATTTGTGAACTCTTCCAGGTCAGTGTAGCTTTCACTAAGATGTTCTAGTTTACAAATAGTAAAGTGTCATTGGACCTTTTTTGATTCTTCAATAGATATAATAGACTTAACTAATGCACTAATGCTGTGGACCTAAAAGAAAAAAAAAAAACTAACTTCAGTTCTAAGGGTGATGTTGCTTTGGAATGTCTAGATAACCACCAAGTCCCTGATGCTGGTTTTATAAAACCTCTTAGACCTGGGGTGAATAAGAATAGTGTTCTGCAGAATTAAGCTGCATGTGGAACAAGACTGCAGAGTTCTACAGACTACCTTCACATTAATGCACTAATGCTCTAAAAAAGAGAGTGATATGCTTGCATATCCTGAGATTCACCTCTGCTTCCTCTGCAGTCCTATTTAGATCAATGATTCTCAAACCTGATTGCATGTCGAATCACCTAGAGAGTATTAAAACCTATAAGTAGCCAAGCCCTTCTCCAGACTAGTTAAATTAGGATTTAGTGATTGATCAGGAATAGGTTGCTATCCCCAGTCCCTTTGAAATATTTTGAAATTGACTATATCCTCTTCCATGTTTTTTGTCAGGATCCAAGTCTCCATTATTCACCCAGGCCGGCCTTGCTTCCAAAGCTTCTCTCTGAACCTGTCACTCTCCCCTCAAAGCCTATCCGTTTGTTGTCACATTCTCTCAATTCCAACAAATAACTGACTAATCTTAATTACTGAGCCATGACAAGAGTGTTAATGGTTGAAAATAGCTTAGTGTGTTCCCTAGAGAGAGAAGAGAAAAAAAAGGGAGTTGTAGTTTAACAGGAGAATTCCAGTAATGGAGAATATAAACTCAAAGGAATGAATATGGAAGAGGTTACTGCCTATGCTCTCCTCTAGGATTCTGATGGATTCCTGTCTCACATTGAGGTCTTTTATTCATTTAGAGTTTATCTTTGTGTGGTGTAAGAGAATAGTCAAGTTTCATTCTTCTATATGTAGCTGTCCAATTTTCCCAGCACCATTTATTAAAGAGTCTTTTTTCCGTTGGATATTTTTTCTTGCTTTGTCGAAGATTAGTCGACCATAGAGTTGAGGCTCCATATCTGGGCTCTCTATTCTGTTCCATTGATCTATATGTCTGTTTTTGTGCCAGTACCATGCTGTCTTGGTGATTACAGCTTTGTAATATAGGTTGAAATCAGGCAACGTGATGCCCCCAGCTTTGTTTTTCTTTTTCAACATTTCCTTGGCAATTTGGGACATTACGATAAGGAAGGGAAAAATGAAGGGGATCAAAATCAGAAGGGGAAAGGAACCATGAGAAACTATAGATTACAGAAAACAAAGTGAGGGTTTCAGAGTGGAGGGGGGTAGGGGGATGGTTTAGCCTGGTGATGGGTATTAAGGAGGGCATGTATACTTGGAGCACTGGGTGTTATATGCAAACAATGAATCATGGAACACTACATCAAAAACTAATGATGTACTTACAGTATGGTGACTAACATAACATAATAAAATAAAAAATAAAATAAAAGCTAAATAGACCAATGGGGGGGGGGGAAAGAATGAATATGGAAAGAAGTAACTCCAAGCATTTTGTCAGAGGGTACAAATGAGATATTTGGTACAAAATTCATATGAGAGCCCCAGACTTATCTGAAGTTAGTTACAGTTTCTGCGTATGTATAATTTGACCTGTGAATAGAATCTTCTTCACATGGAAGTAAAAATTGCATTTATTCCAGAGAATGGAATGGGCTAGACAGGGAAGATGAAAGGAAGGTAAAAGATAGTAAATTGTTGTTGATGGTTCCCACAACAGCAAGGATGTTCCAGCCAGTATTCATGCTCTCTGCTGCTGAATCCATACACATTTTTAGGGGTAGAGAAATAATTTTAATTTCTTTCTTGTTCTCTGAGAACAACTCAATGAAAAATGAGAAGAAATATATTGTTCTTGGGCTGAAGGGAAAATATTTTAACAATTTGTTTCTATGGAAGCTTCTCTCTCTTTTTTTTAAGATTTTATTTATTTATTTGACAGAGAGAGAGAGAGAGACAGCGAGAGAGGGAACACAAGCACAGGGAGTGGGAGAGGAAGAAGCAGGCTTCCTGCTGAGCAGGGAGCCCGACGCAGGGCTCGATCCCAGGATCCCGGGATCATGACACCAGCTGAAGGCAGACGCCCAACGACTGAGCCACCCAGGCACCCCAAGCTTCTTTTTTTTTTTAACTAGATGCCAAAGACAAAAATGTACATCTTCCCATAATTAATAAAAATGTACTAAAATTTTTTCAATTTATATAAGAAATATAAGATGGATACTAGGCAAATTTAGGACATTGTGAAAAAACATTCAGTTGTGTTCCCCATCTAAGCTATATTTATCTTGAAAACTTAAATATCTTGCATAGTAGTCAAAGGTCATTGTTTTGTCTCCTTCTTAATCTTTACCTAGTGTTGATGGTTTTACATTGCTTGCCTGACACAAAACTTGATTTGTGAATTTATAACTTTCAAAATTTTTTCACAGATTTTTCTTCTAATTACCACTTAGTTGTACTGAATGTTTTCTTTAAAACTCAGAATTTTTTAATTTAAATTTTAAATTAAAATTTAATTTAAATTAATTTAATTAATTTAAATTAAATTAAATTTTAAAAATTTAAAAATGTGAAGTACCACTAACTGCTTTTTAAGTTATTATTTAAATTCTAGTTAACATACAGTGTAATATTAGTTTTAGGTGTATAATTTAGTGATTCAACACTTACATACAGCACCTGGTGCTCATCACAAGTGCCCTCCCTAATCCCCATCACCAACTTAATCCAAACCCTCATCCACATCCTTTCTGGTAACCATCAGTTTGCCCTCCCTAATCCCCATCACCAACTTAATCCAAACCCTCATCCACATCCTTTCTGGTAAACATCAGTTTGTTGTCTAGAGTTGAGTCTTTTTCTTGTTTTGCCTCATTCTCTTTTTTCCCCCATGCTTATTTATTTTGTGTCTTAAATTCCACATATGAGTGAAATCATATGGTACTTTTTTTTCTTTGACTGACTTATTTTGCTTAGCATAGAGTACCTACAGTTAGTGGTACTTCATCACTAACTTTAAATTATCACAGTAACAAGGAACAAAGCAAATATGGCTATATGTAAGCCATAGTTAATCCAGAACTTTTCCCCAATTGAGCTTTTGTTCCAATATGGCTAAAATAAGCAAGTACCTTGGTTGGTGTTTGACCTACTCTCTCTGACCTTCCTAGATTTCTTGGAGGCTTTACAAGAGGCCGCCCAAACTTAGGTCACAAAAAGGAAAAGAAAGCATGAAAGGTTAAAGTTTTTCTGAGGCTAACTTCAGGGTGAAAGTCATGGTTGAAACATTTATGCTAAAGTGTGGACCTAAAAGAAAAAGTAAAAGGTAAACCTATTCCCAAATAACATACGTGATCATTGTCATGTAAAATCATTTGAAAAATACGTCCTATCACTAACAGACTAAAAGAGCTTTTGAACAGATTGGTTTATCTAGTCATGTCCAGTGCCAGCTTGGAGGTTAAGCAGAGGCTAATTGTGAATATAGCATGCTTTTCATTTCATGCTCATTAACACAAAAGGAACTCCAAAATTGTCTTTGTGTCATTAAAACTTTTGTAAGCCCCCTATTGTGGGTCCAAGAACAAAATCGACCCAGAGCATTGACTACACTGGTTCATTTGTCTGAAGGATCTGATTGATACTTATCCAACTCTCACCCCAAATGGGAGATTAATGGCTTGGTATGGATAAAATGAGGACAGTTATCCTTTGGGATCGACCTTTTGGGGTCAGAGTCAGTCTTATTTGTAATTTATTTTTATTTAATTATACTGTAAGCATAGAGAGAGGTGGAAGTTTGGGGGATTCTTCTTAATTTATAGAAAAAAATGAATGTGCATGATTTTATCAAAATAAAAAATTTTTAAGATTTTATTTTTAAGTAATTTCTACACCCAATGTGGAGCTTGAACTCACAACCCTGAGATCAAGAGTCACACTCCACTGACTGAGCCAGCCAGGCATGACAACAATTTTACAGAGAAAAAGAACATGTGACCTATTGATCTGAAGAATTATTTGGAGTATCTCTGTGTATAATGTGTTGGGTTTTTTTTTTAAATCTTGTGGCAGTATTTCTTGTTGCTGTTGCAGGAACTGTGAGCACAAATTAGTCACAGCTTGAACATCTGTGTATATGAGTAAAATGGTGAAAGAATATATAAAAATAAATTGTGTCAGAAATTGTTCCAGAAAAGGAAGAAAATTATATCTGAATGAAAGAATGGAAATAAGTATAAGATGTCAGAAATTGAGAAGGAAAGACAGGTTGAAGAATAAAAAAGGAAAAGATAAGCAGTGAATACATTATTCCATTCCAGTGGTACTTCAGAATACAAAATGATATTAGCTAATATAGTTCCAAGTAATTTAAATACACTTACATAATCCTTAAAGAGATTGGTATGGTTATTATCCCCATTTTATAGATGAGGAAAAAGGAAAATGAGACACAGGACTAAGTAACTTTGTGAAGGTCATACCACCAGCACATTGAAATGTTTAGATTTCAAACAAACAAAACAAAAACCAAAAACCAAAAATGTAGATTCTAAATTAGGCAGTTGACTCCAGAACCCATGTTCTCAATTACGGCAATGTGACGTGAGAAACCAGAGTCCCACTTTTCCTATTAAGAGCCTCTTTTGACAGTAGAGGAGGATGCAAGATGGTGGAGGAGTAGGAGACTGAAATATCATCAGGTCCCAGGAGTTCAGCTAGATAGTTATCAAACCATTCTGACCACCTACAAACTCAACAGGAGATAGAAAAGATGAAGAGCAGCAATTCTAGGAACAGAAAATCGACCACTTTCTGGAAGGTAGGACGTGCAGAGAAGTGAATCCCAAGCAACGGGAAGATAGACCACAGGGGGCGGGGCCAGCTCCTGGCAAGAAGTAGAGCAGCAGAGCACAAAATCGGAACTTTTAGAAGTCTGCTCCCCTGAAGGATGTCGTTCCAGAGGGTAAGGAGGGGGTGCCCTTATGGGGACAGTGTGGAGTGTCTGAGTGTAGCAGAGCTCCCAGGTATTGGAGCAGGGAAGCCAACTACAGAGATGGAGCTGAGGAGTGTGCTCTCAGTTTGGGGTTACCTTAAACTGTAATCCAAGTCACGGTCGGGCCACTGCTCTTCAAGCAGGGACCCCACAAGTCTCTCTCTCTCAAGAGAGACCCCCTCCATCCTCCTTCAGGAGGCGTGCTGCAGGAGCGTGCTGCAGCAAATTGCTGATTTTGGAGACTCCAAATGGGGCCATGTGCCAGAGATAGAAATGCTCAGTCACAAGCCGGAGTGCAGCCAGAGACCAGGGAGACAGGAGGGATTGACTACTTTTATCTGAGGGCTCACTGAGGAGGGGGGCCCCAAGCTCTCAGCTCCTATGGGCCAGAGATTTGGAGGCCGCCATCCTCATTCCCGTCCTCCAAAGCTCTATGGAAAGTGTTCAGGGAACAAAAGCTCCTGAGAGTGAACCCGAGCAGATGACTTAGCCTGGCCCCTGGCAAGGGTGGTGCAATTCCACCTCAGGCAAAGACATTTGAGAATCACTGCAAGAGGGCTCTCCCCCAGAAGATCAGAAAGAACATCCAGCCAAGATCAAGTTCACCAATCAATGAGAACTGCAGAACTCCAGAGCTAGGGGAAAACAACACATAGAATTCAGGGCTTTTTTCCCATGATCTTTTAGTCTTTCAAAGTTAAATTTTTTTAATTTTATTTTTTTCTTATTATATTTTTTAACTTTTCCTTTTTCTTATTTTAATATTTTTAACTGTTTTATCTTACCAACACCTTTTTTAAAAAAATCTTTTTAATTTAAATTTTTAAATTTTAATTCTTATAGTCATATGTTATCCCTTCATTATATTTAAACTTCATTATATTTAACCTTATTTTTTGTATACATATAGGGTTTTTTTCTTTAAAATTGGGGATACAATTTCTTGTAATAGATCAAACTATACTCTAATTCTAGCACATGGCTTTGTGCCAGTCTCCAGCCTGATCACATTCTCTCCTCCTTTTTTTTCTTTTTCCAAAATCTTATCAATTCCTTTTTAGAATCTTTTTTCAATTTTCATCTTTACACTCATAATTCATTTCTTCATCATGTTTACCCTTATTTTTGCATATATATAAGTTTTTCTTTCTTTAAAATTTTGGGAGGTAGCTTCTTCTAAGAGACTAGAATACACCCAAAATCAAGTGGGTGGCTCTGTTCTATTCACCAGTTTAATATATATATATATTTATATTTATATAATATATAAATATATAAATATTTATAAATATAAATATAAAAATATTATATAATATATAAATATTTATAAATATAAATATAAATATATATTTATATGTTTTTATTTTTAAAAATTTTCCCCCTTTCTTCTCCCCCCACTTTCAGGTCTCTTCTGATTTGGTAAGTGTATATTTATCTGGAAGATATTAGAGAACCCCTTTCTGGAAAAATAAAATGCCTTTCTAGAGAAATAAAAGAAATAAAATCTAACCACGTTAAAATCAAAAAAGCTATTAATTAGGTGCAATCAAAGATGGAGGCTCTTACTGCTAGGATAAATGAGGCAAAAGAGAGAATTAGTGATGCAGAAGACCAAATGAGGGAGAATAAAGAAGCTGAGCAAAAGAGAGACAAATGACTACTGGACCAGGAGGGGAAAATTCAAGAGATAAGTGAAAGCATAAGACAAAATAATATTAGAATAATTGGGATCCCAGAAGAAGAAGAAAGAGAGGGGCAGAAGGTATATTGGAGCAAATTATAGGAGAGAGTTTCCCTAATATGGCAAAGGGAACAAGCATCAAAATCCAGGAGGCACAGAGTACCCCCTCAAAATCAATAAAAATAGATCCACACCCCGTTATCTAATAGTAAAACTTACAAGTCTTAGTAACAAAGAGAAAATCCTGAAAGCAGCTCCCGACAAGAGGTCCGTAACATACAATGGTAGAAATTTTAGATTGGCAGCAGACCTATCCACAGAGACCTGGCAGGCCAGAAAGGACTGACATGATATATTCAGAGCACTAAATGAGAAAAATATCCAGCCAAGAATACTATATCCGGCTAGACTGTAATTGAAAGTAGAAGGAGAGATAAAATCTTCCAGGACAAACAAAAACTAGGAGAATTTTCAAACACCAAACCAGCCCTACAGGAAATATTGAAAGGGGCCTCTAAGCAAAGAGAGAGCCTAAAAGTAACAGACCAGAAAGGAACAGAGACAATATACAGTAACAGTCACCTTACAGGCAATAGAATGGCACTAAATTTATATCTTTCAATAGTTACCCTGAATGTAAATGGGCTAAATGCCCCAATCAAAAGACATAGGGTATCAGAATGGATTAAAAAAAAAAAAAAGACCTATTGATATGCTGTCTACAAGAAACTAATTTTAGACCCAAAGACACCTCCAGATTTAAAGTGAGGGGGTGGAAAACAATTTACCATGCTAATGGACAGCAAAAGAAAGCTGGAGTGACAATCCTCATATCAGATAAGTTAGATTTTAAGCCAAAGACTATAATAAGAGATGAGGAAGGACACTATATCATACTTAAAAGGTCTGTACAACAAGATCTAACAATTGTAAATATCTATGCCCCTAACATGGGAGGAGCCAATTACGTAAACCAATTAATAACAAAATCAAAGAAACACATGGACAATAACACAATAATAGTAGGGGACTTTAACATCCCCTCACTGAAATGGACAGATCAGTTAAGCAAAAGATCAACAAGGAAATAAAGGCTTTAAAAGACATACTGGGCCAGATGGACATCACAGATATATTCAGAATATTCCATCCGAAAGCAACAGAATACACATTCTTCTCTAGTGCACATGGAACATTCTCCGGAATAGATCACATCCTGGATCACAAATCAGATCTCATACAGTACCAAAAGATTGGGATCATTCTGCATATTTTCAGACCACAATGCTCTGAAACTAGAACTCAATCACAAGTGGAAAGTTGAAAAGAACTCAAATACATGGAGGCTAAAGAGCATCCTACTAAAGAATGAATGGGTCAACCAGGAAATTAAAGAAGAATTTTAAAAATTCATGGAAACAAATGAAAATGAAAACACAACTGTTCAAAATCTTTGGAAAACAGCAAGGGCGGTCCTGAGAGTAAAGTATATAGCAATACAAGGCTTTCTCAAGAAACAAGCAAGGTCTCAAGAAGACAAGCTAACCCTACACCTAAAGGAGCTGGAAAAAGAACAGCAAGGAGAGCCTAAATCCAGCAGGAAAAGAGAAATAATAAAGATCAGAGAAGAAATCAATAAAATAGAAACCAAAAGAACAGTAGAACAAATCAACAAAAATAGGAGCTGGTTCTTTGAAAGAATTAATAAGCTTGATAAACCCCCGGCCAGACTTATCAAAAAGAAAAGAGAAAGGACCCAAATTAATAAAATCATGAATGAAAGAGGAGAGATCACTACCAACACCAAAGAAATACAAACAATTATAAGAAAATATTATGAGCAACTATATGCCAGCAAATTTGACAATCTGGAAGAAATGGATGCATTCCTAGAGACATATAAACTACCAAAACTGAACTAGGAAGAACTGGAAAACCTGAACAGACCCATAAACAGTAAGGAGATTGAAGAAGTCATCAAAAATCTCCCAACAAACAAGAGCCCAGGGCCGAATGGCTTCCTAGGGGAATTCTACCAAACATTTAAAGAAGAATTACTACCTATTCTCCTGAAACTGTTCCAAGAAATAGAAATGGAAGGAAAACTTCCAAGCTTATTTTATGAGGCCAGCATTACCTTGATCCCAAAACCCGACAAAGACCCCATCAAAAAGAATTACAGACCAATATCCTTGATGAACACGAATGCAAAAATTCTCACCAAAATAGTAGTCAGTAAGATCCAACAGTACATTAAAAGGATTATTCACCACGACAAAGTGGGATTTATTCCTGGGCTGCAAGGTTGGTTCAACATCCACAAATCAATCAATGTGATACAATACATTAATAAAAGAAAGAACAAGAACCATATGATCCTCTCAACAGATGCTGAAAATGCATTTGACAAAGTACAGCATGCTTTCTTTTTTTTTATTAATTAATTTTATTTTATTTTTTCAGCGGTCCAAGATTCATTGTTCATGTACCACACCCAGCATGCTTTCTTGATCAAAACTCTTCAAACTGTAGGGATAGAGGGTACATATCTCAATATCATCAAAGCCGTCTATGAAAAACCCACAGCGAATATCATTCTCAATGGGGAAAAACTGAAAGCTTTTCCCCTAAGGTCAGACACACGGCAGGGCTGTCCACTATCACCACTGCTATTCAACATAGTACTAGAAGTCGTAGCCTCACCAATCAGACAACAAAAAGAAATTGAGGGCATCCGAATTGGCAAAGAAGAAGCCAAACTCTCACTCTTTGCAGATGATATGAGACTTTATGTGGAAAACCTAAAAGACTCCACTCCAAAACTGCTAGAACTCATACAGGAATTCAGTAGAGTTTCAGGATATAAGATCAACACACAGAAATCAGTTGCATTTCTATACACCAACAGAAAGAGAGAAGAAAGAGAAATTAAGGAGTAGATCCCATTTACAATTGCACCCAAAACCACAAGATACCTAAGAATAAACCTAACCAAAGAGGCAAAGAATTGTGCTCAGAAAACTATAAAGTACTCATGAAAGAAATTGAGGAAGACACAAAGAAATGGAGAAACGTTCCATGGTCATGGATTGGAAGAACAAATATTGTGAAAATGTCTATGCTACCTAAAGCAATCTACACATTTAACACAATCCCTATCAAAGTACCATCAATTTTTTTCAAATAAATGAAACAAATAATCCTAAAATTTTTATTTTAGAAATTTAGAAATTTTAGAAATTTAGTAATCCAGAAAACTTATATGGAACCTGAATAGCTAGAGAAATGTTGAAAAAGAAAGCCACAGTTGGTGGTATCACAATTCTAGACTTCAAGCTCTATTTCAAACCTGTAATCATCAAGACAGTATGGTACTGGCACAAAAAGAGACATATAGATCAATGGAACAGAATAGAGAGCCCAGAAATAGACCCTCAACTCTATAACTAATCTTTGACAAAGCAGGAAAGAATGTCCAATGTAAAAAAGACAGTCTCTTCAGCAAATGGTGTTGGGACAATTGGACAGCCACATGGAGAAGAATGAAACTGGACCATTTCCTTACACCACACACAAAAATGGACTCAAAATGGATGAAAGACCTCAATGTGAGACAGGAATCCATCAAAATTCTTGAGGAGAACACAGGCAGCAACCTCTTCCACCTCAGCTGCAGCAACTTCTTCTTAGAAACATCACCAGAGGCAAGGGAAGCAAGGGCATAAATGAACTATTGGGACTTCATCAACATCAAAAGCTTTTGCACAGCAAAGGAAACAGTCCACAAAACCAAAGGACAACTGACAGAATGGGAGATGATATTTGCAAATGACATATCAGATAAAGGGCTAGTACCCAAAATCTATAAAGAATTTATCAAACTCAACACCCAAAGAACAAATAATCCAATCAAGAAATGAGCAGAAGACATGAACAGACATTTCTGCAAAGAAGACATCCAGATGGCCAACAGACACATGAAAAAGTGCTCAACATCATTCGGCATCAAGGAAATACAAATCAAAACCACAATAAGACCACCTCACACCAGTCAGAATGGCTAAAATTAACCAGTCAGGAAACGACAGATGTTGGTGAGGATGCAGAGAAAGGGGAACCCTCCTACACTGTTGTTGGGGATGCAAGCTGGTGCAGCCAGCTGGCAAACAGTATGGAGGTTCCTCAAAAAGTTGAAAATAGAGCTACCCTATGACCCAGCAATCAGATTACTGGGTATTTACCCTATAGATACAAATGTAGTGATCCGAAGGGGCATGTGCACCCGAATGTTTATAGCAGCAATGTCTGCAGTAGCCAAACTATTGAAAGGACCTAGATGTCCATCAACAGGTGAATGGATAAAGAAGATGTGGTATATATATATATATATATATATATATATATATATATATATATATATATATATATATA
>CM052901.1:50288451-50326769 GCA_028534135.1 Potos flavus
TATATATATATATATATATATATATATATATATATATATATATATATATATATATATACACACACAATGGAATACTATGCAGCCATCAAAAGAAATGAAATCTTGCCATTTGCAATGACATGGATGCAACTAGAGGGTATTATGTTGAGCGAAATAAGTCAGAGAAAGACAATTATCATATGATCTCTCTGATATGAGGAATTTTAGAGGCAGGGCACAGGGTTGTGGAGGGTAGGGAAGGAAAAAATGAAACAAGATGTGATTGAGAGGGAGACAAACCATAGGAGACTCTCAATCTCGCAAAACAAACTGATGGTTGCTGGGGGTGGAGGGGTTGGAATAGGGTGGCTGGGTGGTGGACATTGGGGAGGGTATGTGCTATGGTGAGTGCTGTGAAATGTGTAAGCCTGATGATTCACAGACCTGTCCCCCTAGGGCAAATAATACATTATATGTTAATTAAAAAAAAGTTATTTACACACACACACACACACACACACACACACAAAAGCTTCTTTTAACATCTTCTTCAGCTCATGCTCATGAAATGGGGGAAAGAAAAAACAATGGAATCCTTTGGGTAAATACATTTAAAAAATTCTGAACCAACTATTTTTTGGTCCAATAATGGACACGTGATTTTACTCACACCCTTGCATGGAACCAGAACTCTAGAATGCAAAATGAAAAAGTGCAATGATTATTTTTAATGTTACATATGCAGATTAAAGCTCCTGATTTTAGTCATTGCCATGGTCACATCTTCGTCATCTTGTGGATAATTAAATAAACATGGAAGAAAAGTCAAATTAAGATGGCAGAAGGAAAAAAAAAAGCCAAGGACTTCCATTTCTGGCTATGATGATATAATTTGTATCAGATTAAGCCACCCTCTAGGAACACTTATAAAGGCTTGATAAAAATTTTAAAACCCTCACCGGTTTGAAAGTGTCATATAGCAGTCGAGGCATTTAGGACTTGAGAAGCCAATATCTTAGGTGAAGCAAACCGGATCTGATCTTTTTTTTTTTCTTTTGAACTATTTGCTTTTACCTGGTATGGTGCATGGAAGTTGAACAGAAATTGGTAGCATAAAGTTTTCCATAGTCCCATAAGGGAGACCATGGAAAGAGAAAAATCAGAGTTAAATATTTTAGAAGAATGAACTGCAGAAAAGTTAGCTGTGCAGCCAGTGGGATGGGAATGGAAATTGACATATGCCCAAGAAATCAAGTGTAAATCATATGCTAAGAAATTAAGCATAACTTTCAGACTATTGACAAAACAAAAGAAATAAAAATTAAAAGTCAGGGCTTTCTAAGTTGAGGGGCTCTGGAAAACTCAGATTGTAGTTAAAATTTTTGAAGCGCTCAACCAAGGGCAAAACAGAAACAGACCGGCATTCAAAATGCCTGATAACAAACCTAGAACTATTTCAATCTCTTATTGAATCAAGATGTTTTGTCCCTATCATAAGCACAGTCCAGAAAAAACTTAATCCTATCTATAATAGGATAATATCCAGATCCCCAACAGGTTTTTATATACATTGCCTAACTTGTAATACCAAATCATCCATCTTTCAAGAATTTAGGACCAAATGGGAGAAAACCAAGACATAAACACCCAAAATAGAAACACGTAAATAAGTGATCTAAATATCAGAGATACCAGACACTTCAAAATAACTTTGATTATGCCTAATCCATGATCTTTATTCAATTTCTGTGTATGTAACCAAGAGATATGTGCATATATCTAATAAAAGGCATATACATAATGTTCATAGCAGTTTTATTCAACATAACCGGAACTAGAAATGAACATTAACAGGTTAACATTAGCAGTTAACATTAATAGCACTTTATATATTTAACATATGAATGCTATAGCTCAACTAAGAAGTAAAGCAAATAAAATAACTAAAATTAAATGTAATATTTTATTAATATGTTAAAGAAAATTGAGGAAAATGTGGAAAATCTCAATAGAAAATTGGGATCTATATCAAATAATATAATGAATATTATAGAACCAAACAATAAAATATTGAAATAAATATCTTAATATGCAGTTTTAACAACATATTAGAAACAATAAAAAAGATCAGTAGATTGGAAAATAGGTCATATGAATGGATGGCATAAGGGAAAAGAGGTGAAAATAAGAAAAAGAGCATAAGACATATGGTACATATGAAAAAGATCTACCACATGTAATTGGAATCCTGTAAAGAGAGAGAAAATACAGGGAACAAGAATATATTTGAAGGGATCTGGCAAAAATTGTACTGAACTGATGAATGTCAGGAGGCTCTAGAATCATGATACTCTGAAGTTCTAGAATCATGATACTCTAAAAACACCAAGCAAAACATAAGATGAACATAGGGGAAGGGAAGAAAAAATAAGATGAAAAGAGAGAGGGAGGCAAATCATAAGAGACTCTAAACTATAGGAAATAAACTGAAGATTGTTGGAGGGGAGGTTGGTGGGGGGTGGAGTAATTGGGTGATGGGCTTAAGTAGGGCACTTGAAGTAATGAGCACTAGGTATTGTACGCAACTGACGAATAACTAAATTCTACCTCTAAACTCACAATACAGTATGTTAATCAAATTTAAATAAAAAAATAAATAAAAACACCAAGCAGGTTAAATTCAAAGAATGCCACACTAGACACATTAAAGTAAAAATGATCAAAAATAATGGGAAAGGGGGGGGCAGTTAAGATGGCACCATAGTAGGAGGCCTATAGGCTTGCCTCATCCCTCAAACACAGCTAGATAACTATCAAATAATTCTGAATACTCAAGAAATTGAGCTGAGGACTGACAGAAAAAACTGCACAACTAGAGGGAGAAAAGAAGGTAGGAAGGAAGGAACTGTAGAGATGTTATTTGGGGGAGAAACAGATCACAGGTGCTGTGGAGGGAAGGGAGCCCACATTGTGGAGAGACGTGAGAGAGAGTGGAGTGCACAGGGATACACACACGGAGAATACTTCCCCAAAGCCACTGGTGAGGAAAATGAGAGGGGTTTAATTTCCTGAGTTTTCGCAACCAGCGGGACTCAAAGACTGGATTTTTAGAGGTTCAGACTTGGCTGGGATAGACATTTGAGGCTGCTGCCCTGCAAGAAACCCTGGGGCAGACTATGTGATCTGGTGATCTCCTAAAGGGCATGGGGAGAGATGTTTTGTACCTTTTGGAGCACATCTGTGAAAGGTGGTATTGCCTCTCTAGGGACAAAAGAACTGGCAGGTCCCACTATGCTTCCCCACCCCTCAGCATAGGTGCACAGATGCCTGCTAAGGGTGGCTAATCCAGACAGTGGCTGTTTAGCCTGCTTTCTCCAAATCCCACGCTCCTGTGTTTTGGCATGACTGCCCTTCTGGGTCAAACCTGCCTCAGACCCAGCTCAGAGACACCTTTTCCCAGAGGACCAGGGTAGGTCCCAGCCACACCAACTTGCTGAAGTTTGAAATTTAAAAAAAAAAAAAAAAAAAAAAAAAAAAATATATATATATATATATATATATATTTATTTATTTATTTATTTATTTATTTATTTATTTATTTGAGAGAGAGAGAGAGCGAGAGAAAGCACAAAGAGGAGGAAGGACAGAGGGAGAAGCAGACTCCCCACTGAGCAGGGAGCCTGAGGCAGGGCTCCATCCCAGGACCTTGGGATCATGACCTGAGCCAAAAGCAGAAACTTAACTGTGTCACCCAGGTGCCCCTGAAATTTGGAATTTTAAAAGTCAGAGAAGCCTGACTAGGGTACAATTCAAGGTGTGCTGCACTGCTCCAGGTTGTCAAGCAACCCAAAGGCAGTGAGAAATCAGCAATCTGAAAAATGCCTGTAACACACAAGGGGAAATTATTTGTTCCTCTGGAAATGCTTCCCTGAGAACAGCAGGCACAGACTCCCTTCTTTGGGGACAAAGAAGCAGACTGGCACCATATCCCTCCCCACCCCTCAGCATAAACTCAATTCAGTAAACAGAACAGCACCAAAACTGGCTACCAAATTGCTTTTAAGTCCCACCTCCCTACTCTCTATTGGTACTGCTTTTCATGGGCAAGTGTGCCTTTGGACCAGCACAGGGGGCCCTGGCCCAGAAGACCAGAACAAACCCCTACATGTACCACGTCTACTGATCACAAAGTTCTGGCTGGGAAAGATGGCAGGGGAGTAGGGGACCCTAATTCAACTGGTCCCTTGAATTGAGCTGGATATCTGCCAGATCACTCTGAACACCCACGAAATCAGCCTGAGATGTAAGAAGATATATCAGGATCTATACCAACAGAATGTCCTGGGAAGCCAGTTTCAAGATATGAAGTGGGGAGTCGCGATTCTCCAGACAGATATTGGAAGATAAATGGAAGTGGGGGGGAGCCACCATAAGCGCTGGCGCTGGGAAGGTGAAATAACACAGGAGGGCAAAAGTGTCCTGAGCTGGGGCCCAGGCACAGATTCGCAGACCAGTAGCCACAGGGAAAGGACTTTAGGGAAGACCCCAGGCTGAAACCTGGAGCTGCAGGGGTGTGCGTGTGAACTGGGGTGGCTGCCGGTTTTAGAAGCACAAAGGGCAGAGATATGCCTGGACCTGGAAGTGAGGGCTGAGAGTGCTGCTGTGGGGCACACAACCCAGGTCACTGTGGTTTTTAGTAGCACAGACAAAAACAGAGTCGATGTGACCTGGAGGGTTTTCTGGAAAACAGTCTGCGATCTCTCTGTTCTGAGACAGAAGTTTGGACACAGTCACTTCTACTTTGACTCTTGGAAGGGACACAGAAACCCACCAGGGAAAGCTGAAAGAGAACAAAATGCCCCAAAACTGGTTTTCACCAAGCCCATCCCCCACCACAGGGGGCAAGGCAATTCTTCCCAAACAAGGTTGCCTGAGCAACAGTGTGGCAGGTCCCTCTCCCCAGAAGACAGGCTGAAAGAACAAGAGGTCAAGAACCCTAAAGTCCCTATAAAACAGGTGCATGTTACTTGGATTGTGGTCAATAGTTTGGACTCTGTACATTCCCTCAACCACCTCTCACCAAAATGACTAGGAAGAAGAACCCCCAACACAGGAAAAATTCAGAGACTGTGACTTCTGCCACAGAACTGATGGATATGGACATAAGCAAGATGTCCAAAATAAAATTCAGGGTGATGGTTATGCAGACAATAGCTAGGTTGTCTTGGAGAAAAACCGTTAGTGGCAACATAGATTCTCTAAGGGCAGAAGTGAGAGCTGATCTGGCAGAACTTAAAAATGCTATCAATGAGATCCAATCTAATCGAGATACTCTAACAGCTAGAGTAAATGAGGCAGAAGATCAAATTAGTGATCTAGAAGACAAACTGATAGAAAAGAAAGACTAGGAGGAGGCCTGGAACAAACAGCTTAGACTCCATGAAAACAGAATTAGAGAAATATATGACACCATGAAATGTTCCATTGTCAGAATTATTGGGATCCCTGAGGGTGGTGGAGAGACAGAGAGGACCAGAAGATATAGTTGAATAAATCCTAGCCGAGAATTTCTCTAATCTGGGGGATGAAATAAGTGTTCGTGTCCCAGAGGCAGAGAGGACACCCCCAAGATTAACAAGGGTAGAGTGATACCCCAGCATGTGATAGTGAAACTCGTGAATCTTAAATCCAGAGAAAGTATCTTAAGGGCAGCTAGGGGGAAGAGATTCCTTAGGTACAGAGGGAGGACCATTAGAATAACATCAGGCCTGTCCACAGAAACCTGACATGCCAGAAAATACTGGCAAGACATATTCAGGGCACTAAATTAGAAGAACATGCAGCCAAGAATACTTTATGTGGCAAGGCTGTCGTTTAGAATGGATGGCAAGATAAAAAGCTTCCAAGACTGGCAAAGACTGCAAGAATATGTGACCACCAAGCCAGCCCTACAGGAAATATTAAATAAAAGTAGAAAGACCCCAAGAGTGATAGAGAACAGAAACAATCTATAGAAATCTATAGAAACAATCTATAGAAATAAGAACCTCACAGGCAACATGATGACAATAAAAACATATCTTTCAATAATCACTCTCAACATGAAACAGCCTAAATGCTCCCATAAAACAGCACAGGGTTGCAGATTGTATAAAAAGACAGGACCCATCCATATGCTGTCTACAGGAGACTCATTTTGAACCTAAAGATACATACAGACTGAAAGTGAAGGGATGGAGAACAATTTTTCATGTCAACAGACCTCAAAAGAAAGCTGGGGTAGTGATTCTCACATCAGACAAATTAGATTTTAAGCTAAATACTGTAGTCAGAGATACAGAAGGACACTACATCATTCTTAAAGGGTCTATCCAACAAGAAGATCTAACAATTGTAAATATTTATGCCCCCAATATAGGAACAGTCAACTACATAAGCCAACTGTTAATCAAAATAAAGAGACATATTGATAAGAATACATTAATTGTAGGGGACCTTAGCACGCCATTCTCAGCAATAGACAGATCATGTAAGCAGAAAACCCACAAAGAAACAAGAGCTTTGAATGACACACTGGACCTCATAGGTACATACAGAACATTCCACCCTAAAACAACAGAATACTCATTCTTCTCAAGTGCACATGGAACTTTCTCCATAATAGACCACAAACTGGGTCACAAATCAGGGCTCAACTGATACCAAAAGATTAAGATGATTCCCTGCATATTTTCAGGCCACAATGCTTTGAAACTGGAACTCAACCACAAAAAAAAGTTTGGAAGGAATTCGAACACTTGGAAGCTAAAGACTGTCCTGCTCAAGAATGTTTGGATCAACCAGGATATCAAAGAAGAACTTAAACAATTCATGGAAACCAATGAGAACGAAAACACTTTGATCCAAAACCTCTGGGATATGGCAAAGCAGTCCTAAGGGAGTAATACATGGCCATCCAAACCTCACTAAAAAAAATAGAGAAATTGCAAATACGCAAATGTTCTTTACACCTTAAAGAACTGGAGAATCAACAACAAATTAAGCCTGCCCCACACACAAAAAGGGAAATAATGAAGCTTAGAGCAGAGATCAATGAATTAGGAACCAGAGATACAGTAGAACACATCAATGAAACTAGAAGCTGGTTCTTTGAAAGAATTAATAAGATCTATAAACCACTGGCCAAACTAATCCAAAAGAAAAGAGAGAGGACCCAAATTAATAAAATTATGAATGAAAGGGGAGAGATCACAACTAACACTAAGGAAATAGAAACGATCATCAGAAATTATTATCAACAGCTATATGCCAATAAGTTAAGCAACCTAGAAGAAATGGATGCATTCCTGGAAACCTATAAACTTGCAAGACTGAAACAGGAAGTAACTGACAACCTGAATAGACCAATAACTAGTAACGAGATTGAAGCAGTGATCGAAAAACAAGAGCCTAGGGCCCAATGGATTCCCTGGGGAATTCTACCAAACATTCAAAGAGGAAATAATACCCATTCTCTTGAAGCTGTTTCAAAAAAATAGAAACAGAAGGAAAACTTCCAGACTCTTTCTATGAGGCCAGCATCACCTTGATCCCCCAACCAGGAAAGACCATATCAAAAAGGAGAATTTCAGACCAATATCCTAATGATTATGGATGCCAAGGTTCTCAACAAGATCCTAGCTAATAGGATCTAACAGTACATTAAAAAGATTGTCCACCATGAACAGGTGGGATTTATCCCTGTTTCAGCACTCACAAATCAATGTGATAGAACAAATCAATAAGAGAAGAGAGAAGAACCACATGGTCCTCTCAATTGATGCAAGAAAAGCATTTGACAAAATACAGCATCCTTTCCTGATTCAAACTCTTCAGAGTATAGGGATAGAGGGAATATTCCTCAACTTCATAAAATCCATCTATGAAAAGCCCATGGTGAATATCACAATACATAAATTCAGTAATGTGGCAGGAGACAAAATTAACATACACAAATTAATTTTGTTTCTATACATTAAAAAAAAACTACTTATAAAGGAAATTAAGTATACAAACCCATTTACAACAGCCAAAAGAGCAAAATATTTAGAAATTGAATAACTAGTATATATACCAGTTATATATGTATACTATATATAACTAGTATATATATTATATATATATACTAGTATATATTATATATACTTTATATTATATATATGTGTGCATCTATGTATATATATAGCTAGTATATATATTTTACACTTTATATTTTATATATATAACTAGTGTTGGTGAGGATATAGGGAAATCCTTACACACTCTTAGTGGAAATGTAATTTGGTGCAGCTACGATGGAAAAAACGTGGCAGTTAACAAAAAAGTTAACAGAGAACTACCATATGATCTAGAAATCTTAGATCTAGGTATATATCCCAGAGATGTATATGTGTGTGTGTGTGTGTGTGTGTGTGTGTGTGTGTGTGTGTGTACATATATATCATTCCTCAATAACGTGTTTTAAAACTATAATAATAATAATAATAATAATAATAATTACACACCACAAATAACTTGATTTATTCCAGCTATGCAAAGTTAGTTTAACATTTGAAAATTCATGTTATCTATCACATCGACAGGCTAAATAAGAAAAAAAATCACATGATCATATCAGCAGATGCAGAAAAAGCTTTTGAAAAATACAACACCCATTCATGATAAAAACTCTCAATAAACTAGGAATGTAGGGGAGTTACTTAATTAATAATATGTACAAAAAAGTATAACTAGGGACGCCTGGGTGGCTCAGTGGGTTAAAGCCTCTGCCTTCAGCTCAGGTCATGATCTCAGGGTCCTGGGATCGAGCCCCGCATCAGGCTCTCTGGTCAGCAGGGAGCCTGCTTTCCTCTCTCTCTCTCTGCCTGCCTCTCTGCCTACTTGTGATCTCTCTCTCTCTGTTAAATAAATAAATAAAATCTTTAAAAAAAAAGTATAACTAAAATGATACTTAATAGTGAGCAACTGGACACTTTCCTTCTAATATCAGAAAGAAGGCAAGGATGTCTTCACCAAATACTGCTTTTCAAAATCTGACTGAAACTCCTAGTTAATTGAATAAGGCAATAAAACAAAATTAAAGATATATAGAATGGGAAGGAAGAAATAAAACTGTCATTGCAGATGACATGATTGTCTATGAAGAAAATTCAAAAGAATGAATGAAAAACCTGGAACGAATAAGTAATTATTATAAGGTGGAAAGATGGAAGGTTCATATATGAAAGTCAATCAATTTCCTATATATCAGCAATGAACAAGTGGATTTGTCTTTTTTTGTTGTTGTTGTTTTTGTTATATTAGTCACTATACAGTATATACAGTACACCATTAGTTTTTGATGTAGTGATCCATGATTCATTGTTTACATATAACACCCAGTGTTCCATGCAATACATGCCCTCCTTAATATCCATCACTGGGCTAACCCATCCCCCACCCACCTCCCCTCTAAAACCCTCAGTTTGTTTCTCAGAGTTCATAGTCTCTCATGTTTTATCTCCCCCTCTAATCCCCCCCCTTCATTTTTTCCTTCCTTCTCCTAATGTCCTCCATGCTATTCCTTATGTTCCACAAATAAGTGAAGCCATATGATAATTGACTTTCTCTGCTTATTTCGCTTTGCATAATCTCCTCCAGTCCCATCCATGTTGATGCAAAAGTTGAGTATTCATCCTTTCTGATGGCTGAGTAATATTCCATTGTGTATATAAACCACATCTTCTTTATCCAGTTGTCTGTTGAAGGGCATCTTAGCTCTTTCCACAGTTTGGCTATTGTGGACATTGCTGCTATGAACATTGGGGTACATGTGCCCCTTCTTTTCACTACATTTGTATCTTTATGGTAAACATCCAGTAGTGCAACTGCTGGGTTGTAGGACAGCTCTATTTTTAATTTCATTTTTTTTCCCCAATTACCTTTATTTTTTCAGTGTTCCAAGATTCATTGTTCATATACCACACCCAGTGCTCCATGCAATACATACCCAAAGTGGATGCACCAACTTGCATTCCCACCAACAATGTAAGAACGTTCCCCTTTCTCCACATCCTCTCCAATATTTGTTGTTTCTTGCTTTGTCAATTTTTGCCATTCTAACTGGTGTAAGGTGATATCTCAATGTGGTTTGATTTGAATTTCCCTGATGGCTAATGATGAACATTTTCTTATGTGTCTGTTAGCCATTTGTGTGTCTTCTTTGGGGAAGTGTCTGTTCATGTCTTCTGCCCATTATTTGACTTGATTATTTGTTTTTTGGGTGTCCAGTTTGAGAAGTTCTTTATTGATCTTGGATATCCGCCCTTTATCTGTAGTGTTACTTGCAAATATCTTCTCTCATTCTGTGGGTTGCCTCTTTGTTTTGTTGGCTGTTTTCTTTGCTGTGCAGAAGCTTTTTATCTTGATGAAGTCCCCAAAGTTCATTTTTGCTTTTGTTTCCCTTGCCTTTGGAGAAATGTATTTTTTTTATTGTGTTATATTAGTCACCATAAAATACATCATTAGTTTTTGATGCAGGTTTCCAAGAAATGTCTTGAAAGAAGCTGCTGTGGCCAATGTCAAAGTGGTTACTGCTTATGTTCTCCTTTAGGATTTTGATGGATTCCTGTTGCAGATTGAGGTCTTTCACCCATTTAGAGTTTATCTTTGTGTATGGTGTCAGAGTATAGTCCAGTTTCATTTTTCTGTATATAGCTGTCCAATTTTCCCAGCACCATTTATTGAAGAGACTGTATTTTTTCTATTGGATATTTTTTCCTGCTTTGCCGAAGTTTAGTTGACCATAGAGTTGAGGGTCCATATCTGGTCTTTGTATTCTGTTCCATTGGTCTATGTGTCTGCTTTTGTGCCAGTACTATGCTGTCTTGGCGATCACAGCTTTGTAATATAGCTTGAAATAAGGCAACATGATGCCCCCAGCTTTGTTTTTCTTTTTCAACATTTCCTTGGCAATTCAGGGTCTTTTCTGGTTCCATACAAATTTTAGGATTATTTAATGCAGCACTTTGAAAAATGCTGTTGGTATTTTGAACACGATGGGGTTGAAAGTATATATTGCTCTGGACAGCACTGACATTTTAACAATATTTACTCTTCCAGTCCATGAGCATGGAATATTTTTCCATCTCTTTGTGTTTTCTTCACTTTCTTTCATGAATGTTCTGCAGTTTCTAGGGTATAGATCCTTTACCTCTTTGGGTAGGTTTATGCCAAGTTATCGTATGGTTTTTGGTGCTATTGTAAATGCAATCTATTCTCTAGTTTTTCTTTCTACAGTTACATTGTTAGTGTATAAAAACGTAACTGATTTCTGTGCATTGATTTTTTATCCTGCCACATTACTGAATTGCTGTATTAGTTCGAGTAATTCAGGGGTGGAGTCTTTTGGGTTTTCCATATAAAGTATTATGTCGTCTGTGAAGAGGGAGAGTTTGACTTCTTCTTTGCCCATTTGAATACATTTTATTTCTTTTTGTTGTCTGATTGCTGTTGCTAGGATTTCTAGTACAATGTTGAACAATAGTGGAGAGAGTGTGCATCCTTGTTGTGTTCCTGATCTTAAGGGAAAGGCTCTCAGCTTTTCCCCATTGATAATGATATTTGCTGTGGGTTTTTCATAGATGGATTTTATGAAATTGAGGAATATTCCCTCTATCCCTATACTCTGAAGAATTTTAATCAGGAAAGGATGCTGTATTTTGTCAATTGCTTTTTATGCATCCATTGAGAGGACCATATGGCTCCTCTCTCTCTTCTTATTAATATGTTATAACACATTGATCGATTTGCAATTGATTAATACATTGATTCTCTTGCATCCCAGGGATAAATATCACCAGGTCGCAGTGTATAAACCTTTTAATGTACTGTTGGATCCTATTGGCCAGGATCTTGTTGAGAACTTTTACATCCATATTCATCAGGGATATTGGTCTGGAATTCTCTTTTTTGATGAAGTCTTTGCCTGGTTTGGGGATCAAGGTAATGCTGGTCTCATAGAAAGAGTCTGGAAGTTTTCTTTCTGTTTCTATTTTTTTAAACAGTTTCAGGAGAGTAGGTATTATTTCTTCTTTGAATTGTCTGTGTTGCTAAAAACTGCAGCATCCTGGGTTGTGTGCCCCACAGCAGCACTTCCAGCCCTTGCTTCCAGGTCCAGGCACGTCTCTGTCCCTTGCACTTCTAAAACTGTCAGTCACCCCCAGTTTTCATGTGCACCTCCGCAGCTCCAGATTTCAGTCTTGGGGCCTGGCTTAGAGTCCTTTTCCCACCACTACCAGTCCACAAGTCTGTACCTGGTCCCCAGCATGGGAGGCTTTTGTGCTCTGGAGGTGCAGGATCCTGGAGGTTTCCTCCCCCTTCTGTTTATTTTCCAATATCTGCTCACAAAATTATGGCTCACTGCTTCATACCTCAAAACCAAACGCCAGACATATTCTGTTTGTAGGGATCCAGATATATCTTCTTATATCTCAGGCTAATTTCACGGGTGTTCAGAGTGGTCTTGTAGATATCCAACTCAATTCAGGAGTCCAGTTGAAATAGGGTCCCCTACTCTTCTGCCATCTTTGCCCTTCCTCTTAACAAGTGGACTTTAAATTAAAAATCCTAGAAGAGAACATAGGCAGTAACCTCTTCAACATCAGCCACAGCAACTTCTTTCAAGACATGTCTCCAAAAGCAAAGGAAACAAAAGCAAAAATGAACTTTTGGGACTTCATCAAGATAAAAAGCGTCTGCACAGCAAAGGAAACAGTCAACAAAACAAACAGGCAACCCACGGAATGGGAGAAGATATTCACAAATGACACTACAGACAAAGGGCTGATATCCAAGATCTATAAAGAACTCCTCAAACTCAACACCGAAAAAGCAGATAATCATGTCAAAAAACGGGCAGAAGACATGAACAGACACTTCTCCAAAATGACATACAAATGGCTAACAGACACATGAGAATATGTTCATCATTAGCCATCAAGGGAGATTCAATTCAAAACCACATTGAGATACCACCTTACACCAGCTAGAATGGCCAAAATTAACAAGACAGTAAACAACAAGTGTTGGAGAGGATGTGGAGAAAGGGGAACCCTCTTCCACTGTTGGTAGGAATGCAAGTTGGTGCAGTCACTTTGGAAAACAGTGTGGTGATTCCTGAAGAAATTAAAAATAGAGCTACCCTACCACCCAGCAATTGCACTACTGGGTATTTACCCCAAAGATACAGATGCAATGAAAAGAAGGGCCATATGTACCTCTATGTTCATTGAAGCAATGTCCACAATAGCCAGACTGTGGAAAGAGCCAAGATGCCCTTCAACAGATGAATGGATAAAGAATATATGGTCTATATATACAATGGAATATTACACCTCCATCAGAAAGGATGAATGCCCAACTTTTGTATCAATATGGACGAATCTGGAGGAGATTATGCTGAGTGAAATAAGTCAGGCAGAGAAAGTCAGTTATCATACGGTTTCACTTACGTGTAGAGCATAAGGAATAACATGGAGGACATTGGAGAAGGAAAGGAAGAGTGAATTGGGGGAAAACAGAGGGGGAGACGAACCATGAGAGACTGTGGACTCTGAGAAACAAACTGAGAGTTTTGGAAGGGAGCAGGTGGAGTATAGGTGAGCCTGGTGTTGGGTATTGAGGAAGGCACGTATTGCATGGAGCTCTGGGTGTGGTGCATAAACAATGAATCTTGGAACACTGAAAAAATAAAATAAAATTAAAAAAATATTATACCATTTATAATGGCAGCAAAAAATGAAATACTTAATGAAATACTTAAATCTAACAAAATATGTATAAGATCTGTATGAGAAAAACTATGAAACTGTGATAAAAGAAATCAAGAAAGAACTTAAAAAATGGAGATATAGTCCATGTTCACAGATAAGAAGACAATATTGTTAAGCTGTCAACTCGATCGTAATTTCAATGAAATACCAGTCAAAATCTCAGAAAATTACTTTGTGGATATAGACAAAATAATTTTAACGTTTGTATGTAGAGGCAAAAAATCCAGCATCAACACCACCAATACTGTAGAAAAACGAAATCAGGGTACCATCACTACTTATCTTCAAGACTACCATATTAATCAAGATAGTGTGGTATTGGCAAAGGAATAGTAAGATAGACTGATGGAACAAAATAGCCCAGAAATTGATTCACACAAATATAGCCAACTTATCATTGACAAAGGAGCTAAGGCAATACAACAGAGAAGATAGTCTTTTCAACAAACGGTGCTAGAACAAATGGATACCCACATGCAAGAAAACAAAACAAAACAAAAACAAAAACAAAAAACAATCTAGTCACAGACCTTACGCCCTTCACAAATTTTTTTTAATTAATTTTATTTTTTCAGTGTTCCAAGATTCATTGTTCATGAACCACACCCAGTGCTCCATGCAATACGTGCCCTCCTGAATACCCACCACCAGGCTCACCCAAACCCCCACCCCTCTTCCCTCCAAAATCCTCAGTTTGTTTCTCAGAGTCCACAGTCTCTCATGGTTCATCTCCCCCTCTGATTTCCCGCAATTCACCCTTCCTTTCCTTCTCCCAATGTCCTCCATGTTTTTCCTTATGCTCTACATGTAAGTGAAACCATATGATAACTGAGTCTCTCTGCTTGACCTATTTCACTCAGCATAATCTCTTCCAGTCCCGTCCATGTTGATAACAGAAGTTGGGTATTCATCCTTTCTGATGAAGGCATAATATTCCACTGTATATATAGGCCATATCTTCTTTATCCATTCGTCTGTTGAAGGGCATCTTAGCTCTTTCCACAGTTTGGCAATTGTGGCCATTGCTGCTCTGAACATTGGGGTACATGTGGCCCTTCTTTGCACTACATCTGTATCTTTAGGGTAAATACCCAGTAGTGTAATTGCAGGGTCATAGGGTATTTTTAATTTTTAATTTTTAATCTATTTTTAATTTAAGGAATCTCCACACTGTTTTCCAAAGTGGCTGCACCAACTTGCATTCCCACCAACAGTGGAAGAGGGTTCTCCTTTCTCCACATCCTCTCCAACATTTGTTGTTTACTGTCTTGTCGATTTTGGCCACTCTAACTGGTGTGAGGTGGTATCTCAGTGTGGTTTTGATTTGAATCTCCCTGATGGCTAATGATGATGAATATTTTTTCTGTTAGCCACCCTTCACAAAAATTAACACAAAGTGGATCATCGATCTAAATGCAAGATACGAAACTACAAAAATGATAGAAGACAACATAGGACGAAAATCTAGATGACCTTTTGTTTGGTGATCCAATATCAAAGGCACCAAATGCGCAATACCTAAAAGGAATAGTTGATAAGCTGGACTTTATTAAAATTAAAAGCGTCTATTCTGTAAAAGACACAATCAAGAGAATGAGAATATAATCCACAGACTTTGAGAACATATTTTCAAAAAATATAAAAACTGTTCAAAATAAAGAACTCATAAAACTCAGCAATGTGAAAATGAGAAATCTGATGAAAAAACAAAGGAACATCTTAACAGACACCTCATTGTATATCAACAAATATACAGATGGCACATAAGTGTATGTAAAGAATATTGAACATTATATATCATTAGGAAATTGCAAATTAAAACAACAATGAGATACCATGGTACATCAGTTAGAATCACAAAATTCTGAAATACTGACAACAAGTGCTGGCTATAATGTGGAGCAATAGGAGCTCACAGGCTTTGCTGGTGAGAATGCAAAATGGTACAGCCGCTTGGGAAGACAGATTGGCAGTTTCTTAAAACAAAACAAAACAAAACGTACACCTAGTCTTACCAAACAATCTGCTAAACACACTCCTTAGTATTTACTTAAATATTTTGAAAATATATATCCACACAAAAACCTGCACACAGATTTTTACAGCAGCTTTATTCATAACTGTCAAAACTTGGAAGCAACCAATACATCTTCCAGTAGGTAAATGGATAAACTGTGGTACATGCAGACGGTAGAATATTATTCAGTGCAAAAAAGATATGAGCTATCAAGCCATGAAAAGACATTGAGGAATCTTAAATATGTATTACTAAGTAAAAGAAGCCAATCTGAAAAGACTACGTACTGTAAGATCCTTACTATATGAGATTTTCAAAAAGGAAAACAACGACAATAACAATGGTAAGTAAAAAGATCAGTGGTTGCCAGTGGTTAGGGGGAGGAATAAACAGGCAAGGTACAAAGGATTTTTAAGGTACTAAAATTATTTTGCTTACTATAATGGTGGGGACATGTAATTTAAAATTTGTCCAAATGCATAGTAGGTACATTATTAAGGTTGAAATCTAATATAAACTACGAATTTGGGTGATAATGATGTGGCAATGTAGATTCATTGATTTTAACAAATATATCATTCTGGTGTGGGATGTTAATAGTGGGAGAGGCTGGGCAAGCATAGGGGCTGGGGATATGTGGGAGCTCTCTACACTTACCACTCAATTCTGCAGTGAACCTAAAAATTCTCTAAATTTAAAAAAAGAAAACAGAAGCTTCTGTTCCTACTAAGATTCAACTATTTTTCTCCTGTATTGCTGCAAACCCCTTGATGATTTTGAACACTGAAAAATTCTGACAATTTTTGCGTTTTTTTCATTGCTTTTATCAAAAACTGAGTTTTTGTAAGTTCTTATCCCACCATTTTTACTGATTTCACCCTGGGCATTTCATGTGATATACGAAAAGTTAAAAGAACTTGTTTGGCAGGAGATGATACCATGGGCCATTAATATTTTGACGGAGGGATGTATTAAGTACTGCCTATAGTGGTGGAATCATATAAGGATGCACATTTATATGAGCTTGATGAAATGGTGTTAGTATAGGGGCTAGGATGGAGTCAAAGGCTTAGGGGTCCAAGTCTTTGGAAGGGAGTGACAAAGCCATAATTAACAATTTCCCTGAGGGCTTCCTTAATGGGGATTCTCAAAGTTATTTCACTTGAGCATTTGGATTAAGTCAATACTCCAGAGTGAGTGGTCTTTGAATGAGTTTTTGGTTCTCCTTTAGAATCCACAAAGGCATCAAAACCTACAAGAATATAATTACCTTCCCATAGAACTACTTTCAGAGGACTTTTTTTTTTAAATAATTTTCCTTATTAGTTGGTAATGCCTGTCAGTTCAGCTGTTGTTTTATCCCATCTCTTGTGTCTAGAAAAAAATGATCAATTTCAACTATTTTAACTATAACCAAGACTATCATATATATCTTCCTTTGAAACTGGAGAGATTATTTTCCTCCATGGAGAGATGATTTTCCTCCATGACTTGTCTGTTAGGTACCTGTTAGATTTGTGTATTCTTGTGTGTGTGGATATGGGGGGAGAGAGTTTCCAAATAAAAGTTGAAAAAATTTCACAGGTATATGTATATTACAAGGGAGACCCAATTTGTTGTTTGATTGTGCTATTCAAATTACATTTTTGATGTTGTAATTCTTTCCATGGCAACTAATGGTAATTTTAGAAATGGAAATTCTGTAATAACACAGGATATGAGAGATGAATATGGAAGCAGCTGGGAAGGACAACATGTAATGTGTGCAGTGATGGGAAATAGAATACTATTCATCATCTTTCTATGTTTTAACAATTTTATTTTTATGTAAAAATATTGTTGAAATTTTAATAAAAAAAATGAACCTTTGAATAAATCATGCAGGTAGGTAGTTTTAAATATTCCTACTAAGGACCAGACCAAATCTGAGCAGAAATGAAAGCATACAGAGAAATAATGTCTCTCCACCTTAACATTGGAAATAATGTGGGGGGAGGGCAAGTACATCAATCACCACATCTAATCAGAAATTACATAATATGCAAGTACCTTAATGGCATCATTGTCAGGGATCCCAAAATAAATGAATCTCATTTCTACTAATCCTCAATAATGAAATGTTACAGAACTTGATAAAATATACTATATGAGTATAATGGTGCCTTTAAAAAATATCATCCATCATTTAACTGGCTTGTTATGATCAAAACAAATATTTTTGGCTTGCATTTATTATTTACCACCATTTAAGTTGACTCTTTTTATATAAGTGGACAGTATCTATAATTTCTGGTCAAGTTGGAAGTACCACACGAAGCACAACTTATCCTTGTGTATTAAAGGATTAAAAAACTGTGTTGTAGGGGTGCTTGGGTGACTTGGTTGAGCATCCAACTCTTGATTTCAGCTCAGGTCATGATCTCAGGATCGTGAGATCAAACCTCATATCAGGTTCCATGCTGGATGTGGAGCCTGCTTAAGATTCTCTCCCTTTCTCTCTCTCTCTGCACCACCCTCAACAAAAACAAAAAACAAAAAAAATCTCTTGTGTCAGTGGGTCATTTTGTTTTTTTAAAAAATCTATTTTGCTTTAAGCTTTAGTAACCTGATAATTTCCATAATGTAGATTTATGTAGAGAAAATATGTCATCTTTAGCATAACTGTATTTACTGATGTATTGCTCTATATTTCATGTAAAATAATTAATTCTCCAGTTTAGAGTTGCTAGGCTTTTGCTAAAACTGTAGAAACCTCAAACAAACCATATCAAGTGGTGTTTTATCTCTCTAATCCCTTTTATCATAGTTCTTAATTCTTCCAATTAACACTGTGTCCTAATCCTTTTTCCACTCCATAGAGTGATCACTAAGGACATTGCTTGAATGTGTGGTCAGCATACTTTAGTAGATACGCTATCTGCTTCTGCTAAATATATGATAATGGTGTGTGTGTGTGTGTGCACGTGTGTGCACGCACACACATGCACATGTTGGGAGGGATTCAATATAATGTCATACTATTTTGATTAATTTCCTAAATGATACCATCATTTTATTTATTTCACCATCAATTATGTTCTTATCTGAACATAAGTACTATAGGTACTGCTTATTTGAGAGGGAGGAAAATAAGTCAATTTTACCAATGTAAAATCAAATGAAGTTTGGGAAATGAATGAATGTTATCTTTTGGTTAATATAAATGGCAAAAGTCAGTTATATAGAGCCATAGTATACTGCAGATCAGTACTTTACCATTATCAATTGGGATTCTGTACAAATTGCAGGGTAAAGTTCCTTTCTAAGTGCGCTTTTTTTAAAACACACTGCCAATAATTTGGTGGTATTTGAAATAATAGGCATTTACCCATTTTACAGTTGGCACATCACTGCACATTTCACAGTGATTTTATTTCAAAACTCATTTACTCTAATAAAAGAATCTATACAATGCTTTTTCCACAGACTGCACAAAAGCATGAGACAAAGCAAACGAAATAGGTATAAGAGCTATTAGATGAATAACAAAAGTACGTTTATCATGATATAATCTATTAAATAATAGTTTCCACCAGAAAAACCCTGTACTGTTCATGTCATGTTAATTTTTCTAACAGTAAAATACATTTTCCAACATAGTACATACATTTTTCAAAACTCTATAATGAGCAATAACATGGTAAAAAAAAACTAATCTGATTTAACATACAGTCAACATTAAAGCAAAGAAATGTATTTCACTCAACTATGGACATCTCATTCATCTCCTAAATACTCCGTTAATACTCTTGGAATTTTCATTTACAGAGACACAGTAAGTTCTTAAGAACACTTCAAAATTTTTGTAATAAAAGATCACAATTGATGATGCGAACTATAAGGCTAAAAAGGCACCTAAAACATTTATAAAGCTGTATTTATATTCACTGCTTTCCTAAAATGGTGAAATGTTTGTTTAATGATAAAATGTAGGTTTTGAAGTGGTGTAGAAAATCATACCAGCAATTTTACTGGGTACTGGGCAACTAAATTTAGATGTTTCAACTGCATTTCCCACTCAGTGACTATAATTCCTTTTACCGGTATTTTCTTTAATGCCAAACAATTGGATTTGAATTAACTGAAACTTGAAGGTGTTGTGATGAGCACTGGGTGTTATACATAATTAATGGATTGTTGAACACTACATCAAAAACTAATGATATATGTTGGCTAACTGAACATAATAAAAAAAATAAAAGTGACAAAAATGAAACGTATATTTGAGATAAATTCTCAAAGTTTTCATTTTTTCTATAAGCTTTGAAGTTAGATCTTCTAAATTTAAATTTATTCTTTATTGGATGAACTGTTTTACATCTAGTGAAATGGTATTGTAGGGATTTTCTCATATTTAATAATTATTTTTGGTCTGGTCTATATTGGGAAAATGCAGTTATTCAATGACTTGGACCATAAATAATCTAGAATCACTTTTCCTTATTCATTACTTAGTGACATGTTTCTAGCCTGAATTATCTGCATAATTGCTTTGTTTTGCATGTTGAAACGTTCATTTAACATCCAGAAGTTTAAGGAAAGAACTTTAGATTTCCTCATGCTTTTCAAACTAGAGAAAATTTACTAACACTGATTTCACTCAATCTAAACAAGGAGTATGTGAGATAAAACAATTAGCCACAAACTGTCAAAGAAAACTTTACTTTTCAACTAAATCTAGTAGCAGTATATGGATATAAAGTAGATGTTTTTCAAAGATATATAGGATTTGCTTTAAAATGGCAGAATATTTTTATTTAAAGAGCAAGAAAATTTGCTATTTCACCTACATTTTAACATTAGTCATTTATAAATTGAAAACTTCAAGAACTTAAAGACAAATTAAAAGATAGCCATAAGATAATACCATCCAATTATAATGAATCGAGATTTGGAAAATTCAGATAATCCAATAGGTTGTTTCCAATATTTACTGGAAGACACTTAAGCTTTTTGAGTAAAAAAAAAAAAATACTAAAAATTTTCAATAGTATAATGCAGAATTATAATTAATGAAAGTGAACCATTTATGAAGTTTTATATTTTAATATATTAATTCTATAGGAATTTAAAAATTTTGTGTGTATACTCTGACATATAATTTTATGTATTAAATCTAAGTTAATGGGGGCTTTTGTCTTTTTAAAATAAAGTTCAATTAGTTTGGCTTACAATTTTCATATATGCTAATTGAAATTCAACTTCTTATCTAATTTTAAAAAGTTCCAAGAATTATACAAGAGCACACAGCAATGTTTAAAATGATTTTGACTATTTCTTATAAAAGAAAAATTATAACTTACACCAGTATGAACTCCAGATGATACGGTAAGTCATGGAAGTGATTTCTTCACAATTAATTGCCTAGAATTCTTAAGGACTGAAAAATGAATGGTCAAGAATCACAGCCTTTTAATTCAAGTATTGTGTTTCCTAACTAACAGAAATCTTGAAAAATTGGAGATCCTACAGTTGGATTCTCCACAATGCACACACGAAAGCTTTATTCTCTAGAATGGGACCATCTATGATCACAATCCTGAGTCAATAATTTCGACATTTCCAGACTCTTTTCTCATTTGGAGCAGTTGGAGCCATGTCATTTTGTCTTTTGGTAATATAAACAGTAATAAATCACCTTTGGGCTTCATTTTTCTGCATCTTATCACTGTGAGCACAAAGAAATGTCATTTTAGTAAATGAGCAAAAAGTGGAAGAAAAACAAAAGGAATTAAAAACTTTCTCTTCAGGAAAAAAAAGATTATGTGCCCTCTTTTTGTAAATTGTCAGGATTTCAATTTGTACATCCCTTCTACAGAGGTATTCTCCCTGACTTAAGTAAATAGACACTGAATTTAATATAAATCTACTTATAAAATATTAAGTACAGTCCTCTACATTTCTAAAGCACATAACCTCCCTGGCATGGTTTCCATTTCAGGACATTAGGTATCTAAAAAAAGATGATGGACCATATCAGAAAGGATGGATACCCAACTTTTGTATCAACATGGGCAGGACTGGAAGAGATTATGCTGAGTGAAATAAGTCAAGCAGAGAGAGTCAATTATCATATGGTTTCACTTACGTGTGGAGCATAGGAAAAACATGGAGGACATTAGGAGAAGGAAAGGAAAAGCAATTTGGGGGAAATCGGAGGGGGAGATGAAGCATGAGAGACTGTGGACTCTGAGAAACAAACTGAGGGTTTTGGAGGCATCGGGGTGGGGGGTTTGGTGAGCCTGGTGGTGGGTATTAAGGAGGGCATGTATTGCATGAAGCACTGGGTGTGGTGCATAATCAATGACTCTTGGAACACTGAAAAAATAAAATTAAAAAAAAAGATGATAACTTTCACTTTAAAGTACTTTTAAAATAAGTAGATTTTTTAACGTCTTTTCATTTATATTTTTTACCTGCTGACACTATCTGAAAGCATTTCACCTGATAATAAATCTGGAAGAGTTACAGTAAGACAAGAGCTATTTGAAATTCCCTGCTTGAGCAACTATTGCTTTTTTGAAGACATTTAATGCTAAGTGTCCCAAAGCTACCCTACAGAAGTCCCCAAAACCATAAAGAAAATAATTCATGTAGAAATCTTTTTGTTCAAGGAGGCCACATATATGGCTTAATGAAAATTGTTTCCAAACCTCTTTAGCCAAATATCCACTAATAAATGTTTGGGTCGAATAATTTTATTGGGGGAAGTGAACATTGTAAAAACATTTAAAACAGACATTTTAAATATAAATGATGATAAAATACCAATTTTTATTAAAAACATTTTATAAGTGCCTACCAAAAATATACTGGAATTCATTTTTAAATTTATTTTACAAGTTAAAGATATTACAATATTTTTATTATTTTTCCATTTGGGATTAAAGCCATATTTTATATAGAAAAAATTTTATGTTGTCTTTCTGTAATAAAAATGGAATTTCTGAATATGTTCAAACTCATATCACTCTCTACTGTCATTTTCATGGAGACCAATCTCCCCCACTGATTATCTCCAGGGCTGTACCAATGCTAAAACAAGAATTCAATCTTAGGATTCTGGGTTCTCTAGTTGAGCCCTTGATCACATTTTATTTATAATGTAGACTACTCACTAGAATTTTGGAGAACAGTTCAAATTCTACCACCAGTCTAGAATGTATAACAAGTACATTTTTATGAATCATCATGAAACCACTTGAACTGAATTTAACAGGGTTATTCAATCCACCACTTTTAATTTGGAATCATAATAGAAGATTTTGCAAAGAAGGCCCTCTCAAGGCACTTCTCTCTGAGGACAGTTATGCATTCACAGGGGTTAATTTCTTGGCCCTGAAGTACTGACTATATGGTGCTCTTTTTCTAGGATAGGAAGTTTGTTTTCTCGAGGGATCAAAAAAGCACATATACAAAAAACTTATCAACAAATTATGTTGCTTTTTCAAAGACTACATCTAAACAAAAGGGTTTCTATTGTTTCACACACTAATGCAATTCATGTAGCACTACCTTTGACACAACAATTTTGCGAAAAAAATAACTTCACATTCTCCCATATTAAAGAAAAACAGAACAGAAAGTACAATGTGTTGAGCTTAAACATTACCCGTTACAAGTTAAATTTCTATACAGAAACCATATACTCTACATGGTATGTTTTCAAACAGACAAAATTCAAGGAAAACTATTTTCTTAAGGAAAAACCTAAGAACAATACACTGACATATGAACAAATTAGCTCTTTCTAATTATACATACTGAAAAAAGTGTTCATAAAAGGGAGCAGTGGGTCAGCAATACAATTTCCAATACTTATTACATAAGTTTTACATTGTAACACATAGAATATGACTACAAAAGGAACAGAAGAAGTGAAAACAAAACATTAAATATATTTTCTTTTACAATAGCAAATGAATCCTAAAGCACTTTAAAATACTGGGTTTTAGGCCTTTTCAAGGTCTTCGTAAGAATTATCAAACTTCAAACCGTAGTCCCACAAACTTCCCAATCTTGTTTTAATGTTAATTTAAGAGTTAATACTTTTTAAAAATCCTCTATAAATGGAATTGTCATCTTCATGGATCAATATAATTTTGATAAACATTACAAACTTTAAAACTTCAAATTTTTTCTGTTATAAATCTTAACTCCCTATATTTTCAAAGTTGGATGAATCCTTCCAGATAGTAGATTCACTGAATGAAAAAAGTTATATCTCAGGCATTTTTTATATTGATATCTGTATCAATGCCTAAAACTAAAATATGGCTAATTTAAAATTTTTAAAACTTTAATTTTAAAAACTTTTAAAATTTTGAAAGCTTTTAATTTGCATGCATTTTAATAGAACATTTCTGAGATGATATTAAAAAATGAAATTTGGGCCTAGGATGTTTTCCCAATATTTTGGAGAATTTCACAACTGTTCTAGCTCTGATATTTTGTCTTTAATTTAGCTCCACTATCTCTCATTTAAAACAACTAGTTAGGGGCAACTGGGTGGCTCAGTTGGTTAAGCGTCTGCCTTTGGCCCAGGTCATGATCCTAGATTCCTGGATGAGCCCCGCATGGGGTTCCCTGCTCAGTGAGGAGTTTGCTTCTCCTTCTCCCTCTGCTCCTTTCCCCGCTCCTGTGCCTCTCTCTCACACTTGCTCACTCTCTCTCAAATACATAAATAAAATATTTTTAAAAATTAAACAACTAAACTTTGTCTTCAACTTTCTTTGACAAATGACATCAGTCACTAACAGAAGAATAGCTCTGAATTTAAAAGTTACAAATACTCTAGAACTTTGAGAATAATATGAAGACATTTGTGAAATGCAAGAATATTTTGGTTTAAAAATATGTATCTATAACTGATATGAACCGTGTCCTACTGATATGAATGTTAGAACTATATAAAAAGATTTTCTTTTTTGGTTTTGATTAGGTTTCTGAGAAGAAAATAAAATAAAATAAATTTCCCAATTCAAGACCCGGTCTTGAATTTGTATAAAATAAAATAGGACTCTTGTAATGAGATGACATATGCTCTAGAGTTGAATTTAACTAACTAATTTAACTAACATCTATGAACACATTTAGGCTAAGTAGCTAGCACTCATTTTTTATAGAAAAACTTTTCCACTTATTATCCCTAATGAACAGAATGAGATACTACCGTCTTAAGACAACTAGCCTAATCCTGGAGAGATAGTGCTAAAGATAAATATTTTTTCTGTTTGGTTGGGAACAAAGGACAGCCTAGCTTGGTGATGGTATCTACAGAAAGAAAACCATAAGAGATAAAGCTTTCTCTTTAGTGATACCATTTCTATTCAACAGGTTTGGATTCTCTCTCTTGAAAAAAATCTTATATGCCAATTCTGAGTTTTTCTACTACAATGAAAACACATACTTGATATGTTAGGAGGAAGCTGGTAGCTTTCAGGTCATTCTTCCGGCAGGACTTAAAGTTTTATGAGAACACCATAGAGAATTTGCTTAGGTGTTCAAATTCTCAATCGGACCAAAGGAACCTAAGGGAGCACATGAGGGAGCAGCTTCAGAATTCTGCTATTCAGCATAAAATGCTACGGAAATACTGAACCTTTACCCATTACTCATAATTACTATAGTCCTTTTATTCTTAAATACTTTTCTTATATTATCTTTTGGAATTGTTTTTTGGTACTGTTAATATAGCATATTCTCCTTCAGTTTTATATGCAAGCGCTTCCACTAACTGAAAACTAAAGATTTTACTTTACTGCAGAAAGATCATTTTTTAGCCAATACATTCATTATGTTAATAGATTATTGAATTTTCTCTTTAATATAGTATTTATAAATTCTTTATTTGTACCAAGCAAGGTGAATCCATATGTTTAAAAGCCTCAGAGTTGTATGCTTGATAAATGTGCATGTGTATATACACATAAATATATTTTAAATATATTCTTTAAAAATATACTGATGGCCAGTGGTGTGGTGGTATAAAACATCTTGGAAATATTAGTTATTCGAAAATGCTATATTTTATGTACTTCTTGTGTCCAGTACTGTAATACAAAGAGAGATTAAGCACAGTTTATAAGCGACAGATTCTCAGAATATGCCTTTTGGATCATGCTGTGATGAAAAAAGTCATGATGGTCAATGAAAACTGAGATGGAAACAAAAAACCATAAGCGAGTTAAAATGATGACGTTTTCTGATGGTCTTATCTATATCCATTCAGGACAGCTCACCTTCTGTCATCTCAGTTAATATTGGTCATAAATTATTTTCTTCATTATGCGAAGAAAATATTGTTTTAACTCCACTAGTAGATTTGCTAGCAGCATATTTGATGTAGTGTGTAAATATTCTGATACCTGATGAACATATGCAATTGTTGGATAAATTATAGTATTATGCAAAAACTCACATGAGAAAGCACTTGAGTGGCATGTTATAAATTGATGTTTGGTAAGAGCAAAATGAAAAAGAAATGCTTCATTTAGCAATAGTGAAAATATTTTCACTTACTAACACTGAATGTCTCCAGATATACTAAGATGTTAGACAAATAGGTCAGAAAAAATGGTAAATACCATGCATGGCTAAAATAAAAAAATACTACCTGTTTTCTTGTTTGTTTGTGTGCGTGCCGTGTGTGTGTGTATGTGTGTGTGTGTTTTGCTCTTTGCCATATAGAGTCTCTAAAAGATGATAGAAAAATTTCACATTTAGAGTTGGTCATTTCCATTCTTTTCAACTTATTTAGGGGGAAAAAATGAAGAAACCTATAAAACTGATTGCAGTATTGGTTTTACAGCTGGTTGGTATTATTCTTCAGATCAAAAAATTAACTAACTTATTTGACAGCTGACAAATTACTAATGTCCAGTGTTCTTCAGAACCAGTTTTTTCAGTGTTCCTTCAAACCATAGTAAGATTTTGTGTCTAACCCAATTTAATTGGAAAACAAAATAAGTGCTTGTAAAGTCCAGAGTTTTAATCTCTTCTGAATCTGTTGCCTTTGAAATTAGGTATTTTTGTTAAGTACTGAAAATTCATTGATGGTAATATTCACTAGAAAAAAATGAAGTGAATTAAACAAAGGGATTGATTGAATACAAAAGTGGTGGCACTTGTCTTTACTGTACCTTTGGATCTTAATACATGAGTCTGTTCTTTTATATTTTAATCAAAGATGCAGGCATCTGTAATGTATTTATTAGAGCAAATTTGAAAGTCTTACTTAAGACTTATTAAGATTTGAAAATCATTTTAAGTGGTCCACAACATTTGAAAGGTATTTTAACTAATCAATAACACTTGAAAATCATTTAAAGTGGCCAGTTCATAGATGATATTGTATTTAATATAATGGTTTAAGCTATAATTGATGGAAAATAGTTGGTAACTGCACAAAAATAAAAATAGATCTTAAATTTTATGGATTTTGGAAACTTGCTTTATGAGGTGTTTAATTAAAGCAAAGTTTCTGTTGTATGTGTGTGTTTGTTTTTAAACCATACCATTTGGCACATGAAAGTGCAATGGGTGGTATGGCTGAAAGAAAATAGGTGGTGGTCCAGATGTTACATAATAAGTAGGGTACCCTCCCTCAGCAGCAAAGTATGGAGCAGGCTGATAAAAGCAAGTTACATTATCTGTATTGGGTAGTATATTCTGTTCTCCAAGTACTTTTAAAGCCATAAGGGTGATCATATTGAGTGTCTGCCTTCTTTCATGACCCATGAGGCAAACAGTGCTTTGATTCACAACTCCATGCAAGGTCATAAGGTAGTCATATTTGCTCTTTTCTTCACCTATGAAATGGTTACGGAGGTATGATTCAATCTTCTTTTGCTGTTCTGCTACATCAGGAAAATCAATGAAGAATCTAGAACACATATAACGTTCCAGTGTTTTGATTTCTGCTTCACAAGCCGGCTTAAAGTCACGAACCAGCAAGTTGCTGTACTTCAGAAGGCCACCACCTCTAATCTCTTCAGGTTTTCTAGTAGATATAAGCTTGTATTGCAAATGTGTCATTGCTTCTTGGAAGTCTCCATACATGCTTTCAGCTACCACAACAGGATAGGATTCTTTGATTAGTTTAGCATTTTTGTCACTGTAGAATTCTAACATGGGATCCAAAACAATTTGAAAGGAATCAACACTAAATTCAAATTGTCGTCTGAGTGAATTCACAAATTTTAGCTCTACATTCTTTCCAGTGTTGTTTGAAAGAGAAATGAGACTCCAACGATCATGCTTATTACAAACTTTGACCATCTTTTGCACATAAGCCTCTTTCATGGTCTTTAGGGTGATCTTTTCCTTTTTTACACCTTTTGGTAAAAAGTCAAGTAGACAGCCAAGAACTGCATCCTTAACAACTTGAAATTCCTGATCACTTGGTAGTTCAACACCAAAAATAACATCTAGATCCTTATAGCTGATTCCATTGTGGCTTGCAAGTACATAACTTGCTGTGGAACCATTCAATCGGGTATCTTTAACAATAATTCCTTGCTTTATCAATTGAGTTTTCACAACTTGAATGATATCTTTTGGTTTTACCTCCAGTGTGGGGAAATTCCCCCTTCCGTGGATTGGAATTACTTCATCTAACACTTGATCTAGTGTTATAACTTGATCCCAAATGAGATTGCTAAATCCGATTTCAGACATTGTAGTCAGTAGATCAACTAGAAAGCAAGCAAAAGATTGAGAGGAAATGTTAGCATTGCAAAATTAGTGTTATATCTAAAGCACATGAAAAAGTTAAAAACAGACTTACCCTCAACATAAACAAAACTAATGCTAGAGAGAAAATTGTCACTGTATCTAATTGTGTTGAAATTTATTTTTTTGAGTTTTTATTTAAATTCCAGTTAACATACATTGTAATATTAGTTTCAGGTGTACAATATAGTAATTCAACACTTTCATACAACAGCCAGTGCTCATCACAGCAAGTGCACTCCTTAATCCCTTTCACCTATTTTACCCATCCCCCCACCTACCTTCCCTCTGGTAACCATCAGTTTGTTCTCTACAGTTAAGTAAGTGAAATAAAAGCCACTATGATTAAGTCAGAATTCTCAGATCTACTGGTGTATGTAAACAAATATTCTCAGGGAATTGTTAGAGCTGTAATTATTTTTTATATAAAATGGTGACCTCAATCTTTCTTTATGGAAATACTATAGTCATTATATTTGGTATAATTTTTGTCATGAAATTACCAAGTACATCATTCACATTAATTGTCATGAATTTAAAGTGAGATCAAAGAGCAAGTCTGTGTGTGTTAGACCCAGCTGACTGAAGGCATAATGTTTAGAAGCCATATATGCATTTTTAACTTTCTGTGCTTAAGTCAACACTTATAGATGATAAACAAAATATAACTGATATATTATACCCATTAGGGTATGAATTCCTTGAATTTGAGGATAAGGATGGTACCTAATTCATCACCTCTTCTATGTGCCCAGTAACCTTTTAAGAAATGTTGGTTGAAGGAAATAATAATTGGGAGAAAAACCATGAGAGACCCTTAACTATAGGAAACAAAATGAGGGTAGCTGGAGGGGAGGTTGGTGGGGGGATAGGGTAATTGGGTGATGGGCATTAAGTTGGGCAAGTGATGTGATGAGCACTGGGTGTTATACGAAACTGATAAATTATTGAACACTACATCTGAAACTAGTGATATACTATAAGTTGGCTAATTGAATTTTTTAAAAAAGAAAGAAATGTTGGTTGAAGGAAATAATAATTGGCACGTATTGCATGGAGCACTGGGTGTTATACACAAACAATGAATCATAGAACACTACATCAAAAACTAATGATATACTGTATGGTGATTAACATAACATAATAAAAAATAAAATAAATAAAAAATAAAATATAGAAAGATGTCAAAAAAAGTGAAAAATATATGAGACTACTCCATTTGTCTCCAAAATGAGAGCAAGGATATACAAAAGCATAATAAAATTCCTGAGCTTTAAAAAATGTTTTCTCCAAATGTGCAATATGATATGCTCAGAAAATTTTACAGTTCGGGGTGTTAAGAAATTAAAGTTGTAAATACTATAAATGCAATTGTTAAATATAATTCTATTATTATGTAATTAGGTACAATTACAATTACCACACAGATCTTCAAATACCCTATTAAGCTGTCTAAGCAAATAAAACTAGGAAAATAAATAAAGTGATAGTTATGGATGTAGCTTTGGGTTTAGGTTTTCTTCCTTGAATTCTAGAAATTAAAAAAAAGTATGAAGTTTAAGGCAGATTTGTATAGGCAGTATTCATATTTTGCCCATGTAAGGAGCTATTAGAATAGAAACTCAATATTTAGAATTCAGTGTTGTATTATTTCCCTAGTGGAACTAGAGCAAATATCATCAACTTATTTGACATCCGTAGAATCAACATTTTTTCTTTTCTCAATTTGTTTGCTTTTTTTGTTTATTTAATTCCAGTATAACTAACGTACAGTGTTATATTACTTTCAGGTGTACAATATAGTGATCAACTATTCTGTACATGACTCAGTGCTCATCATAAGCACTAAGCACATAAGCACATAAGCACATCTAAATCCCCTTCACCTATTTCATCCATCCCCCCACCCACTTCCCCTCAGGTAATGACAGGTTTGTTCTCTGTATTTTAGAGTTTGTTTTTTTGTTTGTCTCTTTTTTTCTTTGTTCATTTGTTTCTTAAATTTCACTTATGAGTGAAATCATATGGCATTTGTCTTTCTTGGACTGACTTATTTTGAATTGACTTTGACAGTCCAAGCATTTTGCAAAAGGTCAATTAAGCAATGGTAAATCTATGTCAGTAGGAAGATAAGACTAAACATATTCTGTTTCTGTATATGAAATCTCCATATATGTGAATAAAAGAGTACTTATTTTTATTATGGGATGAAATGATCCACATAAGGTATTCTTTGTTTCATTTTAAGCTACATTAATTACTAATGTTCAGAGAGTTTTATTAGCAATGTCAATATCCAAATCATCCTTAAAGATGAATAGGCTGAATTGACAACACACCAGGATATTGGATTTTGGTTATTCATCCATGAAGTGAAATGGTCTGTATATTGACTTTAGGACATTGGAGAAAATAAAATGTCACATGAAGAACAGAATATGCAGTAAGAACTGGCAGGCCTATTTCCTAAGTTCTCTTCCTGGAAATATCACTAAATTGTTTTAAGCTAACAAAATTTGTTACCCTCAAATTCTCAATCTGGAAAAATAATAATTCATAACATTGGCTGGTTTCATGTAAAGGCCTAAGCAAGATCAATCATTTACCTAGTATTTTAGAAATATCACATGTAAACTATATAACTTTAATTGATATAGAAAACATTCCCAAATTCCTTTTTAATATGTACATTTCTTATGCAAGCGGCAATTTTTCCTTTCCTTATGGCAGATTTCCTTTGTCAATATTAGTTTAAAAGTTTAAAATTCAATGCTCCAACCCTAGGCCTACAATCCCCCATAAACCTATACCTCTAATTATTAATGATCTGAAAATAAAGATCGTTTACATTGGTATACTGACATTATTAAAATTACCACATTCATTTTTTTTTTAAGATTTGATTTATTTATTTGACAGAGAGAGAGAGATCACAAGTAGGCAGAGAGGCAGGCAGAGAGAGAGGGGGGAGCAGGCTCCCTGCTGAGCAGAGAGCCCGCTGTGGGGCTTGATCCCAGGACCCTGAGATCATGACCTGAGCCGAAGGCAGAGGCTTAACCCACTGAGCCACCTAGGCACCCAACAGAAGGATATTTATGTACAATATGTGTACATAATGTACAAGGATATTTATGTACAAATAAAACCCTCCAAAGACATAAATAAGTTAACTAATTGTCAAAATGTAGGAGTCTTTGGTCAAAAAGTGTCCTTTAAATCAAGAAATAGGAAGTCTTACTTTATATCTTAAATCTGCTCATAGATAAAAGAGGAGGAAGGGAAGGGTCAGAATTTTGTTTCCCAGACAAAATCATACTATGATCTTGCAAACACAAGAAAGAGGTTGTCCAAATGTTAACTTTACTTTTACACTAGAGAAGTGGTGTAGGGAAATTGATCATCATTGAACAACTATTTAGTTGCTGCTTGATCACCTATGTTAATGACACCCCAAATTTCTGGTTTTCAGAATTATCTAGAGAGCTTAAAAAATACACATATAGAATATTTTAGGCCTAGTATTTCTTGTTAAAAAAGTAACAGTGACACCAACTTGCTAAAATGTGGTACAACTCTGTCTTTGGTTGAGCAATATATTACCTAAATATCAAAATCATAGTTTTAATAGCCAGTTATTTTTTTCACCTTTCTGTATCCACAGTTACATAAACTTATTTTTTAAATCAAGACTATTTGGGGGCACCTGGCTGGCTTAGTCAGTAGAGCATCTCTGCTGTCAGGGTCATGAGTTCAAGCCCTATATTGGACTTTGAGCCTACTTAAAAAAATAAATTAAAAAAATAAACCAAGCCTATTTTTCTATTGAATTAACATTACTACCAACTGAGGAATTTCAAGCTACCATCTCATCAACCATCTCTAAAGCTATATGTACATGAAATGCAAATTAGAATTTTTTAAAATAGCCTTAGAAAAAATCATAGTTATGAAAATAAATTTGTTTTTTTAAATCTTTTTTTTAAGATTTTATTTTTTTGATAGAGAGAGAGCAAGCACAAGTAGTGAGAGCAGCAGGCAGAGGGAGAGGCGGAAGCCGGCTCCCTGCTGAGCAGGGAGCCCGATGTGGGGCTTGATCCCAGGACGATGGGATCATGACCTGAGCTGAAGGCAGACACTTAATGACTGAGCCACCCAGTGCCCTGAAAATAAATTTATGATACACATAAACACATATAGACATATAGACATACATGAGCATACAAAATATTACGAAATATATGTCACAATGGAATAAATATAAATTATTTATATTGATCTGGAATCTATATACACCTCTATCAATGCTCACATCTATTAACATGGATAATTATGATCTCAGAGTAACGTTATGCTTCTCTGGCACATCTACTACTTTCACATAATGCACAGTATCAATATAATGTTGTAATTACAGATTTCACATATGACATTAAAATAATAAGACATCTTCATGTGTGGGTTATGGCTCAGCAGTTAACTGTCATAGCAGAGTTAAATACTTATATATCAATAACAAAAACATTACACAACTTGGAAAATTTAATTTGAATTGCTGAACCAAAGAGCATAGCTAAATATAAACTTTGGATGATTATCATATAAAATGTGGGAAAACACCAACAAAACCTTTCACATTGTTTACATTTGTCTTGGATAGAGTACAGTTCTTAGTTACTCAAAGTGTGTTTACTGAACATGAAATATAAAGCTATATTTTCACAGACTAAAAGCTCGAATTCAAGGCAGAAATCCTTCAATATTATGTCACATAAACCCAAATAGAAGTACAAAATCTGAAATTCTTAATTATTCTTCTCCAAATGTATAAATCTACAGTAGTTCACTATTTTGCAGAGCATATAAACCTTGTTCTGACTCTCTGACTTCTTCCAATTTATTCATCCTTAAAGCTATCACTTTTTTTCCATCTAGCTTAACCAATACTAGTGTGTCCATAATGTATCCAACTGTCGTAAACACAGAAAATGGTTTCCATTATTCAACTGGTTAAATTCACTGGAATGCAAGGCAAGATGAGTGAGTTGGCAAGACTTCACAAAGAACTGCAAATAGACACTTGTATAGTAAAGTATAATTGTTCTCCTTATCACCATCCTATACACCTTATAGTCCTGACTATAGGAAGAAAAGGAAAACTTAGTCACTGTTTTCATATTTGTATTAATACTAGAATAATATTTTCAACAAGAATGATAAAAGGTTTAAGACTTACGTTGGGAGGATTACTTTGAGAATGTAATACAGTTGAATTAATCTGATGATTCAGTGGATCCTTTAATAAAGATAGTAATTTTCATTTTATCACTGAATAAAATAATGAATCAATCAGGAAAACTGCAGGAAGAAAAAAATGCAACAATGCAGTTCTTTTATAATTGTTGTATGCCAGGTAATGTGATCACTGGTCAGTGGTCCTATAAATTACATACAGACATATATAAACAGAGAGATAAAGAGACATAAAGACTGACAGAAGTAATGATTTTAGCATACATCAGAATTACATGGAGGGCCTGTAAACACACAAATTCCTGGGTCTTGCCTTCAGAGTTTCTCATCCAGGTCAGAGGTAAGACCTGAATATTTGCATTTCTACCAACTTTGCAGGTGATGTTAATACTGCTGCTCAGGGAACTACACTTTAAGAATCATTAATCTATAGAAAACTGAGAAAGAAGAGTAAAGGAACACTAGTCCCAATAGCAGTACCTAGTCCCTCATAATTTGGCTATTTCTATTTAATTTAAAGCATTGCTTTGAATAATCTAGATAATTCTAATCAAAGTAAATGTTCTTTTACACTATAGGCTTTTTTTTTTTTTTTTTACATTTTAACAGTTCAATATTATTTTCTCAACTAAACACTTAAACTAATAGAAAGTATTTATAAACTTTGTATTAGGATTGTAAAAACAAGTCTAATAGTACTGCTATCATAAATGATTGTATACAGGGGCGCCTGGGTGGCTCAGTGGGTTAAAGCCTCTGACTTTGGCTCAGGTCATGATCTCAGGGTCCTGGGATCGAGCCCCGCTTCGGGCTCTCTGCTCAGCGGGGAGTCTGCTTCCCCCTCTCTCTCTGCCTGCCTCTCTGCCTAGTTGTGATCTCTCTCTCTGTCAAATAAATAAATAAAATCTTTAAAAAAAATAAATAAATAATTGTATACAGAAGTGGATTCTTGTGCTTTAAAAACTGTCACTACCTATATACATATATACCTACATATAAACAGATTTTGATTACAATGTATTTTATTAGTTCAATGAACTATTATATATATATATATATATATATATATATATATATACACACACACACACACACACACACACATATATACATATAATCTGTCTATTGGAGAGAGGTATGGGATATTTTAGCTGGTATACTGCTTTTGTTTCTAAGAGGGAATACCAATGTCTGTGAGAAATGGTAAGAAATGACAATGCAGTAATTTACTTAAGCTATGGTTTATTCACAACCAATTATTATCTCTTTAAAAATACAAACACCCATTTCAGAAAAAAATAGTATTTTGGCATATCAAGAAGAAAATATTATGGTTGCCAAATAATATTACTTTGACTTTCCATGCTATATTCAATAACACAATAAAATACCCTGGATGACATTAATAATATAATGCACTAAATAGAAAATAAAAAGAAAACAAAAGTGTTAATCATCTCTTAGAAAAGTCTTGCACTGTTTTCGCCCTGTCAAAAGTAAAGAGTGAAGTAATACATTAACCTAAGAGAAAACTCCTACTGATATTTGACTCATTCAAATCTCAAAGAATAGTAAGAAAATATTGACTGGGATACCTATGGACCCATAAGTCAGGCCAGGATCAGAAAAAAACCCTCACCCCATTATGGTCACTGCTTTGTATCTGGCTCAGTGATGAAAAATGTAACACATGTACTGTTTTATCATTTTACATTTCAAAAACAAAGTTGTAATGTCAGTCAAATAGTTGGTTAATCAAACAGTATTTATTAAATTTAATATTTGCTGTGGAGTAGAGCAGTACCTGTAAAAGGAATAAAAGTATTGCAATAGCTATGTAGGGAAAAAGAAGATAAACTTTTTAACCAAATTAATAGGTTTATTTTTTTTTTATATTCTCAATACTGGAGACAGTTTTTTGCTTCTTTATTGTGCTAACCCAAAGCACAGGGATCCCATCAGAGATAACAAAGCAGTGGAAAGCAAAGCAAGTGGAGTTTTAAAAATGTGTATCAACAGGACAGGAAACAACAAGTGTTGGAGAGCATGTGGAGAAAGGGGAACCCTCTTACACTGTTGGTGGGAATGCATGTTGGTGCAGTCACTTTGGAAAACAGTGTGGGGATTCCTCAAAAAATTAAAAATAGTGCTACCCTATGACCCTGCAATTGCACCACTGGGCATTTACCCCAAAGATGCAGATATAGTGAAAAAAAGGGCCATATGTACCCCAATGTTCACAGCAGCAATGTCCACAATCACCAAACTGTGGAAAGAGCCAAGATGCCCTTCAACAGACGAATGGATAAAGAAGATGTGGTCCATATATACAGTGGAATATTATGCAGCCATCAGAAAGGATGAATACCCAACTTTTGTATCAACATGGACGGGACTGGAGGAGATTATGCTGAGTGAAATAAGTCAAGCAGAGAAAGTCAATTATATGGTTTCACTTAATTGTGGAACATAAGGAATAACATGGAGGACATTAGGAGAAGGAAAGGAAGAGTGAATTGGGGGAAATCAGAGGGGAAGAAAAGCATGAAAGATTGTGGACTCTGAGAAACAAACTGAGGGTTTTGGAAGGGAGGGGGGTGGGGGGATGGGTGAGCCTGTGGTGGGTAATAAGGAGGGCACGTATTGCATGGAGCACTGGGTGTGGTGCATAAACAATGAATCTTGGAACACTGATAAAATAAAAAAATAATAAGAAATATAAATATAAAAAAGAAAATAAAAATATGAAATTTATAATATTTATAAAATTTTGTATTTATAAAATATATTTATATACATTATAAATAATATAATATATTATGTATATTTATATAAAGTATATTTATAATTTGTTTATAAATATAAAAATTTTATATTTATAAAAATATAAATAAGAAAATAAAATTAAGATGTTAAAAAAATAAATAAAAAAATAAAACCACTTTAAAAAAAATAAAAATGTATATAATGTAAAATGGAAGTTAAAAAACTCGAAAGAACTAGTTTTTCTTTTTAATTCAATTCATTAGTTCTTTGTTCCGCTAATATCAGAATAGGTTTTGCCTAAAAGGGAATGTAGAAATAAGCCTGTGTTGGGGGGCCTGGATGGCTAGGATGGTTAAGCATCTGCCTTCGGCTCAGGTCATGATCTCAGGGTCCTGGGATTGAGCCCCAGGTCAGGCTCCCAACTCAGCGGGGAGCCTGCTTCTCCCTCTCCCTCTGCCACTTCCCCTGCTCATGTTCTCTGTCTCAAATGAATAAATAAAATCTCTAAGAAAAAATAAGTCTGTGTTTAGAGTCTAATTGTAGATGCAAAATATTTTAAAGTAAATTTGGTCTCTTTTTATTTATTTTTATTTTATTTTAACTCCAGTATAGTTAATATAAAGTGTTCTATTAGTTTCAGGTATAAAATATAGTGATTTGAGAATTCCATACATCACATGGACATGTGCACTCAAACACATGACTCAAACACATGACAAGTGCACTCAAACCCCATTACTTATTTCACCTATCCCCCTACCCACCTTCCCTCTGGTAACCATCAATTTGTTCTCAATAGTTAAGAGTCTGTTTCTCTCTTTTTCCCTTTGTTCATTTGTTTTGATTCCTAAATAACACATATGAGTGAAATCATACGGTATTTGTCTTTCTATGACTGACCCATTTCACTTAGCATTATACTCTCTAGCCCCATGTACGTCACTGCAAATGGCAAGATTCCATTCTCTTTTATGACTGAATGACATTCCATTGTACTCTTAATAACTACTACTAACATTAAGCTGTGTGGATAACTCAAAAAATTCTTTTTATAAACACCATAATCACAATACATTTATCAATCTAAACAGGCAGCTATGTTATAATGTTAAAAATAAGTATCTTGACTAAAAGTCATTGATTATAATAAGGTATTTGGTTGTTTATCCTTGTCGACTCTTCTTTTAGCCCATATGGAGTTTAATAAACAAAACAGATGAACATAGGGGAAAGGGAACAAAAAAGAGAGGCAAGCAAACCATAAGAGACTCTCAACTATACAGGAGAAACAGGGTTGATGCAGGGGAGGTGGGTGGGGATGGGCTAAATGGGTGATGGGTATTAAGGAGGGCACTTGTGTTGAGCACTGGGTGTTATATGTAAGTGATGAATCACTAAATTCTAATCCTGAAACCAATATTACACTATATGTTAACTAACTAGAATTTAAATAAAAATTTTAAAAAAGATTTAATTACAAAGAATCTTTTTTTTTTCCCAAATACTTTTATTTTATTTTTTCAGTGTTACAAGATTCATTGTTTATGTACCACACCCAGTGCTCCATGCAATACGTGCCCTCCTCAATACCCACCACCAGGCTCGCCCATCCCCCCACCCCCTCCCCTCCAAAACTCTCAGTCCCTTGTTCTGAGTTCACAGTCTCTCATGGTTCTTCACCCCTC
>CM052901.1:50327269-50347481 GCA_028534135.1 Potos flavus
GTGGGGGGATGGGCGAGCCTGGTGGTGGGTATTGAGGGGGGCATGTATTGCATGGAGCACTGGGTGTGGTGCATAAACAATGAATCTTGTAACACTGAAAAAATAAAATAAAAGTATTTGGGGATAAAAAAAAATAAAAAAATTAAAAAAAAGTAAAGAAAGAGGAAAAAAAATAGTCAAAAATAGAGCTACCCTACAACTGAGTAATTGCACTACTAGGTATTTACCCGAAAGATACAGATGTAGTGAAAAGAAGGAGCATGTGCACCCCAAGGTTGATAGCAGCAATGTCCACGATAGCCAAACTGTGGAAGGAGCTGAGATGTCCTTCAACAGATGAATGGATAAAGAAGATGTGGTTCATATATACAATGGAATATTTCTCAGCCATCAGAAAGGATGAATGTCTACCGTTAACATTGACGTGGATGGAACTGGAGGGTATTATGCTAATTGAAATAAGTCAATTGGAGAAACACAATTATCATATGGTTTCACTCATATGTGGACATAAGGAATAATGCAGAGGACAATAGTGGTGTTGGGGGAAAATGAATGGGAAGAAATCAGAGAGGGAGACAAACCATATGAGACTCTTGACTCCAGGAAACAAAGTGAGGGCTGCAGAAAGGGAGGTGGGTGGGGGGATGGGGTAACTGAGTGATGGGCATTAAAGTGGGCACGTGATATGATGGACACCAGGTGTATACTGAATAGGTCATTGAACATTATATCGAAAACTAATGATGTACTATACCTTGGCTAATTGAATTTAAGTAAAAAAAATTAAAAAAGAAAATTGGTAGATATTTTAATAAGATGTAGAAAAAAATTTATTCTATTTTGTACATAATGATATATATATATATATATATATATATATATATATGCTCTGAGTTTCAAGAATAAGTCTCATATATCTGTCTAAAATTATTTGTGTAAATTGAATCTAAGCTAAGGTATCCATTTTTCTTTGATTTACCTAGTCTTCAATACCCTAGGGCTCCAAACTATATAGAATCCTACTCTGTTTCAAGGAGGAACCCCCTCACACCTGTTTTCAAACAATCTTTTCCTTTATACAGTGACTGTCCTCTCAGCAGCTTAATCTTATAGGTTTAATAAGAATAATGCCACCATAGCTCTAGATAGATCCTGACACTTCACATTCTGGATTAACTACTAACGGTTTGAGTATGTCCTTTTGTGTTTACTTTATCTCCCAATTTAGTATATGTATTGCAACTGTGTACTATTTAAAGCAGGAACTTTGGTCATGTTAGTTCTTAACAATGTACTTCTGCTTTTTTATGGCAATGTCTATATTACTACACCCTGACAGATTAAAAGCCCTATGTAAAAGGAGACCATGCATCTTTTCTCACCTTTACAGTCCCATAAAAGTTAACAAATGCCTAGTATACAATAGGTACTCAAAATTTTTGATGAATAAATAAATGAATGAATTTTAAGAAACTGAGAGGGTTGGAAGATGGCTCTGGAATAGGAGGACATAGGCTCATCTTCCACAATTACAACTGGATATCTATCAAATCATCCTAAATACCCCCAGAAATTGACCTGAAGACTGGCAGAACAAACTCCACAAAAATAGGTAGAGGGGAGGTCACATCGAAGAAGAAGGTAGGAACTGTTGAGACGCAGTGTGGGAGAGACAGCTATCCTGGCCACTATGGTGGGGAGGAAGCTGCAGTCATGGAAAAGGGCAAGAGACAGACCAACACATAGAGGAACAAAAGGGAAAAGAATCCCCAAAGCAGTTCTCTTGGAAAGCAAGAGGGGCCAAATTTCATGACTTCTGGCAACCAGTGGGGCTTAATGCCTAGAGATTTAAAGGTCAGCAGGCTTAGCTGGTATATAGCTCTGAGGGCACTGTACTATTCTTGGAAAGAAGGCAAGCAAACAATCCATGGATATACAGAATGGAAACAGCCATTAGAAGCACCTTGGGTACACAGTGGTGGGTAACTTGCTCATTTCAGAGCATGTTTCAGAGAGGCAGCATTCATGAAGAGACCACTCCTGGCAAAAAGGAACTGTCAGGCAATACTTCTCTCCACTGCTCCTCGGAATAAGCACAGGGAGACCTATGGGAACCAGCATAGCTCCAGTACTTGTTACCTAATTGCTTAAACCAACCCTTAACCCCCTACACTCCTGTGGAACCACCCTTCCCAGTTTCACTTGCCTCAGTCCCAAGGCAGGAGGTCCCCTTCTCCAGAAGACTGCCCCAAACCCTTACTCACACTATGTCTCCCAACTTGGGAGACTTAAAACATACCACATTCAGGCCAGATAGGAAAAATTTCCCACAACAGGAAAAGAAAGCCACTGCAGATAACTATCCTGAAGGATAAAGCAGCCAGGACAAAACAGGAGAGTACACCAAGCACACAATGGAGACACTCCCAGAAGCACCAAGACCTGGGGAACAGGGGACTCTACATGGCAGACCAGTACCAGGCCTCTTCTTTATAAGGCCATTCCCCTCAAAAACAGGAGAAATAGCTGACTTTCCTACACAGAGACTAACACAAAATGAGAAGACAGAGAAATTTATCCCAAATGAAAGAATAGGACAAGACCATGGCCAGAGATCCAAGCAAAACAAACATAAGTAACATGCCTGACAGAATATTTAAAGTAATGATCATAAGGATACCCACTGGACTTGACAAAAGAGTAGATGAGTGAGACTGTTAACACTGAGATAAGGAATAACACAGCAGAAATAAAAGGCCCAAAACCTGAAATGAGAAACATGCCTGATATAATGAACAACAGGTTGGAAGAAGCAGAGGAATGAATTAATGACCTAGAAGACAGACTACTGGAAATTAATCAAGCTGAACAAAGGAGAGAAAAAAATTATGCAAAATGAGGACAGACTTACAGAATTCAGTGCTTCCATCAAATGTAATGTCATTTATATTATAGGAGTCCCAGAATTGAGAAAAGGGGACAGAACATTTATTTGAAAAAATAACTGAAAACTTCCCCGATCCGAGGAAGGACAGGGATATTCAGATCCAGAAGGTACAGAGAACCCCCAACAAAATTTAAAAAAATATATCTACACTAAGACATATTGTAATTAAATTTGTAAAATACAGTGATAAAGAAAAAAATATTTAAGGTAGCAAGTCAAAAGAAGAGAGTAACATACAGGGAAATATCATAAGGCTAGTACAGGATTTTCCAACAGAAACTTCATAAGCCATGAAGGAGTGGCATGACATATTCAAAGTGTTGAATGGGAAAAATCTGCAGCCAGGAATATTCTATCCACCAAGGCTATCATTCAGAATAGCAGGAGAGATAAAGAATTTCCCTGACCAACAAAAACTAAAGGAATTGGTGACCACTAAACCAGCCCTGAAAAAAATATTAAAGGGGACTCTTTCAGTGGAGAGGAGAGACCAAAGTGACATTATGAAGGTAGGACAGAAAAGCAGTAAAAATGAATATTTCTGTAAAAAATCAGTTAAGGAACTCACAAAACGAATGGATGTAAAATATGACAACATATACCTAAATTGTGAGGAGAAAAGAATGGGTTCAAACTTAACCATTAACTTAATGTGGACTGCTATATGCAGAAGAGGTTCTATATAAACTGAATGGTAAACATATATCAAAACCACTAATAAATATGTATATAAAGAGAAGGTAATCCAAACATATCACAAAAGAAAATCATTAAGCCATGAAAGATTAGAAAGGATCAGAGAAAATATTCAGAAACAACTATAAAACAAGTACTAAAATTACAATAAACAAATATCTATAAAAAAATTCTTTGAATGTTAATGAACTAAATGCCCAAATCAAAAGCCAAAGAGTGACAGAATGGATAAAATAACACCCATCTATATGCTGCCTACAGGAGACTCTGTTCAGACCTAAAGACAGCTGCAGATTGAACGTGAAGGGATGGAAAAACATCTCTCATGCAAAAAGATGTCAGAAGAAAGCCAGACTAGTGCAATTGCAGGGTCATAGGGTAGCTCTATTTTTAATGAGCCTGGTGGTGGGTGTTGAGGAGGGCACTTATTGCATGGAGCACTGGGTGTGGTGCATGAACAACGAATCTTGGAACACTGAAAAAATAAAATTAAATTTAAAAAAAAAGAAAGCCAGAGTAGCAATACTTATATTGGACAAAATAGACTTTAAAACAAAGATTAAAACAAGAGACAAAGAAGGACAGTGTATAATAATAATAAAGGAGAAAATACAACAAGGAGATATAACAATTATAAATGTATATGCAGCCAACTTAGGAGCACCCAAATGCATAAAACAGTTAATAGCAAACATAAAGATCAATGAAACCAGGAGCTGGTTTTGATAAAATAAATAAAATTGATAAACCTGTAGCCAGTACACACATACACACACACACACACACACACACACACACACACACACACAGTGGAATATTATTTAGCCATGAAAAGAATAAAATCTTGCCATTTGCAATGACATTGATGGAGCTGGAAGGGTATAATGTTAAGCAAAATAAGTCAGTCAAAGAAAGACATCATGATTTCACTCTTATGTGGAATTTAATAAGCAAACACAAAGGAAAAAAGGCAAAAGAGAGAAAAAGATAAAAATCAAGAAACAGACTCAATTATATAGGACAAACTGATGGTTACCAGAGGACAGGGTGTGAAGGGATGGTTTAAATAGGTGATGGGCATTAAGAAGTGCACTTGTTGTGATGAGTACTAGGTGATGTATAAAATTGTTGGATCACTATATTGTACACATGAAGCTAATACTATGTTGTTAACTAACTGAAATTAAAATAGAAGCTTTAAAAAACAAATTAATAAATGAAACAGAAATATAAAAAGTGAATTTTAGGAAACAAAAATTGAGAAGGGCTATTAAATTTCCCAAGATCTTAGGGCTTAGTAGAAAATGATAGAGTCAAGCTAGAACTTAATTCTTCTGTCTCATAGCTGCCCTTTTCCCCTAAAAGATAAATCTGATAATAAAATCATTTTGGTAAGTATAGTTGTTCTCATACTGATTATAACTATACATACATGCATGCTCAAGCACAACACATATATAGAAACACATGCACACAAGTTCGTCATTATTGATGATTTCAAAATCTACTCTAATTATCCTTATACCAATATTCTTGCTTCTCAGTATCTGGCACTCTTCACAAATGATCTTTTCTCTCCAGTGAAGGACATTTATTTTCACAGTCATCCTCTAGACATAACTGCAACTCTCTATTATCTCAGTGACAAAAATTCTATTCTCTGATCATCTGTCTTTCTGGCTCATACTTTTTTAGTATTCTGACTCCAACAGTTCTATGTCTCCACTAGACCTACAAACAATCGATCCTACCACATTTTCACTGTCTTTCTTTTGCTCATATCCTCTTTTCTCTAGTTATCTACCTTAAGTAGATAAGACCTTAATGGTCAGTCATATTATGACTGACATTATTATGACTGACATATTATGACTGACAGAGCCTTACATATATCCTCAGTTACCATACCTCTGTCTCACTGCATTATACTTACTTGGTTAAACAACACCGTTTAAAGCCAACACTTCACCTATTCCTTACCTGAACCCATGCATGTGAACACATGGAAAAAAACACTAGTATTCTGACAAGTGTCACTTTGAAATTAATAACTACAAATTTTGAGTAAAATTTTAGTGTTGCCAGACAATCATACTGAACTTCTTTAGTTTATTGTTTCTTTCACTTCCCTAGACAACTATATATACTTTCAACTCTCTTCTCAAATCTTTAACACCTTCTCCCCAATCTTCATGCTTATCTGAGCACCTTGTTTCCCACCACAATGAGAAAACAGAAACAGAGGTAATTTATATAAGCATCCACAGCTTACTTCTACTCATTTATCTTTATCTGTGCCTATGTATGTAAGCCTATGTGATTTCTCTCCTGTTAACAGTATGAATGATTTGCACACACTTCATTTGCCAAAGCAAATCCTACCAGCTCAGTATCATATACCAATCTTTCCAATACTCAAGGATATTGCCCTAGATATTCTCTTCTCCTTCCTGGAGCATCATTCTTTCCCACTCTACTAAGATAATTCCCATCAACACAAAATATTCCTAAGTTTTATTATGTCTAACTTTCACGTAATAAACATATTACTATTTTTATTTATTTTTAATTTGTTATTAAGTTCAATTAGCCCACATACAGTACATTAGCTTTTTCTGTAGTGTTCAATGATTCATTAGTTGCATATAACACCCAGTGCTCATCAGATCACGTGCTCTCCTTAATACCCATCACCCAATTACCCCGCCTCCCATCCCTCCCTTCTGCAACCCTCAATTTGTTTCCCGGAGTCCAGAGTCTCTCATGGTTTGTCTCCCTCTCTGATTTCTTCCCCTTCAGTTTTCCCTCCCTTCCCCTATGGTCCTCTGTGCTATTCCTTATATTCCACATAAGAGTGAAACTATATGATAATTGTCGTTCTGTGCTTGACTTATTTCACTTGGCATAATCCCCTCCAGTTCCATCAATATTGATACCAGTGGTGAGTATTCATCCTTTCTGATGGCTGAGTAATATTCCACTCCATATATAAACCACATCTTCTTTATCCATTCATCCACTGAAGGACATCTCAGCTCCTTCCAAAGTTCGGCTATTGTGGACATTGCTGGTATGAACATTGGGTGCATGTGTCCCTTCTTTTCACTACATCTGTATCTTTGGTGTAAATACCCAGTAGTGCAATTGCCAGGTCATAGAGTAGCTCTATTTTTAACTTTTTGAGGGACCTGTGTACTGTTTTCCAGAGTGGCTGTACCAGCTTTGAATGGAATATTGGCCAGCCATCAAAAAATTAAATCTTTCCATTTGCAAAAACGTGGATGGACATAGAGGGTATTATGCTAAGCAAAATAAGTCAATCAGAGAAAGACAATTATCATATAATTTCACTCATATGTGGAATTTAAGAAACAAAACAGAGGAGGATAGGGAAAAGGAGGGAAAAATAAGATGAAATCAGAGAGGGAGACAAACCATAAGAGACTCTTAATCATAGGAATGATTGGATGGGGTAACTGGGTGATGGGCATTAAAGACAGCACGTGATGTAATGAGCACTGGGTGTTATATAGAACTAACTGATGAATCACTGAATTCTACCTCTGAAACTAATAATACACTATGTACTAGAAACAAATTCAGTACAGTGGAAAGATGCAATATTAGTGCCCAGAAATCAGTAGGTTTTCTATACACTAATAATGAAGTCAGAGAAAAAGAAATAAAAAAAATTGACAACTGTACCAAAAAAGAATGAAATACCTAAGAATAAACTTAACTAAGGAAGTAAGAGACCTGTACTCTGAAAATTATAAAACACTGATGAAAGAAACTGGAGATGATATAATTAAATGGAAGATATTCCATGCTCATGGATTAGAATTAATACTGTCAAAATGTCCATATTACCCAAAGCAATCTAGAGATCCAATGCAATCCTTATCAAAACACCAACAGCAGGGGCACCTAGGTGGCTCAGTCAGTTGGGCATCTGCCTTCATCCTGGGTTGTGATCTCCAGGTTCTGGGATCAAGCCTTGTGTTGGACTCCCTGCTTAACAGGGAGCCTGCTTCTCTCTCTCCTTCTGTCTCTCCGCATGCTTGTGCTCTCTCTCTCCCTTTCATTTGCTCTCTGTCTCTAATAAGTAAATAAAATCTTAAAATAATACCAACAGCATTTTTCATAAAACTAGAACAAATAAATACTAAAATTTATATAGAACCACAGAAGACCCTAGATAGCAAATGCACTCCTGAGAAAGAGGAACAAAGGTGGAGGTATCACAATCCCAGATTTCAAGATATACTACAAAGCTGTGGTAATCAAAACAGTATTGTAGTGGCACAAAAACAGATTCATAGATGAAAGGAACAGAATAGAGAGCCCAGAAATAAATCCATATTTACATGGTCAATAGATTTATGTCACAGGTTCATGACAAAAGAGGCAAGAATACACAACGAGGAAAAGACAGTCTTTTCAATAAATAATACTGGGAAAACTGGACTACTTTCTAATATCATACACAAAAATAAACCCAAAGTGGATTAAAGACCTAAGTGTGTGACCTGAAAAGATAAAAATCCTAGCATAAAACACAATCAATAATTTCTTTGACATAAGTCATAACAATATGATTCTAGATAAGGAAAGGGAAACAAAAGCAAAAATAAAATATTGGAACTTCATCAAAATAAAAAGCATTTGCATGGCAAATTAAACCATTAACAAAATTTTAGGAAGCCTAGTGGGTAGGAGAAGATACGTTCAAGTGATATAGCCAATGAGGTGTTGATATCCAAAATATATAAAAAACATATACAACTCAACAGCAAAAAAAACCTGATTAAAAATTGGAACAGCACATGAATAGTCAGTTGTTCAAATACATAGATGCCCAACAGATACATGAAAAGATGCTTAACATCACTTATCATTAGGCAAACGCAAATCAAAATCACAATATCATCTCACACATGTTAGAATGGCTAAAATCAAGAAGACAAGAAACAACAAATGGTATGGATATGGGAAAATAAAGGAACCCCTATGTACTGTTGGTGGGAATGTAAATTGATATAGCCACTGTTGAAAACAGTATGGAGGTTCCTCAAAAAATTAAAAATAGGGGATACCTGGGTTTCTCAGTCAATTAAGCATCTGCCTTCAGCTCACGTCATGATTCCAGGGTCCTGGGATCAAGCTCTGCATTGGGCTCTCTGGTCGGCAGGGAGCCTGCTTCTCCCTCTCCCTGCTACTCTGCCTACTTGTGCGTGCTCTCTCTCTCTCTCCGTCTCTGTGTCAAATAAATAAAATCTTAAAAAAATAAAAATAGAAATACCATATGATACAATAAGTCCACTATTGAGTATTTACCCAAAGAATACAAAAACACTAACTTAAAAATATTTAGTCACACCTATGTTTATTGCAGCATTTTTTCAACAGCTAAGTCATGAAAACAACCTAAGCATCCATCAACAGCCAAATGGATAAGGAAAATATAATACACACACACACACACACACACACACAGAAATATTACTCAGCCATAAAAATGGATGCAATCATTCCAATTTTGAGATAATATGGATGGACACAGAGGGTATGATTTTAAGTGAAATAAGTAAGACTGAGAAAGACAAATACTATATGATTCCACTCATAAATGGAGTCTAAAAATAAATAAATAAAAGCAGAATTAAAAGTAGATCAGATCTATAAATAGAAAACAACTGATGGTCACCATAGAGAACAGGGTGGGCAGGTGCAAAGTTGAGCAAAATGGGTGAATAGGAAAGGGAGATATAGTCTTCTAATTATGGAATAAGTCATGGGAATACAAAATGCAGTATAAGGAATTCAATTAATGATACTGAAATAGTAATATAATGGAACAGATGGTAGCTATAATTGTGGTGAACAGAGCATAATGCATAAACTTGTAAATCGCCAAGTTGTATACCTGAAATTAATGTGACTGGGTGTCAACTATACTTAAATTTTTTAAAAAAGGAGATAAAAAAAGAGTACACTTATCTTGATGAGCACTAAGTAATGTACAGAATTATAGAAACATTATATTGCATACCTGAAACTAATATAACACTGCATGTTAATTATACTTGAATGAATGGATGAATGAAAGAAAAAAATAAATACATAAAGTAATGCTTATAAAGATGTTCACTAGGCTGGAGAGAAGAGTGGAAGGATTCAATGAGACATCCAATAAAAAGATAGAAAATATAAAAAAGACCCAAGCAGAGCTGAAGAATACAATAACTGAAATTTAAAAATACACTAGAGGAAATCAACAGATTAGTGGATGCAGAAAATCATATCAGTGATATGGAAGAAAGGTTAATACACAGTACCCATTCTGAACAACAACATAAGAAATATTTTTTTAAATGAAGATAGGTGAAGATTTCTTCCATAACATCAGGCAAAAAAAAAAAAAATTTGCATTATAGGGGTCACACAAGAAGAAGAGAAAAAGGAGGCAGAAAACTTACTTGAAGAAATAAAAGCTGAAAACTTTCCAAACCTAGAGAAGGGAATAGACATGGAAGAAACACAGACAGTTCCAAATAAGATGAAACCAAGAAGGTCTGCACTATGACACATAATAAGTAAAATGCCAAAGTTTATTTTTAAGTTTTTAAATTTTAGTTAGTTAATATATAGTTGTAATATTGGTTGTGGGAGTAGACTTTAGTAGTTCATCACTTACGTATAATACACAACAACTGCCCTCTTTAATACCCATCATCCGTTTAGCCCATCCCCCAACCATTTCCCCTTCATCAGCTCTCAGTTTGTTCTCTATAGTTAAGAGTCTCTTGTGGTTTGGTTCTCTTTCTTTTTTCTTTCTTTTTCCCTTCTCCCTACGTTAATCTGTTTTGTTTCTTAAATTCCACATGTGAGCAAAATCATATGGTATTTGTCTCTCTAACATGTTTTGCTTAGCATAATACACTCTAGCACCATCCACATTCTTACAAACGACAATATTTCATTTCTTTCAGATGGCCAAGTAATTTTCCATTGTTTATATATACCACCTCATCTTTATTTATTCTCCAGTTGATGGACACTAGGGCTCTTTCCATAATTTGGCTATTGTTGACAATGCAGGGAGCATGTGTCCCTTTGAATCAGTACTTTTGTATCCTTTCAGTAAACACCCAGGTGCAACTGCTGGGTCACAGGGAAAGTCTATTTTTAACTTTTTGAGAAACTTCTATACTATTTCCAGACTGGCTGCACAAGGATGCATTCCCAACAAAACTATAAGAGAATTCCTCTTTCTCCACAATCCTCCCCAACATCTGTTGTTTCCTCTATTGTTAATTTTAGTCATTCTGATAGGTGTGAGGTGTTATCTCACTGGGATTTTGATTTGTATTTCCCTGATGATGAGTGATGTTGAGCAACTTTTCATGTGTCTGTTGGCCATTGGGAAGTCTTCTTTGGAAAAATGTCTATTCGTGTCACCTGTCCATTTCTTAACTGGATCATTTGTGTTTTGGGTGTTGAGTTTGATATGTTCTTTATAGATTTTGGATACTAGCTCTTTTGTCATTTGCAAATATCTTCTCCCATTCCCAAGGTTGCCTTTTTACTTGATTGTTTCCAACACTGTGCAGAAGCTTTTTATCTTGATGAAGTCCCAATAGTTCATTTTTTGTTTCTCTTGCCTCAGGAATCCTGTCTAGTAAGAAGTGGCTACAGCTGATGTCAAAGAAGTTTCTGTCTGTGTTCTCCTCTCAATTTTGATGGATTCGTGTCTCATATTTAGGACTTTAATCCATTTTCGATTTATCTTTGTGTATGGTGTAAGAAAGTGTTCAGTTTTCCCACCACAATTTGTTGTAGAGACTGTCTTTTTCCCATTGGATATTCTTTCCCGTTTTGTTGAATATTAGTTGACTATACAGTTGTGGGTACAATTCCGGGTTTTCTATTCTGTTCCATTAATCTATGTTGCTGTTTTTGTGCCAGTACCATACTGTCTTGATGAACACAGCTTTTTAACATAGCCTGAAGTCCATAAATGTGATATCTCCAGCTTCGTTTTTCTTTTTCATGATTGCTTTGGCTATTTGGGGGTCCTCTGTGGTTCCATAAAAAATTTAGGATTGTGTGTTCTAACTCTGTGAAAAATACTGTTGTTATTTTGATAGGGATTGAATGAAATGTGTAGATTGCTTTGGGTAGTATAGACATTTTAACAGTATTTGTTCTTCCAATCCATGAGCATAGAATGTCTTTCCACTTCTTTGTGTCCCCTTCAATTTCTTTTATCAGTGTCTTATACTTTCCAGAATACAGATATTTAACCTTTGGTTAGGTTTATTCCTAGGTATTTTATGGGTTTTGGTGCAGTTGTAAATGGGACTGATTCCTTGATTTGTTTGTGTTGTTTCATTATTGGTGTACAAAAATGCAACGTATTTTTGTATGTTGCTTTTGTATCCTGTGACTTTGCTGAATTTGTGTATCAGTTCTAGCAAATTTTTGGTGGAGTCTTTCAGGTTTTCTACATAGAGTATCATGCTGTCTAATGTTGTCCTCATAGAATGAGTTTTCCTCCCATTTCTATTTTTTGGGAACAGTTTGAGAAGAAGAGATATTAACTCATTTTAAATGTCTGTTAGAATTCCCCTGGGAAGCCACATGGTAAAGAAGTTGTTTTTCTTGGGAGATTTTTGATTACTTATTCAATGTCTTTGCTGGTTATGGGTCTGTTCAAATTATCTATTTCTTCCTGTTTCAGTTTTGGCAGTTTCTATGTAACTATGAATTTATCTATTTCTTCCAGATTGTCCAATTTGTTGTCATATAATTTTTCATAATATTCTTTTAGAATTTGTACTTCTGTGGTTTTGGTTGGAAAGAGGATCTCTCCTCTTTCATTCATGATTTTACTTATTTGGGTCTTTTCTCTTTTCTCTTTGGTAAGTCCGGCTAGGGGTTTATCAATTGTATTAATTCTTTCAAAGAATCGGCTCCTAGTTTCATTGATTTGTTCTACTGTTTTTTTTTTAAATTTCAATATAGTTTATTTCTGTTCTGATCATTATTATTCCCCTTCTTCTGCTGGCTTTAGGTTTTATTTGCTGTTCCTTTTCTAGCTCCTTTAGTTGTAAGATTAGGTTGTATATTTGAGATTTTCCTTCCTTTTTGAGGTAGGCCTGATTGCTACATACTTCCCTCTTAAGACCACCTTTGCTGCATCCCAGAAGTTCTGGACTGTGATGTTTTCATTTTCATTTGCTTCCATGTGATTTTTGTTATTTCTTCTTTAAATTCTTGGTTAACACATTCATTCTTTGGTAGGATGTTCTTTAACTGCTATGTATTTGTGGTCTTTCTAAATTTTTTCTTGTGGTTGAATTCAGGTTTCATAGCACTGTGGTCTGAAAATATGCATGGTATGATCTCAATCATTCTGTATTTGTTGAGGCTGAATTGTGACATAGTATATGATCTATTCTGGAGAAGGTTCCATGTGCACTCAAAAAGAATATATTTTCTGCTGCTTTAGGATGAAATGTTCTGAATATATCTGTTAAGTCCATCTGGTCTAGTGTGTCATTCAAAGCCATCATTTCCTTGTTGATTTTCTGCTTAGATGATCTGTTCATTGCTGTAAGTGGGGTGTTTATGTCTCCTACTATTGTTGTATTATTGTCAAAGAACTTCTTCATATCCTTACTGATTTACATATTTGGGTGCTCCCATGTTAGAGGTACAAATAATTACAACTGTTAGATCTTCTTGTTGGATAGACCCATTTAGTATGTTAATAGTGCCCTTCTTCATCTCTTCTTACAGTCTTTGGTTTAAAATCTAGTTTGATGATATAAGCATGGCTACTCTGGCTTTCTTTTGATGTCCATGAGCATCATAAATGGCTCTTCATTCCCTCACTAGCAATCTGCAGGTGTCTTTTGGTCTAAAATTAGTCTCTTGTAGGTACCATATGGATGGGTCTTGTTCTTTTTTTTCCATTCTGATACACTACGTCTTTTAACTGGAGCATTTAGTTCATTTACATTCAGAGTAATTACTGAAAGATATGAATTTAGTGCCATTGTATTACCTGCAACATCACTGTTTCTGGAGATTGTCTCTCTTCCTTTCTAGTCTTGTTGTGGTTGGTCTTTCTCACTCAAAAAGTCCCCTTTAGTATTTCTTGCAGTGCTGGTTTAGTGGTCACAAACTCCTTCAGTATTTATTTTTCTGGGAAACTGTTTATTTCATCTTCTAATATGAATGACAGCTTTGCTGGATAAAGTATTATTGGCTGTATATTTTTCCCATTCAGCATGTTGAATATATCATGCCACTCTCCTATGGCCTGGCAGGTTTGTGTGAAAGACATGCTGCTAACCTTATTTGTCTTCCCTTGTAGGTTAGGAATTTCTTTTCCCTTGCTGCTTTCAGGATTCTTTCATTATCTATGTATTTTCCAAATTGTATTATGATATATCTTGGTGTTGGCCAGCTTTTGTTGATTTTGATGAGTTCGCTGTGCCTCCTGGATTTGGTATCTGTTTCTTTCCCTAGATTAGGGAAGTTTTCAGTCATAATTTGCTCAAATAAATCTTCTGCCCCTTTTCCCCTCTCTTCTTCTGGGACTCCTATGATACAAATGTTATTGCATTTTATGGAGTCATTGATTTTCCTACATCTACAATCATGATCCAGTATTTTTCTTTGTTTTCTTTTTACTTTCATTCTTTTCTGTAAATTTATCTTCTGTATCACTTATTCATTCTTCTGTTTCTTCCATCCTTGTGGTCACTACATCTAGTCAGTTCTGCATCTCATTTATAGCATTTTTTATTTTGGCCTGACTAGTTTTTTAGGTCTTTTATCTCTGCTGTAAGGGTATCTCTGGTTCCTTCTATGGTTTTCCCAAACCCAGCTAGTATCTTTATGATTGTTGTATTAAATAATGGTTCAGGCACATTACTTTTATCTATTTTGATTAGGTCACTGGCCATGATCTCTTCTTGTTCTCTTTTACGGGGATGAATTACATCATATTGGCATTTTGTCTAGGTCTCTGTCTTTTATTTGCTAGGAAAGCCTGTGCCTAGTCCTATTTCCACTAGAGCTGAAGCTTTGCAGCATTCTAAGATCAGTAGGCCTGGTGCATGGGAAGTTTGTGCTGGTCTTCTGGTCAAGGGGCCTGTTGCTGCTCTGACTCTCAATCACACTTGCCCTATTAAAAAAGGCATATACGGAGTGCAGGAGGGCAGGCTTGATGTAAGCAGCTCAAGCTTCCACTAAGTGCCCCGTGCCTCTTGTTGAAATCTATTTGTATTGATGAGAGGAGTTAAAAATACCATTGGCCTGCTCTCTTCCCTGGAGAGAAGAGTTTGCACCTGCCACTACTCAGGAAGCCCTCACTGAAGAGCATATAATCTCCCACCTTGTGTGCCATGCTTCCTTCAGATCCTTGCCTTCACCCTGTCTGTGTTCATGCCTTCTGCCCACCCAGCAGCAGCACAGTGCTCCTATGCTTTATTTCAGGAATGTGGCTGGTTTCAAAACTCCCAAATTATAGGGATGGACCTTTGCTGATCATCTGGGGTAGGGTCTTGCTGTGCTGTGGCTGGTAACAGTTTGTCCCAGAAAAGCAGGCACCATTGACCAGGGTCTTAGATTTTATGCTAAAGCATAGCAAAAAGCCAGCATCCAGGTTAGCTTCCCTCAGCAGGCGTCTCTGCTCGTATGCTAATGAACGGGTAGCTCAATGTTGTCTACTGAGTATTTTATCTCCTGACAGGCAGTGTCACCTATGCCACATGCACTCCAAGAAGGGGAACTATCTCCCAGTGAGACCCAGGTGATCCTCAGAACACTGTCCATTCCTGGGCCTCTGCCATCCTTCTCTATAGCAGCACCACTATATCTATCAGGATCACTTTGGGGAAGTATTTTTCTTGTGCAATCTCCTGCATGCTATTTTATCTCTCTCTCTCTCTTCCCTCCCTCTGCTCTGATTTTTCTCCTCTCCTCTCCATGATCAGTGCTCCCTCCCCTGTGCAGCACCTGTGATTCTTTTCTCCCCCACATCACATCACCACACCTCCTACCTTCTACCATGTGGCCTCTTTTCTCCCTCTGGTTGTGCAGTTGTTCTCCTAGTCCTCATATTGATTTTCTGTGTGTCCAGAGTGATTTGATAATTATGTAGCTGTGTTCGAGAGATGAAGCAAGCATAAGGTCCCCCTACTATTCCAGCATCTTAATTCCTCCCCAGTGCCAAAGTTTAAAGATAAAGAATTTTAAAAGCAGGAAGAGAAAAGTAAAAAGATACATACAAGGGAACCCTATAAAAATGTCAGCTGATTTTTCAGCTGAGATTTGGTAAGCAGAAGGGAGTGGAATAATACATTCAAAATGCTGAAAGGAAAAAAAAACAAACCTACAAACAACAATATTTTACCCATCATTATTATCATTTAGAATTGGAGAGATAAAGAGTTTCTTAGATAAACAAAAGTTACAGAAGTTTATCACAACTAAACCAACCTTTACAAAAAATGTTAAAGGGACTTCTTAAGTGGAAAGGAAATGGGCATAATTAGATATAAAAAAGTTATGAATAAAAAGATATACAATATGACAGCATATACATAAAGTGGAAGAGAGAGTTAAAAAGGAAGGTTTTTTAAAGAATATGTTTACAAGGGGGAGAGGAGAGGAGCAAGACGGAGGAAGAGAAGGAGACCTAAATTTCATCTGGTCCCAGGAATTCAGCCTAGATAGTTATCAAACCATTCTGAACACCTACAAACTCAACAGGAGATCAAAGAAAAGAGTAGCAGCAATTCTATGAAGAGAAAAGTGACCACTTTCTGTAAGGTAGGATGTGCTCAGAAGTGAATCCAAGGCAATATACAGGAAGATAGACCACGGCAGGAGGGAGCCTCCATCAGCCAGCTCCTAGCAAGTGATAGAGCAGCGGAGCACAAAATTAGAACTTTTAGAAGTCTGTTCTCTTGAGGGATCTCACTCCAGCGGCTAAGTGTCCCTCGCTGGGACAGTGTGGTCTCAGGACCCTTGGGGTCACAGAAAGACCTGGGGTGCCTGAGTGTGACAGAGGTCCCAGGTATCAGAACAGGGAAGCTGGCTGCAAAGATGTAGCCAAGGGGTGGGATCTCAGCTTGGGGATGCCATAAACCATGATCTGAGGCACAGTCAGGCCACTACTCTTCGAGTAGGGACCCCACAGTTGGCAAATCCGGGGAGACCCCCCCTTCCTCCACGAGGAGGAGTGGCACAGGACCACGCTGCAGGAATATGCTGGGTTTGGAGACTCCAAACGGGGTCATGTGCCAGTGATAGAAACGCTTGGTCACAGGCCAGGTGAGCATGGAGCGCAGACGGAGACCAGGGAGACAGGAGTGATTGACTGTTTTTCTCTGAGAGCTCACTGAGAAGGGGAGCCCCAAGCTCTCGGCTCCTTTGGGGCCAGAGATTGGGAGGCCACCATTTTCATTGTCATCCTCCAAAGCTGTATGGAAAGCTTTCAGGGAACAAAAACTACCGAGAGCAAACCTGAACAAATTGCTTAGCCTGGCCCCTGGCAAAGCAGTGCAATTCTGCCTTGGGCAAAGACATTTGAGAACCACTGCAACAGGCTCCTCCCCCAGAGGATCAGCAAGAACATCCAGCCAAGACCAAGTTTACCAATCAATGAGAACTGCAAAACTCTAGCACTAGGGGAATATGGCAAATAGAATTCATCCATTTTTTCCCATGATTCTTTAGTTTTTAAAAGTTAAATTTTTAAATTTTTCTTTATTTTTTTCTATTTTTTGAAATTTTCCTCTTTCCTATTTTAACTAACATCTGATCAATATCCTTTTAAAAATCTTTTTCAATTTTCATTTTTATAGTCATAATCTATCCCTTCATTGTATTTAACCTTAATATGTATATATATCTATATATATCCATATATAGATTTCTTTTTCTTTAAAATTTTGGGATACAGTCTCTTCTAATGGAACAAAATATACTCTAAATCTAATGTATGGCTTTGTTCTAGTCTCCCGCCTGATCATATTTTTTTTTAAATTTTTTCTTTCTTTTTTCAACCAACTTCTTATCCTATCAACTCCTTTTTAAAAATCTTTTTAAATTTTCATCTTTACAGTTATATTCCATCCCTTCATTGTATTTACACTTATTTTTGTATATATATGTTTTTCTTTCTCTAAAATTTTGGGAGGCAGTTTCTATTAACAGACCAAAATACACCCCAAATCAAGTGTGTGGCTCTGTTCTATTCACCAGCCTGATCATATATTTTTTTCCTTTCTTTTCCCTCCAGTTTTGGGTCTCTTCTGATTTGTTTAGTGTGTATTTTTCTGAGGTCATTGTTACCCTTATAGCATTTTGTTCTCTCATTCATCTATTCTTCTCTAGATGAAATGACAAAGCAGAAAAGCTCACCTCAAAAGAAAGAACAAGAGGCAGTACCAATGGCTAGGGACCTAATCAATATGGACATTAGTAAGATATCAAAACTAGAGTTCAGAATGATGATTACAAAGATACTAGCTGGGCATGAAAAAAGCATACAAGTTACTAGAGAATCCCTTTCTGGAGAAATAAAAGAACTAAAATCTAGCCAAGTTGAAATTTAAAAAAGCTAACAATGAGGTACAATAAAAAATGGAGGTTCTTATTGCTAGGATAAATGAGGCAGAAGAGAGAATTAGTGATATAGAAGACCAAATGATGTAGAATAAAGAAGCTGAGAAAAAGAGAGGTAAACAACTACTGGATCACAAGGAGAGCATCCAAAAGAAATGTGATACAATAAGACGAAACAATTTTAGAATAATTGGGATCCCAGAAGAAAGAGAGGGGCAGAAGGTATAATGGAGCAAATTATAGTGGAGAACTTCCTTAATCTGAGGAAGGAAACAGGAATCAAAATCCAGGAAGTACAGAGAACCCCATTTTTATTCAAAATGAATGAAAATAGGTCCACACCCCATCATCAAATAGTAAAACTTACACATCTCAGAGACAAAGAGAAATCCTGAAAGCAGCTTGGGACAAGAGGTCTGTGACAAGAGGTCTCTTCTATCATTCTACATTCTACATTCTACCATTCTACAATGGTAGAAATACACATTCTACAGAATCTCGGAATACACATTCTACAATGGTAGAAACATTACATTGGCAGCAGACCTATCCACAGAGACCTGGCAGGCCAGAAAGGCCTGGCATGATCTATTCAGAGCACTAAATGAGAAAAATATGCAGTCAAGAATACTACATCCAGCTAGGCTGTCATTGAAAATAGGAGGGATAAAAATCTTCCAGGACAAACAAAACTAAAAGAATACGCGAACACCAAACCAGCCCTACAGGAAATATTGAAAGGGGTCCTCTAAGCAAATAGAGAGCCTAAAAGTAACAATAGACCAGCAAGGAACAGAGACAATATAGAGTAACAGTAACCTTACAGGCAATATAATGGCACTAAATTCATATCTTTCAATAGCTACCCTGAATGTAAATGGGCTAATGCCCCAATCAAAAGACACCGGGTATCAGCTTATATAAAAAAAGAGGACCCATCAATACACTGTCTGCAAGAAACTCATTTTAGACCCAAAGGCACTTCCAGATTTAAAGTGAGGGGGTAGAAAATAATTTACCATGCTAATGTACATCAAAGGAAAGCTGGGGTGGCAATCCTTATATCAGACAAATTAGATTTTAAACCAAAGACTATAATAAGAGATGAAGAAGGACACTATATCATACTTAAATGGTCTGTACAACAAGAATATCTAACAATTTTAAATATCTATACCCTTAACATGGTAGCAGCCAATTATATAAACCAGTTAATAACAAAAACAAAGCAACACATAGACAATAATACAATAATAGTAGGGGACTTTAACACACCCCTCACTGAAAAGGACAGATCATCTAAGCAAAATATCAACAAGGATAAAGGCTTTAAATGACACATTGTATCAGATGGACATCACAGATAAATTCAGAACATTCCATCTCAAAGCAACAGAATACACATTCTTCTGTAGTACACAAGGAACATTCTCCAGAATAGATCCCATCGTGAGTCACAAATCAGGTCTTAACTGGTCCCTGCATATTTTCAGGCCACAATGCTTTGAAACTAGAACTCAACCACAAGAGGAAAGCTGGAAGGAACTCAAATACATGGAGGCTAAGGAGTATCCTACTAAAGAATGAATGGGTCAACCAGGAAATTCAGGAAAAATTTAAAAAATTCATGGAAATAAGTGAAAAAGAAAACACAACTGTTCAAATTTCTTTGGGATGCAGCAAAGACAGTCCTAAGAGGAAAGTATACAGCAATAAAAGCCTTTCTCAAGAAAAAGAAAGGTCTCAAATACGCAGCCTAAACCTACACCTAAAGTAGCTGGAGAAAGAACAGCAAAGAAAGCCTAAACCCAGCAGAAGAGAAATAATAAAGATCAGAGCAGAAATCAACAAAATAGAAACCAAAAGAACAGTAGAACAAATCAACGAAACTAGGAGCTGGTTCTTTGAAAGAATTAA
>CM052901.1:50347981-50363767 GCA_028534135.1 Potos flavus
GTGGGGGGATGGGCGAGCCTGGTGGTGGGTATTGAGGAGGGCACGTATTGCATGGAGCACTGGGTGTGGTACATAAACAATGAATCTTGTAACACTGAAAAAATAAAATAAAAGTATTTGGGGAAAAAAAAATGTTTTAGGTGTTTAGAGTCATGGGTAAAGACTGGAGAGAAAGGCTATCTACTAAATTTAATATTGGAATGAACTGAATTATTGGTAAATAATTTCCTGGTTATGATGCACAAGAAAGGGCTAATTTATTATCTTTAGAGATCTAAGATATTCTTTTTAAAAATTTTTGCTAATGCCTATTCTTGACCCTTGGAAAAACAAGAAATAGGCAGAGTGGCCCTAGAAGCCGTTATGAAGGTCTTCAGAAGTACTGATGGTGCTTCTCATTGACTCCATTGCTCATTATATTCTTAAGATGTCTTGATTTTCCCATTATAATTAACTATGTATAATCTAGGAAGTTAACTAGTTACTTTCGATTATTAGTGGTAGAATGGAATTGAAAAGACAGATAATTAAAAACAGTGGATAATCTCAATAATTACTATGTTTAACTTTAAAATGTATTACAGATTTCTAATAGCAAATTTACCTTTTTAAGAAAGTTTCTGATTATGGATAATAAGATTGTGATTATTATATTATATTATATATATATTATATTATATTATAATATAACAAATTATATTCCTTGAATAATCATATGCTGGCTACCCAGCAAGGAAAATCTATAGGATAAAATGATGACAGATGACAGATGACATGATAAAATGATGACAGATACCAAGCTAAGATCTAGAAAAGAGTTTATCCACAAAATAATTAACACATGAAAAATTGAGCCCTGAGTACAATGATAATAGCCAATTTCAAAAGTTGTTTTTATTTCAATTTTTTTAAATTTAAATTCAATTAGCCAACATAGTGCATCATTAGCTTTTGATATAATGTTCAATGATTCATTAGTTGTGTATAACACCCAGTGCTCATCACATCACATGCCCTCCTTAATGCCCATCATCCAGTTACCCCATCCTGCCACCCACCTCCCTATCTGCAACCCTCAATTTGTTTCCTGGAGTGCAGAGTCTGTCATGGTTGGTCTCCTCTCTGATTTCTTCCCATTCAGTTTCACCTCCCTTTCCCTGTGGTCCTCTGCACTATTCCTTATGTAATACATATGAGTGAAACCATATGATAATTGTCTTTCTTTGCTTGATTTATTTCACTTAGCATAATACCATCCAGTTTCATCCATGTTGATGTACATGGTACGTATTCATCCTTCCTGATGGCTGAGTAATATTCCATTGTATATATGAACCACATCTTATTTATTCATTCAGCTGTTGAAGGACATCTTGTTTTCAAATATTTATTTATTTGAGAAAGAGAGAGAGAGTGAGCACAAATATCAGGTGGAAGAGGGGCAGAAGGAGAAGGAGAGAATCTCAAGCAGACTTCCTGCTGAGCAGAGCCAGACCATAGGCTCAATCTCAGGACCCTGAGATCATGACCAAAGCCAAAGTCAAGAGCCAGATGCTTAACTGATTGAGCCACCCAGGCACTCCACAAAATAGGTTTTTAAAGACACATACCTAATGGATACTCTGTTAAGTCTGAGAAGAATGTCTGGCTCAGAGATGAATGAGATAGGAATAATTGAGGGAGAGGATGATAACTTAATAAAATATACAATATGTATTGAACAAAAAGATAAATTTCATCCATCAATGTTTAAATACAAGAAATAACTCTCTGTATCCATTCCTAGCAGATATATTTTGCTGTATAATCTATTTTTTAATTATGATAGAAAACTGCAACACTATAAAGATACAAGAAATTTTGCAGCACTTTATTGACTTTGTGAATGGAGATTAACAAAAAAGAAAAAATACAATTTATACTACAATGACTAGATTATTTACCTTTTGTTCTTTCAACAAAGAAAAATAAAAATCCAATGGAATAAGCAATCAGGCCATAAACTTTAATAATTATAAGTAGCAAAATACCAAACTATCTTTTTTTAATACCAAACTATCTTCGAGATCTATCATATACCACCCCCCCAAAATCAGCATTGAAATTCCTTATCTATACTGTGAATATTTCAGAAAACTCTTGTTATTAAATTTACCATCTGGAAACATAAAAATCTATTTCTATCAAATAAGAAGTATACAACATACAACACATACTATTTAGTGCCTTATTTATTACAATCAGGTATTCCATTTCACCAGAAACATCAGTAAACGCAAAGCTAAATTCTTAAGAGAATAAAAATAATACCGGTATTCTACAAACAGGGCTCTGTTTTTTTTTTTCAGAACTCTGTAGGCTAGAAATGAGTTTTAACATTATTTGTTATTAAAGGTTTCTATACTTTTTTCCAGAAATTCTATACTTGAATTACCATATAAGTTTTCACCAAAAATTAGCAAGATGTCAGTACAACTACTGACATCATTAGAAACACTATTTTTCATGGAGTTTTCTTATCTTCCAGAAATGAGCAAGGAAAGGAGATAAAAAACAAATAGAAAGGAGGTAGAAAAAAATGTAATCATAAAACAAATTGTTGAAAAGGTTACTTAAATGAAAATATACAAATTGCACAAAACATAGTTATAAACCAGAGAACAATTAGAAATGTTTCATTGTAGCAAAACTTATAAATTTATCAAGTTATTTTTGAAATATTACAGATCACCAGGTTATTGAGTATATATTACAGTAAGGCACTTTAGGGAACACAAGAAAACATAAGGACTCTTCCCCTTGCCCACAAAAAATTTACAACTTAGCTAGGAAAATAAGAAAAATACATATCAGATAGATGATAGATAGATAGATAGATGAAAAGTCAACTAGCAATGCAAGTAATATATATAGCTAAGTACCCAATGAACTGTGTATAAAATGAGAATAAGAGTTCAGAGAAGGGAGAGACTGGATGTGATAACAAAAAGCTGTTAGGTGTGGACCTTAAGTTTTATTTTAAAGCATAGTTAAAATTCTGACAAATAGGTAAAAGGTATGGAGTAAATATTCCAGGATGGGAAAATTAAAAAAAAAAAATAGAAGTTGAGATAGAATGTGAAAGACAACAGTAACAAAGGGAATGAAATGGATGACACAAAGCATGCACATAGGAGTCAATGTGTAAACCAGAGTAGCTTATATAAATTAGAAAGCTTTTTATAAGTTTAAAATACAGTTGTTAGGCCGTAGGGAGACACTAAAGTTCCTGAGTATGAAAGTGAAATGTCAAAAATTATGTTCTTTTTTAAGATTAATCTAGTAAGAGTACCTACAGTGAATTAGACTAAAAGGCGAAAGCCAGGAAGCATGATGACAGAAATGGGAAAACAGAAGACTGGGCAGATGCCAAACATGATAATTTTAGAATCAATCACAGTTGGTGATAAATATGTAGGACACATCAGGAGAGAAGGATTAACCAAGAAAACTAGATACATGGCTTTGTTCAAATTATTTAACATTCTGTGCCTCAGTTTCCTTATCTATTATAATGAGAAAATTCTCTGGAGTTCATGCCAAAGGTAAAATAATTCCATGATTCAATAGCTTCAAGATTTCAAACTTGGGTGACTGACTCAGAAAACGATGTACTGACCACAGAAATTGCTTTATTTAGAATGTGGTTCTCAAACTTTCATCTGCATTAAAACCACCTGAAATGTTTCTTAAACACAGACTGCTGACCTCACCACCAGACTATCTGATTGGGAAAGTTTTACTAGAGCCAGAGATACTGCTGGTCCAGGGACCCTACTTTAAGAATCCCGGGTTTAGGAAGCGAGGAAAATAAATCCATCAAAATGGAATCTGTATACACTACAATTTCCATGAAAGCTTCCATGAAAGCATCCCCAAATATTCAGGAAATTATGCTCCTTATCACTGGTGCGTATACTTAAAAACGTTTTGGAAAATTTTACATGATAAAATGAAATCATAGAATTATACAGTTCCATATATAATTATAGGTGCTTCTTCTTCTGGTTTCCATAGCACTTTCTAAATATACATATTCTTGCATATTGTTAACACCTCATATTGTCTTATCACATCATTTGCTTTCACATCTGTCTTTCATTGGATCCTCAAGTCCTAGAGGTAGAGGAACATCTTATTTATCTTTATTCCCAACATCTAATAAATCCTGAAACATACCAAGAAAAAGAAAATAATGAGATACGGGGGGAGTTCCAAGATGGCATATCAGGGGGACCTTGAACTTGCCCCATCCTATGAATACAACCAGATCAACCTTCAACTATTTTGAATAACTAGGAAGAGGATCAGACGACTATAGAAACAATCTGTACAGTTGGAGCAAGAGAATGTGGCAGAGGCAAGGAGCTTCTTTACAGGGGCAAGTCAGCTTCTGAGCCAGTACAGTAGGCCTCTCCCTCAGAAGACCAACACAAACCCCTGCATATACCAAATCTACTGATTAAAGAAAGCTCCAAAACATCAGCTTCCAGCTTAACTTCACAAACAAATTAAAGCATACCTACATAAATGACCAAACATTCCCCACCACAAGAAAGGAGGAACTCTGTAGAGGAAGGGCCAGAAGGAAAAGAGCAGCCAAAATAAAACAGCACAGTGTAAACAGCATACACTAGAATCACTTCCTGAAGTCATTGTTGTTGATATTATTAATGCTGCTTTTGCTTTTTTCCCTTTTTCTGTCTTTTTCTTTCTTTCCTCTTTCTTTCCTGGACAAAATGGCTAGAAGGAGAAATTTGCTGCAAAAGAAACAGAGGTAGTACTCTCTGCCATAGATTAAATCAATATGGGTATAAGATGTTGGAAGTAGAATTCAAAACAACAATTATAAAGATACTAGCTGGGCTTGAAAAAAAGCATAAAAGACACTAGAGAATCACTTACTGTAAAAATAAAAGAACTAAAATCTATTAAGGCTGAAATTAAAAATGATATTACTGAGATGCAGTAAAAAATGGAGGCTCTAAATGCTAGGGTAAACAAGGCAGAAGAGTCAGTGATATAGAAGACAAAATGATGGAAAGTAAGGAGGCTGAGAAAAAGAGAAAAACAACTACTGGATAATGAGGGGAGGCTTTGAGAAATCAGTGATAATATAAATCTCAATAATATTTGAATAATAGGGGTCTGAGAAGATGAGGAAAGAGAAAGAGAGAGGGGCAGAAGGATTATTTGAACAAATTAGAGATGAGAACTTCCTTAATCTGGGGAAGGAAACAAGCATTAAAATCCAGGAGGCACAGATAACCCCCATCAAAACTGTTAAAAATAGGTCAACACCTGGACATACAATAGTAAAGCTTGCAAATTTCAGAGATGTAGAGAAAGTCCTGAAAGCAGCTTGGGACAAGAGGTCATTAACCTACAAGAGTAGAAACATAAGGTTGGCAGTAGGCCTGTCCATAGAGGTCTGGGAGGACAGAAAGGGCTGGCATGATATATTCACAGGGCTAAATGAGAAAAACATGCAGTCAAGAATACTTTATCCAGCAAGACTGTCATTCATAATGGAAGGAGAGACAAAGAGAATCTGGGACAAACAGAAGCTTAAAAAAAAAAAATTGCAATCACTAAAATAGCCCGGAAAGAAATATTTAAGAGAGAAAGAGATAGAGTGAGAGAGCATGAGCGGGGTGATGGGCAGAAGGAGATGCAGACTTCCTGATGAGCAGGGAGCCCAATGCAGGGCTCAATCCCAGGACTCTGGGATCATGACCTGAGCTGAAGGCAGATGCCTAACCGACTGAGCCACCCAGGCACCCCAGACCACAATGCTTTAAAACTTGAACTCAATCACAAGGGAAAATTTGGAAGTATAAACACATGGAGGAGAAAGAGCATCCTACTAAAGAATGAATGGGTCAACCAGGAAATTAAAGAAGAATTTTAAAAAATCATGGATGCAAATGAAAATGAAAACACAACAATACAGAACCTTTGGGATGTAGCAATGGCAGTACCAAGAGTAAAGTATACAGCCATACAGGTCTTTCTCAAGAAACAAGAAAGGTCTCGAATACACAAATTAACTTGTACCTTACAGAGCTACAGAAAGAACAGCAAATAAATACTAAATAAATCCAGCAGAAGAAGAGAAATAATAAAGATTAAAGAAATCAAAGAAATAGAAAAGAATAGTAGAACAGATCAACAAAGGTAGTAGCTGGTTCTTTGAAAGACTTAGTAAGATTGATAAACCCCTATCCAGACATATCAGATAAATAAGAGAAAGGAACCAAAAAAAGAAAATCACAAATGAAAGAGAAATCACGACCAACACTGAAGAAATACAATTATAAGAACATATTATGAGCAACTATATGCCAACAAATTAGGCAATCTGGAAGAAATGGCTGCATTCCTATAAACATATAAACTACCAAAACTGAACCAGGAAGAAATAGAAAACCAGAGCAGACCTATAACCAGCAAGGAAATTGAAGCAGTAATCAAAACTCTCCCAACAAACAAGAGTCTAGAATGAGATGGCTTCCCAAGGGAATTCTCCCAAACATTTAAAGAAAAATTAATACCTATTGTTCTGAAGGCATTTCAAAAAACGGAAATGGAAGGAAAACTTCCAAACTCATTCTATGAGGCCTTGATCTCAAAACTAAAACTGGTGGTGGGTATTGAGGAGGACACGTATTGCATGGAGCACTGGATGTGGTGCATGAGCAATGAATCTTGGAACACTGAGAAAATTAAATTAAATTAAAAAAAAAAAAACACAACTAAATATAGGCCCCACCAAAAAGGAGAATTATAGACCAATATATCTGGTGAACATTGGTGTAAAAATTCTCACCAAGACACTAACCAATACAACAGTAGATTAAAAGGATTATTCATCATGACCAAGTGGGTTTTGTTCCTGGACAGCAAGGCTGGTTTAGCATCCACCAATAAATCACTGTGATATATCACATTAATTAAAGAAAGGACAAGAACCGTATGACCCTCTCCATTGATGCAGAAAAAGCATTTGACAAAATGCAGCAATTTTTTCTTCATTAAAACTCTCCACAGTGTAGGGATAGAGGGACCATACCTCAATATCATAAAAACCATGTATGAAAAGCCCAAAGAGATTATCATTCTCAACAGGGAAAAACTGAGAGCTTTTCCTCTAAGGTGGGAACACTACAGGGATGCCCACTCTCACCACTGTTGTCTAACATAGTACTAGAAGTTCTCTCCTTAGCAATCAGAAAACAAAAAGAAATAAAAGGCATTCAAATTGGCAAAGAAGAAGTCAAACTCCCACTCTTTGCAGATGACATGATACTTTGTGTGGAAAATCCAAAAGATTCCACCCCAAAATTGCTAGACCTCATAAAGGAATTCAACAACATGGCAGGATATAAAATCAACGCACAGAAATCACTTGCATTTCTCTACACTAACAATGAGACAGAAGAAAGAGAAATTAAGGAATAGATACCATTTTCAATTGCACCAAATACCATAAGATACCTAAGAATAAACCTAACCAATCAGGCAAAGGATCTGCACTCTTAAAACTATAGAACACTTATGAAAGAAATCGAGGAAGACACAAAGAAATGGAAAAACGTTCCATGCTCATGGATTGGCAGAATAAACATTCTTAAAATGCCTATGCTGCCAGAGCAATCTACACATTCAAAACAATCCCTATCAAAATACCATAGACATTTTTCATAGAGCTGGAACAAACAATCCTAAAACTTGTATGGAACCAGAAAAGATGCCAAATCACCAGGGGAATGCTGGAAAAAAAATCAAAGCTGGGGGTGTCACAATGCCTGACTTCAAGCTATATTACAAAGCTGTGATCATCAAGACAGCATGGTACTGGCACACCAACAGACCCATAGATCAATGGAACGGAATGGAGAACCCAGAAATGGACCCTCAACTCTATGGTCAACTAATGTTTGACAAAGCGGGAACGAATATAAATGGAAAAAGGCCAGTCTCTTCAACAAGTAGTGTTGGGAAAATTGGATTGCCACATGTAGAAGAATGAAACTGAAGCATTTTCTTATACCATAGACAAATATAAATTCAAAATGGATGAAAGACCTCAATGTGAGACAGGAATCCATCAAAATCCTACAGGAGAACAGAGGCAGTAACCTCTTCAACCTTGGCTGCAGCAACTTCTTGCTAGACACGTCTCCAAAGGCAAGGGAAACGAAAGCAAAAATGAGCTATTGGGACTTCATCTAGATAAAAAGCTTCTGCACAGCAAAGAAAACAGTCAACAAAACTAAAAGGCAAACTACAGAATGGGGGAAGATATTTGTAAATGACATATCAGATAAAGGTCTAGTACCCCAGATCTATAAAGAACTTATCAAACTCAACACCCAAAAAAACAAACAACCATGTCAAACAATGGGCAGAAGACATGAACATACATTTACCCAAAGAATTCATACAAATGGTCAATGGACACATGAAAAAATACCCAACATCACTTGGGATCAGGGAAATAAAAATCAAAACCACAATGAGGTACCACCTAACACTAGTCAGAATGACTAAAATTAACAAGTCAGGAAACAACAAATGTTGGTAAGGATGAAGAGAAATGGGAACCCTCTTACACTGTTGGTGGGAATGTGGAAAACAGTATGGAGGTTTTTCAAGGAGTTAAAATTAGAGCTATCCTACAACCCAGCAATTGCACTACTAGGTATTTACCCCAAACATACAAATGCAATGATCTGAAGGGGCACATGCACCCCAACATTTATACCAGCAATGTCCACAACAGTCAAACTATGGAAAGAGCTGAGAGGTCTATCAACAGATGAATGGCTAAAGAAGATGTGGTATTTAGATGCAATGGAATTACTCAGCCATCAGAAAGGATGAATACTTAATTTACATCCACCTGGATGGAACTGGAGGGTGCTATGCTGAAAAAAATATATCAGGCAGAAAAAGACAATTTCCATGTGGTTTCATCATATGTGGAATATAAGGAATAGTGCAGAACATCAAAGGGGAAGGGAGAAACAACTGAATGGGAAGTAGTCAGAGAGGGAGACAAACCATGAGAGAGACTTAACTATAAGAAACAAACTGAGAGTTGCTGGAGGGGAGGTGAGTGGGGGGATGGGGTAATCAAGTCATGGACATTAAGGAGAGCATGTGATGTGATGAGCACTGGATGTTATTCCGAACTGATGAACTACTGAACTCTACATCTGAAATTAATGTTGTTCTGTATATTGGCTAATTGAATTTAAATTAAAAAAAAAAGCTGTAATCTTCAAAACAGTATGGTATTGGTACAAAAACAGACACATAGATCAATGGAACAGGATAGAGAACCAGAAATGGACCCTCAATTCTATGGTCGACTAATCTTTGACAAAGCAGGAAAGAATATCCAATGGAAAAAAGACTGTCTCTTCAACAAGTGGTGTTGGGAAAATTGGACAGCCACACACAGCACAATGAAACTGGACATTTTTATTATACCATACACAAAAACAAACTCAAAATGGATGAAAGAGCAAATGTGAGACAGGAATCCCACTGGTGGGAATGCAAGCTGGTACAGTCACTCTGGAAAACAGCATGGAGGTTCCTCAAAAAGTTAAAAACAGAGCTACCTTACAACACAGCACTACTAGGTATTTACCTAAGGGTTACCAACATACTAATCCAAGGGGCACCTGCACCCCAATGTTTACAGCAATAATGTCCACAATAGCCAAACTATGGAAAGAGCCAAGATGTCCATCAACAGATGAATGGATAAAGAAGATGTGGTATATATACACAATGGAAAAATACTCAGCCATCAAAAGAAACATAATCTTTTCATTTGCAGTGATGTGGATAGCACTAGAGGGTATGTTGCTAGTGAAAGAAGTCAGACAGACCATTATCATATGATTTCATTCATATGGGGAATTTATGAAACTAAACAGAGGATCATAGGGGAAGGGAGGGAAAAATAAGATGAAATCAGAGAGCGAGACAAACCATAAGAGACTCTTAACTATAAGAAACATAATGAGAGTTGCTGGAGGGAAGGTGGGTGGAGAGAGAGGGTAACGAGGTGATGGGCATTAAGGAGGGCATGTGATAGAATGAGCCCTGGGTGTTATATGCAACTGATGATTCCCTGAATTCTACCTCTGAAACTAATAATATACTATATGTTAATTAATTGAATTTAAATAAAATAACATTTTTTATAAAAAGAAAAAATGAGATAGTATTTTTCTTAAAGTAGCAATTTGAAAATTAGATGGAAACAAAGATTTATGCACCAAAATAGTCAATGTGAATTAAACATTTGAAATAGGAAAGGTTAGATACTTTATAGAAAATAGACCATTAAGCAGACATTTAAAATCATTTCAACATAGTGATTTGAAGGGGCACATGCCCCCAATGTTTATAGCGGCAATGTCAACAATAACCAAAATATGGAAAGAGCCCACATATCCATCAACAGATGAATGGATAAAGAAGATGTGGTATATATATAATGGAATAGTACTCAGCCATCAAAAAGAATGGACTCTTGCCATTTGCAACCACATGGATGGAACTAGAGGGTATTATGCTAAGTGAAATAAGTCAGAGAATTACAAACATATGATTTCACTCATATGTGGAATTTAAAAAACAAAACAGATGAACATAGGAGAAGGGAAGAGAAAGTAAAACAAGATGAAAACAGAGAGGAAGACAAACCATAACAGACTCTTAAGTATAGGAAACAAACTGAGGGATGCTGGAGGGGAAGTGGGTGGGGTATGGGGTAACTGGGTGATGGGCATGAAAGAGGGCACCTGAAGTAATGAGCACTGGGTGTTGTATGCACTGATGAATCACTAAATTCTACCTCTGAAACTAGCAATATAGTATATGTTAATTTTAAGAAAGTAAAAAAAATAAAAAATAACTTTAAAAGAATAATATTAGTGGAAAATGTCAAGATATTAATATTGGATACAAAATGTTATATACTATGATCCAAATTATGAAAAATATGATATACATATTATACGTATAGGTAGAAAAAATAAAATATAATAGGTTATCTTTTGGTCATATTTCAGTATTTAAAAACTTTTTTGGCATTCCGGAAATTTTCTTCATAAACCTGACTTTTAGAATCTGAAAAGCGGAATTTAAGAGACAAACAGTTGAAGATAGTGGAAGGGAAGAAAAAATAAAATAAGATAAAAACAGAGAGGGAGGTAAACCATAAGAGACTCTTAACTATAGGAAACAAACTGAGGGTTGCTGGAAGAGAAGTGTGTGGGGGAATGGGGAAATTGGGTGATGGTCATTAAAGAAGGCATTTGATGTAATGAGCACTGAGTGTTATATGCAACTGATGAGTCACTAAATTCTACCCCTGAAACTAATAGTATGCTATATGTTAACTAAATTGAATTTAAATACAAAATTTCTTAAAAGTATATAATAATTTCATTATTAACTTGAGGTTTAGTTGTGGTATATTACATCAGAGTTGAATGCAAAAAATTTTGCAGTTTTTGTTTCTTATGATCAATAAATGTTTACGGAGAAACTAGGTAACCATAATGCTAGGTAAAAGGATAAAGAATATCCCCAAACCATTTCCTTTAGAATTTATCAAGTGGCATATAAGGTTTCTTTTTAAATGCTAGGTAACTATTTCAAATGTTAAGGGTTTATCATATTTCTGTCTTGAGTTTTTGCTGATATATTTTCAAAATCCCTTCATTTCAACATTCAGAATGAAATGTTTCTTTAGGACAAAGATAAATTTTAAGTACAATTTTTAGTATGATTCTTACATTCGGATTTTTATTTTTTAAATTTATATTTGAGAACATTTGTATTTGCTATGAAACACCTCTTTTCTTTTAATCAGGATAAAGAATAAGTAATATTCATGACATGAAAAACTTCCTTTTAAATCTTTAATCTCTTTAATCTTCTTGATTAAATGTGATTAACAGAAAGAGAAACAACATTCAAATAAAATAGGATATTATTTGAGTAACGCAAGCCCCCTAAATCACTTGTACCTGATGTTTTCCGATAACTGAAGCAAAAATTGTCAGTATGTATACATATAAGTGCAAGTTCATATAGCTTTTATATCTCTTAGTTCCCTTAATAGCATTTAGTGAAAGAAAGTTCTGGCAAAAATAAGAGCATTATTAACACTGAGTGAAACAGCATAGCTATCATACTTAATTATTACTATTCGCTAGTGTTATAACTGGTGTTTTAAGGAAAAAGAAGTCAATAGAAGAAATAAATTCCTGTTTTCCATAAAACTTACAGTACAAGGTAATAGTCCTCAAGCTTTTTGAGTAGAAAGACCCCTTTTTAATACCAAAGAGATTCCAAGAAACCCACATGACAGTAGTTGTCAAGTTCAGTGCCACTGACTGAGCAACTACATTAAAAAAATTACTTTGATAAATTTGAGTGCCACTTCCAAGTAGTTGTTTGGGGGATTTGATTAAACTACAGTCAATTCTTGTTGCAATAAAAACATGGATCACCTGCAATGACTTGGAGCTTTTGATCCTTAAGGGAATCACCACTCAAAATTGTACAGCTTTGGCAAAGATACACATACGATGTACATTAATTGAGTATAATAAATATTTTTGAAGTGCCTCCTAGGTGCCAGGCACTATGACAGGCCTCATAAAAGGTAAAAGATAAATAGAGTCTCTACCCTCAAGAAGTTTAATATAATGGAACATTAACCAAAAATTATAAATACAATCTGTCAGTACAAAGAATGATATAATTGTGCAAGGAGGTAGCGAGGTGGCCAAGAAAAGGTTCCTATGGATGACAACTGAGCCAAGTCTTTTTTTTTTTTTTTTTTCTGAGCCAAGTCTTAAAGGAAGAATTAGAATTACTGGGGTTTAAGAGAAGATGGAATTCCAGGCTGAATGAAAGCCCAAAGCAAACCCACAGAAGTGAGAGATAGCATCATGTGGACTTGGAGACAAAGCTCTGAATTGGTCCTATAAAATAATATATAAAGCAATTGTAGAATACATGGCTAAAAAGATAGGAAGAGGACTAATTATAAAGGTCCTTATGTGACTGTGTTAAGGAGCTTGAATCTTATGCTGCAAGTAATGAAGAACCACTAAAGAGCTTTAAGCCGAGATGTGGCATAATCAGATTTCTGTTTTATATAGAATTTTTAGGCAGCTGTTCAGTAGATGAACTTGAAAAGGGATAAGAAGAGATGTAAGGAAAATATTTGTTGAATAAAATGACTGAATGAATGGATAATGCTGTAACAGTCCTGACAAGAGAAAGTGAGAGTTTAAACTATGATTGTAGTAGCAGGAATAGAAAATAAGGAGCGATAAATAAATATTTACATCAAGTCAGCAGGACCTAGTAACTGATTAAATGTAAAATATAAGGAGAAGTAAAAGATAAACCTCTGTTTGAATAACTGGGTAGAAAATGGTGTCTCAAAATAAGACTGAAAATACTCAATGAAGAGGTCTTTTTTTAAAAAGATTTTATGTATGTATGTATGTATGTATGTATGTATGTATTTATGTATTTAGAGGGAAAGAGTATAAGTGGCAGAGGGGCAGAGGGAGAGAAAGAATCCTAAACACTGTGCTAAGCATGGAGCCCAGTGCAGGGCTGGATCCCACAACTCTGAGATCATGACCTGAGCTGAAATCAATAGTTAAACACCTGGGCGCCTGGGTGGCTCAGTTGTTAAGCATCTGCCTTTGGCTGAGGTCGTGATCCCAGAGTCCTGGGATCGAGCCCCACATCTGGCTCCCTGCTTGGCGGGAAGCCTGCTTCTCCCTCTCCAACTCCCTCTGCTTGTGTTCCTTCTCTAATTGTGTTCTCTGTCAAATAAATAAATAAAATCTTAAAAAAAAAGTCAAACACTCAACCAACTAATCCACCCAGGTGTCCCATGAAGAGGTCTTTTGAGAGAAAAACTGAGAAGGTCAATTTTAAATATGCTGAAGTGCCTCTGAGACAGAAATATCTAGCAAGAGCTGGATGATGGAGTGTAAGCTCAAATGAGAGAAATGTGGGCTTGTCATACAGATTTGTGAGTCACCATCATATGGGTAACTGAAGATAAAGTATAAATCAGTTCACACAAGGAAAGAGTGCAAAATCAGAAAAAAAAAATATTGGGTAGCCGAATCCTGGGAACACCTACATTTAGAGATTGGAAAGAAGAGGAGTCCATGAAACGCATAGAGAAAGTACAGTTGAATATATACAAGGAGAGCCAAAAAAATGTTAAAGTGTACTATGAAGTAGAAAGTTTCAAAGAGAAAAATGTGGTCAATATTGTGGAATAAAGTTGTGTATTTAGTAAGATAAGACATTTTATAAATGTCTATCAGACTAGGACATTAGATAAACAATGATAAATAACAGTAAGTAGTTTCTGTGGAGTGGAAGAGAAAGTTAGATTGTAGTGGGCCACAAATTCCTTTATTTATTCAACAGTGATTTAATGAGTGCCTTTTATCTGACAAGCATGATAGTATATACTGGGAATAGAGTAGTAGACAAAATAGACATAGTTCCTTTCCTTATGTAGCTTTTACCATGTGGGTAGGTGCCTATCTCAACAATGCTCTGAAGAGTGGAGAATAATAATTTTAATGGGAAATATGAAAAAATTAAGGAAATAGGAGGAGGAGGGGCAAGATGGCAGAGAAATAGGAGACCCTGTTTCCACCGGTTCCCTAAAGTGAGCTAAATATCTACCAGAACACTCTGAACACCCATGAAATGATCTTCTGGATCTCTACAGGGGCAGAAGACAGCAGTGGAGAGGTAAAGTGGTGTGGGAATGCTCGGACTGATTTCAGAGGATAAACGGAAGGGGGAGGGAGCCACCAGAAACGACCCAAAGAAAGTAATACCCCAGTACTCTATGGTCAAATAATCTTTGACAAAGCAGGAAAAAATATCCAGTGGAAAAAAGACAGTCTCTTCAACAAATGGTGCTGGGAAAATTGGACAGCTATGTGTAGAAGAATGAAACTTGACCATTCTCTTACACCATACACAAAGATCAACTCGAAATGGATAAAAGACCTCAATGTGAGGCAGGAATCTATCAAAATCCTAGAGGAGAACATAGGCAGTAACCTCTTTGACATTGGCCACAGCATCTTTTTTCAGGACATGTCTCCAAAGGCAAAAGAAACAAAAGTGAAAATGAACTTTTGGGACTTCATCAAGATAAAAAGCTTCTACACAGCAAAGGAAATAGTCACAAAAACAAAGAGGCAAGCCATGGAATGGGAGAAGATATTCGCAAATGACACTACAGACAAAGGGCTGATAACCAAGATCTATAAAGAACTCCTCAAAATCAACACTCAAAAAACAGATAATCACGTCAAAAAATGGGCAGAAGACATGAACAGACACTTCTCCAAAGAAGACATACAAATGGCTAACAGACGCATGAAAAAATGTTCATCATCATTAGCCATCAGGGAGATTCAAATCAAAACCACATTGAGATACCACCTTACACCAGCTAGAATGGCCAAAATTAACAAGACAGTAAACAACAAGTGTTGGAGAGGATGCGGAGAAAGGGGAACCCTCTTACACTGTTGGTGGAATGCAAATTAGTGTAGCCACTTTGGCAAACAGTGTGGAGATTCCTTAAGAAATTAAAAATAGAGCTACCCTATGACCCTGCAATTGCACTACTGGGTATTTACTCCA
>CM052901.1:50363867-50384379 GCA_028534135.1 Potos flavus
GCCATATGTACCCCAGTGTTCATAGCAGCAATGGCCACAATTGCCAAACTGTGGAAAGAGCCAAGATGCCCTTCAACAGATGAATGGATCAAGAAGATATGGCTCATATATACAATGGAATATTATGCCTCCATCAGAAAGGATGAATACCCAACTTTTGTATCAACATGGACGAGACTGAAAGAGATTATGCTGAGTGATAAAAGGCAAGCAGAGAGAGTCAATTATCATATGGTTTCACTTTCTTGTGGAGAATAAGGAATAACCTGGAGGACATTAGGAGAAGGAAAGGAAAAGTAAATTTTGGGAAATCGGAGGGGGAGATGAACCATGAGAGACTATGGACTCTGAGAAACAAACTGAGGGTTTTGGAGGGGCGTGGGGTGGGGGGATAGGTGAACCTGGTGGTGGATATTAAGGAGGGCACGTATTGCATGGAGCTCTGGGTGTGGTGCATAAACAATGAATCTTGGAACACTGAAAGAATAAAATTAAATTTAAAAAAAGACATAAGTAAAAAAGAGAACTGCAGGCCAATGTCCCTGATGAGCATAGATACAAAAAGCTTCAACAAAATAGTAGCAAACCAAATCCAACAATATATTATAAAAATCATTCACCACAATCAACTGGGATTTATTCCGAGGTTGTAAGTTTGGTTCAATATTTACAAGTCAATCAGTATAATAAAACACAAAAATAAGAGAAATGATAAGAACCATATGATCATTTCAATACATGCAGTAAAATCATTCAACAAAGTACAAAATCCATTCATGATAAAAATCCTCTATACGGTAGGATTAGAGGGAACATACCTCAATATGATAAAGGCCATATATGAAAACCCCACAGCCAACATCATCCTTAATGGGGAAAAACCGAGAGCTTTTCCTCTAAAGTTAGGAACAAAACAAGAATGTCCATTCTCACCACTTTTATTCAACATAGTACCAGAAGTCCTAGCCACAGCAATCAGACAACACAAAGAAATAAAACGCATCCAAATCAGTGAGGAAGAAGTAAAACTTTCACTATTTGCAAACAACATAATATTACATATAGAAAATCCAAAAGACTAAGCCAAAAAGCTGGTAGAACTGATAAATGAATTCACTTAAGTTGCAGGAGACAAATCCAATGTACAGAAATCTGTTGCATTCTATACACACATAATGAAACAGCAGAAAGAGAAATTAAGAAAGCAATCCCATTTACAATTGCACCCAAAATAATAAGATACCTAGGGATTAACCTAACCAATGAAGTGAAAGATGTTTACTCTGAAAACTATAAAACACTGATGAAAGAAATTGAAAATGACATAAAGAAGTGGAAAGACATTCCATTCTCATGGATTGGAAGAACAAATGTTGTTCAAGTGTATATAATACTTAAAGTAATCCACACATCTGATGCAAACCTTATCAAAATATCAACAGCATTTTCCACCAAACTAGAACAATCCTAAAATGTATATAGAACCACAAACTCCCCAAAATAGACAAAGCAATTTTGAAAAAGAAAAGCAAAGCTGAAGGCATCACAATTCTGGACTTCCAGTTATATTATAAAGCTGTAGTGATCAAGATAGTATGGTGGTGGCACAAAAATATACAGATCAATGGAACAGAATATAAAACAAAGAAACCCACATCTATGTGGTCAACTAATCCTTGAAAAGCAGGAAAAAGTGTACAATGGAAAAACAAATCTCTTCAACAAATGGTGTTGGGATATGGTGTTGGATAGCAACATGCAAAAGAATGAAAACTTACCACTTTATTACACCATATACAAAAATAAATTAAATGTGGATTAAAGACTTTAATGTGAGACCTGAGACCAGAAATATCCTAGAAGAAAACACAGCCAGTAACTTCTTTGACAATGGCAGTAGCAAAGTCTTTCTACATATGTCTCCTGATGCAAGGGAAAGAAAAGCAAAAATAAACTATTGGGACTAAATCAAAATAAAAAGTTTCTGCACAGCAAAGGAAACAACCACCAGAACTAAAAGGTATCCTACAGAAGGGTAGAAGATATTTGCAAATGACATATCTGATAAAGGGTTAATATACAAAATATATAAATAACTTATAAATCCCAAAAACAAAGAATACAATTTAAAAAATGAACAGAAGATATGAAAAGTTATTTCTCCAAAGAAGACAGATAGAGGGCCAACAGACACATGAAAAGAATTTATCACTTACATTCAGGGAAATGCAAATCAAAACTACAATGAGATATCACCTCACACCTGTTAGAATGGCTAAAATCAACAACACAAGAAACAAACAGGTGTTGGTGAGGATGTGGGAGGAGGGGACCCCTCTTTCACTGTTGGTGGGAATGCAAACTGGTACAGTCACTCTGGAAAACAAAATGTTCCTCAAGAATTTAAATGTAGAATTACCCTTCGATCCAGCAATCACATTAGTGGTATTTATCCAGCGAATACAAAGACATTAATCCAAAGGGATACATGAGCCCCTGTACATAGCAGCATTATTTACAATAGCCAAGATATGGAAGCAGCCCAAGTGTCCATCAACTGATGAATGGATAAAGAATGGTGGCATATTTTATTTTCTCTTTTAGTTGTGCTATTTTTTAAAATCAATTACTGTTGTATAACTTTAAGTTATGTTTATTTTACTGATATGCCCAATAAATATATCTGTGTAATGATTTTTAAGGAGAAAAGCCCCATCTAAAGGCTATTAAGAATCATTTCATTATTTTTCACTTCCAGATTTTCAGAACACTATTGCAAAATTGATTTTAGTGGCAGAAACAAAAGTCCCTTACCATTAATATAAAACTATATTTAGCATATATATTTAAATAGAATACACACACACACACATATATATAATTCAGCCATGAAAAAGAATGAAATCTTGCCATTTCCAATGACACAGATGGAGCAAGAGTATACAATGCTAAGTGAAATAAGTCAGAAAAACACAAATACCATATGATTCCACTATGTGCAATTTAAGAACCAAAGAAAAATGAGCAAAGGGAAAAAAGAGAGAGACAAATGTCATAACAGACTCCTAACTTTAGAGAATAACCTGACGGTTACCAGAGGGGGAATGAGGGGATGGGTTTAATAGGTAATGGGGATTAAGGAGTGCCCTTGTTCTGTTGATCATCGGGTGATATATGGAATTGCTGAATCCCTATATTGTACACCTGAAACTAATAAAGCACTGTATGTTTAAAAAATAGAAAGAAAATGAAGCTGTATTGTGTGAAACAAAGGAAGAACTATTTGGTTGCCAAGGATATTAATATAGAAAAGAATCTATATGAAAAACTCCTGACCACAGAGTTTTATTTTGTTTTGTCATAGATTACTGATTACATTATGCAAGAGAGGACTACTGAATTATCTAGAAAATGGGCTAAATTAGAGTACCTTTAGGATCCCTTCAAGTTTGGGGACTTTAAGTCTTTTTTTTTCTTTTTTATTCTGTATGCCATGTATTATCATAATGCGTAACTAGAAATGACCAATTATTTGATATAATTACAGCAAACACCAATGAATTATTTCATGTTTTATACCTATTTTCTTGTCTCCTCACTTTGGAAATATGCTTTCCTGGGCCTATCTAGAAAACCAAATCACAGATTCAGCAGATTATATGCATCTATATCCATCAAATTTTGGGCTTTTTCACCAAGAACCCTAGGTTTTCCACTATTCTTTCTAAACTGAAGACTTTTCATATTCTCCAATGTTATTTTTGTTTTTCAGTCTGGGTTTTTCCATTTCAATATCTATCTTGTTCTTTATGGGTAAAAAGTTCCTAGCTACTTCTGAAAACTTCTTTGTTTTCCTACTGATACCCGTTGTTGTTGTTGTTGTTGTTGTTCTAATAAGTGGATTCTTTGATTTCGATTTGAAATTTTTAAATCTTTGGATCTCTTTAGACATTACCTCTCTTTACTACTATTCTTTGCTACTTTGAAAATAGGTGCCTGACTTGCTATTAAATATCAATAAAATTCTCCTTTAGGGCAGTCTTATTTTAGCAACTGAATCCTTCAAATTCTTGCCATCCTCAAACTTTTACTGTTGCTCTCTAAAAGAAATTCACAAAAAGGAATAATTATAGCCAACAAAAATACTGTTATAGAAGATTACATTTAGTCTGGGAATGCCTTTAGAGCTGCTATTATAATTAACTATTATATAATGTTTATAATTGAGTATATTGTATTGTGAAGCAAAAAAATATCTTAGAAAATACAAGACGTCAGGAAATTAGTATATACTTTAATGACCATCTGACTTTGAGCAATTTGTTATACCTCAAAATTAAATTACTAGGTGGGGAAATGTCAGTGCAATGCAACAATAGCAAGTACACTAGAAAGTCAGGAAACATGACAGACTAATTATGTTTTAGAGCACTAGATGTGTTTTAGCATTTAAATAGATTGATCTGAAATTCCTATTGACTTTTAAAATTCCCAGTAATCTAAAAAAATGCATGTTAAAAGTTTATATTTTCCTTAGATGTTCTTTTAGCCTTTTTTTATTTCATGTCTTAGAAGGATAAAAGATATTAGAAATTCTCTCTTGTACTTTTTTGTGCTTTTTTATAGTTTTATGCTGGATTTGCTTAATGGGTGTTTCATCATCATTTGTGCACAAAGAAGTTTAGACTACTATGCATAACACATTTAACAACATTGGAAAACATCTGAAAATAATCAATAAAATATCAATTAAAAGAACCTCTCAGTATATTTGAGAATCCTTCTGGAACTATACTTTCTTAAGGTATTAACATCTATACTATGGAAAAATGAATTAAGAAATATAAAATCAGAATTCTAATCAGAATTGAATGTTAATATGAAACACATTTAAAAATTTACAATAAAAGTGATCAGCTTACATTATAATTAACATCACAAAATATTTATTGGATTGTGGTCATTTCACATTAGCTATCTGGGTGCAAAGGTCTCATAGGTTTTAGGCTTTGGAATTATTAGACTGATAGAGATTCAAATTCTGGCCCTTCCATTTAATAATTAAGAGGTCATGGATAAATTACTTAAATTCATGAAGTTTCACATCTTTCATTTATAAAATGTATCTAATTTCAGTATACATGGATGCTATGAAAATTAAAATGAAAGAATGTAGTATGTAAAGTGCCCATCATGGTACTTTAAACATTGTAGAGTCCTCAATAAATACTGAAAGCAACATGATCTAGTAGAAAAAGAATATGATAGTCTTGGAATTCTAATATACCAGAGCTTGTATCTGAATATTTGTAATTTATAAACTGTTACAGTGAATAAGTTACCTAATCTTTGTATCTTTTTTTCTCATCTATAAAATGAGGGAAACAATGATAATATACTTTATATGACTATTTGACGATTAAATAAGAAAATACACAGTGAGCATTCAATAAAACATCCATTCTCTTACCCTTTTCAAAAAATCAAACAAAGGATATAGCCATCTCTTAAAAAAATACAGTGGAATATTACACAACCATAAAAAATGAAGTCTTGCCATTTGCAACAATGTGGATAGAGCTAGAGAGTATTATGCTAAGGGAAATAAGTCAGTCGGAGAAAGACAAACACCATATAATTTCATTCATATGTGGAGTTTAAGAAACAAAACAATGAACATTGCAGGGGGGAAAGGGAGACAAACCAGGAAACAGACTCTTAAGTACAGAGAACAAACAGGGTTAATGGAGGGGAGGCGGGTGAAGGGATGGGTTAAATAGGTGATGGGGATTAAGGATTGTACTTTCGAGGAGCACTGGGTGGTGTATGTAAGGTCTGAATTACTAAATTGCACACCTGAAACTATATTACACTGTATCTTAACTAACTGAAATTTAAATAAAAATTTGGAGAAAGAAAAATAACCCCTCATATCTGGTATATCACTATAAAAACATTTAGCTCTAGGTGAGAGAGATTAAGGAGTACACTTGTGATGAGCACTGGGGTGTTGTATGGAAGTGTTGAATCAATATACTGTACACCTGAAACTAATATTACACTGTATGTTAAATAACTGGAATGTAAATAAAAACTTAAAAAAATATAGACATTTAGCTCTTGTGTCTTCTGTGATACAAAAGCATAACAGAGAAAGTCCTTATAAAAAATGAAATAATAAATTATAGCCAAAAATGCTGTTTTTAACTTTTTTTGTAAAGCACTACTACTTTAAATGAATTTTACTAATAGGACAATATTCTAAAGTTATTTTATACAATAAATGATGTTAAGATCTATATTAAAGCCAAAGAAGCAGAAAAATAAGACATTTTACTATTTTCTCAATAATAATATTGATTCCATTATTAAGGTTTCATAATACATTTGTGGGATAAATTCTATAAGGAAAACATTCATATTCATTCATTCTCCTTCTCTCTCTCTTTCTTTCTCTCTCTCCCCCCACCCGCCACTACTGTAACAATCTGTTTAGTATTATAAATAATGACACTGACAATACTTTCAACTTTTCATAACAGACCATGATAAACTATTAAACAGCACATGTAGAACTTATGAAACAGTCAGTGAACTAACTCAATGTCTGCTTGAAGAGATTTCACATTAGCTATGACCAACATATTGCTATGACAAAACAAAGTATGGTGAAAAGAGCAACAGTTACTATTACAGTTACTCTACTGCTGCTCTTAATTAAACAATGACTCCTATCCTTTACTGAGTATTAGTTGTGTTTCTTGTGGTCTGCTAAATAGTGTTAACTATTTTGTCTCATTTAATCCATACAACAACGATATGAAGAAGGTATAGCTACCTTTGTTTTATAGATAAAGAAACTAACTTGCCAAAGAGCACAGGTGGCACAGTCAAGATATAAAATCCAGGTCTAACTCTAAAGCCTGTGTTTTTAATTTTTTATTTTATTTTTAAAATTTTTATTACATTTTATGTAATTAACATATACTATATTATTAATTTCAGAGGTAGAATTTAGTGATTCATCAGTTACATACAATGCCCAGTGCTCCTTACTTCAAGTGTTCCTTCTAAAACTACCTTTTATTGCTTCCTAATTTTTCTGGAAGCATTTGTCTTAAACCACTACCAATAAATACTTAAAATGTCATAAATCTTATTTCTTTCACAAATCTTTAAATAAAAATCAAGCCATGGAAATTTATGCAGTGGATTATTCTGATGTTTCTTACATAAAAATGAATAGAATACTCATTCTATATTAGCCAAGTTTCCTTACTATTAAGAACACTACTAATGATATCAAAAAACAAACAAAAAAAGTACTTTGAAAACCTGGAAATATAATTCTTCAAAATTTTTTTCTGATCCTACAAAATTTTGAAGTCATAAAATATATGGTACAATGTCTTGGTAAGACCAAATTTGAGTACAAGCATCTAAGTTCCATACTCCCAACTTCCCATGAAAGTAGCCAAAGGAATATGTAGAAAGGAAACAAACAAACCCTGTGTCATCACTAGAAACTGTTGAGTGATATCTACCTACCAGAAAGAAATTTTGAGGGATTTCTGTTTAATATAGAGTAAGTGAGGCCAGGATGATGGAAGGCACCAAAGACTTCCTGATAAAGAAAAGTGGCATCAAGAAGTGAGGACCCGGGGCACCTGGGTGGCTCAGTCAGTGAAACATCTGCCTTAGGCTCAGGTCATGATCTCAGGGTCCTGGGATTGAGCCCTGCATTGGCCTCCTGCTCAGTGGGGAGTCTGCTTCTCCCTCTGCCCCTCCCCCGCCCATCTTTCTCTCTCTCAAAAAAAAAAAAAAAAAAAAAAAAGTGAAGAGTGAGGACCTTGCCATGGACTTCAGAGAATTTCCCATTTTGGGGGGGGAAAAAAAAAAAGAAAAAATGAAACTTCTCTTGGAGATAAAACCTGACTATATACTTATATTTGCAAACAGAATCTCTGGAATGATATTTAAAAGTAACAAAAGAAATAGGTTACCTATTTCTGGATGAGGAAACAGAGAAGGTCGTGCAGTAAAGGACAGGGATGGGAGGAAAACCTCAGTGTTTTAGATAGACAGATAAATAGATATATGGTTTGTGTGTTTAGACTTTGAGCCTATACTCAAACTAAATAAAATAAAAATAAACAAAAGCCTTTCTGTATTGAAACTTACCTGTGATCCATCTCTTCTAGATTTTGAAGCTTTTAGCCTTTAATATACTAATTGATGCTAGGAAAACATTGTTGTCTATATATAATATATTATTCCCTTTAGGAGATATAACAAGATTACATAAGAATCACTAATATTAGGGATTTCTGGTATATGAGAGGATAATGATAAGATTTACCAGGGTTAGCATCTTTTTAACAACAATGTTCAAATCATACTTTGTCTCATATAGGCAATATGTTATAATAAAAACAAAACAACTGGATTTGCAAAAGAAGATATCAAGATTTTAATATTTACTCTAATACTGTGTGTAGGACTTGGCAAGTCACCTCACCACTTTGAATTTCAGTCTCCTCTGTGAAATAAAAGGGTTGGACTAGGTTATTAAGGACCTTAGCATCTCTAACTTTATATGATTATACTCTATACAGTCAGAAGGTCAGCTATATTAAGGATGCTGTACAAACTACTTTGCTTGTTTTAGAATCGTTTTCTTTTCTTTTTTTTTTTAAAGATTTTATTTATTTATTTGTCAGAGAGAGAGTGAGAGAGAGATCACAAGTAGGCAGAGAGGCAGGCAGAGGCAGAGGGAGAAGCAGGCTCCCTGCCGAGCAAGGAGCCTGATGTGGGACTCGATCCCAGGACCCCGGGATCATGACCTGAGCCGAAGGCAGCCGCTTAACCAACTGAGCCACCCAGGCATCCCTAGAATCGTTTTCATTACATTTTTCAATTTTGTTTCAATATGTAGAGTTATCAGTGAAGAGTTCCTTTGGTTCTTCTAATATGCATGCCTTTATCGCAAATATCCAAAGAAGCTGAACTACTGCTTGTAACCTCCCTGAACACAAACTATCAAATATCACACACCATTTCTCCCATATTATCTGCAACCAACAATCTTCCTAGTAACTTCCACAGACTAAGAACTTAAGTGGAAATTTATTTCTTACTTAAGAAAAAGAGTCATAATTTAATGAAACATATTTTGTTGTTCTAGTTTATATCAAATGCAAAATTCATTTTGTTTATATGAAAATTCAGCTTTAAATCACATAGAGTTAACCAGTCTGAACAGGAACCAACACTATCGACCTCTGAAATTAATGATTCAATTAATGATTCAAACTATCAAAATATTCTCCAAATCTACTTGAATCAAAATAGCATTTCTTTTGGTTCAAATGCCTAAATTGGGATCTTTTTCACTCTTCTATGAGAACTGTTTGGTTATTGATCTCCTATCCAATAAGTTAATATTAGTTTAAAATTTATTCAAAGGAACAAACAATTTTATTCACAACTTATAGATAATCTCATTATTCATTTGCCCATTGAGTTACTTAGCAATAATAAGATCTTAGTGTAGCATCATTGCTATTGCGTTATATTAAGTGCCAAGTAAAAAAAAAAAATAGTGGTGTCACTATAGGTAGTACAGTAAAACCTGTATTTTTGTTTTTCCTTATATGTAAGATAGTGTAATGATGTCATAAATATCAACCAATAAACAAAGGATAACAGATTTCTCATTCTCACTCATCTGGTTCTCAAACTTGTGAAACTATTTTAATATCACAGATATTAGATAGCTCTAAACTATCTTTTTATTTATTTTTTTAAATTTTTTGTGTCTGGCTTTTATTCACTCAACATAACATTTTTGAGATTTGTTCACGTATTAGTAATTTTCTCTTTATAGTATTCCATTATATGAATCTACCACAATTTTGTTTATCCATTCACATTCTAAGAAACATTTGGAATGGGATGCCTAGGTGGTTCTGTCAGCTAAGCGGCTGCCTTTGGCTCGGGTCATGATCCCAAGGTCCTGAGACTATCTTTTTAAAAACTAATATCTTTAACTCTACTACTTAGGGCAGAGTTACCCAGGAAAATGTTACTAAGATATTTTCCTTGGCATGCTTATTTGATTTGTAGCATTTTCAGTCAGTCAATATATGCTATGGAATAAACAAGAAATACACTACTTAACTATATAAACAGTAGAGTTTCAGTCTCCTGGTTAGGATTTAAAGTGGGGTTACCAACTATACCAATACAAGCATAGTCCTTGGATCAAAAGAACTATTAATCCTCATCCCTGTGTCTTTGATTATGTCATTCTACCTATCTGGAATTACATTCCTTTCCCCTGTGACTTATCCTAATCTTTTAAGTCTGATGTCTTTCATGAAACCTTGAGCATTCTCGTCAACACTGGTATCTTCTAAGTCAAGCCAGGGATGCAAAGATAATATTTAGTGTTCTCTAAATTGTTTAATATATGCTGGTTTGATTTCTATAACTGAATTATAACTTCCTCGAGGACACATTCATGTCTTACATTATTTTTTCATCCATAGATATGGGAAAATAGAAGGTATCCCAAAATGTGCATTAATTAATTAGTTCCAACAAAAATGTCCCATATTATGACATTAGTACAAAGACATTAGGAAAACCTTCCTCCAAAAACAAAATCCCAAAGAGTAATTAAAACCACAGTCTGCTTCATGAAGAGGAAACTCGGTTTAATAAGATCAGTATATTCTCTGTAAAGTTTGTGATCTCAACTTGTCCTATTATTACATACTTGAAGATAGTTCTTTGTCTATTCCATTTTAGAGAAGGTCAATATTTAAAAGTTTTTACTATATCTCTATCATGAAAATGCTTTATATACAGTTAAAAATAATAAACCAGGACTTGTTTCCTGTAATACCTACCTACATGATATTTTGACATAGTTTTCATTTTTAGCCATTCACAATGAAAATCATCTTTTGTGGTGGGGGTGGATATATTTATCTTGAAAGGTATTCTAACTAGAAGGACACTTCAACATATATTTCATAACTTTAAAATTATAAGGCCATCAATCAACTAACTTATAATTATAGCTTTCATAAGGATATCAGAGTCATAAAATCACGAACAATTCTTCTGGCACCAAAATTAGTTAATTTTTATCATTATCAGACCAAAGACACCTGAGGTTCATAAGAGAGTATTTTCCATTGCTAATTCTGTTGGAAGCTTATTCACACTCAGTTACTAAAGTATCAAAATAATCTAATTTGTTTAAATATAAATAATCTGCTATTTGTATTGAATAGGCAATTCTCAACTTTAGATATATTCACTTAGGGAGAAATTATTTTAATAGACATTTTTGCCTGCTCAAAATGAACTAAGAGTTTATCTTTTTCTCTTTTCAGCTAATTAATCTGTTCCAAATCTCTTACTTCTCAAATATTTGCATATATCTCCCAACCATGGAAATGTAACTAGATATGAAAGCAGCTTTCTGAATACAAGAAACAGCTCTAATTTAAAAAGTAATAATAAAACTTCACAACAATAAAAATGTACTAAGTTTCAATTATATGCAAGGAAATCAGGTGATTCCAAGGGTCAGAAGTCACATAAGGAATAAAATGACTTGGCCCTAAAGATGCTTATAAACTAATTGAAGAGATAAGGCATACAGCTAAAAAGATAGTAACAGTTTATATAGTAACCAAAGTTGTTTACCACAGTGAGTACTATAGTGGTACAGAGTGTACCACTCTGATTATTTGACATAAAATTTCTAAATGGCATCTTTTTAGAAGTTGATAGTCTTCTAGCAAATATTAAGAAACACGAAGTATTGGAACATTTATACACTCATGCACCTGGCATGGACCTTACTTGCATAATATAACACAATTAACTAAATATTCACCTTAATTGCACCATATCCTATGAATTACAGTAAGCCTTCCTGAGTCTAAATATAGAAATCTAGGTTGAGCTTGAGATTCCTTGGTTAAGCGTGACTTTAAAAGTATCCAAAAGGGCTGGTACTGAGGATGAATATAAGAATTAGTAAGAAAAAAAAATTAGGAAAAAGCTAATAAGAAAGGAGAAAGGAACATTAACAGAAATAATACAGGTGTAAATAAAACAATAAATATAAAAGAATAATGTAATGGAGAATATGCTTATCAAATCTATTTCCATAATCTTTCTTTCCCTCCTTCTATCCAAAGTTGAATAACTGCTTATTAAAACCATACTTTACTTATTAATGTAATTGTCAAAGGGAATTTTCAAAATGATCTTTTCTACCCTGTTTACAAATACATCTTAAATGAAGGGTTACCTGTAGGGTGAAGCAAGAAATGAAAGGCTTCATTCACACCAACGTGATGTATAGTCTTTAGCAAGTTCCATAACCTTTCTTTTTCCCTCCATTCATACATTTGTGCCTCTCTAAACTTTGTATCTTACCTCCAGTTAGGGAAACTTTAGATAGACGTGAAATGTTGGAGGATTTCTTTTTACAAGGAATTAAATCTGAAAAAAAAAAAAAAAAAGAAATAGGTCATTAACTTTTGTGTAGTCTAGATCATCATCTAGAGCTCATTAAGCTTCAGCTTAGAGCCTGACTTAGAAATAGGTCAACTGAATTTAGTTTCCATATAAATTCACTGTTTTGATTTCAGGAACTGAGATACGTAAGGTCTGGAATAATTTGTGAAATGAAATTTTAAGCCCTTTTTTTGGCCAAATATGGAATTTGAGACTTGTTGTGGTGAAAGTGGTTATCTCAATGAAAAAAGTTCTATGAAAAATCTAATAAATTCCATTTGAATAAATTCCTCTCAAGAGCACTCATAGGATTAGCTTCTCATTGTTCTACATTTTTTTCCATAAATTCTTATTTTTTTCTTTACATTCTTGTCAGAATTTGCCTTTTAATTGCCTCTTGTATTCTAGTTTTATGATGGATCAAGTGATATATATTTCCTCTCTATATCTTCACATGCCTTACCCAATACCCATTTTAGGAAAGAATAATATACATGAAAATGTTAATTTTCAGTATACCTCAGCTATAATTGATCAACAATAGTCTTTAAAATTGTGAGGTTCAGAGAGGAGGAAAGCATATGACAAAACTTCTAGACCAAGGCTATGCTAATCAAACAGACAATGAACCTGATATACTCAAACTTTGTAGTCTTTTGCCTGGTACACTGATATTGTCCTATAGACAGTCTTACCTTTTGACTGAATAAGAACATAATAAAAGCTATTCTGGATTAGTCCATCCACCTCAGTATTCTGTTTCTGGTATCAGTTGTGCAGTTCTGAGCACATACTAGGCAATCAATATTTCATTGAACTGTTCTTGCATATCTGACTTCTAAATCATCCCATGTAAAAAACATAAATTCTTCCATTAAATGCGTGCAAATTTAACTCCTTTTTGAATCATTTTCAGTATACAAAACTTTTTTTTATCATATAGAATACTTATTCATTTATCTTAATGCAGCTATTTCTACCCTATGTCCCAGTAATTCTACTTCCAGTATATACCTTAGAGAACTCTTGCAAATGTGTACAGTTATACAGTTAGTCACCACAGCATTTCTTGTAATTGGAAAAGAATATGAAAGCAACCTATAAATGACCATGAAGAGGGAATGGATAAATAAAATGAGCCATATTTATATGATAAATTATTACATACACAAATGTATAAATATCGACATGGGTAGGTCTCAAAAGTAATGTTGAGTAAAAGGTATGAGAGACTGTGAACTCAGAGCAACAGACTGAGGGTTTTTTAGGGGAGGGGGGTGAGGGATGGGTGAGCCTGGTGGTGGGTATTGAGGAGGGCACGTATTGCATGGAGCACTGGGTGTGGTACATAAACAATGAATCTTGTAACACTGAAAAAATAAAATAAAAGTATTTGGGGAAAAAAAAAGGTATGGAACCTAGACATATATCAAGTATACTATTGATATAAATTTAAAAACATGTATAAAATATTGTATATTTTCCATGAATGCATAGTTATGCATGGAAAAGAATATACACAGTACCTCATAAAAGTAGTTGTTTCCAAGAGGGAGAGCAGAGAATAAGACTGGTGACTGTGGTCAAAGGAGACTTAAAATTCACTATATTGTTTTATTTATTTTATTTACAAAAAACTGGAAACAAGTGTGACAAAATACTGACTGTTGTCAGGGCACCTGGGTGGCACAGTCAGTTAAGCATTCAACTCTTGGCTTTGGCTCAGGTCCTGATCTCAGGTCCTGATCTTAGAGTCCTGAGATCCATTTGGCTCTATGCTCAGCAGGGAGTCTGCTTGTCCCTCTCCCTCTGTTCCTCCTCCTCCCCCTTATCTCTCAAAAATAAATAAATGAATCTTTATTTTTTTTAAGATTTTTTATTTATTTATTTGACAGAGAGAAAGAGATCACAAATAGGCAGAGAGGCAGGCAGAGAGAGGGGGAAGCAGGCTCCCTGCTGAGCAGAGAGCCCGATGCGGGGCTCAATCCCAGGACCTTGAGATCAGGACCTGAGCCAAAGGCAGAGGCTTTAACCCACTGAGCCACCTAGGCGCCCAATAAATGAATCTTTAAAAAATATTGACTGTTATAAATTCTGGAGGAAGTAGAAACATGGATGTTTAATATATTATTTTTAATCTTCTGTATTTTAAAATTTTCTCATAAAAAATTTTGTTATAAAACTACAAAGAGACTCATGTAGTATTGAGAGCATATACTATAAACTTATTAAAAACAAATAAAAGGAATACCTCCCTCTATGATTGAGTAGGGCTGAGTTACAGGAAGATCACCTACTCTCAGTTGCTTAATATCCTAGGAACAAATTCATATTTGCTCTACCCTTACACTCCATGATTTTATACTAAGTCAATCAACCCATTCACTCTATACAGAATATGAAATATTCTAGTCTGATGAAAGCACTGCTGGCACTTTTTGTAACTTCTTCTCTGGCCCTTCTCCTGACATTAATTCTTTCTCAAGAAAGGGTGAACAGAAATGCCACAATGTTTCCAAGGACCAAGGTACCATGGTTTTACATCAGTATGATTTTCTCTTTTGTTTCAAATCCCTTTCTTGATGTTTACCTCTTTGTTAAGGGTTTTTTTGGCTGCAAGAGACATTACTAAGCTATCATTTCTGAGAGCCTCTGAGTATTCTAACATTCAGGATAATCTCATTTAAACTTCATAATAAAACTAGGAAATAAATATTATTACTCCTGTTTTTGCAAATGAGGAAATTGAAACACAAAGAGATTAAATAACTTGTCCTAGAGAATCACATATTAAATATAGGAAGCAGAAATTCAAACCTAGCTCTGAACGACTCCCAATGTTCTGTTCTTTATAATGCCTCCAAAGTGAAAAATTTTACAATGACTTCAAAACCCCTTTCTTGGATCCAATTTTACCAATTTCAGTAAAACAGTTCAAAATCTAGATATGTTATTGTGCATTGCATTTGCTATGATTATCCCTAAAAAAGAATAAGCTGAAAAATATTTTGTTGTTAATGTTGTGCATCTGTTGATTTGGAGGTGGTAGGAAGCTACTGGTATCTAGAGGGTAGAGGCCAAGGATGCTGCTAAACGTCCTACAATGTACAGGGCAGTCCTCCAAAACAAATAACTGACCAGCCCAAAATGTCTATAGTGTTGGATAAAAAACCCTGACAGAGAGGGAAGAATTGTGAGCACACTATAGCTGATTTTAGGAAAAAATAGTATTTGAAAATAATAGAATGCATGTTAACTATATTGGAATTAAAATAAAAAACTTTAAAAAATAGAATACATGTACTAAAATATAGAGAACTCAAAGAAATTACAAAGCATTCTAATGCTGTTCTAACCCATTATCAGATAAATTTCTAAAACCATGAGAATGACTTTGACAGAATTTTGACTTGAGATTCCACAATCAGTAAGAGAGTAATAGTAAACAAAAGCAGTATCTAGAATTAAGTGTGTAGGTGCTGTGGCCAGGAAAATGGGATACAAGAGTAGAGAGTAGTAGACTTTTAAGAGAGTGAGTGTTTTGTTTGTTTTTTACCTTGCCTTCACTTGTCTTTCTGATAAAAGTCTCTTATTTTTGCTTTTGATTTTCTTAAAGAGTTTTCTTCAAACAGCTCCTAGATGGTAAAATAATAGAGATAAGGAAAATTTTTATTAAAAATGAGTTTCTCTATGAGCACCTACACCTATATTAAAGAATTTCTGAATCATACAACTCTCAAAACTAATTTGAAATCATCCCAAAGTGAGAAAGTACCTCTAATAATAGCAAATGCTTTATTCTTTTTCACCATTTCACTCTTTAAGAATCAATCGACTCATCTAATGATAAGATATAATTGCACTGATTATTCAAGTTTTAAAAAGTTTTCCTGGCAAAGTCAAAGTTTCAAGCCTTGAGTGCTCTGTTAAAAATCAAAGATTTCTAGAGAAATTCTCTTTCTGATAACTATGAATTATAATCACCAAACATCACCATTTATTATTAAAATAACAATGAAATCTTAAGAATGATCACTTGTAAAAAAAATAAATGTGTGGATGTATTTTTCCTAACTATCCAAGACTTTTCTATTCAGTTGAATCTCACACTCAGCTACTGCAGCCACTCAAACCCATTCTTCTTGTTTTTAAACTTCTGTCCCGGGACACCTGGGTGGCTCAGTGGGTTAAAGTCTCTGCCGTCGGCTCAGGTCATGGTCTCAGGATCCTGGGATTGAGCCCCGCATCGGGCTCTCTGCTCAGCGGGGAGCCTGCTTCCCTCTTCTCTGCCTGCCTCTCTGCCTACTTGTGATCTCTCTCTCTCTCTCTCTCTGTCAAATAAATAAATAAAATCTTAAAAAAAAAATCTTCTGTCCCTACATCATCTTCTATTTGCCTCAACTAATAGAGTTTTACCTCTTCTGTAGCTCTAATCTTTCTCTTGTCATTTGAAGAGTGCTAGGCTAGGAAATTCTGAAAATAAAAAACCAACAGAAAAATGAAACCAGCTGGGTGTTTGTTGCCTGCCTAGGGAAAAGCTTTTCCCATTATGAACAAGAAAGACCCTATGAAGAAACAAAACAGAGGATCATAGGAGAAGGGAGGGAATAAATAAAATAAAATGAAATCAGAGAGGGAGACAAACCATAAGAGACTCTTAACTATAGGAAACTGAGGGTTGCTAGAGGAGTTGTTGGTGGGGAAATGGGGAAACTGGGTGATGGGCATTAAGGAGGGCACTTGATGTAATGAGTACTGAGCAACAAATGAATAACTGAACTCTACATCTGAAACTAATGATACACTATACGTAAACTAATTGAATTTGAATAAAATAAGTTAAAAAAAAAGAAAGACCCTAAGATGTGGATGGAGCTAGAGAGTATTACACTAAGTGAAATAAGTCAGAGAAAGACAAATACCATATGATTTCACTCATACGTGGAGTTTAAGAAACAAAACAAATGATCATGGGGAGAAAAAAGAGGCAAACCAAGAAACAAACTCTTAACTATAGAGAAAACACTGATGGCTATCAGAGGGGAGGTGGAGAGCATGGGTTAAATAGGTGATGGGGATTAGGGAGTGCACTTGTTGTGATGAGCACCAGGTGGTGTATGGAAGTGTTGAATCACCAAATTGTACACCTGAAATTAATATTACACTGTATGTTAACTGGAACTTAAATAAAAAACTTAAAAAAAAGAAAGACCCTTAGTTTCTAACTCTATAGGATTTTTAGAAAACCGAATTTTCTTATAGAAACCAGAGAGACTGCTGACCAGCTGGAATAACTATTCATTTTACTCCTATACCAAATGGGCACCTAAACTATAGAAAGCTGGAAGCAGAAGTGGTCTAACGAGTCCTCCTTGCCAATCTGCTATATGCATTCAAAAGTACTGGATTAGAAATCAAGGAGTCCTGAATTGAATACAGACTCCACTTACTCAAAACTTGCTTAAGCAGGGGCTCCTGGCTGGCTCAGCTGGTCGAGCACTTGGCTCTTGATCTTGTGGCTGTGAGTTTAAGCCCCACTTGAGTGTAGCACCTACTTAAAACTTGCTTGGGCAAATCATATGATCTCCCTGAGCTTTGTTTGTTTGTTTTTCTTTTTTCTTCTAACTGGTAAAAAGAGGGTGACAATGCCTGCTCAGGTTGCCTCAGATTACTTTAAGTATCAAATGAAATGATGTACAAGAAGAATTTTGTAAACTATGAAGTTCCATCCAAACTGAGCTACTAGGCAATACAGGATATGTATTACTCTATATTAAAATGTTCATTTCAATTACACAGAGACAAAATGCAGACTTCGGGACCTACTCCAATTTTATTCTATCAGAATCTATAGAGGTAAGTCCCAGCCATTTGTATTCATAACAAGAATGCCAAAGTTTGAGAAATACTTCTTATACTATAACATTCTCATTTCTGGTCTACTTTCTTTTTACCTCAATGAAAGTTTAACTGTATGTACCATTTAATTTTCTGATCATCTTAAAATCATTTGGTAACATATAACAAAAATGTCTTATTACAAAACAACTGAAATTAAATTTTTTAAAAATTAAATAATTTAATTTTAACTGAAAATTTTTAATAAATATTTTTAACTTTAAAAAGCAAAGCTTGTTCTTTTTAACACAGTAGAATGTAAAATATTTAGAAAACTAAGAATGATTAACCATGAAAATAACTCAATTTACTGAAGAAATTATTATAATTTACCACATTAGCTTTACTTGAATAATGTCAAATTTTAATATATTCAATAGATGCTGAGTGAACTTAAGATAGTGTATTGGTTCTTTACATCTCAATTATCCTGGTAAAAATTCACAGATATTTTAAAACACATCTTCCTAAGTATCCATAATTGGGATTTTCCATATCTCAGTTTATCAACTAATAAACTGATACTGCTTCAGTTAAATCTTCATATTTAGAGTTAACTAAATTCCAGAAGAACAATTTCGGAGGTCCTATACTTGTCATTTTTCTCATTATAGCCCTGTTCAAAGGGTGAAAGGAGAAAAACGTAGTTGTCTATTTAGATGAGACAAGGTTAGAGGTATTACTAAATCTGGAAGAGTGGAAGAAACAAAGCCAAGATCTAAGATAACCCAAAACAATACGAAATATAAATACAATAAACAATGAATGAGTAATGGTTCCTAGGGTGAGAGAGCAAAATAATAGCGTTAAAGATTACATCTGGCTTTAAAAAGTTTAACTTTAATTATCACTATAATAAAATAAACATTTCCAGATTTCATCCTAATAGTTTAGGAGACTTAAGTTCTTGATCTTAAGTGTTTAGAATGTGTTAATATAACACTAATATATTCTTAGAGGCTATATTAACCTGGAAACAACATGAATATCCATTAGGACAATGAATGAAAAATTACAAAATGTTCATACAGTGGAACACAGCAGTGAAAAATGAATCAACTATGGTTACAAGCAATAATGAAGACAACGAACAGTATGAATTACAAAAGCAAGTCCATGAAGAAAAAGCACTATGATTTACAGAGTTTAGAATATGCAACAGTAAATAACATATTGTTTAGGAATGCAAATACTATGATAAACTATAAAGAAAACCAGGGAAATTATATATAAATTTGAGACAGCAGTTGCCTCTAAAGAGGGAAGGAAAGAAATGTGATTAGGGAAGGGGTACACAAGGGAATTTAAAAGGAATGGTAGTTTTCTTAAATTGGGTCACAAGTGTTTGCTGTATTGCTTTTTATTCTGTACTCATGTTTTACAAGTATTTTAGAGGTATTCAATATTTAATAAAAACAATTAAAATTTGATGTCTTTCCTTCCCATACTTTCTTTGTAATAAAAAGAAGTTTATGATTTTAAGACATTTCAATTACTTGCGTCAACAGCAACAACAATATACATATACTTTAAATATTTCTACTACTGTACCTAAGATCAAAAATAAATTCTAAATCTAAATTTAGGACATAAAATGTCCAAGCAAAAAAACATGAGGGCAATTTCTGGAGTCAAAATTAGTTCACAACTCATAAAAATAAAAACAATGTCTGAATCTTCTAAGTGGTTCAAAGATATAGGTTATGCATTTTTTTTTAACCTAGCATGGACAATAACAAACTTCCTAACTGAACAAATATCTTTAGATCTTAATTCTACTAAAAACCCTCTTGTATCCTAAAGATCCCCCTTTTAAGAAGTTCTACAATATGCAAAACACTTTAAAAAAACACTTTTTTTTCCCCCAAATACTTTTATTTTTTCAGTGTTACAAGATTCATTGTTTATGTACCACACCCAGTGCTCCATGCAATACGTGCCCTCCTCAATACCCACCACCAGGCTCGCCCATCCCCCCACCCCCTCCCCTCCAAAACCCTCAGTCCCTTGTTCTGAGTTCACAGTCTCTCATGGTTCTTCACCCCTCTGATTTCCTCCAAATTCATCCCTC
>CM052901.1:50384879-50423684 GCA_028534135.1 Potos flavus
AGTGTTACAAGATTCATTGTTTATGTACCACACCCAGTGCTCCATGCAATACGTGCCCTCCTCAATACCCACCACCAGGCTCGCCCATCCCCCCACCCCCTCCCCTCCAAAACCCTCAGTCCCTTGTTCTGAGTTCACAGTCTCTCATGGTTCTTCACCCCTCTGATTTCCTCCAAATTCATCCCTCCCCTCCCTCTCAAAGGCTTATTTTCTAGGTTACCTACATATAACTAAAAAATAACAAAAAACATGGAAATTCGTAAGCTTTAGTGGATTGTTCTAGTCTACATGTGCATTTATTGAAAGCACTGTGTTAATACATATTAAGCATTTAGGGAAGAACTTTTTAAAAATATTTTTCACTTTCGTATCAAAAAAATGAAGTTCTCAAACAGTGAAATACAATTGTTTATCTAGCATGTAAAATTATGAAACAATGATGAAATCTGCCAAGTTTTTTGTCTCTATAAAGGTATATCTTGAATCTGAAACATATAGACAGAGCAAGATCAAAAAATAAATATAGTCTTTATACAGTTTCATTTATGTAAGTGGTTTCCAGATTGTACTTTCCCTGAAACTTTAGGAGAAAAAAAAAGGCTTTCCGATATCAAGAGTTTATAATTAGTTAACAGTCTGAAGCCTATCAATTTTCATTAATACAAAAATATAAAACAGTACCTTTTAGAACCATTTCGTTGCAACAGGAAACAAACCTAAAGATAAAAAGGCCATTATATATTATTTCCCCCACATATTGAAATTTTAAAGATGAGAAAAAATTTAAATCCAAACTTATAAAATACCACTCGGTAAGAGAATAATCGAATAATCATTCTAGTTAATTTTTCCCAAAGCATCTTTTGGAATTTCTAAGAATTTTGACGTAAAATGCCGCGATACCGTCAAAGATCCCCTTTCTTACCACAAATCTAGAGATGGCGTCTAATATATTACCTTGGATATTTTAATGTTACATATAAAACGCCAAGCACTATTTAGTGTTTCAATTAAGCCCCCGTCAATTATAATTTGGAATTTCATAGTAATTTTCGTATTTTACCCATCTATGAAAAATAAGAATAACTTACTACGAATTTGTATTTCACAGCAACTTCACCTCTTAAACCTGGGCTTACTTTGACTTCCCCGTCTAACTAAAAGTTTTAAGGATCATGACCTTTTTAAAAACTTCAACTGAACCTCACAACTCAACATTTCCAACCCCGCTTATCCCACAGGTCCTCATTTCATAGGGTTATATACATTTCTAAAGCACCGTAGAAACCCTATACCTTTATCCTTCATCCGTAAGACTCAAACTCTGAGAACAGAAGGGAGGGGCCAAGGACTGTGAAATCTGAGGAAAGAGTTGGGGCGGAAGGTTAAGTAGCGTTCAGAGTACGACAAAAGAAAGAACTAGACGGTTAGCTGGATGAGGAAAACCGTTAGGGGCTGGTTTAAGGATACGAGGGGGCGGGGCATAACCCCCAGCGCCTGCCACCGCCCCCAAGCAACTGATGCCCACCCTAACAGCCTCTCAGAGGGGCAGCCATTTTGACGTTATACCAGCCCCGCCCCTCGGTCGTAGGCGGCTCCACCCCAGCAGGCCAGGCGCGGAATCTGGAAGTAGGATTGTAAACCTAGGAGCCAGGCTGGCCCCAGGTCAGAAATAGGGCGGTAGTCTGAGAGCTCTCCTATCAAATTCGTGCCACTGCTCTGGGCTGTTGCTTCACCAAAAAAGCCGTGGGACCATGTCGAATACGGAGAGTATCCTTTCCCGTCTGAATAGCTGCTGCTGGGGTGTAGGGAAGGGGAGAAGGGCTGGGGCCCTGAGAGGCCCCTGTTGGTGACCTTTTAGGTCTAGTTGTGGAAGGTTGAAGGCACTGACGCTGATTGGTAGGAGTCTGTAACTTTGTTGTTGCTGTGTTTCCTGGTAGCCGCCATTATCCGGCAACCGGGACTGCTTTGGCGAGAATCAGAGGAGTTAGGGGACTGGTTTGAGATGATTCTTGAGCCTGAACCCTTCCTCGTTCAGGGCTCCTGTCATTTGTCCTTTCGGTTTATCCACTTCTTAGAAATTGAGGAGGAGTTGTATGGATAAAAGCAGCAGGAGTTTGCCAGAGGTTTGGGGCAGAGGTACAGGTTTTGAATGCAAGGGCAAATAATTTTTGTAGAACTTCTTCGTCTTTCTGGATGTAGGTAACTGGTAATGAGGTGAAGTCCTTAATAGCAGCCCTGCAAACTAAATTGAGTGCTTGCTTGTTAATACTCTTTTTTTAGGAATGAGGAAACTCATTGTTCCCTGAAGCTAGAAAAATTCATCAGCTGCGCCTGTGTTCCCACTTAAGCACTAAGGTCAGGGTTAGGAACCAAGCTGTGTGACTCCCAGAATTGGAGGATGAAATCGATTTTCACCACTGAAATACTGTCACAAGATTTCCATTTCTCTGTAATTCCTCCTCCTTCCAGGAGCTGGCATTATAGAAAATAGAGTAGCTTGGCATTTTGCCACTGAATGAAACTTGGCCAAATGGCAAAGTGTGGGTAACAGTTATTGTTTGATAGCGCATGTTAAAGCTCTTTTGTCTTTAGTTTATAATTCTGAAAAAATAGAAGGATTTCTGGTGGGAGGATAAAATTATGTAAGTCATACTGAGAACATTGATATAGAATCATTTTCTATCCTGTGCTGAACTGACCAAGATAAACCATGAATAAAATGAATCCTTCTGAAGAAGTGCAGAAATAAGTCATTTCATGAACAGAGTAAATGAGTATAAAGTTCAGTTATCACCGCAGTTTAAAGGATATAATTTATGGAATGGTAGTTGTGTTAAATGATGTTTTTTAAAAGCAACTGGACTATTAGAAGATGAATTTCTAATGCCAGTTCTTCCTCTTAAGAAATAACTTAGGGCAAGTCATATAGCCTCTGTCAGGTAACCTTTTTTCATTTGTAAACATACAAACTGATCTGCCAAACTTATACAGCTATTGTGAAGATAAAATGAAATGGAAGGGATTATTAAATTGTCAAGTTTTGAACATACTGTTAAATATTATGAAATAGAATACAAATTGCTATCTCTTTCCCCAGTACTTTTGGAAGGATTTGAATTAATAGCTCTAAAATTGCTTTTGTTTCCTACTAATAATGCAAGGTATTTTTGCTCTACCTAAGCCTACCCTATGGGATTTACAATAACAAGATAGTTACTAATTTACTGAAAAGCATGTATACCTGACTATAAAATTAATAGTACTGTTATCAGTAGTTTAATACTTAAAATGAAGTATTAACTACCCTTCATTCTGTCAAAAGAAGTGTAGAATCCAGATCTTTTCCTTGGAGTACAGAGAAAGAAAATGACCTGGACTCAGACCCGTCTTCCATAAATAAATAACGTAAGTTGAAACTTGAGTAACACTTATTTGTCACCTATATAAAATGCAAAAATATCATTGTTACAGTATATAAGACCAAGTGTGATAACAGTTGAATTAGTAGGATAATTGTGACTGCTGTCTTCTGTTAAACATACTGAATTTATCGTGGTGGATTAAGTTTCACTTTAAAGAACTCAATGGAATGGCCAAATTTATTTGTTGTTAGGTGTTTTACAAGTGTAAAACAAGTCACTTGTACACTAAGAGCACTATGTGTTCAATATTAATACGGTATTTTCAATAGTGTTTGATTAACTTGCAGGAATGAAACAATAGAAGACAAATAGTTAAGGGGTACTTCCCTACTCCAAGCTCCTTTTTTTTGTTGTTGTTGTTGTTTTTTGTTCTTCCTTTTCTATGTTTCTACCCCTCTTCTGGCATTTTGTTGTTTTTGTTGGACTTGACTCAAGCATGCTTCATACCCAGGAAGCTTTTCATGTCATCTTAATCTCCTAACCCACCATTTCCAACAAACCTAGGAATCTGAGACCACCAGTTTCCACTGTGTGCTCATTTCCCCATCTGTTTCTCCCCGCCCCCCAGTTTAGCTTTTTGACACTATTGTAATTATAGGTTTACTTATCTATCTCATATTAGACTGCGAGTTCTTTGAGGATCAGATCCTTATGTTTCATCTTTGGATCCTCATATCCTTGCACAGCATTTGCCCCATAATGGACACAAAATGGGAAATGACCTTCTGTTAAGAATTAATTATTAACATATATTGAGTCTCTACTGTGCACTAAGGAATAGACCCATGCTTTTGATACAGGAGGTTATAAGACCTATTCTGAACCTTGAGCACCTTTTGATCTGAGTCAGGACACATAGATGGAGATAAATATCAATACAAGGTAGCATATACTAACTGAGGTGAATGCCTGAGCAGTGATTCTTGATCACATGTGTGGATTTACTAAACTTGAAATTGTATGTAAGATTTTTATGTTCGTATGTGCCTTTTCCTGGAGAAAATATATGTAGCTGACATCTGTTTTTCCCAGACATTCTAACCTGAATAAGGTTGATAAGTAATGAGGTAGATAATAGGTAGTGTAGTTACTCTGAGAGTAGAGAAAAGGATGTTGTAAACTAGACTGGTATCATTGTCTCCTTTTGTAGTTGCCCAAACAGATGAGACTATGTTATAGGCAAAAATTGCCAGCTACCTTAAAAATGTCTCTTTGCCATTATGAATGGCTTTATATCCTAAAGCAGAACTAATTATATATCAGAGTCTCTGAGGTTTTTATAGTATTGACAAACGTTTTGTGATATTTTTTGGACTAAATATTAATAATATCTCAAATGTGCTTTTAAATATTGTTATCTATTATATGTCTTATAAATTATGGCCTGGCTACCTAGTAGAATGTTGGATCTTATAAGAAATACTGCTTGTAGTGATTACTTACAGCTTATCATTTGAGACCATTTAAGGACCAATTCTGAGGGGTGCCTGGTGGCTCAGTGGGTTAAAGCCTCTGCCTTTGGCTCAGGTCATGATCTCAGGGTCCTGGGATCGAGCCCCACATCGGGCTTTCTGCTCAGTGGGGAGCCTGCTTTCCTCTCTCTCTCTGCCTGCCTCTCTGCGTACTTGTGATATCTCTCTCTCTCTCTCAAATAAATAAATAAAATCTTCTAAAAAAAAAAAAGGACCAATTCTGAGCAATTCACTCGAAAGCTAAAATACAAAGAGAGAGATCTGAATTGTGCTGGATTTGAGTTCCTCTGTATTCTTTTATTCAGCAGTTACTGCTCAATTATCTATCTCTAGGCTTTAATATTCACATCTGTAAAATGAGGGAAGTTGACAAATGATTTCTAGGTTTCCTTTCAATTCTGATGCTTTCCCTGTATTTCTGTGATCCCAAACTCTACTTCCAGAAATACACAAAGGATGATCAGGATGCTGGGAGATGAAAAAGAGGAAAATTGGATTCATAATGCCACTTTTTCTCATCAAATGTATGAATAAAAAATCTATGATATTGGTATCACTGCTTTCTTTATTCAGGACAGGTAGGTGTTAGTGGAACATTTTTTTAAAGCTTTTGTTTATTTGACAGAGAGCAAGAGAGCACAGGCAGGGGGAGTGACAGAGGGAGAGGGAGAAGCAGGCTTCCCGCTGAGCAGGGAGCCTGATGCAGGGCTCAATCTCAGGACCCTGGGATCATGACCTGAGCCAAAAGCAGATGCTTAAGGAACATTTTTATTTCCTTCCTCTCAACTCCATTTTTTCCCGCCCTGTACTTCTGTTTGCCCAAAGGACTGCATAGTCCTACTATTAGCACTTGGAATCGAATAGCTTTCTGCCCTACTGTTTAGAAAACTTTTACTTGGCATTGCTCCACTACTTCAGAGAGGCAGACACGATGTGAGATCACTACTTCAGAGAGGCAGACACGATGTGAGATTTCTACTATGAATTTCTTCTAGTAAACTGACTCTAACATTTTTTCTTGAGGTAGCAGACTGAAATCTTAAAGCAAGACTTCATTATGCATTCATAATAAATATGTGGAGCCCTAATGATACTTAATTATTGAAATTTTAAAGCAATAATATATTAAGACAATAGCTGATTTTCATGCCTTGCCTGGCAGGAGTGTAATTGCAAATAAGTTAACTCACACAGAATGTTTTAAAGAGACAATGGGACTTTTTATTCCCTAACTATATTGTCCAATTAAGATATGTGACTTAGTCATGAAGTGGTAATGAAAATTTATTGAACAGCTACAGGTGCTAAACTTTGTGCTAAGGATTTTGTATATATTATTGCAGACTCTCAAAACAACACTGTAAGAAAGGTGGTAGTATCATTTTATAGAAGAGGAAATTAAAGCTAAAAAAGCCACATTGCTTATAAGCACAGAGTAAAGAATCTGGGCTGGCCTCCTGTGTCTCTGTTCTATTCACTTTAACATAGTACCTCCACATACAGCAAATTCATTTATGATTGATGGAATCTTAGGGTTATACAGAGATACCTTTTTAAATATATTGACATACTACTTGAGATTTTGCTTTAAAAAGAGTTTGAGAAACCATGAATCTACACAATTACTTTAGGGAAGCCTAACCTACATTCTCTCGAAGATATTTCCTAGTAAAAGGTACACCTAGGTAAGGTAATGTTTTACATTTTATTTATATATTTACTTTTTTGAATTAAAAAATACTTTATTTTTTTATTCTGTTAAGTTAGCCACGATATAGTACATCATTAGGTTTTGATGTAGTGTTCAATGATTCATTAGCTGCATATAACAGTGCTCATCACAACACATGCTCTGGTTATTACCCATCGCCCAGCTACCCCATCCCACCTCCCGTCGGAAACCCTCAGCTTGTTTCCCAGAGTCCATAGTCTCTCATGTTTTGTCTCCCTCTCCGATTTTCCCCCCTTCAGTTTTCCCTTCCTTCCCCTATGGTCCTCCATGCTATTCCTTATGTTCCACATATGAGTGAAACCATATGATAATTGTCTGTCTGCTTGACTTATTCCACTTAGCATAATCCCCTCCAGTTCCATCCATGTTGATACAAATGGTGGTTATTCATCCTTTCTGATGGCTGAGTAATATTCCATTGTATATATGAACCACATCTTCTTTATCCATTCATCCATTGAAGGACATCTCAGCTCCTTCCACAGTTTGGCTATTGTAGACATTGCTGCTATGAACATTGGGGTACAGGTGCCCCTTCTTTTCACTACCTCTGTATCTTTGGGGTAAATACCTAGTAATGCAATTGCTGGGTCATGGGATAGCTCTATTTTTAACGTCTTGAGGAACCTCCATACTGTTTACTAAAGTGGGTATACCAGCTTTCATTCCCACCAACAGTGGGTTCCCCTATCTCTACATCCTCACCAACATTTGTTGTTTCTTGTCTTGTTAATTTTGGCCATTCTAACTGGTGTAAGGTGGTATTTCATTGTGGTCTTGATTTGTATTTCCCTGATGGCTAGTGATGTTGAACATTTTTTCATGTATCTGTTAGCCATTTGTATGTCTTATTTGGAGAACTGTCTGTTCATGTCTTCTACCCATTTCTTGCCTGAATTATTTGTTTTTTGGGTGTTGAGTTTGAGAAGTTCTTTATAGATCTTGGGTACTAGCCCTTTATCTGTTATGTCATTTGCAAATATATTCTCCCATTTGGTGGGTTGCCTCTTAGTTTTGTTGACTGTCTCCTTTGCTGTGCAGAAGCTTTTTATCTTGAAGTCCCAAAGTTTATTTTTGCTTTTGTTTTCCTTGCCTTCGGAGACATGTCTTGAAAGAAGTTGCTGTGGCTGATCTCGAAGAGATTACTGCTTATGTTCTTCTGTAGGATTTTGATGGATAACTGTCTCACATTGAGTTCTTTCATCCATTTTGAGTTTATCTTTGTGTATGGTGTAAGAGAATGGTCTAGTTTCATTCATCTGCATGTGGCCATCCAATTTTCCCTTACCATTTACTGAAAAGACTCTTTTTTTTCCATTGGACTTTTTTTCCTGATTTGTCGAAGATTAGTTGACCGTAGGGTTGAGGGTCCATTTCCGGGCTCTCTATTCTGTTCCATTGATCTATGTGTCTGTTTTTGTGCCAATACCTTGCTTATCTTGATGATCACAGCTTTGTACCATAGCTTAAAGTCAGGTATTGTGATGCCCCCAGCTTTGGTTTTCTTTTTCAACAATCCCCTGGTAATTCTGGGTCTTTTCTTGTTCCATACCAATTTTAGGATTGTTTTTCCCAGCTCTGTGAAAAATGTTGATGGTATTTTGATAGGAATTTCATTGAATGTGTAGATTGCTCTGGGCAGCATAGACATTTTAAGAATGTTTATTCTTCCAATCCATGAGCATGGAATGTTTTTTCCATCTCTTTCTGTCTTCTTCAATTTCTTTTTGAAGTGTTCTGTAGTTTCTAGAGAACAGAGTCTTCCCCCCTTTGTACAGGGTTATTCCTAGGTATCTTATGGTTTTTGGTGGAATTGTAAATGGGTTCAATTGCTTAATTTCTTTCTTCAGTTGCATTGTTAGTGTATAGAAATCTAGCTGCTTTTTGTGCATTGGTTTTGTATCCTGCCACATTCTTGAATTGCTGTATGAGTTCTAGTAATGTGGGGGTGGAGTCTTTTAGGTTTTCCCCATAAAGTATCATGTCATCTGTGAAGAGAGAGCGTTTGACTTGTTCTTTGCCAATTTGGTTGCCTTTTATGTCTTTTTGTTGTCTGATTGGTGAAGCTAGGACACCTAGTACTATGTTGAACAGAAGTGGTGAGAGTGTGCATCCCTGTCGTGTTCCTGACCATAAGGGGAAAGCTCTCAGTTTTTCCTTATTGAGAATGATATTGCTGTGGGCTTTTTATAAGTGGCTTTTGTGTTATTGAGGTATGTTCCCTCTATCCCTATATTTTGAAGAGTTCTAATCAGGAAAGGATGCTGTATTTTGTTAAATGCTTTTTCTGCAACAATTGAGAGGATCATATGGTTCTTGTCCCTTCTTTTGTTAATGTGCATTATCACATTGATTGACTTGTGAATGTTGAACCACCCTTCCATCCCAGGAATAAATCCCACCTGATCTTGGTGAATAATCCTTTTAATGTACTGTTGAATCCTTTTGGCTATGATCTTGTTGAGTATTTTGGCCTCCATGTTCATCAGAGATATTGGTCTTTAATTCTCCTTTTTGATGGGGTCTTTGTCTGGTTTCAGGATCAGGGTAATGCTGGGCTCATAGAATGAGCTTGGAAGTTTTCCTTCCATTTTTATTTTTTGAAACAGCTTCCATAGCATAGGTTTGATTTCTTCTTTAAATGTTTGGTCGAATTCCCCTGGGAAGCCATCTCTCCCTGAACTCTTGTTTTTTGGGAGGTGTTTGATTACTGTTTCAATTTCCTTGCTGGTTATTGGTCTGTTCAGATTATGTATTTTCTTCCTGTTTCAGTCTTGGTAGTTTATAAGTATCCATTTCTTCCAGATTGCCTAGTTTGTTGGCATATAGCTGCTGATAATAATTTGTAATAATTGTCTCTATTTCCTTGGTATTGGTCATGATTTCTCCTCTTTCATTCATGATTTTATTAATTTGGGTCCGTTCTCTTTTCTTTTGGATAAGTCTGGCCAGAGGTTTATGGATCTTATTAATTCTTTCAAAGAACCAGGTTCTAGTTTCGTTGATCTCTTCTACTGTTCTTCTAGTTTCTATTTCATTGATTTCTTCTCTAATCTTTACTATTTTCTCTTCCTGGCTGGTTTAGGCTTTTTTTGCTGTTCTTTCTCCAGGTCTTTTAGGTGTAAGGTTAGCTTGTGCATTTGGAATTTTTCTAATTTTTTAAGAGAGGCCTGGATGGCTATGTACTTCCCTCTAAGGGCCACCTTTGCTGTATCCAATAGTTTTTGAACAAATGGGTTTTCATTTTCATTTGTTTGCCTGAATTGTTTAAGTTCTTCTTTAATTTCCTGGTTGACCCATTCATTCTTTTTAATCTCCAAGTGTTTGTGTTTCTTCCAAATTTTTCCTTGTGGTTGAGTTCCAGTTTCAAAGCATTGTGGAATGAAAATACTTAGGGAATAATCTCAGTCTTTTGGTATTGGTTGAGACCTGATTTGTAGCCTAGTATATGGTCTATTCTGGAGAAAGCTCCGTGTGCACTCAAGAAGAATGAGTATTCTGTTGCTTTAGGATGGAATGTTCTGTATATATCTACAAAGTCTATCTGGTCCAATGTGTCCTTAAAAGCTCTTGTTTCTCTCTTGATCTTCTGCTTAGATGATCTGTCTATTGCTATGAGTTGAAGTCTCCTACTATTAATATATTATTATCAATATGATTCTTTATTTTTGTTATTAGTTGGTTTATGTAGTTGGCTGCTCCTATGTTGGGGGCATAGATATTTACAATTGTTAGATTTTCTTTTTGGATAGACCCTTTAAGTATGATATAGTGTCCCTCTACATCTCTTCCTATAGTCTTTGGTTTAAAATCTAGTTTGTCTGATATGAGAATTGCTACCCAGCTTTCTTTTGAGGTCCATTGGCATATTAAATGGTTCTCCATCCCCTCATTTTCGATCTGGAGGTGTCTTTAGTTTCAAAATGAGTCTTTTGTAGACAGCATGTGGATGGGTCCTGTTTATTCAGTCTGGTACCTTGTGTCTTTTGATGGGAGCATTCAGTGCATTCACATTGAGAGTAACTCTTGAAAGATATGAATTTAGTGCCCTTGTATTGCCTGTAAAGTCCCTGTTTCTATGGACTGTTCATTTCTGTTCTGTATTACTCTTGGGGGTCTGATTTCTTTTATAGAATCACCCTTCATATTTCTTGCAGGGCTGGCTTCGTGGTCACATATTCTTTTAGTTTCTCCTGTTCCTGGGACCTCTTTATCTCTTTGTCCATTCTGAATGACAGCCTTGCTGGATAAAGTATTCTTGGCTGCATGTTCTTTTCCTTTAGTACCCCGAATATGTCTTGCCAGCCCTTTCTGGCTTGCCAGGTCTCTGTGGATAGGTCTGATGTTATGCTGATGTTCTTCCCTCCGTACTTAAGAAATCTCTTCACCTTAGCTGCTGTTAGGATAGCTTCCTTGGCTTTAAGATTTGCAAGCTTCACTGTTAAATGTCAGTGTGTTGATCTATTTTTATTGATTTTGGGAAGTTTCCTCTCTGCCTCTTGGACATGAATGCTTGTTTCAGTCCCCAGATTAGGGAAGTTCAAAGCTCTGATTTGCTCAAATATACCTTCTAGTCCTCTCTCTCTCTCCACCCCCTGGGGGATCCCAATAATTCTGACATTGTAACATTTCCTGGTATCACTGGTGGCTCTAAGTCTAATTTTCATGGCCTACTACCTGCCTATCCCTGTCTTCCTCAGCTTCCTTTCTTATTATCAGCCTATATTCTAGGTCACTGATTCGTTCTGCCCCATTTACCCTGGCTGTTAGAGTACCCAGTTTAGACTGCATCTCATTCATACCATTTTTAATTTCATCCTGATTAGATCTCATTTCTGCCCTTAGAGTTTCTGTATTGTCACTATTTTTTTTTTTTTTTTTGGTCAACCTAGCTATTGACTTCATGTTTGCTTTCCTGAAGAGTATCTCTGACATCTTATATCCATATCCATTAGGTCTGTGGCAGAGGACATTGTCTGTGGGTCTTTTCTTTGTTGGGAGTTCGTCCTCCTAGTCATTCTGTGAAGGAATGGTTGAGCGAATGAACAGAGTCCAAAATATCAACCACGACAAGCAAAATACATCTTATAAAAAATCTGAAGTGGTTGAAAACTACCACAGATACACAACCAAAGCCAAGATGATCCAAAAGAATATGAGAGAAAAAAAGAAAAAAAGTTGGGGCTGGGAGAGAGATTTTAATCTCTCAGGGTGAACAAGCCAGGGTGATCTGTCTGTTCCTGATTGATTTTTGGTCTGTGTGTAAGAAGACACTATATCCCATAATATATATATAAATCTATAAAACATGTGAAAAAAATAAAAGTTAAATGACTTAAAAACATCAGTTGGGAAATAAGAATCTATTTGAAATGGAAATGGTAAGAAGAAGAAGAGGAAGAAGAAGGAGAAACTAAAAAAGAAATGTAAAATTTTAGCCTGAAATATAAACGAGTCGTGATGGAACACCTGGAGCTCCATATATTATTTTCCCCTGGCACTGGAGTTTTACAGTCCTATGGGAAATAAGCTTATCATTCACCTGTTCTTCCAGTCTTTCTTCTAGGGGTGGGGCCTGCTGCTTGGCCTCTTGGGAATCTTTGCCTGGGTTGAATTGTCCCTCCCCTTATCAGGGGGATGGGCTTAATGTGAGCTGGCCAGCTGTTTGGCTTTTTTTTCCCTGGCGTCTTTCTGCTTCCCTTTAGAGGGTCATAGCAAATATGACCAAGGGGAATCTGCCCAGGAGCCACAAGTTTGCAGTCGTTCCCCCCAACCCCAACGAATTCTCCAGTTCAAACTATCTCCTCCTCTGCTCATACCAAACTCCACAGACTTGTGCAATTTGTGCCCACCGCACCTCTCCCAGGGGACTCACAGGGACCCATGAGTACCTTTCTGCTTTGTGACTTTGCAATTGCTAGCGGCCTTGGGCTCATAAGTGCACCCTCTTCTGCAGCTCTCAGGTCATTCTGGGTGCTGCCCCAGTGTCCCTTGGGGGTCACACCACCCTGAGAGCTGTTGCCCAGTTGTGGGCTCTTTGTGTGCCAAACTGCCAAATCCTGTGTCTCCCACCAGCTGCACCTCTCCAGTGGGAGTTATAGGGACCCATGAGCATCTCTGCACTTTGTGACTCTTCAACTGCTGGTGGCCATGGGCTCACATGTGCACCTTCTGCAGCTCCCTGGTCATGCTGGGTGCTGCCCCAGTGTCCTTTCGTGGGCCACACGATGCTGAGAGCTGTTGTCCTGTTGTGGATGCAAGTGATTTTATATCTCCCCTAGGATGTTAAGCAGCCCACACTTTCTAGTCCTTTTCAGGGTGGTCAGGCAGAGGGCGGTCTCCCTACCGGCCCAGCTCATGGTTTATTGTGACTGAAGCTATGAATCCCTTCTGGGCTCACTGACCATAACCAGTCTCCCTGCTCCAGTGCTTGGGCACTCTTATCGGTTCAGGCTCCCCCATTCTTTCTGAGTCTCCTGGAGTCTTGAGACCACAATGATCCACCTAGAATTCTGCCCTGTTCATCCCCTGTGCCCTTTTCAGAAGGTGGTGCCTCTCACTAGAGCAGACTTCCAAGGGTCTCGATTTTTTGCTCCAGTGTTATATCATTTTCTGGTGGCCGGCTTATGGAGGTTCCCTTCCCCCTTCCATTTATCTTCCAGTATTTCCCTGAAAGATTCAAGGTTCCACACCTCCTACCTTGCAAAAAGTAGTCAGTTTTCTGCTTGTGGAGATCCAGATAAATCTTATATATCAGGTTGAATTCGTGTATGTTCAGAATGGTTTGACAGACATCCAGCTAAATTCGAGGGATCAGATGAAACAAAGTCCCCTACTCTGCTGCCATCTTGCCCCTCTCTCCATATGTACCCTTTTTAAAATTCAAGTATAATTATCAGACAGGGTTATATTAGTTTCAGGTTACAATGTAATGATTCAACAATTTTATACATTGCTCAGTGCTCATCACAATAAGTATACACTTAATTCCCTTCACCTATATCACCCATCCTCCCATTCACCTCCCCTCTGGTAAACACCAGTTTGTGTTCTGTATTGAAGAGTATGTTTTATTGTTTGTATCTTTTTTTTTTTCTTTGTGTATTTGTTTCCTAAATTCCACATGAGTGAGGTCATATGATATTTGTCTTTCTGTGACTTATTTTACATAGCATTTTACCTCTCTAGATCCATCCATGTTGTTGCAAATGGCAAGATTTCATTCTTTCTTATGGTTGAGTAATATTCCATGTTGTATATATACTACTTCTCTATCCATTCACTTATGAATGGACATTTGGGTTGCTTACCTATCTGGGCTATTGTAAATAATGCTGCAATAAATGTAGGGGTGCATGTATCTTATTGAATTAGTATTTTCATTTTCTTCAGGTAAATACCCAGTAGTGGAATTACTGGATCATATGGTCATTCCGTTTTTTTCTTTAATTTTTTGAGGAACCCCTATTATTTTCCATAGTGACTGCACCATTTGCAGTAGTATTAATAGTACACCGGGGTTCCTTTTTCTCCATATTCTTGCCAACACTTGTTTCTTGTGTTGTTGATTTTAGCCATTCTGACAGGTATGAGGTGATAACTCATTGTAATTTTGATTTACATGTCCCTGATGACTAGTGATGTTGAGCATCTTTTCATATGTTTGTAGGCAATCTGTATTTCTTCTTTGGAAAATGTCTGTTCAAGTCCTCTGCCCAGTTTTCAAATTCAATTATTATTATTTTGATATTGAGTTGGATAAGTTCCTTGTATATTTTTTATACTAACCCTTATCAGATATATCATTTGCAAATATCTCTTCTACTTACTAGGTTGTCTTTTTGTTTTGTTTATGGTTTCCTTTGCCATGCAAAAGCTTTTATTTTGGGACAGTCCCAATAGTTTAATTTTCCTTGCCTTAGGAGACATACCTAGAAAAATGTTTCTACATCTGATGTCAAATAAATTATGGCCTATTTTTCATCTAGGAATTTTATAATTTCAGGCCTCACATTTGGATCTTTAATTCACTTTGTGTTTATTTCTGTATGTGGTGTAAGAAAGTGGTCCAATTCCATTCTTTTGCCAGTAGCTGTCCAGTTTTTCAGCACTATTTGTTGAAGAGACTCTTTTTTTCCTTTGTATATTCTTGCCTTCTACATCATAGATTAATTAACCATATGAGCATGAATTTATTTCTGGACCGGCTGTCCTGTTCTATTGATCTATATGTCTATTTTGTGCCAGTACCACATTGTTTTGATTACTATAACTTTGTCATATATTTTGAAATTTGGGGTTGGGATACCTCCAGGTTTGTTCTTTCTCAAGATTGCTTTGGCTGTGTGTGTTCTTTTGTGGTTCCATACATATTTTAGGATTATTTGTTCTAGTTCTGTGAAGAATACTCTTGGTATTTTGATAGGGATTGCACTACACCTGCAGATTGTATTAGGTACTATGGACATTTTAACAATATTGGTCTTCAATCCATGGGCATGGGATATCTTTCTATTTGTGTCATCTTCAATTTCTTTCACCAGTGTTTTATACTTTTCTGAGTATAGGTCTGTTTTCTCATAGGTTAAATTTATTCCTACATATTTTATTTCTGTTGCAATAGTAAATGGTATTATTTTTTGAAATTTCATTTTCCGCAGTGATTCGAAGAATGCCTGAGACACACAGCAGGGAGATTATTTGCTCTTCCTGGAGCACTTCCATGAGGTAGATTTCACTGAGATGCTGTTCCATGAACATAGGAGCTGGTGGTACCACTTCCCTACCCTGCCCCTTACCATAAACACAAAGGCAGCTGTGGGAAGCAGCACACTGCCAACACTGGTTCCTTAATTTGCTGACACCAAGCGCCGCCCACACTGTCTCTAAAGCCTGGAGTTTTCTTTCTTTCTTTCTTTCTTTATTTATTTAAAGATTTTGTTTATTTGTTAGAGATCACAAGTAGGCAGAGAGGCAGGCAGAGAGAGAGGGGAAAGCAGGCTCCCTGCTGAGCAGAGAGCCCGATGCGGTGCTTGATACCAGGACGCTGAGATCATGACCTGAGCCGAAGGCAGAGGCTTTAACCTACCGAGCCACCCAGGTGCCCCAAGTCCTGAGTTTTAAAGGTCAGCAGATTTGGCCGAGGTAGAATTGGAGAGCACTGTGCTGTACCTGAGAAGGCAGGCAAAAAAGCCTGAGGCAGACAGCATGGAAACAGTGATCTCAACAGCATGTGGGACACACAGTGGGGAGATTATTTGCTCTTCTTGGAGTGCTTCCCTTAGAGGCAACATTGCAGAGATGCCTGTCTAGGATCAAAGGAGCTGTTGACACCATTCCTTCCCCTACCCCTCAGCATAAACACAGAGCCACCTGTGGGAAATAGCACAGCACAAACACTGGATGCCTATGTTGTTTACACCAGGCCCCATCCCCCTGTGCTTTGTTGTTATGAACCCCCTCGTCAAGCTTACGTCAGTCCCAGAGTGGTGAGCCTCTTCCCCAGAAGACCAGCATAAACCCCTGTCCATACCACATCTTCCAACCAGAGACTTCTGCAGGGCCTCAGTTCTTGTGGAAGTAGTATCAGTTCTCATTTCATAAACAGACCAGAGCACACCTACTTAAAACTCACCACATTCAGGCCAATACCAAATGCTGCCCAGAGAAGACAAGTAGAGCCTCTGCAGATGACTGGTCTGAAGAATAGAACAGCCTAAACACAATAGCATAACATATGAAGCACACACCACAGTGCCAGGCCCTGGACACTACATGACCTCTTTTACATAAAGGCATTACTTTCAGGATCAAGAGACATAACAGTCTTTTCTAACACAGAAGAAGGCAGAGATATAAGCAATTATAAGGAAATACCACAAAAAAAATTATACCAACAAATTGGACACATGGAAGAAATGGATACGTTCCTAGAAATGATGTATTTCTAGAAATGTGGTGTAAACTACCAAAACAGAAACAGGAAGAAATAGAAAACTTGAACAGATCAATAACCACCAAATAAATTATTATGAATAAGTAATCAAAACACTCCCAACAAACAAAAGTCCAGGGCCAAATGACTTCACAGGGAAATTCTACCAAACATTTAGAAGAGTTAATGCCTATTCTTCTCAAACTATTCCACAAAATCGAAAAGAAAGGGAGACTTTCAAATTCATTCTGTGACACCAGTATTACCCTGATACCCAAAACTTCAAGATTCTACTAAAAAGGAGAAATACAGGCCAATAACCCTGACAAACATGGATATAGAAATAATAAAATACTAGCAAACGGAATCCAACAGTACATTAGAGAAACCATTTACCATTATGAAGTGGGATTTACTCTTATGCTGCAAGGGTGGTTCAATATTTGCAAATCAATCGATGTGATACACCACATTAACAAAAGAAAGGATAAGAACCATATGATCATTTTAATAGATGAAAAAGAAAAAAAAAAGCACTTGACAAAGTACAACATCCATTCATGATAAAAGGCCTCAACAAAGTAGGTTTAGAGGGAACGTACCTCAACATAATAAAGGCCATCTATGAAACACCCACAGCTAATATCCTAAATATGGACAAACAGAGTTTTTCCTCTAAGGTCATGAAGGAGACAAGGATTTCCATTCTTACCACTTTTATTCAACATAATACTGGAAGTGCTAGCCACAGCAATCAGACAACAAAAAGAAATAAAAAGCATAAAATAAGGAAGAAGTGAAATTTTCACTATTTGGAGATTATATGATAACCTATATAGATTATATGATAACCTATAGATTATATGATAACCTATACATACATATATATATATGTGTGTATACATACATATATATATGTATGTATACACACACACACACACATATACATACATACATACAATGGAATATTATTCAGCCATAAGAACAAATGAAATCTGCCATTTGTAATGATGTGGATGGAGCTAGAGAGTTTTATGCAAAGTGAAAAAAGTCAAAGACAAATACCATTATTTCACCCATATGTTGAATGTAAGAGACAAAACAAATGAGCAATGAGAAAAAAATAGAGAAGCAAACCAAGAAACAGACTCTCAACTATAGAGAACAAACTGATGGTTACCAGAGGGGAGGTGGGCAGAGGGAATGGGTTAAATAGGTGGTGCAGATTAAGGAGTGAATTTGTAATGAACACCAGGTGTTGTATGTGAGTATTGAATCAGTATCTTGTACACCTGAAACTAATATTACACTGCATATTGACTAACTAGAATTTAAATAAAAACTTTAAAAAGATGATCAGCTCATTGAGGGAAATGTCTGAGCAACCCATCTTCAGGAGTGCAGTGAGGTTGCAGAAGTGGAGGATGGTACTATGATACAGAAGAACAGTTGGACCAAGAGGAGGGTGTGCCACAGGGCGTGAATATAACAGAAGAACCAAGACCCAGGTACTAATGAGATACACAGCTCCTTCCTCCTGACAATGGTGTATTGGAGTGGCCGACAGATGGCCAAGTACCAGTCATATGTCTTCACTGCAAGAAGGAAATTGTCAAGGCAACCAAAAATTATGAAAAAATACATCCGAGAAATGCACCCAACATAGGGCATAGATTGTTACTGAATTTGCATGTTCATGAGCATCTTTGGAACTGTGATGGATGAAAGGGAAATGTCATTTTCCCAAGTGGTTGGGAAAGAAGTACCTGGGGATATGGAGACAAGAGTCCAACCTGATAAGCAGAATAATGAGCAGGCTCCCCAGGACTTTGGTCAGGTACGTGTCCAGGAACAGGGCAAAAAACATACCTTGCTGCTCTGGCCAGGTGGGGAGCCCCAAGAGAAGGACCTGGGACAAGCTTCTCTGGTTCTCCCTCTTCATGCTATTCTTATCTCTGCTGGCAATTGGGGAAACTGGGGAATGTCAGTGAACATGTCATAACATTAGAAGGCCCTTTCTATGAAGATTCTTGATTTTAGCTAAAAAATAGGTAAATAAATTTCTGCAACATCATTACTGTATGGAAACACAACAGATTTCTCTGTATTAATTTTGTATCCTGTGCCTTTACTGAATTCATTTATCAGATCTAGGATTTTTTTGGTGGGATCTTCAGGGTTTTCTATATATAAAATCATACCATCTGAAAATAGTGGAAGTTTTATTTCTTCCTTACCAATTTGAATGCCTTTTCTTTTGATGTTGTCTGATTGCTATCGCTGGGACTTCCAGTACTGCGTTGAATAAGAATGATGAGAGTGGACATCCTTGTCTTGCTCCTGATCTTATAGGAAAAGCTCTGTTTTTCACCATTGAGTATGGTATTATATGTGGGTTTTTCCTATATGTCCTTTATTATGTTGAGGGATGTTCTCTCTAAATCTTTGTTTTAAGTTTTTATCATGAATGGATGTTATACTTTGTGAAATGCTTTTTCTACATGTATTGAAATGATGATATGTTTTGTATCCTTTCTATTGTTAATAGGATGTGTTAAAATGGTTGATTTGTAAATACGGAACCACTCTTGCATCCCTGGAATAAATCCCACTTGGTTATGGTGAATTTTTTGTATTGCTGAATGCAGTTTGCTAATATTTTGTTAAGGATTTTTACATCCTTGGAGATATTGTTCTGATGCTTTCTTTTTTGTAGTGTCTTTATCTGGTTTTGGTGTCAGGGCAATGCTGGCCTTGGAGAATGAATTTGGAAGCTTTTCTTCCACTTCTGTTTCTTGGGATAGTTTGATGATAATAGGTATCAACTCTTCTTTAAATGTTTTGTAGCATTCACTTGTGAAGCCATCTGGTCCTGGACTTATGTTTGGAGTTTTTTTTATTACTGATTCAATTCCATTGCTAGTAATTAGTCTGTTCATATTTTCTCTTTCTTCCTTATTCAGTTGTGGAATGTTATGTATGTCTTGGAATTTATGAATTCTCTAGGTTGTCTAATTTGTTGATATAAAATTTCTCATAATATTCCTATATAATCCTTTTTATTTCTGTGTTGTTGTTGTTTTTTTCTCCTCTTTCACTTCTGATTTTGAGTCCTCTCTCTTTTTTTGATGAGTTTGGCTAGAAGTTGATCAGTTTTGCTGATCTTTTCAAAGAAACAGCCCCTGGTTTCACTGATTTGCTCTATTGTTTTCTTATTCTTTATTTCATTTATTTCTGTCCTAATCATTTTGATTTCTTTCCCTCTACCGGCTTAGGACTTTGTGTGGTCTGATTTTTCTTGCTCCTTTATATGTAAGGTTAAGTTGTTTATTTTGGGTTTTGTTTTTTGTTTGTTTGTTTGTTTTCTGTATGTTTAAGTTCTCTCTCAAGCATATTGCTTGTATCTCTTTCACCTAGGTCTCTTGCTGTTATTTTCATCCTCTTCTTCCATTTAGGACTTATTCCTCTCTCTCCTTATTTTGCCTGTGTCTTTTTCTGTGTGTTAAGAAAATCAGCTATGTCTCCTCTTAAAGATAATGGCCTTATTAAAAAGAGGTCCTGTAGTGCCCTGTAGTGCAGTGTCCCCTGTTCCCCAGGACCAGGTGCTTTAGGGGGTATCTCCTATGTGTGTTGCCTATGCCCCGCTGTTGTGTCCTGGCTGCTATTTCCTTCAGTCCAGTCATCTGCAGGGGCTGTCTTTGCCTGTTATGGGCAGTGTTTTGGCAGTGTTTAGCCCCCAGATATGATGGGGCACAATTTAACAAGATGTGCCCTGGCCTGCTTGTGAAATGAGTCCTATTGCCGCCACCCCAGAACCGAGATCCCATAACACATGTGTGTTAGAGATACGGTATTTCAGGGTTTGAACTGCAGTCCTGGGTCGGAGGCAAACGTGACTGGGAAGTGCTGATCCTCTGAATCACAGTGGCATGGGGCTTAGTGTAAGCAGGTTAGGTGGTTTGTGTCTGCATGGAGCTGGTTTCCACAGGCAGCAGTGTGTTTATGCTGAGGGGTTCAAGAGGCAGATGAAGCCTGCCAGCTCCTTTGTTCTTAGAAATGTCTTCATGCTTTCCCTGCCCCACTGGAACTTCCTCTGAGATGCGTAAATAGTCCTTTCTTCTGTATGCCCCAGGTGTTTTTCAAACTGCTTCTAGGCTCTATCTGCACCTGCTCTTTGTCATTCTATCATTTTAATGGTGGGGATTCAGTTTCATATCATCCTCCAGGTTCTCCCAGAGTTTTGCCCACTATTTTTAAAATTCCAGGCTTTAATTCCTGCTCATTTAAGAATTCACGAAATTCTGCCCCTCTCACATTCAAAGCCATATGTTATGAGGATTCATATTCATGGGGGCTCCCTGGTGTGATAGTCTGTCACTCACTCTTCACTGCACCACCTGCTTCTTCCTGACCACAGACAGCTAAAGTTTGTTTCACTCCCAAACCACATCTCAGCCCTTCCCATGTTCTTAGATGTGGCCTCTTTTCTTACTTTAGTTGTGGAGAGTATTCACCATTCTTTGGTTTTGTTTTCTGATTATCAACAGTGATGTGAGTGTTATCTAGTTATCACCATGGGAGGAGGTGAACCTAGGGTCCTCCCACTCCATCATCTTCCCACCTCTTGGAATATGTGATCTTTTGCTTCATCTAGTCTATTATTTCTTGCCTCTAATGTATTTTTGTGTTAGTTATTGAGTTTTTCATCTTTTTTTTTTTTTTTTACATTTTCTCTTTGTTGAAGCTTTCAATAAGATCTTCCAGTCTTTCTCAAGTCCAAAGACTCATTTTAGACCTAAAGACACCTGAAGATTGAAAGTGAGGGAGTGGAGAATCATCTGTCATGCAGTTTGATGTCAAAACAATGCCAGAATAATAGTACTTATGTCAGAAAAACTAGATTTTAAACTAAAGACTGTAATAATATTTGAAGAAGGCACTACATCATAATAAAGGGAACTATCCAACAAGAAGATCTAACAATTGTAAATATGCCCCCAATTTGGGAGCACCCAAATATATATAGCTATCTATATCATACATAAAGAAACTCATTGATAATAATACAGTAACAGTTGGGAACTTTAATACCCCACTTGTATCATGGACATCATCTAAGTAGAAAATCCTCAAGGAAGTAATAGCTTTGAATGACACACTGGACCAGATGGACTTAACATATATTCAGAATATTTCATCCTAAAGCAGCAGAATACATATTCTTTTCAAGTGCATATGGGACATTCTCCAGAATAGATCACATTCTGGGTCACAAATCAGGCCTCCACAAGTACAGAAAAGATTGAGATTGTACCATGCATATTTTCTAACCATAACACTATGAAACTTGACGTCAACCATAGGAAACAATTTGGAAAGACCACAAATACATGGAGGTTAAACAACATGGTACTAAGGAATGAATAGGTCAACCAGGAAATTAAAGAATAATTTTTAAAAAAAATACATGGAAACAAATGAAAATGAAAACATGATGGTCCAAAATCTTTAGGATGCAGCAAAAGCAGTCATAAGAGGGAAGTAAATAGCAATATAGTAGCTTTCTCAGGAAGGAAGAAAAATGTCAAATAAACAACTTAACCTTACACCCAAAGTAGCTAGAGAAAGAAAAACAAATGAAACCTAAAGCCATCAGAAGAAGGGAAATAATAAAGATTAGAACAAAAATGAATGATACAGTAACTAAAAAACAGTAGAAAAGATCAATGAAACCAGTAGCTGGTTCATTGAAAAAATTAATAAAATTGATAAACCCATAGCCAGACTTATCAAAAAAGAAAAGAGAAATGACCCAAATAAATAAAATCACAAATGAGAGAGGAGAAATGACAACTACCAACACAGAAATAATAATAGTTAGAATATTATGAAAAATTATATGCCATCAATTAAGACAATCAAAGAAATGGATACATTCCTAGGAATGTATAAAATACCAAAACTTAAGTAACAACTAGAAAATTTAAACAGACCAGTAACCACCAAAGAAATGGAATCATTAATCAAAAGTCTCCCAAAAAAACAAAAGTCCAGGACCAGATGGCTTCATAGGCGAATTCTACCAAACATTTGAAAAAGAGTTAATATCTATTATTTTCAAAGTATTCCAAAAAACTTGATATGGAAGGAGACCTTCCAAATGCCTTCTATGAGGCCGGCATTACCCTGATTCCAAAACCACACAGACTCCACAAAAAAATGAGACTTATGGGCCAATATCACTGATGAATGTGGATGGAAAAATTCTCAAGAAAATATTAGTGAACCGACTCAAATAGTACATTAAAAGAATCATTCACCATGATTAAGTGGGGTTTGTTTCACAGCTGCAAGGGTGATTCAATATTCATAGATAAATCAGTGTGTTACACTATATTAATAAATGTAAGGATAAGAACCATATGATCCTCTTAATACATGGACAAAAAACATTTGTCAAAGTACAACATTCATTCATGTTAATAACCCTCATCAAAGTAGGGAAAAAGGGAACATACCTCAACACCATAATGGCCATATATGAGAAACACAGTTAATATTATCCTCAATAGGGAAAAACTAAGAGCTTTTCCTATATGGTCAGGAACAGGACATAGATGTCCACTAATGCCATTTCTATTCAACATACTACTGGAAGTTCTAGCCACAACAAACAAGAAAAAAATAAAAGGCACCCAGATTAGCAAATAAGAAGACAAACATTTGCAGATGACTTGATACTCTATAGACAACCCAAAAGACACCATCAAAATATTGCTAGAACTGATGCATGAATAAAGTAATGCCTCGGGATACAAAATTAACATAGAAAAATGTGTTGCTCTTCTATACACCAATAATGAAGCAGCAAAAAGAAAAATCAAGGAATCCATCCCATTTACAATTGCACTAAAAACCAAAGATACCTAGGAATAAGCCTAACCAAAGAGATAAAAGAACTGTACTCTGAAATCTATAAAACACTTATGAAATAAATTGAACATGACACAAAGAAATGGAAAAATATTCCATGCTTTTGGATTAGAAGAACAAATATTGTTAAAATGTCTATACTACCCAAAGCAATCTACACATGAAATGCAATCCCTCTCAAAATACTACCAGCATTTTTAACAGAGCTAGAGCACTCAAACCTAAAATTTGTATGGTACCACAAACGACCCCAAATATCCAAAGCAATCTTAGAAAAAAATGCAGTGCTAGAGGCATCATAATTCTGGACTTCATGTTATATTACAAAGCTGTTGTGATCAAACCAATATAGTACTGTCACAAAAACAGATACATAGATTAATGGAACAGAATAGAAAACGCAGAAATGAACCCAGAACTATATGGTCAACTAATATTTGACAAAGTAGGAAGGAATATCCAATGGGAAAAAGTCTCTTCAACAAATAGTGTTGGGAAAACTGGACAGCAACATGCAAAAGAATGAAACTGGACCACTTTCTTACATCATGCACACACAAAAAAAATTCAAAATGGATGAAAGACCTAAATGTGAGACAAGAATCCATCAAAATCCTAGAAGAGAACACAGGCAGTAACCTCTTTGACATTGCCTGTAGCAACTTCTTTCTGGATAGATCTCCTGAGACAAGGGAAACAATAGCAATAATAAACTGTTGGGACATGATTAAGATAAAAAGCTTCTGCACAGCAAAGGAAACAACTAACGAAACTAAAAGGCAACTTCTGGAATGGGAGAATATATTTGTAAATGGCATATCTGATAAAGGGTTAATATCCAAAATATTTTAAGGACTTATAAAACTCAACACCCAAGAAACAAATAGTCTAGTTAAAAAATGGGCAGAAGACCTGAATAGATGTTTTTCCAAAGACTAACAGACACGTGAAAAGATGCTTAACATCCCTCATCATTAGGGAAATACGAATTAAAACTACAATGAGATATCACCTCACACCAGTCAGAATAGCTAAAATTAAGAACACAGGTAACAACAGGTGTTAGCAAGGATGCAGATAAAGGGCAACCCTTTTATACTGTAGTTGGAAGTGCAAACTATTGTAGCCACTTTGGGGAATAGTATGGAGGTTTCTCAAGAGGTTAAAAGAAGAGTTACCCTACAACCCAGCAATTGTACTACTAGGTATTTAACCAAAAGATACAAAAATACTGATTCACAGGGATCCATGCACCCCTATCTTTATAGCAGCATTATCAACAATAGCCAAATTATGGAAAGAGCCCAAATATCCATCAACTGATGAATGGATAAAGAAGATATGGTATATAGTGGCTTTGGGTGGCTCAGTTGGTTAAGCGTCCAACTCTTGATTTCAGTTCAGGTTATGATCTCAGAGTCGTGAGATCAAGCTCCGTGTCAGACTCTGTGCTCAGCAAGGAGTCTGCTGGAGATTCTCTCACACTTTCCCTTTGCCCCTTCCCCCATTGGCATGCTCTGATGCTCTCTTCCTCTCTCAAATAAATAAAAAGTTGTATATCTGTGTGTCCGTGTCTCTATATAAATAGATATCTGTATGTATATGTGTCTATCTATATTTATAGATAGACAGCCCCACACACACAATGGAATATTACTCAGCAATAAGAAAGAATGAGATCTTGCTGTTTGCAATGATGTGGATTGAACTTAAGAGTATCACACGAAGTGAAATAAACCAAAGAAAGACAAATACCATATGATTTCACTCATGTGCAATTTAATAAACAAAACATGAATATAGGGGTCAAAAACTTAAGAGTGGCAAACCAGAAAGCCAACTCTCAAGTATAGAGAACAAACTGAGGTTATTGGAGGGGAGGTGGGCAGTGGAGTGGGTTAAATGGGGGGTGGGTATTAAAGAAGACGGAAGTTATTGTGATGTGCACTGGGAATTGTATGTAAGTGATGAATTGCTAAATTCTACACCTGAATATTATACTCTATGTTAACTAACTGAAATTTATTTATTATTTTTTTTTAACTAACTGAAATTTAGCGAAATGGGCTAAAACAGAGCTTAAGAAATCGTTTCATTGCATTAAAGAGAATTGCATTACTCAGATTAAAATTATATGTGAATTTCACTGCTAATATTTTTATATAACCTCAGAATTGAAGGCTTTATAATTTTAACATTACTGAGAAATAAATTTTCTGAAATTTAGCTCCCTCTGCTGGTAAAATTATTTTTTTAAAAAAAGTTTTAAGAACTGTAGACCAGTTTCCCCTCTTTAAAACAAAATCGGAAAGAAAAACTGCCCAAACAGTAAATGCCATTAAAATACAAATTATTCATATTCTCGAACCAAGTAGATATGCTGCTTCAACAAATGGCAGATGAAGCTGGGTAAGAATTTAATTGAATGCTTTTGGATAATCTTGATTTAATATCTAGAGGTCCTAAAATTATGTAATGTGGATAAAGAAATTTGTCTTTACCACAAATCATCAGAGTTAGGTTTTTGACCCTGGAATTTAGTGTTGGTAGAGCCTTTGAAGCAACATCCTGCACTTTGCCATGCTCCTAAAAGTGTCACTCTGTTTAAATAATCCTACTATTTTCTTAAAAATCTCTGAAGATGCATTCATTTTACATGTGATAAGAAATGGAGGAATGTGAATAAGGGAGGCAGAAATTTTTAAACATTTCCCTCAATACCTTCAGTACCTTTTGTGTTCAACATATATCAAATGTTTGGATTTCTTTTCAAACATCTTCCAAAAGAATTCTGCTGTGATCAAGCCATTAAGTTTTAAGCCCAATTTGAGTCCTGCAGTCTGAGAAATATGTGCAAAATGTGCAAAAGGTTCAAAAGATTTCAACATTGCTTCATTACAGATGATCATTTTTTTAAAAAGGTAAATAATTAACACTGTGGTACTATTATTAGAAATAGGGTATTTTGGAACACTGAAAAAATAAAAGTAATTGGGGGGAAAAAATAGGGTATCTGTTAATGGGCTGTTTATTTCAGGCCCTTCATGTTTCAGGGGAATGACTTGGCCATGATAATATATGTGCTTTAGAAGTCATGTTATAACAGCATTTTCTGGTATGTTATTTAGCTCAAGAGAACATACTAAAGAATAAAAATATGTTTTTTTTTTTCAAAGATAAAGAGTAAAACTGGTGATACCAAAGTTTTATACTTCATCATCAAAGGTAGGGTAATAGATCAAAATATTGTTTATATACTCTATTTGTTTCTCCTGGGAAGAGAAGATTTGTAGACACCTGGAAACTAGAGTTGTTGAATATTATTCTAGTGCCTAAGCTAATTTATGATTAATATAAAAGATTAATTTTATGAGCTCCTTATTATCACTAATGTATTTTTATTAAATTAAAACCCAGTTTAATAAGTCAGATTTGCAGTATTTTGAGAACAGGGCAGAGATTAGGTTGTACAGTATTTTGCTTTGTTAATATCCTGATATAGCCCACATGCCAACAGGTAGGTAGCAAGGAAGATGACTTTTGTTAAGTATTATAAAGCATACTAAGACATTGTGTGTCAGAAGATTCCATCTTAGGAATATGAGGCTAAGGACTCATTTCTGTTCCTACCAAAGACTAAGAAGATTGGGCTTAAAAATACAGCAAGAGAGGTCTTGTAAAAGGGGCATTGACGCATTATAGCTGTGCTGACTTTCAGCAGAAAACCAAGTTCAGTAGACAATTTTTGATAAGATTTAAAGAAGGATGGCTCAACCTTGACACTATTGACATTTTAGGCTACGGGTTCTATGCATTTGTAGGATATTTAGCAGCATCATTGTCCTCTACTCACAAGATAACAGTAACACCTCTCCCCCCTGTTCTGATACCCTAAAATGCCTCCAGACATCACCAAATGTTCCTTGGATGAGTGGGTCAAAATTGAAAGATGTGTTATATCAATAATGAATGGTGACTGGAGCAATAGAACCAGGTAGAACCACTGATCTCCAAATACTAATGGCCATTCTGAAAGATGTTTAAGTATCCAAATTCTGCTTGAGTTTGTGATTCCCTTGAAAAATTTTAATATAGCATATCATTAGCTTTTAAATAACAATCTGTTGATTCCAAAAGCAAGATGGCAGAGAAGTAGGGGGCCCCATTTCAACTAGCCCCCTGAATTTAGCTGAATATCTACCAAACCATTCTGAACACCCATGAAATCAGCCTGAGATGTAAGAATATATATCTGGATCTCTACAAGCAGCAAAGCACTGCTTTTTGCAAAGTAGCAAGTGCAGAGTCATGAATCTGTGGGGAGATATTGGAAGATAAACAGAAGTGGGAGGGAGTCTCCATAAGCTAGCTCCTGGAAAGTGATATAACACTAGAGCACAAAATCAGAACCCTTAGAAATTTCTAGGGAGACACATCCCTTTCTGAAAGGCGCTCTGGAAATGAAAAGGCAAAATTCTAGGTAGAGCACTGTGATATTGAGACAGGAGAAGCCTCAGAACCAAAGGGACTTCCCGGACTGACAGAGTAGCCAAACAGTAGAACCAGGAAGCAAGTTACGGTCAGTGAGCCCAAGAAGGGTCTCTCAGCTGAGACTGCCATAAACTGCAAGCTGGGGTGGTTGAGAATCGCTCTTCTCTTGGGCAACCTGAGAAAGTCAGGAGCCTGTGCCCGCAACCAGACAAAAACTCACAGGGGGTAGTGGCTGGGAAAGGGCCACTTTCCCGGTGCCCAGACAGGATCCAGGAGCTGCGGGTGTGCACACCAGCCCATGGTCACTCATGGTTTTAGAAGCATAAAGGGCAGGAACACTCCCAGGCCCCTGGGACAACCTCTGAGAGAGTCACTGTGGGTGGGCATCATGGGAGGCTGCAGTTTTTGGGGACACATACAGAAACGGAGACTGTTCTGGAGGGTTTAGTGAAGAGAGCAGATTGTGATTTCTCTGCTCTGGGCCAGAGGTTTGGGTGCGACCATTTTTGCTCTGACACTTGGAAGAAGCGCAGAAAGTCACCAGGGAACAAAAAGCACAGAAGACCAGTTTCCATGAAGCCCGTCCTCCTGACGGGGGCAGGGCAACTCCGCCCAAGTGGATTAAAACTCTTCAAAGTGTAGGGCTAGAGGGAACATACCTCAATATCATAAAAGCCACCTATGAAAAGCCCACAAAAATTATCGTTCTCAATGGGGAAAAATAGAGCTTTTTCCTTAAGGTCAGGAACACAACAGGGATGCCCACTCACCACTTTTGTTCAACATAGTACTAGAAGCCCTAGCCTCAGCAATTAGACAACAAAAAGAAATAAAAGACATTCAAATGGTCATAAAAGAAGTTGAACTCTCTCTCTTTGCAGATGACATGATTCTGTATGTGAAAAACCTAAAGGACTTCACCCCCACGTTACTAGACCTCATACAGCAATTCAGCAATGTGGCAGGATACAAAATCAAAGCACAGAAATCAGTTGCATTTCTATACACTAATGATGTAACTGAAGAAAGAGAAATTAAGAAACAATTCCATTTACAATTGCACCAAAAACCGTAAGATACCTAGGAATAAACCTAACCAAAGAGGTAAATGATCTATACTCATGGTAGAAACTACAGACCACTTATGAAAGAAATTGAGGAAGACACAAAGAGATGGATAAATATTTCATGCTTATGGACTGGAAGAATAAACACTGTGAAAATGTCTACGCTGCCCAGAGAAGTCTACACATTTAGTGCAATCCCTATCAAAATACCATTAACATTTTTCGAGGTGCTGAAACAAACAATCCTAAAATTTGTATGGAACCAGAAAAGATCCCAAAACGCCAGGGGAATGTTGAAAAAGAAAACCAAAGGTGGGGGGCATCACAATGTCTGACTTTAAGCTATATTATGAAGGTGTGATCATCAAGACAGCATGGTATTGACACAAAAACAGACACATAGATTAATAGGACAGAATAGAGATCCCAGAAATGGACCCTCAACCCAATGGTCAACTAATCTTCAACAAAGCAGGAAAAAATATCCAGTGGAAAAAAGACAGTCTCTTCAGTAAATGGTGCTGGGAAAACTGGACAGCCACATGCAGAAGAATGAAACTGGACCATTCTCTTATACCATACACAAAGATAAACTCAAAATGGATGAAAGAAATCAATGTGAGACAGGAATCCATCAAAATCCCAGAAGAGAACATAGTCAGTAACCTCTTTGACATCAGCCACAGCACCTTCTTTCAAGACATGTCTCCAAAGGCAAGGGAAACAAAAGCAAGATGAACTTGGGGACTTCATCAAGATAAAAAGCTTCTGCACAGCAAAGGAAACAGTCAACAAAACTAAGAGGCAACCTATGGAATGGGAGAAGATATTTGTAAATGACATAACAGATAAAGGGCTGGTATCCAAGATCTATAAAGAACTCCTCAAACTCAACACCCAAAAAACCCAAATAATCCAGTCAAGAAATGGGCAGAAGCCATGAATAGACTCTTCTTCAAAGAAGACATACAAATAGCTAATAGACCCATGAAAAAATGTTCAACATCACCAGCCATCAGGGAAATAAAAATCAAAACCATAATGAGATACCACCTTACCCCAGTTAGAATGGCAAAAGTTAACAAAGCAGGAAACAACAAATGTTGGCAAGGATGTGGATAAAGGGGAACCCTCTTACACTGTTGGTGGGAATGAAATCTGATACAGTCACTCTGGAAAACAGTATGGAGTTTCCTCAAAAAGTTAAAAATAGAGCTACCCTATGACCCAGCAATTGCACCCCAAAGATACAGTTATAGTGAAAAGAAGGGGCATATGCATCCTAGTGTTCATAGCAGCAATGTCCACCATAGCCAAACTGTGGAAGGAGCAGAGATGTCCTTCAACAGATGAATGGATAAAGAAGAGGTGGTACATATATACAATGGAATATTACTCAGTCATCAGGAAAGATGAATACCTACCTTTTATGTTGACATGGATGGAACTGGAGGGGATTATACTAAATGAAATAAGTCAAGTAGAGAAAGAAAATTATATGGTTTCACTCATATGTGGAACATAAGGAATAGCATGGGGGACTATAGGGAAAGGAAGGGAAAACTGAAGGGGGGGAGTCAGAGATGGAGAAAAACCATGAGAGACTATGGATTCTGGGAAACAAATTGAGGGTTACAGAAGGGAGGGAGATGGGGCGGGGTAACTGGGTGATGGGTATTAAGGAGGGCACATATTGTGATGATCACGAGTGTTATATGCAACTAATGAATCTTTTAACACTATGTCAAAAAATTTAAAAAGAAAACAGTAAAAGGGCTTTACACCATAAATAAATAAATAAATAAATAAAATAATCTGTCTCTAGAATCTCCTAATGACTATTAAAGTTGCTCTATTCCCAGTATTGTTTTCAAACTGGTTTGCATACACTGGTCTAGAGAAAGAGGGAAAGGCTAGTTTATATCGTGGAAAAGTTGTTATAATGGAGATTAAAATCATGGGCCTTGGAGGCCGATAAGCCTTGGTTCAGATCCTGTCATTAGGGCGATCTTAGACCAGTGTACCTAACTTTTCTAAACGTCTCTAGTATAGGTGAATGCAAGATGCAAGTAATGATTCCTACTATGGGTAGCTCAGGAGCTAGACTTGAAGTTAGAAGCTAGACTTGAGCTAGAACTTGAAGTTAGCTCAGATGTTAGGTAGGAATCCTGAGGGTGTATTTGTGTAGCCTGTTATATCTTTTTTAGGTATATTAATTTTCCTTTACAGTTAGAAGACAGTAATCTCCAATAAATTGAATACATTGGATGACCACTGTTTTGGTCTTTTATTCAGATGACCAGATCATTGTTTTCATTAACTTTTTTATCATAAGATTATCATCCAGGTGGGATACCACTGGGGCTTAACAAAAACACTTTATAATCTGTAAGTTCTTTTATGCTAAAGTGGACATTCAGATGTTTGAGCTCTATTTATGTATAAAATTGAATCCGTTTTGTTATTTAAATTAAGGTAAAATGCTAGGTGGAATATTCAAATTTGCAATAAGCTTATTTTATTGCTTATCATAATTAGGTAAAGAGGAAAATGCATATATTAAATTCATTTATGCTAATTATTTTAAAATTTTGGCCTTGATCTCAGTATGGAGCTACCACAGGGACAAACAGGTTCTGTTGGTACAAGTGTTGCTTCCACAGAGCAGGTAGAGTAGTTAGATTTTATCATGCTTGGTATGAATGTGATGTATGAATTAAATATGTATATTTCTATTTATATATAAGTAAATATATACACCTATCTTATTTTATAGAGTATTTTCTCTTTATAAAATAAGTCCTTTATGATGGACATTTTCTACTTGCATGCATATTTTTTTTTTTTTTTTGCATATTTCATATAGAGATTGAATTTGCTCCCCTTTGAACCATAAGAAACTCTTAATAATAGGGAACAAAGTGAGGGTTGCTAGACGGGGAATGGGATAAATGGGTTATAGGCATTAAAGAGGGCAATTCTTGTAATGGGCCCTGGGTATTGTAAGCAAGTGATGAATCACTAAATTCTACCACTGAAACTAATACTACACTATGTGTTAACTAACTGGAATTTAAATAAAATCTTGAAAGAAAAAAAAGAATTTGCTTCCCTTTGTAACTTCTATTCTATTAAGTTCTCCATATGTTCCAGAATGTTTAAAAAAATAAAGTCTTAATATTGGGTTTTGTGTGCATTTTTGAGACAAGATTTTAAATCTTATTTAAAATGTGAGCTATTTAAAATATTAGTGATTTATATTTGTTACAACCTTGTGACTTTTATTTTATTTTATTTTTTTTTTTTTCCTTGTGACTTTTAAAACTTGCTTTCTTGGGCACCTGTGCGGCTCATTTGGTTAAGTGTCTGCCTTTGGCTCAAGTCAGGATCCTGGAGCCCCGGGATAGAGCCCTGCATTGGGCTCCCTGCTCAGCGGGGAGTCTGTTTCTTCCTTCCCCTCACCCTGCTCATGTTCTCTCTCTAGCTCTCTCTTTCTCTCTCAAATAAATATTTTTTTAAAAAAAATAAAAAAAATAAAACTTGCTTTCTCCAGGATGAACTATCACAGAGAATTGCTTATCTATGTGATCAACTGTAATTTAGAGAACTGGTGTTTTGTTTACTTCACTTGCTTCTAAAATATTTTGTGTGTATATATATAGATAAGTTTCACTCTAATTACACTAAGAACACTATGTATTACAGAATGCTTAAATAATATTTGTATGTAATGCTTTCTTTTGCCTTGCTGTACTTTCCAATACTTTAAGAAGTTCCAGAAAGTTTCCACCTTGACAGATTTTATAGTTTTGTATATTATGTTGAAAACTGTAGGGGAATTTTTTTGTAGATGTCTTTGACAAAGCTAGCATTAGTTTATTGTATATGAAACATCTTCCTTAAAAATTACATAAAAAATCTGACACCAAAGTACTACAGAATAAAGTACTTTTTATGGAATAAAGTATAGAATAAAGGTTTTGGTTTCTTTTTTTTTCAAAGTAATTTGAAATCTCAGTCTGCACTCACATGTAATGCATAAAAATAAAAGCAGGGAAAACATATTTACTTAGTATACACATAACTCAAAACACCTTATTTAGTGTCCTACAATGAACAGTGCTATTTTTTGTGTTTTATGTTTGTGTTTGTCTTTGCTTATTCAAGCAGAAGTGTAGTTGATTTGAATCTGTATACTTAGAGTATTATTGGAATTTTTGCCCAGCAACCTAATGACTATTTTTGAAAAATTTTTAAAAAGATTTTATTTATTTATTTGACAGAGAGAGAGAGAGATCACAGGTAGGCAGAGAGGCAGGCAGAGAGAGGGGGAAGCAGGTTCCCTGCTGAGCAGAGAGCTGGATGTGGGGCTCGATCCCAGGACCCTGAGATCATGACCTGAGCCGAAAGCAGAGGCTTTAACCCACTGAGCCACCCAGGTGCCCCTGAATTTTTTAAAATAAATATTTTTCATTGACAATTTTCCTATATAACTAGAAAAAGTCTGCAGCATTAAAGAAATTAAGGCTTGCTCATTTTTAAAATTTTCTCTTTGTCTAAATATCACCATTAAGACTTCCAGAGAAATTTGACCTTTCATACTTTCAAATGGGATTGAAACATGTATTTAATGATTCTCTTATTTCTACTCAGCCTTTGTTAATCTGTACTTTAAAAGGAGATTAATTTATATGACAATATTATTTATATTTTCCATAGTATTGCTGATAGACCAGGATTCTAAAAAAAAAACATTGTTTATAAACCAAGCAACAAAAAATAACAAAGAAAACAAAATTGAGCCAACTCAAGTTACAACTATTATAAGTCCTGGTTAAATGTATTCATCTTTTATCTAAACAGCTCTTTAATAACTGGGAGAAATAAATTAGAAATAAATAAGTTAGATTAAAATACTTTGCCCAGCCCTGAAAATAACTTCTAGCCCAATGGAATTTGGGAGTACAATATAGAGGATTGAGGGGATAAAAAAGTCATAAAATTGTAAAGAAAACTAGCTTGTGGATGGCCAGAATCCTTGGGTCCTTGGGGAGAAGCATTTGATGACCAGCTGTGTACTACTAGCCATCTCTTCAGGAATGTCTGTATTTTAACCAACTAAAATAAATTAACATGTTCCTGCAATTTTCTAATAGTCTCCAATTTGGAAAAGTAACCAAGTTATATTTTAGCAAGTAATCTACGTTAAGTAAATAATGTATTCTTTCTTACTGCATGATTTATCTATGAAAGAATTCCAGCAGTTTATGAAGTTCTATTGAAGAGCAGATATAATCAGAAAATATTTCCATTGCAAGTAATGAAAACATTCAGAGTATAATTATGGAGACTCTTTTTTTTGCTGAGTATTCACAATTCATATGTGATGTCTCCTACCATAAATGAGAATGGGCATAAATGAAGATTATTTTCATTGGTTAATGACATGAGAAATTACTCTTCTGCTAAGTTTGGGTGTTTGAAGGTGAAGGAGGTACAGTAAAGTATCCTCCAAACTGAGAAGCACTTTGAAACTAAAAAAATGAAGCAAGCCACACCATACCACTTACACAGAGTTTTATTCAGGGTAACTTACTGACAGGGGATTGGGTGAATAATGATCCAGGCACTGCAGAGCTATTGTTCACAAAGTTTAGACCTTAATTCACAGATTTTATAGAATGAGGGAGATATGCAGAGGGCATTGTGGTGAGGTCAAAGGGTTTAACATTTAACAGATGTCCTAGAGCCATCTGTGCCCCAGGGGGAGGGAGAGGAAGAAACAATGTTCTCTCTCCTAGTTATCTAAATAACTTTAGGGAACATCAGTACAAACCTTCCGGCACTATGGTCAGGGCATACATTAACCTCCAAGGGCATACATTAACTTTAGGGAACATCAGTACAAACCTTCCCGCATTATGGTCAGGGCATACATTAACATGCCTGGAACACAGCCCCAAGGGAGATCACTGCTGGAATATGAACAAGATGGAGTGCCAAAGATGGAGTCAATATTGCCAGCATTCCTACATTGGGTTAAACTTATTTAAATTTTTGGTACTTGACTGTATGGTGTGACCTCAATGTGATAATGTCCCATTTTGGTTATAATTTATGCTTTGTTCTATCTACTTAAAGGATAAGATTATTTGATTATATTGTTACATCCTAGGAAATCATAGAAGAGATTATTACAGACTAAAATACCTAAGAAATATAGTTTTCTTATTTTTCATTGGTGGAAATTGTAGCTTTTGCTTTATCGACTTGAATAAATGTTGTTAAATTGTGAATATAGCTTACTTAAATCCAGAAATGTTAGCAATTCTGATCTAAATATGACTGCTCATATTTTTATTTAACAGCCATAACAGATTCACCTTTTAAAAAGAATTGCTGTCTGATAGACACCAAATTTCACTTTTGGGTTTCTCTGTTATAATAAAAATTTTATTCTTACAATTTATTTAGACCAGTAGTTCCACAACCTGTGAACTCTTACCCTGTAATATAAATTATTTTTAACTTGGTACATGATTCAATAATTAGTAAGTAACATATATAGGATTTTAGGGGAAGATATCAAAGTACAAGGATTCTAAGATCACCTTGTCCCACAGACACACCTAAATGATAACCACATCACTGTAACCAACTAAAAATGACCTAAAGACTGGCAGAACAGACTTTCTGTAATTAATTGTAGAGGGAGATGGAGGGAAGATGGTGGAAGAGCAGGGGACCCGCTTTTCATCTGGTCCCTTGAATTCAGCTAGATCTATCAAATCATTCTGAACAACTGTGAGTTCAACCTGAGATCTAAGAAAAAACTGTAATTCTACAAATAGAAAAGCGACCACTTTTTGCAAGGTAGGAGGTGTGGAGATGTGAATCTGAGGGAATATATTGGAAGTTAAACCGTGAGGGGAAGGAGCCTCTGTACACTGGCTACCAGAAAGTGATATAGCAGGAGAGGGCAAAATCTGAACTTTAAGGAGTCTGCTCCTATAAGGGATGACCCTGCCTGAAAGGTGCTCAGGTGGCAAAGCAAGGCAGAATCCTAGGGGGGAACAGTGTGGTCTCAGAATTCCCAGGGTCACAGAAAGAACAGAACACAGAACTCTGCCTGAATGTGGCAGAGTTCCCAAACATTGGTGGGGGGAAATCAGCTACAATTAGCAAGCCCTGGAGTAGACTCTTAACTAGATGTTGCCATAAACAGTGAATTGTGGCACCATCAGGAGACTGCTCTCCAAGCAGGGTCCATCAAGCAACAACCTCTACAAAATCTGGCCCTTTATCCTGGAAGGAGTGGTGTGGGTGTATGCATGACTATGCAAATGCTCCCTGAGCAGGGCCCTAGCAAGCTCCAGGGCCTCAGTGAGACACCCCTCCCTCCCCTGGGAGAATTGGTGTGGGTGTGCACTGCAAGAGTCTGATGCACAGAAAAGGGATTGACTGCCTTTCCCTGAGGGTGCATTAAAGAGTGGGGGTGGTGATTGTTCAGCTCTGGGCTGGAGATTGGGGCGCTGCCATTTTTTACTTTTTTTAATCCTCAAAAGTGGTGGGAAAAGCCTTCAGGGAACAAAAGCACATAGAACAACCCGAAGCAGCTTACACGGAGAATAGGCCCATGGTAGAGAGTGGTGCAACTCCACCCAGGCAAAGACACTTACGAATCAGTGCAACAGGCCTCTCCCCAGAAGACCAGCAGGATCCTCAGGTGAACACAAGTTTATAGATCACTCAGGACCAAAAAACTCATACACTAGGGGAAAATAGTATATAGAATTAGAGGTTTCTTTGCATGAGTCTTTAGTCTTTCAGTTTAAAATTTTCTTTTTCTTTTTTTCTGTTTCAACTAGTTTCTTATTTTATCAACTCATTTTTTTAAGTCTTTTTTTAATTTTCATTTTTACATTTACATTTTATAAATATATTCTTCATTTTTGGCTGCATTTCACTAAATTCAATTTATTTATATACATTTTTTTTTTTTTACAATTTTGGGATTTGCTGTCTTCTAACAGACCAAAATACACCCAGGACCACGAGGATCACCTGTTTTGTCCACATGTAAGATTATGTACTTTTTCTCCTTTTTTTTCTCTTTATTTTCTGTTTTGGTTTCTGACCTCTTTCGAATTGCCTAGTGTGTATTTTGCTTGGGTCTTGGTTGATATTTTTGATTTTGTTCTCCTGTTCATCCATTATTCTCTGGGACTAGAAGGAGGAATTCACAACAAAAGAACCAAAGGTAATACTATCTGCCACAGATCTAATCAATATGGATATAAGTAGAAGAGGGAGGAGCAAGATGGCAGAGGAGTAGGAGGCGGAGAAAGTGTCTGATCCCAGAAGTTCAGCTAGATAGTTATCAAACGACTCTAAACAACTACAAACGTAGCAGGAGATAGAAGAGAAGAAGAACAGCAACTCCAGGAACAGAAAATCGACCAGTTTCCGGAAGGTAGGACGTGCGGAAAAGTGAATCCAAAGCAACAGAAAGATAGACCGTGCGGGGAGGGGCCGGCTCCCGGCAGCCTCAGAGCAGTGGAGCAGAAAATCGGGACTTTTAGAAATATGTTCCATGGCCTGGAGGCTGCCAGAGCTCGGCGTCGGGGCCTCCAGACACAAAGAGTGGCCGGCGGGACGAGTGGTGGGTTCTCTGCCTGCGTTAGCGCCGTTGGCTCCCGCCCTGTGCCCCACGCGAGGGGGAGAACTGGAGGCGCCCTCTGCCCAGAGGCTGGAGAGAATGTAGCCGCTTGGGGCAGGAATCTGAGCGCACCCGGTGTGGACGGGGAGCCTGGACAGCAGTCGCGGCGACAGCAGCCACCAGAAACCAGTTTCCTAGACCTCGCAGCTTTGATCGCGGGAGGGTGCAGAGACTACTGAGGGCCTCTCGGGGACACTGGGATGGTGGCTGGGGGTGCGCACCGCCTGTGGCGGGCTGCGGGTTGCGGTGTGAGCGGAGCTTGCAGAGGGGAGCAGACTGAGGCTTCTCTGTGACGCGGAGGTCTGGGTATGGGCAGACTCCTTGATTGGACTCTCTGAAAAGGTGAAAAAACTGCAAAAGAGCGAAAACCTCCAGAGAGCAGAAGCCTGAAAACCTGTTTTCCACAGAGCCCAGCCCCTCGATTGGGGGACAGGGCGACTCAACCCAAGCAAGATTGACTGGAAAACAATGCGACAGGCCCCTCTCCCAGAAGACAACCCAAAAACAAGAAGACAATAACCACAGGGCCCCTAAAAATATAAAACCCCAACAGTAGGGGAAATCAATGTTTTAAGCTCCCAATAATACCCCAAAACCTGTATATTTCATAGATACACGTTTTTTTCTTTCTTTCTTTTCTATTTTTTTTACTCATTCTCATGTTTCTTGTTTTTTATTATTTTTTTTAAACTACTTAACATTACAGCTAGAGGCTTAATACAACATATGGAAGAGTTATAACCACCCTCCCATCTTATCTGTCTGTCAGTGTTTCTATGTATCTACTTTTGTTCTGGTATTATATAAACCTTATTCTTGAGGTTCATTCTGACTAAGTTCTTTTATCTCTTGTCATATACTTTTGTCAGTCTTTATGTTTGTTTGTGTTTGTTTATATACCTTATAAATCTTGTTTTGGGGTCCATTCTGGATGGGATCTCTTTTTTTTCTCTTTCTCTCTCTTTACCTATCTTTATTCTTTCTTTTTGGTGGTGAATTCCAATTGCTCCAAAACCTTCCAGGGTGCACTGT
>CM052901.1:50424184-50444754 GCA_028534135.1 Potos flavus
AACGTTCCATGCTCATGGATTGGAAGAACATTACTTGTGAAAATGTCTATGCGACCTAAAGCAATCTACACATTTAATGCAATCCCGATCAAAATACCATCAATTTTTTTCAGGGAAATGGAACAAATAATCCTAAAATTTATATGGAATCAGAAAAGACCACGAATAGCCAGAGGAATGTTGATAAAGAAAACCAAAGTTGGCAGCATTACAATTCCAGACTTTAAGCTCTATTACAAAGCTGTAATCATCAAGACAGTGTGGTACTGGCACAAAAACATACAGATGGATCAATGGAACAGAATAGAGAGCCCAGAAATGGACCCCCAACTCTATGGTCAACTAATCTTCAACAAGGCGGGAAAGAATATCCAATGGAAAAAAGACAGTCTATTCAACAAATGGTGTTGGGAAAATTGGACAACCACATGCAGAAGAATGAAACTGGACCATTTCCTTACACCACACACACAAACAGACTCAAAATGGATGAAAGACCTCAGTGTGAGACAGGAATCCATCAAAATCCTTGAGGAAAATACAGGCAGCAACCTCTTTGACCTGAGACACAGCAACTTCTTCCTAGAAACATCACCAAAAGCAAGGGAAGCAAGGGCAAAAATGAACTATTGGGACTTCATCAAGATCGATAGCTTTTGCACAGCAAAGGAAACAGTCAACAAAACCAAAAGACAACCGACAAAATGGGAGAAGATATTCGCAAATGACATATCAGATAAAGGGCTAGTACCCAAAATCTATAAAGAACTTCTCAAACTCAACACCCAAAGAACAAATAATCCAATCAAGAAATGGGATATGAACAGACATTTCTTCAAGGAGGAAATTCAAATGGCCAGCGGACACATGAAAAAGTGCTCAACATCACTCAGCATCAGAGAAATACAAATCAAAACCACAGTGAGATACCACCTCACACCAGTCAGAATGGCCAAAATTAGCAAGTCAGGAAATGACAGATGTTGGCGAGGATACAGAGAAAGGGGAACCCTCCTACATTGTTGGTGGGAATGCAAGCTAGTTCAGCCACTCTGGAAAACAGTATGGAGGTTCCTCAAAAAGTTGAAAATAGAGCTACCCTACGACCCAGCCATCGCACTACTGGGTATTTACCCTAAAGATACAAATGTAGTGATCCAAAGGGGCACGTGTACCCGAATGTTTATAGCAGCAATGTCCACAATAGCCAAACTATGGAAAGAACCTAGATGTCCATCAATAGATGAATGGATAAAGAAGATGTGGTATACAATGGAATACTATGCAGTCATCAAGAGAAATGAAATCTTGCCATTTGTAATGACATGGATGCAACTAGAGGGTATTATGTTGAGCGAAATAAGTCAATCAGAGAAAGACAATTATCATATGATCTCTCTGATATGAAGAATTTGAGAGGCAGGGCAGGGTGTCGTGGGGGGTTGGGGAGGGAAATGAAACAAGATGAGATCAGGAAGGAGACAAATCATAAGAGACTCCTAAACTCACGAAACAAACTGAGGGTGGCTGGGGGTAGGGGCAGGTAGGGATAGGGTAGCTGGGTTATGGACATTGGGAGGGTATGTGCTATGGTAAGTGCTGTAAAATGTGTAAGCCTGATGATTCACAGACATGTACCCTGGGGCAAATAAAACATTATGTGTTAATAAAAAAAAAACAATTAAGAAAGAGAAATATAGGCTAATATCCCTGATAAACATGGATGCAAAAATTTTCAATAAATTACTAGCAAACTAAATTGAACAATACAGTAAAAGAATCATTCACCACTATCAAATGGGATTTATTCCTGAGATGCAAGGTGGTTCAATATTTGCAAATCAATCAATGTGATACACCATTTATTATTTCTTAATAAAAGAAATGATAAATACCATACGATCATTTTAATAGATGCAGAAAAATTATTTGACAAAGTATAACATCTATTCTTGATAAAAACCCTTAATAAAGTAGGGATAGAGGGAACATACATCAACATAATAAAGACCATCTTTGAAAAACCCACAGCTAATATCATCCTTAATGGGGAAAAATTGACAGCTTTCCCTCTATGGTCAGGAACAAAATAGGGATGTCCATTCTCACCACTGTTATTTCGTATAGTACTAGAAGTCAGCCATAGCAATCAGACAACAAAAAGAAATAAAAGGCACCAAATTTGGCAAGGAAGGCATAAAACTTGCACTATTTGCAGGTGACATGATAATCTATATAGAAAATCTGAAAGACTCCGTCAAAAAATTCTAGAAATGACAAATTCAATTAAGTCGCAAGATACAAAATCAGTGTTCAGAAATCTGTTGCATTTCTATACCCCAATAATGAAGTAGCATAAAGAGCAATTAAGGAATCAAACCCTTTATAATTGCACCAAAAACAATAAGATACCTAGGAATAAACCTAACTAAAGGGGTGAAAAACCTGTACTCTTGAAAACTATAAAACATCGATGAAAGACATTGAAGATGACACAAAGAAATGGAGACATTTCCTGCTCATGGATTGGAAGAACAAATACTGTTAGAATGTCTATACTACCCAAAGAAGTCTACACATTTAATGCAAAATGTATCAAAATACCAATAGCATTTTTCATAGAGCTAGAACAATCATGAAATTTGATTGGAACCACAAAAGACCCCAGATATCCAAAACAGTCTTGAAAATGAAAAGGAAAGCTTGAAGCATTGCAATTCTTGTCTTCAAGTTATATTACAGATCTGTAGTGATCAAAACAGTATGGTACTGGCACAAACAGAGTAACAGAACAGAATTAGCAGTCTTACTTTATTCCTCCCAAAAACCTCTTGAGGTGAGTGTAATCCTATTTTACAGATAAGAAAACTGAAACTGATGCTGTTACTTGCCCAAAGTAATAATAGTAATAGTTAACACTTTTTGAACACTTGCTATATGACGAGGACTATTCTAAATGTTCTGAATTTATTAACTATTTTAATCCTCACAAATTCCAATTTATAGATGAAAAAATAAGTAAGTGGTAGGGCTTAAATTCACAACAAAATATATGTACTAAGTTCTTGCCATTTGCAAGGAACCCAGATCATGTCTATTAAAGAGGATTTATTATAAATATATGTACAGAAATATAGGGGTCAAGACACGATTTTGATAACCACACAGCCATGCCTCATAAGTAACTGAAATCATTACATATTCAGGATACAACAATAGCTGTAACAGTCTGACAAGAGATACAGATTATCAACACCTCTAATAAAACTTCTCCTCAGAAACTGGTGTCTGTTACTTCTGTCTAGTCTAATGTTACAGCATTGTGATGATGTCATGATCACCATTATCAACTTACTCTACCTTTTTCTACTGCTTCAGTCAGCACCCATAACCAATCTTTTTTTCTGTTTTTCATGGCCCTCATCTCCCTCCCTGAATACCAAATTCAGGAGAGGATCTGATAGACTTAGCCATTCATCACCCACTAGGGTCACTGTTGAGCAAAATTCTCATGCTAGACTGCCCTATAGCCAATTGAAAAGCCCATTATATGCTGCCAGGGTGATATGGTCACCTAAATATAAGGACATCCTCAGAAGGGTATAGTGAGTATAGAACACAAATGCCCTGTCCTGTGCATTGATCCCTAAGCTCATATATGGTTTCACCATGTCACCTCTTTTTTTTTATGGTGTACTAACATTTTTATGACACCGAGTACTTACACCTTTTCCATTATCTTGATAGTAGAGTACTCAAATCCCAAATCAAGTCCAGAAGGCATAAGTTTGTCTCCAGTGTTCCAGCTTTCTTTTTGGCACCCATCACCCTATTTTCAGCACCCTCCCTCTCATCATGTATCAGAGCCCATTGCTTTTCTGAGAAGGAATTAATACATCGAGTGTTTACTATGTAGCAGGCATGTCAAAAACATCTTTCATATTTCTCACAATAATCCCATAATGTAAAATGTTACACCCATTTTGCAATAGGCTGGATCTGAGGTTCAGAGATATGAAGTGGCTTAGTCATAGTCTCAGAGGTAGGATGAGAGTCCTGATTTAATTCCCAGTCTGTTTGAATCCAAAGCCCATGGTATTTACACTCTGCCAAATTGTCTCTGAAAAAGAGACATCTGCCCAAACACTCATGGAGATTTGGGGAAATATCCTGAAAGGAAATTTGGATTTCAGGTCATAATCACAAATACCATGGGAGGAGGGGCAGAGGAAGAGGGAGAGAGGGAATCTTAAGCAAGCTCCATGCTCAGCAAGGGCCTGACATGGGGCTCAATCTCACAACCCTGAGATCATGACCTGAGTCAAAATCAAGAGTTGGATGCTTAAACATCTGAGCCACCCAGGGGCCCTCACAGCTACAATTAAAAAAAAACAAAAAACAAAAAACATTTCCTACATGCCAAACATTGTGCTAAGCACTTAATAAATGTTGTCTTTTTAATCATCACAACAGCTCTTCAAGGAAGGTACTATTCTTTACTATAGTTTACAGATGAGGAAACTGAACCTAGAAAAATTAAGCAACTTGCCTAGGAAGAATTGTTAGTAAATGGCTGAGTCCCGACTGGAACCTTGGCTCTTAATCATTGGATACACTGCTTCCCATTTTAAGGTCTTAAGAAGAGGGTAATGCTTAAAATAATCACTGCCAAGTAGAATTTGATGCATGATTGCAAGGCTTATAAGAAATTTGCTTATTAGTGGGAGATTATAATGTATCTATTTATAAGGTTATCCCTGTCTGAGGCATCCTTCTTGATTATGTGAAGGTAAACATTTTAGAAACAGGCTGTTACCTGCTTGCCCAACCCCATTCCCTAACTTAAGCTCCAGTGCAACAATAGAACAATTTTTGATGCTTACCTTACAAAGAGATGATAACCTCCTCTTTACGGCCTTTTTTTTTTTTTTCCTCCTGGAGCAAATTGTGCTGGATTACCATGGAAGCTGAGTCTGACTAGCTAGGAGTCACTGCTTTTCTGAGGATATCAGGCAGTTAGGGCCTTTGGGGTTGAACACAGAGTTTCATCATCTTAAACCTGCTCTGCATTAACAGTCCCTGCTCATTTAATTCAGTACTGAGAGATGAATGGTGAGAACTGCAGATACCAGGGCAAATACAGTAAGAATCTCCAGTTAGCTGCTTCTTTCCCCCGGTGGAATACTTTAAAAAGAAGTGATCCTGGAAAATTTCAAGTGAGCAATTATTTTATACTTATTGCCTGGAGCTATGAGTCAGTGTGAACAAGCATTTCACTATCCTGGAGTGTCTTTAGAACTTGTAAATCTTCCACTGAAAGCAGTTCACAGAGAGCGAACAGCAGGGGCCATTGGGAGTTCTTAAAGTGGCCTCCAGAGTACAGACCCCTACAAAGTGTTGCTATTTCTTCTTTGGTCCTCGGGCTACCCCATCTGGACAGGAGAGGAGGCTGTGGTGGCAGCCAGCTTCACCTCTTCTTTCTTCCCTATGAATACCCAGAAAAACATTCTATTTGTGAGTGTCCAGGCCTCCTATCCCTTCAAGGAACATTGAGACCCAGAGAAGGACATGCCTGGTAAGTATGCTATAAGCGCATGAAATCAGTGGGCTTTCTTGGCTCTAAGATATGAGGAATTGTAACATTAAAGTTAATTTGCGTCAAAAGAGCACTTTTTAATAATTCAGTACAACTTTTCTGCAGTGAAAAAATTTACTATCATTCAACTTATTTTTATGCCCCTCCCAAATATGTTGATGTGCTATTTGTTGAAACCCATATAGCAAGGATTTATTATTTTCACCATCATGATTATTCAATTATTCAAAAACTTGAATTTCTCTAACACCCACTAATTTACAGGATACTTTCACATGTGCCATGAAGATTCATTTTCACAACACTACAGTGCAAGATGGGGCAGAATATTATTAACCTCATTTTATAGATGAATATCTGGAGGTGAAGATATTGATTGATCTCTCTAAGGTCAAACTCAACCACCTGTGGTGCTAAGCTTCTAGGAGTCTCCCCACTTTCCCTACTTTAGAGACTATTGGAACTTATTGCCCAAATACCATCTAGGAAGCAAATTACCTGCTCCCAAAGATGGAGAAGGTATAATGTGAGAAATGGTTCAAAGTCCCCCCACCCCCACCATGTCACACACATATTAAAAACAAAAATAAAAAATAAAAACAAACAAAATTATCTGTTATCAGCCCAAATGTCTGGCTTTCCACTGTTTGACTCACTTGTTTGAGCTACTTCTTATCATGCAAATTCTTTGAAATAAATATCCCATTAAACAGTTCACACATCCAGTGTGAATTCCTGTATCTAAATTCAACAAGTTTACTGCCCATCCCTAGCCAGATATCAGAGAAATAGAAATCAAGTCAAAATAGATTTTGACTAGAGTGAGATTTAACATGGATAATGCCCACTGTCCAGAAATAGTGTTGGTAAATTGGGAAGCCAGGGCTGGGCAATGTGAGGGGAGTACCTGGCAGAGTCACTAAAAGGAGAAGTGGGAAGAGTATGCTTCAGATAAGCTTTGCCAACCTCCTCACTGTGTTCAGAGTATCATTCCTTCCAGAAATGATGATGTCAGCAGCTGTCGAGTGGGGTACAAATTTTGCAGCCTTTGTCTATTTTTCATAACCTCCCCAGTCGCACTGGAAATATCTTTATTTCTCTAACATGTTTTGGTGGGAAATAATCAGATCACAACCATCTTGATATGTTTTACAAGCCTTAATGTATGTTTACACATACCTTAAATCCTTCTATAAATGCATGCCACTTTAATTGTATCTTTTCCAAATTAGAGGATAATATGAAAGAATGGAAAGGGCAGATCTCATAACATAGTGCCAGAAAGAAAAAAAAAAAAGTTTCCCAAAGCTGCCTCTACCCTGTTACAAAAATCCCATCCAGAGCAACCTCTGATCTGTCCACTGCTTTGGAAAATGACACAGGGTAGCTGACAAAAGATCACCTTAAAATTAAATGGAATACTCATCTTCTTATAAAGTTATCTCTTCCCCAGAATATATCCCCACCATCTATCAACTGGAGTATCTTGAGTTCTACCATAATGATATCCCTGGGGTATATTAAAACAACAATACTTGTTCAGAGGGGAACATTAAATTGCTAAACCTCAGTGGTTCTCAAAGTGTAGTGCTAAAGCCACCAGCTACAGCATCTGCTGGAAACTTGTTACAGATGCAAATTATTGGTCTCACTTCAGACCTAAAGAATGGGTGGAGAAAGACAATCTGTGTTTTCACAAGCCTACAGGTAATTCTGATGCATGCTAAAGTTTGAGAACCACTGCCTTAGTAGGATTTAGTTGATCAGATACTTTTTTTATCCTGCATAGTATCTTCTCATTATAGCAATTTTTGGCACTTACATGCCAGATACTGGCCCATTAGGCTTATCTCATTTAATTCTCAGAATAAACACACAAAGTAGGAGTTAAGATGGCAGAGAAGTAGGGGGACCCTCATCTCTGAAATATAGCTGTGTTGAGGTCAGATCACATGGAACATCCAGGAAATCAATGTGAGGATTGGAAGAAGGATCTCCATGGCTGGAGGGAGACAGTGTGACAGGTGCAGGATGTGTGAAAGTGAATTGAGGGAGAAAAAAACTACCCTACTGCAGGGGGTAGGGAGCCCTTTCTTCAGGGAGAGAAAAGGAAGAGAAAGAGGGGTTGAGAGAGTATGGAAGAAAGAAAACCTCTCCAGATCACGGACTGGGGAGCAAGGGGGAACTGATGATCACAGGTTTTTTGCAAACGGTATGTGGAGCTCAAACTCTGAGGTTTTGGAAGTGTGTGACTTTTGCCAGATTGGAGCTGTGGTGCATGCTCATGGGAAAAAGGAGGGCTCTATCCAGAGTGCACAAGTGGTGTAGGGATCTCCTGGGTCACACCGAGAGAGAATCTTCCTGGAGTACATTTGGAAAAGGGTATGTTGCTTCTCCAAGGAAAAAAGGCCCTACAGTCACCAGCAAATGGTCTTTCATCTGCAGGGGACAGAGGCACACACAGAGGGTGGATAACCTGGTTGCTGATTTTCCCAGTGCTACAAAATAGATGCTGCTCACCTTGCAGGTGTGGGACTGTTTTTCTGGGACAAAGGACACTAGACATAATGCTGCAGGGAGGCTCTTCTCCAGAGGAGTGACTGGATCTGCACAGTACTGGGTCCTTTAAGATTTGGAGTTTTGAATCCCAGCCATGCGCCAAAGATAAAATGCAAGAAACCTGGGTGCCAGGCACACTGATGGCACCTCACTTTTCTGTGAGGGTTTCCTGAGCAACAAGTGTGGGGGGGGTGGGGGGGGCAGTGTGAAATCACCTGTCCAGGAATAAGAGAATAAGGTGGCACCATTTTCCCCTCACCACCAACATGGTCAGACTTCAGAAAATAAAGCAGCCCCCACTGGAGGCAAAAGCCAGTTACACCAAATTTCCCTGTACCTAGTAAATGCATATTTACTGGGGCAGGATTGACTCTGAGCCAGCACAGCAGGCCTCTCCCCCAGAAGACCAGCCCAGGCAGCACCCCGCAAGCACTAAGTCTACTCATTATACAGTGTTTCAAAGTGTCACCTTCAGTTTCAGTGGAAATAGGAAAAAGCTATATATTTTCTTCTTCTTCTTTTTTCCTTTGGAATCAGGCCTTATAGGTTTTTTTGTTTGTTGGATTGTTTGTTTTTTTCATTTACTTTTTTTTGATCAAACTTTTTTTTTCTCTTTTTCCCCTTTTTTTTCCTTTGGAATCAGGTTTATATGTTTTGATTGTTTGTTTTCTTTGTTCCTTTTCTCTTTTTTGGATCAGGCTTTTTTTTTTTTCTTTTCTTTTTCCCCCAGGCTTATTTCAGCAAACAAATCAAAGCACAGCTACTTAAGTGTCCAAACACTCCCCACTGTAAACAAGGAGGAATTTTGCAGAGGTCTGACCAGTGGGAAAGAACAGCTAAAATGCAATAGCAGAGTGCACACAACATACACCAGAAACAGTTCCTGAAGTGCCAGGCTCTGAACAGTGCATGATCTCTTTTCGATATGGCATTACTCTGAGGTGCAGGAAACATAACAAGCTCTCATAATACACAAAAGACAGAAACCTAGCCAAAATGATAAGATGAAGGAACTGGTCCCAAAAGCAAGATAAGGAAGAAATCATAGCCAGAGACCTGCTGAAAATGGGTATAAGCAATATATCTGAATGAGAATTTAGATTGACAGTCACAAGACTACTAGCTGGGCTTTAAAAAAGCACAGAAGACACTAGAAACCCTTACTGCAGACATAACAGTCTTAAAAACTCCTCAGTCCGAAATAAAAAAAATGCTATAACTGAGATACAAAACTGGTTATATTCATGAGGATTGAAGAAGCAGAGGAGAGACTAAGTTATATACAAGATAAAATTATGGAAAATAATGAAGCTGTAAAGAAGACAGAAAGAAAACTATTAAATCATGAAGGCAGACTTAGGAAACTCAGTGATTCCATACAGGAAAGTAACATCCATTTCATAGGAGTTCCAGAAGAAAAAGAGCAGTAAAAAGAGGCAGAAGATTTAAATGAACAAATTATAACTGAGGACATCCCCCAATCTGGGTAAGGAAACAGGCATTCAAGTCCAAGGACAGAGAACTCCCCTCAAAATAAACAAAAATAGGTCAATACCATGATATATCACAGTGAAACTTGCAAATACAAAGATAAAAAGAAAATTCTGAAATCTGCTAGGGACAAAAGGTCCTTAAACTACAAGGTTAGGCAGAAAGGGTTAGCAGCAGACCTCACCACTGGATCTTGGCAAGCCAGAAAGCAGTGAAAGAAAATATTCAACGTGCTAGATGGGAAAAATATGGATCCAAGAAAGCTTTATCCAGCAAGGCTGTCATTCAGAATAAAAGGATAGGTAAAGAGTTGCCAAGAGAAACAACAATTAAAGGAATTTATGAACACTAAACAAGCTCTGCAAGAAATATTAAAGGGGACCTTTTGCACAGGAAAGAGACAAGAAGAAAATAGCCTAGACATGAACAAAGACAGTCTATAGGTTTAGTGACTTTCCAGGTAATACAACAGCACTAAATTCATACCTATCAATAATTATTCAGAATGTAAAGGGACTAAAAATCTAATCAAAAGACATAGGGTATCAGAATGGATAATAAAAAAAAAAAGACTCATCGATAATGCTGCCTACAAGAAACTCATTTTAGATGCAAAGTCACCTCCAAATTGAAAGTGAGGGGGTGGAGAACGATTTATCATGTTAATGGACATCAAACAAAAGCTGGAGTAGCCATCTTTATACCAGACAAACTAGGTTTTAAACCAAAGACTGTAATAAAAGTTGAAGAAGGACATTATATCATAATAAAGGGGTCTATCCAACAAGAAGATCTAACAACTGTAAATATTTATGTCCCTAATGTGGGAGCAGCCAAATATATAAATCAATTAATAAGAAACTTAGACACTTGTGATAATAATACAATAATAGTAGGGGACTTTAACACCAAACTCAGAGCAATGGAAAGACATCTAAGTAGAAGATCAACAAGAAAACAACGGCTTTGAATGAAGAACTGGACCAGATTAACTTAACAGATATTTTCAGAGCATTTCATCCTAAATCATCAGAATAGACATTCTTTTCTAGTGCACATGGCATATTCTCCAGAATAGATCACATGTTGGGTCACAAACCAGGCCAAAACCAATACAGAAAGATTGAGATCACACCATGCATATTTTCAGACCACAGTGCTATGAAACTTGAAGTCAACCACAAGAAAAATTTTGGAAAGACCACAAATACATGAGGTTAAACAACATCCTACTACAGAATGGATAGTTTCACTGGGAAATTAAAGAATTAAAAAAAAAATCATGCAAACAAATGAAAATGAAAATACAACAGCCGCAAATCTTTGGGATGCAGCAAAGGCGATCATAAGAGGGAAGTATATACAAGCCTAGCTCAAAAAACAAGAAAAGTCTCAAATTCAGAACCTAACCTTAGACCTTAAGGAGCTGGGAAAAGAACAGCAAATAAATCTAAATCCAATAGGATACAGGAAATAATAATGATTAGGGTAGAAATCAATGATACAGAAATCAATAAAACAGTAAAACAGGTCAACAAAGCCAGGAGCTGGTTCTTTGAAAGAATAAACAAAATTGATAAACCTTAGCCAGACTTATCAAAAAGAAAAGAGAAGGTACCCAAATTAGTAAATTCATGAATGAGGGAAGAGAGATCACAACCAAAACCAAAGAAAAGCAAACAATTATAAGCGAATATTATAAGCAATTATATACCTACAAATTAAGCAATCTGGAAGAAATGGATAATTCCTTAAAACATATAAACTACCAAAAATGACACAGGAGGAAATAGAAAACCTGAACAGACCCATAACCAGCAAAGAAATTGACTCAGCACTCAAAAATAGACCAACAAACAACAGTCCAAGGTCAGATGGCTTCCCAGGAGAATTTTACCAAACAGTTAAAGAAGAATCAATATTTATTCTTCTGAAACTGTTGAAAAAATTGAAATGGAAAGAAAGCTTTCAAAGTCATTCTATGAGACCTAGATTACCTTGAACCCAAAACAAGACAAAGACCCCACTAAACAGAAATACGGACCAATATCCCTGATGAACATGGGTGCAAAAATCCTCACCAAGATACTAGCTAATAGGATCCAACAATATATTAAAAGGATTATTCACCACGACCAAGTGGCACTTATTCTTTGTCTGCAGTGTTGGGTCAATATCCACAAACTGATCAACATGATACACCACAGTAATAAAAGAACAGATAAGAACAATATGATCCTCTCAATAGATGCAGAAAAAATCATTTGATAAAATACAGTATCCTTTCTTGATAACAGCCCTCCACAATGCAGGGATAGAGGGAACATATTTAAAATCATAAAAGCCATATACAAAAGACCCACAGCTAATATCACCTTCAATGGGGAAAAAAGGAGAGCTTCTCCCCCAAGGTCAGGAACACTACAGGGATGCCCACTCTCACCACTGTTGTTCAACATAGTACTAGAAGTCCTAGCCTCAGCAATCAGATGACAAAAAGAAATAAAAGGCTTCCAAATCTGCAACGAAAAAGTCAACTTTCTTTCCTTGAAGATGACAAGATACTCTATGTAGAAGACTCAAAGACTCCACCAAAAAATTGCTAACACTGATAGAGGAATTTAGCAAAGTTGCAAGACAAAAATTCAATACACAGAAGTCTGTTGCTTTTCTGTACATTAACAATGAAACAGCAGAAAGATAAAACAAGGAATTCATCCTAGTCACAATTGCAACCAAAACCATAAGATACGTAAAAATAAAGCTAACCAAAGAGGTACAGGATCTTTACTCTAAAAACTATAGAACACTTATGAAAGAAATTGAGGAAAACGCAAAGAAATGGAAAAATATTCCATGCTCATGCACTGGAAGAACAAATATTGTTAAAATGTATATATTACCCTAAGCAATCTATACTACATTCAAGGCAATCTGTATCACAATACCACCAGCATTTTTCATAGAGCTGGAACAAACAATTCTAAAATTTATATGGAACAAGAAGAGATCCCAAATAGCCAATGCAATGTTGAAAAAGAAAACCAAAGCTGGAGGCATCACAATTCCCAACTTTAAGCTGTATTACAAAGCTGTAATCATCAAGAGAGTATGGTACTGGCACAAAAACAGACACACACATCGATGAAATGAATAGAGAACCCAGAAGTGGATCCTTGACTCTATCATCTAGTCTTTTACAAAGAAGGAAAGAATATCTAAGTGGAAAAAAACAGTTTTCTTCAACCAGTGGTGTTGGAAAAATTGGACAGCTGCATGAAGAAGAATGACATTGGACCACTTTCTTACACCATGAACAAAAATATATTCAAAATGGATAAAAGAGCTAAATGTGAAATAGGAATCCATCAGAATCCCAGAGAAGAACACAGGCAGTATCATCTTTGACCTTAGCCGCAGCAACTTCTTACTAGACACATCTCCAGAGGCAAGGGAGATGAAAGCAAAAAGAACCATTGGGACTTCATCAGGATAAAAAGCTGCACAGCAAAGGAAACAGTCAACAAAGCTAAAAGTCAGTCTATGGAATGGGAGATGATATTTACAAATGATATATCAGATAAAGGACTAGTATCCAACATCTATAAAGAACTCATCAAACTCAACACTCAAAGAAGAAAAAAAGAAATCCACTTAAGAAATGGGCAAAAAACATGAACAGACATTTCTTCAAAGAGAACATACAAACGGCTAACAGACACATAAAAAAACGTTCAACATCCCTCATCATTAGGGAAAGACAAATCAAAACCACAATGAGATACCACCTCACACCAGTCAGAATAGCTAAAATTAACAACTCGGAGAACAAAAGATGTTGGTGAGGATGTGGAGAAAGGGAAACTCTTTTACACTGTTTGTGGGAATGCAAACTGGTGCAGCCACTCTGGAAAACAGTTTGAGGTTCCTCAAACAGTTAAAAATAGAGCTACTCTACAACCTTGCAATTGCACTACTAGGTATTTATCAAAAGGATACATAGTTATTTGAAGGGGCACATGCACTCCAATGTTTATAGCAGCAATGTCCACAATGCCCAAAATATGGAAAGAGCTCAGATGTCCATTGACTCATGAATGGATAAATAAGATTTGGTGTGTGTATATAAATCTTGGCATATATAAGGAAATTTTGTATATATTTATATATACCAAAGGAGTATTACCAAGTAGTATTACTCAGCCATCAAAAAGAATGAAATCTTACCATTTGCAATGACTTGGATGGAACCAGAGGGTTTTATACTCAGCGAAATAAATCAGTCAGAAAAAGATAAATATCATATTATTTCACTCATTTGTGGAATTTAATAAACAAAACAGATGAACATAGGGAAAGGGAAAGATAAATGTAAATAATGCAAAATATAATATATTTAATATATATATTTAATTTATGTATATATATACTAATTATATAAATAATATAAAAACAGAGAAAGGGAGGAAACAGAGTTGCTGGAGGGGAGACTGGTGGAGGAATGGAGTAATTAGGAGATGGCCATTAAGGAGGGCACTTGATGTAATGAGCACTGGGTGTTACATGCAACAGATGAGTCACTGAATTCTACCCCTGAAACTAATAGTGCACTATATGTTAACTAATTTGAATTTAAATAAAATCTAAAAAAATAAACACACAACATACTATTGTTTTTTTCTATTTTTGAGAATAAACTATGTCATTGAGATTAAGTTAGTAGCTTAAGTTATTAAATGACGGAGTCTATAATAGTCTTCAGACCTTCTGACTCTATATCTGTGATTTCTACGCTGGACGTAAATTAATACCTCTTAGGAACTTATAAAAATCCCAAAGTCAAGGTTACATTTCAGATCAATTACATCAGAATTTCTGGAGCTTGGGCACTTTGGTAGCACTGTAAAGCTCTGTTAGATGGTTTCAATATGCAGCTAAGATTGAGAACATTATTTGTTCTGAATGTTGACTGTGCATTAGAATCAGTTGGAAAGTTTTAAAATTCAACCTACATTTTAGCAGTTGAATCTGATGATCTGAGGTGAGGCTGTTTAAGGGTTCCCACCTAGCCAGTGAGGATTGAGAAACTCTGTTGAACAAACTGCTTTACTACCTTTTTGAGCTTTAGACTGTTAGGGCTATGGAAATGAGTCTTGGTTGGTGCTGGGGAAGGGAGATGTCACAAGTTTATACAGGAAAACTATATTCACAATTTTGCCAAGGGTCCACCTGTCTAAAGCAGGTTTATAACCGACTCACCACTTCCTTAATTCTGGGGTGTTTCTACTCCTTTCTTTATCCTCCTATTCCCAAAGGCAAGACTCCATTTGTGCTCTTTTGAGAGGCAATATATATGACATAATTGTTAAATGCAAGGATCTGAAACCAAACTGACACTTGCTACCCAAGCAACTATGAGCAAGTCATTAAAGGTCTTTGTGCCTCAGTATCTTCATCTGTAAAATGTTAATAATTGTATTATCTACCATGAAAGTCTACAAAAGTTCATAGAGGACTAAAGGTAATGATCCATCTAACATGTTTATTAACACACTGACAAAAACTAAGTCATCAATAAGTATTAGCAAACCTCTTAGCCTCAGTTTTTTCATCTGTTAACTGAGGATAAACATACCCAGTCTACCTATCTCAAAAGGCTATCGCTAAGATCAAAACATATATACGTGGAAAGCACTTTGTAAGTGGAACTAGACCATATAGCTATGAGGTTATGAGTTCTTAGCACTTTCTTCAAGATAAATAGAATAAGGATTCCTGTTGGGGGTTAAAGGAGTCCTTAAAGTCTGAATATTGGGGCTGGAAAAGCCTTTATAATTCATCAGTCCAACACCTTCATTGTTCAGATGATATAAATGGAAGTCAAAGGGGAAAAAAGACTTGTACAAAGTCACCAGAAACTAGAGGCAGTGCTAAGAAGAAATCCCAGGATTACTGATCATGAGTCCCAGGCTTTTGCCACTCTTCACATTCTTTATCTCTTTCTGTCTCTATCTCCATGCTTCTCCTCACCACCCCCAGCTCCAAAGCTGTACTCTTTGTATCCTGAACTGAAAACACAGAGGCTGAGCTGCCCATGCACCATTAAACAGCAGGAATGCTTCTTTTTAGAGGCCATAGAATTAAAAAAATGTGACCAACTAAGATTCCACCTCAAAGATTGCGTACAGTACAGTCTGTGAGTCAGGAGCTTAGGGATCCTTCTGAACTGAAAAGTGAAGTGGCATATTTCTGAGTCTGTACTTTTGGACCTCATTCAACTAGTATACACTGGTCTGGATTTAAAAGTCATACTTATGAGAAATTAGTTCTGCGACTTTTAAGGTATGTTGCCTAAGATCCCACCATTATCTATTTATTGTCACTGACCCATTTCACACATAATATTGTATGTTTGAAAGCACCTAGCACCTACCTACCTATCTCCTGGTAATTTGAAAAGAACAAAAAATAAATCCAGCAGCATCTTTACTCTTTCTCTGCCACACACACTAACAATAAAGATAAATAAATAATGAATTAAGAAGTCAGTATCTATCAATATGTACTTTAAAACTCATATTGATAAATCTTAATCTGCCCTCCAATAGTGTTATACATTAGTTCCAGCCTGTTAGAAAAGACAGATAAATTGATATGACCTGAAAGTTGACAAAAATCCATGACAGTTACATTAACTTTTATTGCAAGAATTTAACAAAAAGAATCACTTTGAACATCCCAAAAGGCCTGTCCTCTCATCTTCTTCAGGCATATTCAATTTCCATGATGAATTAACGTCTTAGCAGATTTCTATTGATTCAGGCAGCAGGTGTCTACATTTATTGAGGCCAAAAGAAAGGCTAAATTATTCAGTAAGGAAGAAGGGGCTGTAGAATGCTGCTAGAAATCCTATTTCAAAGTTAGAGCATATCCATTTATAGCTTCCAGAAAATATGTATGCTCTTTTTTTTGCAGAGTTTAAATTCCAAACAACAGTTCTGTATATGTTTGCTTCAAAAGAGAATTACTTGGCAGGAATACAATAACTATATGCCCCATTTTGATAGCATGGATAGTATAGAATCAGTCGTATGATAAAGCTGGCTGGGACTAGCTCATGAGAGCCTATTGTCAAGTTTTCAGGAAATTTGTGAGCTGATTAACTTCAAGTGGCTTGAAATTGGCCATAATGGGAACACATACACAAAGTCGAATCAGGACTTTTTCATTTTATTTGTCTTCAGAAAGACATTTGTTAAAATTGTATTAACTTCTACTACTGCATGGAATAAAAATGGCCCTTTTTCTTATTGACATGTACAGGCAAACACTGAAAAAATATCAATTTTTCTGTTTCCCCTTCTAGCAAAGCTTGTATGATATTAACAGTTCAGTTTTGTTTGATTAATGATAGCATGGTATTATAGTTTGAGAGGTTTTTTTTTCTTTCTGCACTTTAAAAATGTTGCTCTTCTGTCTTCCTACTTGCATTGTTCCTGATGAAAAAGGTGTTCCCATCCTTATTTTTGTTTCTATGTAATGTGTCTTTTTTCCTCTGGCTGATTTTAAGATTTTCTCTTTATCACTGTTTTGCTTTGTTTTAGCCATTTGATTAAGATATGCTTTCTTATAGTTTGGTTTTCTTCATGTTTCTTGCACATAGGGGTTATTAAACTTCTTAGATCTGTGGTTTATAGTTTTCATCAAAAAGTTAGAAACTTTTCAGCCATTATTTCTTCAAAAATGTTTCTGCCTCCCCTCTTTTGGATACTTCAATCACACATATATTAGGTCTCTTGAAGTAGTTCCAGAGCTTACTGATACTCTTTTTTTTTTTTTAAAGATTTTATTTTTTTATCTGACAGAGAGAGAGAGAGATCACAAGTAGACAGAGAGACAGAGAGAGAAGCAGGCTCCCCGCTGAGCAGAGAGCCCGATGCGGGGCTCAATCCCAGGACCCTGAGATCATGACCTGAGCCGAAGGCATAGGCTTTAACCCACTGAGCCACCCAGATGCCCCAGCTTACTGATATTCTTTTCACACTTTAAAATTTCAAGTTCTGTCTGTATTTCATTTTGAATAGTTTGTATTGTTGTGTCTTAGTTCATTACCTTTTTCTTCAGAGATGTGTAATTTTGTAGTTTGCTATGATTACACCCAGTGAATTTTAAATTTTAAGCATTGTAATTTTACTCTTCAGAAGTTTGATTTGGGTCTTTTCTCTATCTCTCATTTCTCTGCTTAGCTTTTTAAACATATGAAATATAGTTACATTAATTGTTTTAGCATTTTCATTTGCCAATTCTAACATCTGTGTACTTCTGAATCACTTTTGATTAATTGGTATTTCTCATGGCATACATTTCCTTACTTCCTCATGCCTGGCAGTTTTGAATGGATGTCAAATGCGATATCTGAGATATTTACATTTTGATGCTAGATATTTTTGTATTACTATAAATATTCTTGAGCTTTATTCTGGACTATATTTAAGTTACTTGGAAAGAGTTTGATTATTTCAGCTCTTCACTGTAATATTGGTTAGGCAAGATGAGAACAGCATTTAGTCCAGAGTCTAGACTCAAGACTTATTATTCCCCACCACTGAGGTGTTTTCTGAGTACCCATTTTTTAATAAATTATGAGGTTTTCCAACCTGACTGGTAGTACTGGCACTAATTCTTACCCTTTGTAACTACCATTTTTGTAAACCTATTAGATAATTTTTTTTCCAGCAGTTTCCTTAAATTCATTTACTGATGAGTACTCTGCTAAATACCCTCTGCAACTTTCCGAGGTTCTTTGTCTCTAGCTCTCTACTGTCTGGTGTTTTGTTTTGTGAACTTTAGTTTCCCTGTACTTTCAGCTATTTTTTTAAGATTTTATTTATTTATTTATTTGAAAGACAGTGGGCGAGGGGCAGAGGGAGAGAGAGTCTGTCAGGCAGACTTCATGCTGAGTGCAGAGCCTGATTCAGGGCTTGATCTCACAACCGTGAGATCATGACCAGAGGAGAAACCAAGAGTCAGTCACCTAACCAACTGAGCCACCCAGACACCTCAACTTTGTTTTTTGTTTGTTTGCTTGCTTGTTTTTAAACACAGGGAATTTTCTTTCTGTGTGTTCCCTCTCTTTGTTCTGTGGCCTGGAAACTCTCAAGATAGCAACCTGGGGTAATCATGGGGCTCATCTCATTTGTTTCTCATCTCTCAGATATCACTGTCTTTTGTTGCCTGATACCCAGTATCTTAAAAATTGTTATTTTATATAGCCTGTCTGTCTTTCTTGTTTGTTTCAGTCAAGAGGCTAAATCTGGTCCCTGTTACTTTATTTTAGCCAGAAGTGGAAGCTGAGGAAACTAAATGTGATCTGATAGTCAAGATAGCTGATTTAAGATATTTCCATTGCTATACAGTCTGTTGTTTCAAGTGTGTATGTGGACTTGAAGGCCACTTGGGTTGAGATTGATTGCAGAAGATATAGGGATATTGGCTAAGATATCTTCCACATTTATAAGGGAGTGTGTGGCTTAAAAAATAGTATTCTTCTTTCCCATCATTCATTCCTTCTTTTTATAATCACATATACCGATCTTCCCCTGGGACAACATCTCTTTCTTGCTCTCAAATCTTTGTAAGTCCAGTAGGGCAGACATCTCTCTGAAGAAAGTAAGATTGTCGCATGACCCAGATCTAACCAATCAGAATCACTGTCCCTTAAACCATAGATAATTTGGTTTAGCAATTGGTAAGTTGGTCTCAGACTTAACTTCAGAATGTTTTCTGGGACTATTGGGAAGAGATCATTTTTTTCCACTGAACTTACAGCTGGTTAGATGTAGGAATAGACCTGCTAAAGTCTACCCCCTACCACCACTCAGACACCCATACACAGAAAGAAAATAGAAAAATAGAGACAACTCTTTGTGACATTTTTGAATCCCTTAATCTTCCTAGAGTTTTCAGTTATAAATAAATTCCTTTATTAGTAAAACCAGTTTTAGTTGGATTCCTACCAATTGCAAAAAGAAAGTTTTGATTCATCCATAAATGATCATTGTCATCAGGGGCTCATAGTAGGGGAGATAAGTGATTTCATAAATAATTAAAACATAAAGTACAAAATTTTTATCCCCAAGAGTACAAATAGCATGATTTCGGAGAAGGGATAAATTGTAATAAAAATATAGAACTACCATTTATTGTGCCTTTATACTAAGCACTGTGTATACATTATCTCATTTATGCTGGTGTGACTTTAAGGAACCTGAGAATCTGAGAGTGCCTTGTGAAGAACATGAACCTTGGAGGATGGGTGTTGGAGGAAAGGGAGGGTATTTCAGGTAACAAGAAGGGCAAGAATGAAGGGACGGAGCAGGTTTGGGGATGGCAGGTTGTTCAGGGGGAGAAGTAGGAAATGAGTGAGAAGTCTGCTTGGTGCTTTAGGACCAAGCTCCTTGAATTGCTTGATGACATCTACTCTAGATCCTCCTTGGCTGGTGAATTTTTTGTTCATTTATTTTTTCTATGTTATTCTTTCCCCAGCAGCTTTACTCTTCAACTTGGTTTTGTTTTGATTGTCATCCAGTTGGTGGCATAGAAAAGCCTGAGTGTGAAGTGAGGACCACAACATTGATTGGTGAAGGAGCTAACAAAGAAAACAGATGACACCTTTTACTAACTTCTTTACATGCTTCATACCTTGCTTTTACTTGGCATCCTCTGATACATTTCCATCAATTTCTAATTTCTGATCTATTTCTAATAACCATCACATCAACATTTACTTTTTTCAATTAATTTTATTTTATTTTTTCAGTGTTCCAAGATTCATTGTTCATGCACCACATTTACTTTATTTTTTTTATTTTTTTTTCCCCAAATACTTTTATTTTATTTTTTCAGTGTTACAAGATTTATTGTT
>CM052901.1:50445254-50492253 GCA_028534135.1 Potos flavus
GCATGGAATGCTTTTCCATGTTTTTGTGTCTTCTTCAATTTCTTTGATGAGTGTTCTGTAGTTCTTCGAGTACAGATCCTTTACCTCTTTGGTTAGGTTTATACCCAGGTATCTTATGGTTCTTGGTGCTATAGTAAATGGAATCAATTCTCTAATTTCCCTTTCCATATTTTCATTGTTAGTGTATAAGAAAGCAACTAATTTCTGTGCATTGATTTTGTATCCTTCCACATTACTGAATTGCTGTATGAGTTCTAGTAGCTCGGGGGTGGAGTCTTTTGGGTTTTCCATATAAAGTATCATGTCATCTGTGAAGAGAGAGAGTTTGACTTCGTCTTTGCCAATTTGATAACCTTTTATTTCTTTTTGTTGTCTCATTGCTATTGCTAGGACTTCTAGTACTATGTTGAACAAGAGTGGCAAGAGTGGGCATCCTTGTCATTTTCCTGATCTCAAAGGGAAGGCAGTCAGCTTTTCCCCATTGAGAATGATATTCCCTATGGGTTTTTCATAGATAGATTTTATGAAATTGAGGAATGTTCCCTTTATCCCTTTACTTTGGGCTACTGAGAGTGGCATGTTAAGATCCTCTACAATTAATATATTCATATCAGTATGACTCTTTATTTTGATTAACAGTTGGCTTATGTAGTTGGCTGCTCCCATATTGGGGGCATAAATATATATAATTGTTAGATCTTCTTGTTGGATAGACCCTTTAAGAATGATGTAGTGTCCTTCTGTATCTCTGACTACAGTCTTTAGCTTAAAATCTAATTTATCTGATATGAGAATCGCTACCCCAGCTTTTTTTTGAGGCCTGTTGGCATGAATGATGGTTCTCCATCCCTTCACTTTCAGTCCGGATGTATCTTTAGGTTCAAAATGTTCTCTTATAGACAGCATATGGATGGGTCCTGTTGTTTTATCCAGTCTGCAATCCTGTGCCATTTTGTGGGAGCATTTAGGCTGTTCATGTTGAGAGTGATTATTGCAAAATAAGTTTTTATTGACATCATGTTGCCTGTGAAGTCCTTGTTTCTACAAATTGTCTCTGTAATTTTCTGTTCTATGTTCCTCTTGGGTTCTTTCTCTTTTGTAGAACCCCCACTTAATATTTCTTGTAGTGCTGGCTTCGTGGTCACATACTCTTTTAAACCTTGCCAGTCTTGGAAGCTCTTTATCTCTCCATTCATTTTGAATGTCAGCCTTGCTGGATAAAGTATTCTTGGCTGCATGTTCTTCTCACTTAGTGCCCTGCATATGTCTTGCCAGCCCTTTCTGGCTTGCCAGGTTTTTGTGGACATGTCTGACATTATTCCGATGGACCCTCCTCTGTACACAAGGTATCTCTTCCCCTAGCTTCAGGACCTCTTGTCTAAAATTATAATTCATGAATCTCACAAATAAGTGTATGGATGTCTTTCTGGACTCGTTCTTGGGGGGTGTCCTTTCTGCCTCTTGGACACGAACACTTGTTCCATTCCCCAGATTGGGGAAATTTTCATCCAGAATTTGTTCAGCTATATCTTCCAGTCTTTTGTCTTTCTCCCCCACCCCCCCACCTCAGGGATTCCAAAATTCTGACGCTGGAACGTTTCATGGCATCATTTATTTCCCTAATTCTGTTCTCATGGCTTCTAAGCAGTTTGTTCCAGCCCTCCTCCTGATCTTTCTTCTCTATCCAGTTGTCCTCTAGATCATTAATTCTATCTTGTGCCTCAGTTACCCTAGCTGTTAGAGTATTTATATTAGATTTGATCTCATTGATAGCATTTTTAACTTCAGCCATATTGGCTCTCAGTTCCGGCCTTAGAGATTCTATGCTGTCACTAATGTTTTTCTTCAACCTAGCAATTGCCTGGATAATTGTTATGCTGAATTCAGTTTCTGCACACTGTTTATGTCCATATCCAATAGTTCTGAGGGAGAAGACTCAGTCTCTGGGTTTTTTCCTCTGTTGGGTGTTCCTCCTCCTAGTCATTCTTATGAGAAGCGGTTGAGGGAATATATAGCTGAATATATCAACCACAATCCAGGCAGGGTGCACCTTCTCCACTGCTGTCTTCTGCCCCCGTAGAGATCCCGAAGTGTATAATCTTACATCTCAGGCTGATTTCATGGGTTTTCGGAGTGTTCTGGTAGATATTTAGCTCACTTTAGGGGACCGGTTGAAATAGGGTCTCCTACTTCTCTGCCATCTTGCCCCTCTTCCTCAACATACTGATTCCAAAGAGCACGTGTCCCCCAATGTTATAGAAGCAATATCCACAGTACCCAAAATTTGGTAAGAGCCCAGATGTCCATTGGCAGATGACCTGATAAAGATGTGATATATATATAAAGAAGATGTGATATATATATATAAATTATAATTATATTAATTTATATAATAATTATTTTATTACATATTAATATGTAATTTATATAATGTATATTTATCTATATAATAATATATTTATATATTATATATCATTTATATCATAATATATATTGCAAAATATATATAATAATATATATACATAATAAGACAGATTAATGGATAAAGAAAATGTGAGAGATATATATGTAGGATATATATATCATAATATATTTATATACATATTATATATCATTTATATCAGTGTAATATATTGTAAAATATATAATAATATATATACATAATAAGACAGATTAATGGATAAAGAAGATGTGAGATATATAAATATATATATCTATATCTATGATGTGATTTATATATATAAAGAAGATGTCACATGCACACAGACATACACCATCAAATATTACTTAGCCATCCAAAAGAATGAAATCTTGCCATTTGCACCCATGTGGATGGAACTAGAGGGTATTATGTTAAGCCAAATAAGTCAATCAAAAGTTAAAAGAAGTCATGAACACTAAACCAGCCCTACAAGAAAAGTTAAGGGGGATTTTGTGAGTGTAAAACATACAAACAAAACATAAGTAAGAGTAAGGAAAATAGGAAGCATAAGAGAAAAAAATAAATATATCTGTAAAAATCAGTCAAGAAAAACACAAAACAAAGAGATATAAAATGGCATACTAAAAATTTGAAATGTGGAGGGGAGAGGAGTAAAGAATGAATTAATCATTAAGCAAACATCTGCTTGATATAGACTGCTACATGAAGAAGATGTTATATACAAAATGAATGGTAACCACAAATCAAAAAATAGTAACAGATACGAAAAAAAAAAATAAACAGTAAGGAACCCATGTATATCACTAAAGAAAAAAAGAAACCAGGAAAGAGAAAAAGAAGAAGAAAGGATCAGAAAAAAAGCTGCAAAAAAAAGTAACACAAAAGAAGTAACAAAATGGCAAAAAGTACACATCTATCAATAATTACTTTGGTTGTAAATGGACTAAATGATCTCCAATCAAAAGACTCAGAGTGTTGGAATGAATACAAACAACCCAGATCCATCCATACACTGCCTATAAGAGCTTCATTTCAGACCTAAAGACACCTGCACATTGAAAGTGAGGGGATGGAGAAATATTTATCATACAAATGAAGTCAAAAGAAAGACAGAGTAGCAACAGTTATATCAAACAAAATCGACTTTAAATCAAAGTCTGTAAAAAGAGACAGAAGGTCACTATATAATAATAAAGGGGACAATCCCAAAAGAGGATAAAACAATTGTAAATATTTATGCACCTTACCTAGGAGCACACAAATACATAAGCTGTGAATAAAAAACATAAAGGAACTAATCAACAGTAATACACTAACAATATGGGACTTTTACACCACACTGACATTGATGGACAAGTCATCCAAAAAGAAAATCAACAAGGAAACAGAGGCTTTAAATGACACACTGGATGAGATGAATTTAACAAATATATTCAGAACATTCCATCCTAAAACAGCAGAATACACATTCTTTTGAAGTGCGCACAGAATATTCTCCAGAATAGATCACATATTAACCCATAAAACAAACCTCAGCAAATTCAAAAATACTGAAGTTATACCATGCATCTTTTCTGACCACAGAATTATGAAATGAGAAGCAAACCACAAGAACAAATCTGAAAAGACCACAAATATATAAAGATTAAATAACCTGTTATTTGGGGCACCTGGGTGGTTCAATCGGTTAAGTGTCTGCCTTCAGCTCAGGTCATGATCCCAGGGTCCTGGGATCAAGCCCCTATCAGGCTCCCTGCTCAGCGGGGAGTCTACTTCCTCTTTCTCTCTCTCCCTCTGCCTCTCTCCCTCTCTCTCAAATAAATAAAATCTTTAAAGAATAAATAATATGTTACTAAACAATGAATGGAATCAATGACCAAGAAATCAGAAAGTACATGGAAAAAAAATTAAAGGACAATGGTCCAAAAACATTGGGATGCAGCAAAAGATGTTCTAAGAGGGAAGTTTATAGCAATACAGGCCTAACTCAAGAAGCAAGAGAAATCTCCAGTGAACAACTTAACCTTACACCTAAAGGAGCTAGGAAAAAATACCCCAGACCAGCAGAAGGAAGGAAATCATAAAGATTAGTGTGGAAATAAATTACGTAGAAGCTAAAAAGACAATAAAACATATCAATGAAACCATGAGCTGGTTATTTGAAAGATCAACAAAGATTATAAATCTCTAGCCAAATTCATAAAAAATGACCCAAGTAAAGAAAATCACCAATGAAATATTAGATCTAACAACCAACAGTGCAGAAATATAAACATTTGTAAGTGAATATTATGAAAACTATATGCCAAAAAATTAGACATCCTAGAAGAAATGAATAAATTTCTAGACGTATGTAATCTACCAAACTGAACCAGGAAGAAACAGGAAATTTAAACAGACTGATTACAAAGAAGGAGATTGAATCATTAATCAAGAAACTCCTAACAAACAAAAGTCCAGGACCAGATGGCTACAGAGATGAATTCTACCAAATATTTAAAGAAAAGTTAATACCAGTTCTTCTCCAAGTATTCCAAAGCAATAGAAGACAAAGGAAAACTTCAAAAAATTTGTTCAATGAGGCCAGTTATCACCCTGATACCAAAACCAGAAAAAGATAGCACATAAAAAGAGAGCTACAGGCCAATATCTCTGATGAACATACAAAATACTCAGCAAAATACTAGAAAACAGAATTCGACAATACATTAAACAAAATCGCTTACCACAGTCAAGTGGGATTTATTTCCAGGATGCAAGGGTGATTCAGAATTCACAAATCAATTGAGATGATATATCACAACAATAGAGAAAGGATAAAAACCACATGATCATTTCAATAGATGCAAAAAAAAAAAAAGCATTTGACAAAGTACAACATCCATTTATGATAAAAGCCCTCAACAGATGAAGTTTAGAGGGAATACACTTCAACATAATAAAGGCCATATATGAAAAACCCACAGTGAACATCATACTCAATAGGGATAATGAGAGCTTTTTGCCTAAGATTAGAAATAAGATAAGGATGCCCACTCTCACCACTTTTATTCAACACAGTATTGGAAATCCTAGACAGAGCAATTAGAAAACAAAAATTAAAAAAAAGCACAACCAAATTAGTAAGAAGGAAGTAAATCTTTGACTATTTGTGGATGACATGATACTGTAAACAGAAACCCTAAAGAATCAACCAAAATATCCTACAACTGATAACTGTGTTCGGTAAAGTCACAGGATACAAAGTCAATGTGCAGAAACATGCTGCATACATATACATTAATAATGAAGCAGCGAAAATTGAAATTAAGAAAAGAATCCCAATTAAATTGCACCCAAAGCAATGAAATATCCAGTAATAAATAATCAAAGAGGTGATAGAACTGTACTCTGAAAACTATGAAATATTGGTGAAAGAAATTCAAGACAACACAAAGAGATGGAAAAACATTATATGGGATGTAAGAATAAGTAGTGTTAAAATATCCATACTAACCAAAGAAATATACAGATTTAAAGCAATCTCTATCAAAATACGAACAGTATTTTTCACAGATGTAGAACAAAAAATCGTAAAATTTATATGGAATCACAAAGACCTTTAAAAGTTAAAGCAACTTTGAAAAAGGAAAGCAAAGCTGGAGATATCACAATTCCAGACCTCAAGTTGTATTACAAAGTTGTAATAAACAAAACAGCATGGTACTAACAGAAAAATAGACACACAGATCAATAGGACAGAAGAGAAAACCCAGAAATGAACCCACAGTTATATGGTTAATTAATCTATGACAAATCAGGAAAGAATATCCAATAGGAAAAATACCATCTCTTCAACCAGTGGTGTTGGAAAACTGGTGAAATCTATGCAAAGAATGAATCTGGACCACTTTCTTTCACCATGCACAAAAATGAACTCAGCATTGTTTAAAGATCTAAATGTAAGACCAGAAACCATAAAAATTCTAAATGAGAGAACAGACTATAATGTATCTGACATTAGCCTAACAACTATTTTCTAGATATGTCTCCAGAGGCAAGGAAAATAAACTATTGAGACTACATCAAAATAAAAAGCTTCTTCACAGTGAAGGAAACAATCAACAAAACTAAAAAGCAATCTATGGAATGGGAGAAGATATTTGCAAATGTTATATCCAACAAAGGGACAGTACCAAAATATATAAAGAATTTATAAAACTCAACATGCAAAAAGTGAATAATCCAATTTAAAAATGGGAAAAATACATGAATGGATAATTTTCTAAAGAAGACAGACAGATGGCCAGCAGACACATGAAAAGATGGTCAGAATCATTCATCATTAGGAAAATGCAAGTCAAAACTGCAATGAGATATCACCTTACACCTGTCAGAAAGGCTAAAATCAAAAACACAAGAAAGAAGTGTTGGCAAGTATGTGGAGTAAAAGGAACACTTGGGCACTGTTGGTGGAAATGCAAACTGGTGCTGCCGCTCCAGAAAATAGTATGGAGTTTCTTGCATATGTCTGCCTGTGCACAGGTATTAATGTTTGTTGCCATAGTAATCATGTGTCTTCCTTGTGTAAGGAAGAGGTACAACTGTCACTATTTGCAGATGAAATGATACTACATGTAAAAAGAATCTTAAAAATTCCATCAAAAATCCCTTAGAATTAATAAGGCATTCAATAAAGTTATAGTATTCAAAATCGAACTTAATAAAAGTAAAAAAATTAATATACCCAAATCTGTTGCATTTCTATATATTAATAACAAACCATTAAAATCATAAATGAAGAAAATAATTGCATTTACAATTGTATCAAAAATACTAAAATACCAAGAAATAAATTTAACCAAGGTGGTGAAATTTCAGCACTTTGAAAACTAAGACACATTGGTGAAAGAAATTGAAAAAAACACAAACAGAAAGATACAACATGCATATGGATTGAAAGAATTAATATTGTTAAAATGCTCATGCTACCCAAAGCAATCTACAGATTCAGTGGAATATCAACCAAAATACCAATGGTATTTTCACACAACCAGAACAAATAATACTAAAATATGAAATAACAACAAAATATCCTTAATACTCAAAGCAATCTTGAGAAAGAAAAACAAAGCTGTAGGTATCACAATCTAAGATTTCAAACTATGCTACAAAGCTCTGCTAATCTAAATAGTGTAATACTGGCACAAAAATAAACACATAAATCAATGAAACAGAATAGAAAGTCCAGAAGTAAACCCACACCTATATGGTCAATTGATCCACAACAAAGGAGGTAAGAATAAGTACTGGGGAAGACAGTCTTTTCAACAAATGGTGCTGGAAAAACTGGATAGCTACATGCAAAAGGATGAAACTGAGCAACTCTGTTGCACCACGCACAAAATTAAAATCAAAATAGATTAAAGACTTAAGTATGAGACCTGAATCCATAAAACATCTAGAACAAAACATAAGCAGTAATGTCTTGGACACTGGCCTGAGCGATGTTTTTCTAGATATATCACCTCAGGTAAGGGAAACAAAAGCAAAAATAAACTATTAGGACTATATCAAAAAGAAAATTTTTCAACAGTGAAGGAAACCATCAACGAAATGAAAAAGCAACCTAGAGAATGGGTGCAGATATATACCTAAAACATATATAGAACTGATACAACTCAACACCCAAAAAACAAATAATCAAATTTAAAAATGGGCAGAGCACATGGCAGACATTTTGTCAGTGAAGACATAGGGATAGCCAACAGACATTTGAAAAGATACTCAACAATACTAATCATCGGGTAAATACAAACAAAAATGACAATGAGATATTCCCTTACACCTATTAGAAAGCTAGAATCAAAAAGACAACAAATAACAAGTGTTGTCAAATATGTGGACAAAAAGGACTCTCGTGCATTGTTGGTACAATGCAAAATGGTGTAGCCACTATGGAGAAACGTACAGAAACTTCTCAAGAAATTAAAAAAATAGAAATGCCATATGATCCAGTAATTCCACTACCAGGTATTTACCTGCCAGAATGAAAACAGTAATTAAAGAATACATATGCACCCTATGTTGACTGAAGCATTATTTACAATAACCAATCTATGGAAGCAACCCAAGTGTCCATCTATAGATAAATAGATAAAGAAGATGTAGTATATATATACAATAGACCATTACTTAGCCATAAAAAATGAAATATTACCATTTGCAACAAAATCCATGGATTTAGTGGGTATAATGCTAAGTAAAATAAGTCAGACAGCAAATAACACACGAATTCACTTATGTGTGGGATCTAAAACACAAAACATGATGAGCTTGGGATGATGGCACAATAGGAGGACCCTGAGCTCACCTCATCCCACGTCTACAACTAGATATTATCCTTATCCAAGTCAATAAACCAGAGAGTGATCAAAGACTGGGAGATAGTTGACATGCAGTTCAATACTGGTTTTAGGAGTAGAGTTCAGTGGTTTATCACTTAAATAAGCACCTAATGCTCATCATGACAAGTGCTCTCCTTAATACCCATCACCTATCTATCCCATCCCCAACCCACCTCCCTCTATCAACCCCCAATTTGTTCTCTATACTTGAGTTTTTCAGGATTTGTTTCCCTCTCTCTCTCTCTTTTTGCTCCTTCCCATATGTTCATCCATTTTGTTTCATAAATTCCACATATAAGTGAAATCCTATGGTATTCATCTTTCTCCAATTGACTTATTTCACTTAGCATGATACACTCTAGTTCCATCCATGTTGTAAATGGCAAGATTTCATTCTTTTTGAAGGCTTAGTAGTATTCCATTGTGTATGTGTGTGTGTGTGTGTGTGTGTGTGTGTGTGTGTATACATTTATATACCACTTCTTCTTAATCCATTCATTAGTCAATGGGCATTTGGATTTTTTCCATAGATTGGCTATTGTTGATAATGCTGCTCTAAACATTAGGGTGCATGTATTCCTTCAAATGTGTATTTTTTATCCTTTGGGTAAATACCTAGCAGTGCAATTGCTGAATCGTAGGGTAGTTCTATTTTACCCTTTTGAGCAACTGTCATAGTGTTCTCTAGAGTGGCTGCACCAGTTTGCATTCTCACCAACTGCGCAAGAGGGTCCCCTTTCTCCAAATCCTCCCCTAAACCCATTGGCTCCTGTGTTGTTAATTTTAGCTTTTCTGACAGAGGTGAGGTGGTATCTCATTGTAGTTCTGATTTGTATTTCTGTGATGATGGATGATGTTGAGCATCTTTTCATGTGTCTGTTAACCACCAGGATATCTTCTTTGGAAAAAAGTCTACTCATGTTTTCTGCCGATTTCTTAACTGGATTATTTGTTTTTTGGGATATTGAGTTTGATAACATCTTTATAGATTTTATCTATTTATTTATTTATTTATTTATTTATTTATTTCAGTGTTCCAAGATTCATAATTTATGCACCACACCCAGTGCTCCATGCAATATGTACCCTCCTTAATACCCACTACCAGGATCACCCATTCCCCACCCTTCTAAAACCCTCAGTTCAATTTTCAGAGTCCATAGTCTCTCATGCTTCATCTCCCCCTCCAATATCCCCCAATTCACTTTTCCTTTCCTTCTCCTAATGTCCTCCATGTTTTTCCTTATGTTCCACAAGTAAGTGAAACCATATGATAATTGACTTTCTCTGCTTGACTTATTTCACTCAGTATAATCTCCTCCAGTCCCATCCATGTTGATACAAAAGTTGAGTATTCATCCTTTCTGATGGCTGAGTAATATTCCATTGTATATATGGACCACATCTTCTTTATCTATTCATCTGTTGAAGGACGTCACGACTCTTTCCAGTTTGGCAATTGTGGCCATTGCTGCTATGAACATTGGGGTACATATGGCCCTTCTTTTCACTACATCTGTATCTTTGGGGTAAATACCCAGTAGTGCAATTGAAGGGTTATAGGGTAGCTCTTTTTTTAATTTCTTAAGGAATTTCCCCACTGTTTTCCAAAGTGACTGCACCAACTTGCCTTCCCATCAACAGTGTAAGAGGGTTCCCCTTTCTCCACATCTTCTCCAACACTTGTTTCCTGTCCTGTTGATTTTGGCCATTCTAAGTGGTGTAAGGTGGTGTCTCAATGTGGTTTTGATTTGAATCTCCCTGATGGCTAACAATGATGAAGGGAGGGGGGTGGGGAGATGGGCGAGCCTGACGGTGGGTATTAAGGAGGGCACGTATTGCATGGAGCACTGGATGTGGTGCATAAACAATGAATCTTGGAACACTGAAAAAAATAAAATTAAATTAAGATGTTAAAAGAACACCAAACAAACAAACAAAAAAGAAATAAGTCAGAGAAAGAAAAATACCATATGATTTCACTTATATGTGGAACTCAAGAAACAAGACAGATGAACACAGGGAAATGGAAGGAAAAATAAAATGAAAATTGAGAGGGAAGCAATCCATAAAAGACTTTGAACTATAGGGAACAAACTGAGGGTTGCTGGAGGGGAAGTTGGTAGGGTTAAGATATAAGTAGATGTTGTGCTTTAAGGAGGGCGTTTGCTGTAATGAGCACTGGATGTTATATGCAAATGATGAACCGCTAAATTCTACCTTTGAAACTAATAAGAAAAAACAGGAAAAAAGAAAAAAAAAAAACCCTGCTAATTAACATGCAAGGAAATCTTAATATATCCCTAAAGAAAATCACAAAACATGAAATAAAGCAAGATAAGAAAGGATCAGAGAAAATATCCAGAAATAACCACAAAATAAGTAATAAAATGGTAATAAATGCATATTACTTTGAATTCAAATGGATTAAGTGTTTCAATCAAAAGACAAAAGGTGTCAGAGGGATTAAAAGGGATTAAAAAGGAAGATCCATTTATATCCTGTCTAAAAGAGACTAATTTTTGACATAAAGACACCTGCAGTTTGAAAACTAGGGGAAGGAGAAATATTTATCATGCAAATGAATGTCAAAAGAATGCTGGAGTACCAATATTTATATTAGACCTACTTGATTTTAAACCAAAGACTGCAACATGAGTTGAAAAAGGACACTATATTGTAATAAAGGGGCTATCAAACAAGAAGACTCAACAACTATATTTATGCACACAACATACCCCTTCTTTCAACATTCTATTTCCTTGCACTGGCCTTTTCACACCACTCCTACTCTCCTGGTAGTTTTTATGCTTTCACTTCCAGTATCCCAGCTCCATCTAAGATACCCATTGCCTCTTGCTACCATGTTTGCTTTAACTCACTAAGAGCTAGAATGTCCTTTCTTTCATACCTATTGAGAAAATGAAAATAATAATTTGAATTGTAAACTCTGCCCTGCCATTTATTGAGCTGGGAGAACAGAAACAGATAAATCTAGCTGCAAAGTTAACAGGAAATTTCTCCCAAGGACATGCTGCAGCTAAAAATTTCCTAACAACTCCTTTTTGAATGACTACTCTTACTTATTCACTGAGCAACATAGTTCTCTAAAATCACATACTATCAAATACTTCGTTGTTTTGAATTAAATGAATAAAATGAAATATCCCACACTTGCCTGGATGAACTGGGTCATTTTTACTCAGAGAAACATTTGATTTACAAACCAAGTTCAGAGCTTCAGATAAGGTTTTTTCCTTCCACGTCTATTTTAATTTTATTTGATCCAAGAAAACAGAACCCTGGTTCCATTTTTGCAGTCTAGGCCAGATGGTGATCCCTTTACACGGAGCTCTCCCTTGCTTTGAGCCTAAGAAATCATCACTTCTTGTCTTATCTCTGCTACGCAATGCCTGGGCCCTCAATTTTAAAGACAGGGTAAAAGCAGCTTAACAGCTGATATTTTGAGTCATATAGAGATTCCTGTACTCACATTTATGGTGCCTGGCCTTAGGTAGCTCAAAAACCAAAAGTGTAACACTGAGCCTACACAAGTTCTATCCACTTGGCTTGGCTTTCTCACAGCATGGCAGCCTCAAGGTAGTTGAAATTCTTATCTGATGGCTCAGTGCTCCAAGTAGGAGTGTTCCATCTAGCACAGCAGAAGTTGATGGCTTTTTATAACAGCGTCAAAAGTCACACAGTATCATTTGGTATGTCTATAATTAATTTTCTGAAGAAACTCCATACTGTTTTCATACAGTGGCTTTACCAATTGACATCCCCCAATATCACACGAGTGTTGTCTTTTCTCCACATCCTCACCAACACTGTTATGTCCTGTCTTTTCGATGTTACCATTCTGACAGGTGTAAGGTGTAGTCTTGATTTTCATTTCTCTGATGATTAGTGATGTTAATATCTTTTCAAGTGGCTGTTGGACATATGTATGTTTTCTGTGGAAAAATGTCTATTCACGTTCTCTACCAATTTTAATTGAATTTGTCTCTGTGTGTGTTGAGTTGTATGTCAACCCCTTATCAGATACATCATATGAAAATATCTTCTCCCATTCAGTAGGTTGCCTTTTAGTTTACTACATCATAATTTATGGTGGCCAAGATATGGAAGCAAACTAAATGTCCAGCAATACATGAATGGATAAAGATGTGGAATAATATTCAGCCATTAAATGGATGGTATCTTGCCATTTTCAACACATAGATGGACCAAATGAAATACGTCAGAAAGACGTATTTCAGAAAGAACAAATACTGTGATTTCACTCTTATATGCAATCTAAAAAAAAAAGAGCAAATTATTTTTCTCTGTCTGTTGAAATAATCATTTTGTTCTTATAATTTCTTTCATTAATGTAAGAATATGTTAGGGCATATTGGTTAAGTGTCTGCCTCTGGCTCATGTCATGATCCCAGGGTCCTGGGATAGAGCCCCACATTGGGATCCCTGCTTGGGGTGGGGGAGTCTGCTTCTCTCTTTGCTCCTCCTCCTGGCTTCTTCTCTCTCTCAAATAAATAAAATCTTTAAAGAAATGTTATCTCTCATGTTAGTTGATTTTTGAACATTACTACCTTTGTAACCCAGAAATAAATCCTACTTAATCTTGGAGAATGATGTTTTATAATGTGTTGCTGGATTCAATTTGCTAGTATTCTACTGAGAATTTTTGCACCTGTGTTCATCAGGGACATTGGCCTGGCATAGTTCTCTTTTTGGTGGAGTCTTTATCTGGTTTTTGTATCAGGGTAATATTGGCCTTATAGAATGAATTTGGATGTTCTCCTTCATTTTCTGTTTTTTGGAATAGTTTGAGAAGAATAGGTATTAACACTCCCTTACATGTTGGTAGCATTCACCTGTGACTCCATCTGGCCCTGGACTTTTGTCTGTTGTGAGATTTTTTATTACTGATTCAATTTCATTGCTATATATCAGTGATTTAAATTTTTCTATTTCTTCCTGTTTCAGCTTTTGTAGTTTATATGTTTCTAAGAATTTATCCATTTCTTCCAGGTTTTTTTAGTTTTTTGGCACAATTTGTTCCTTTATGTTTGTTATTGTTGTATATATGGGAGTGTTCCTATGTTGATCCATTCTCTAGAATTTTCAAACCTTAAATTGTCACTTTGCTTTTATGTGTAATTTTCTGATGTGTAATTTTCTATGATGTGTAATTTTCTATGACTTGGCTAATCCTTTTTGCCAAAGAAAACAATAGATGCCATGAAAGAGGACAAAATGAGAAGAAAATTGAAAGACAAAATTTTGGCTTTTGTAGGTTAATATCTATCATCTTCAATTTAGAACTGGTCTTTTCCCTAGGGACCTTAGAAAGATGGTGGAAATTCATTCATAGCTGACTACTCAAACATTAAAGGAGATAAGGAGATAGGAATCTCTATCCTGGAATTCTAGTCTTGGTTTTAACCTTAAGATTTTGGACAGATTGTTAACCTTCCTAAGCTTCAGTTTGATAATCTCCAAATGGAGTGTGATTTGTCTGACCAACTTTAAGGGGTTGTTGTCTGTCTTAAACAGGATAATGCATGTGACATCCCCCAGAAAAGTCTATGTGTAGTTATTGTCATTCCTTCCAGTAGTGGATACACATCTACTCTCCTCTATTTCAGAATAAACAACATTATACATATATATATAATACAATTAGAAATTATAATATATATAAATTATAATTATATATAAATTATGTATATATAAATTATAATTATAATATATATTTCTCCTAATTAATAGCCAATAACTCATCTTCGTACCTTTATGGTATATTTTCATTCAGATTATCTCTTTGGAGTTAGTTTGACACCACTATACTCATACCCAATTTTGGAGGCAAAAACAGTCATAACATGTCAGTAGGCATTGTGGATAGATGGAAACACTTTGTTTATTTATTCATTTATTTTTAAGTTTTAGACATACACATAATCTCAAAATGGATGAAAGACCTCAATGGGAGACAGTAATCCATCAGAATCTTAGAGGAGAACACAGGCAGGAACCTCTTTGAACTTGGCCACAGCAACTTCTTGCTAGACACATCTCCAAAGGCAAGAGAAACAAAAGCAAAAATGAACTATTGGGAGTTCATCAAGATAAAAAGCTTTTGCAGAGCAAAGGAAACAATAAAAAAAAAACCTAAAAGGACCTATGGAATGGTAAAAAATATTTGCGAATGTTTTATCAGATGAAGGCTAGTATCCAAACTCCATAAATAACTTCTTTGGAGAAATGTCTGTTCATGTCTTTGCCCATTTCTTCAACAGATTTGTTTTGTTTTTTTTTTTTTACTTTATGGGTGTTGAGTTTGATAAGTTCTTTATAGACTTTGGATGTTACCCTTTATCTGAAACGTCATTTGCAAATATCTTCTCCTATTTCATTGGTTGCCTTTTAGTTTTGTTGATTGTTTCCTTTCATGTGTAGTTGCTTTTTATCTTGATGAAGTCACAATAGTTCACTTTTGCTTTTGTTTTCCTTGCATCCAGAGAAATATCTATTAAGAAGTTGCTATGGCTGAGGTCAAAGAAGTTGCTGCCTGTGTTCTCCTCTAGGATTTTGATGGATTCCTGTGTCACATTTAGGACTTTCATCCATTTTGAATTTGTTTTTGTGTACAGTTTCATTCTTCTGCTTTTTGAGGAAGGCCTGTATTGCTATATACTTGCATCTTAGGACCACATTTGCTGCATCCCAAAGGTTTTGCACTGTCTTGTTTTCATTTTCACTTGCTTCCATGTGTTTTTTTTTAAAATTCTTCTTTAATTTCCTGGTTAACCCATTCAGTCTTTGTAGGATGTTCTTTAACCTCCATGTATTTGTGGTTGCAATGTTGTTTCTAAATTAAGGCTTCATCTAAAGGAGGGCTGGAAGTTTATGTCTAGGTGCCAAAGCATACATTAATTAAATTTGTTGAAGGGAGATTTTTGTCTAATTTTTGGCAGCCATGAATACCATGTTGGCTGAGAGAAGCTTCCAAGTCAAAGCATAGATTATAGAATCCCAGCAACCTCTAGAGTGGAGTACTTGCCTTAGGGTTATTTCCTTAAGTACCATGGACCAAATTTCAATCATCAAAGCCAGCCAGCAAAATCTTGTGAAGTTGGTGAAGTCAATTTTCAAAATTCCAGACTCCTTTTGTGCTGCTTCTAACTGCTACTTCTCCACTCCCCTTCCCCATCAGGTACCTAAACATGGAAATATACACATACTCTCAGATTCTGTAGATAAGTTACTATGTATTTTGCATTTTGGGGGGTGAATATATGTTTATAGAAGATCAGACATCCTTGCAATTGTGCGGGAGAGGCTTGGGGTCTTTCTAGAACCCATCCCCCCATTGGCATTACCTAAATACGACTATTTCTTTGGCTTTTACAATATTCCTGGTACTGTGTCAAGTGCTTCCTGTAAAATGTCCCAATTTGTCATCCAACAACTTATGAGGAAGGCACTACTGTAAATCCCCATTTCATAGATGATAAAACAGAAGCCTGAAGAAATTCAGGTACCACCAAAATACTAGCCAATAGGATCTAACAGTACATTAAAAGGATTAGTCACCACCACCAAGTGGGGTTTATTCCTGGGCTTCAAGATTGGTTAAACACTGCAAATCAATGTTATACAATACATTAATAAAAGAAAGGACAAGAACCATATGATACTCTCAATAGATGCAGGAAAAGCATTTGACAAAGTACAACATCCTTCCTTGATCAAAACTCTTCACAGTGTAGGGATAGAGGGTACGTACCTCAATATCATAAAAGTGATCTATGAAAAACCCACAGAGAATATCATTCTCAACGGGGAAAACCTGAGAGCTTTTCCCCTAAGGTCAGGAACACGGAAGGGATGTCCACTATCACCACTGCTATTCAACATAGTACTAAAAGCCCTAGCCTCAGCAATCAGACAACAAAAGGAAATAAAAGGCATCCGAATTGGCAAAAAAGTCAAACTCTCACTCTTTGCAGATGATATGATACTTTAGGTGGAAAACCCAAAAGACTCCACTCCAAAACTGCTAGAACTCATACAGGAATTCAGTAGTGTCAGGATATAAAATAAATGCACAGAAATAATTTGCATTTCTATACATCAATACCACAGAAGAAAGAGAAACTAAGGAGTCAACTTGATTTGCAACTACACACAAAACCATAAGATACCTAGGAATAAACCTAACCAAAGAGGCAAAGAATCTGTACTCAGAAAACTATAGAATATTCATGGAAGAAATTGAGGAAGACACAAGGAAATAGAAAAATGTTCCATGCTCATGGATTGGAAAAACAAATATTGTGAAAATGTCTATGCTACCTAGAGCAATCTACACATTTAAAACAATCCCTATCAAAATACCATCAACTTTTTTCACAGAAATGGAACAAATAATCCTAAAATTTGTAAGGAACCAGAAAAGACCCCAAATAGAGGAATGCTGAAAAAGAAAACCAAAGCTGGCAGCATCACAACTTCAGACTTCAAGCTCTATTGCAAAGCTGTAATCATCAAGACAGCATGGTACTGGCACAAAAACAGGTCCATAGATCAATGGAACAGAATAGAGAGCCCAGAAATGGACCCTCAACTCCATGGTCAACTAATCTTCAACAAAGCAGGAAAGAATGTCCAATGGAAAAAAGACAGTCTTTTCAACAAATGGTATTGGGAAAATTGGACGGCCACATGCAGAAGAATGAAACTGGACCATTTCCTTACACTGCACACAAAAATAGACTCAAAATGGATGAAATACCTCAATGTGAGACAGGAATCCATCAAAATCCTTGAGGAAAACACAGGCAGCAACCTCTTCAACCTCAGCTGCACAACTCTTTTCTAGAAATGTCACCAGAGGCAAGGGAAGCTAGGGCAAAAGTGAACTTTTGGGACTTCATCAAGATAAAAAGCTTTTTCAAAGCAAATGAAACAGACAACAAAACCAAAACACGACCGACAGAATGGGAGAAGATATTTGCAAATGACATCTCAGATAAAGGGCTAGTATCCAAAATCTATAAAGAACTTCTCAAACTCAACACCCAAAGAACAAATAATCCAGTCAAGAAATGGGCAGAAGACATGAACAGGCATTTCTGCAAAGAAGACATCCAAATGGCCAACAGACACATGAAAATGTACTCAACATTACTCAGTATCAGGGAAATACAAATCAAAACCACAGTGAGATACCACCTCACATGGGTCAGAACTGCTAAAATTCACAGGTCAGGAAACAACAGATGTTGGTGAGGAGGCAGTGAAAGGAGGACCCTCCCACACTGTTTGTGGGAATGCAAGCTGGTGCAGCCGCTCTGGAAAACAGTATGGAGGTTCCTCAAAAAGCCAAAAATAGAACTACCCTAGGACCCAGCAACTGCAGTACTGGGTATTTACCTTAAAGATACAAAGGTAGTGATCCGAAGGGGCATGTGCACCACAGTATTTATAGCAGCAATGTCCATGATAGCTAAACTATGCAAAAAGCCTAGATGTCCATCAACAGATGAATGGATAAAGAACACATGGTATATATGTACACTAGAATATTATGCAGCCATCAGAAAATGAAATATTCCCATTTGCAAAGACGTGGATGGAACTAGAGGGTATTATGCTAAGCGAAATAAGTCAATCAGAGAAAGACAATTATCATATGATCTCACTAATATGAAGAATTTGAGAAAAAAGACAGAGAATCATAGTGGAAGGAAAGCAAAAATGAAACAAGAGGAAACCAGAGAGGGAGAAAAAAACATGAGACTCTTAATCTCAGGAAACAAACTGAGGGTTGCTGGAGGGTGGGAGTGATGGGGTGGCTGGGTGACGGACATTGGAGAGGGTATGTGTTATGATGAGGGCTGTGAATTGTACAAGACTGATGAATCACAGACCTGTACCCCTGAAACAAATAATACATTATATGTTAATCTAAAAAAAAGAAATTCAGGTACCATGATTATGTTCACGTGGTTAATAAATGGTTGAGATAGTATTGGACCAAAAGGTGAAACTTTACATTAAGCAATCTCCCTCAGAATTTAGTAATGATCTATCTCATCTAACCATAAGGCTAATGTCACAGCAGAGTGACATCGAAAGGCTGATTATATTGTGTAAAAGTGGTAAGAGTGGACATCCTTGTCTTGTTCCTGATCTAAGGGGAAAAGCTCTCCAAGTTTTTCATGTGGAAAACAGTATGGAGATTCTTCACAAAATTAAAAATAGAATTACCATATGATCCAGTAATTCCGCTACTGGTATTTACCCAAAGAAAACAAAAACACTAATTCAAAAAGATACATGCTCCCCTATGTTTATTGCAGCATTATTTACAATAGCTAGTGTATGGAAGCAACCTAAGTTTCCACTGATGAATGTATAGGGAAGATGAAGCATATATATACACAATGGAATATTACTTGACCATAAAAAATGAAATCTTGCCATTTGCAACAACATGGATGAATCTAGTGGGTGTAATATTAAGTGAAATGTCAGAGAAAGACAAATGCCATATGATTTCATTCGTATGTGAAACTTAAGAAACAAAACAAAACAAACAAAGGAAAAAGAGACAAACAAAAACCAGACTCTTAATTATTGGAAACAAACAGGTGGTTGCCAGAGAGGAAGTGGATTGGGGGATGGGTTAATTAGGTTAAGAGAATTAAGAGTACACTGATCATGACAAGCGCTGAGTAATGTATAGAATTGTTGAATCAATATATTGTGTACCTCAAACTAATATAATACTGTATGTTAATTATACTGGAATTAACAGAATGACTATACCCAAAGCAAAGAGTTGTCTTACCTTAGGACCTTCTAAGATAGCAGGATTGTCAACTAGCTACCTGCACAGAACAAGGATGACTTCTGCAGGATAAACAGTAAATATGTCGACTTCACACAAGCTAATATTGTATGTATCCACATGGGAAGAGACCAGGTTTATCTGGCAAAATTCACTTATTGAACAAATATTTATTGTGTTTGCTATGTATTAGTTTACAGTTTTAGGTGTTGAGGAAATAGGAGGGAACAAAACACATAAAATCCCTTTCTTCATGGACTATGCACTCTTGAGAGCAGATATAGACACTAACAAATTGAATTAAATTATACAGGATGTTGGCAGGTTGTAAGTGCCATGCCAACTAAAACAGAATATGGGGAATGGGAACATGAGTGGAGGTGTGTAATTATAAACAGAATGGTCAACCACATCTCACTGAGAAAATAACACTTAGCAAAATGATGGAGCAAGTGCTTGATGTAGTGAGAAAATACTGTAAATAATAAATGTGAATTATTATTATTGTGGTTATTATTGTTATGTACCACACCAATTTTCATTTTTAAAACAGTTTATCTTCTTCAAAAATCTTTTACATCTTTTATCCCGTTAGATCATCATAAAATCCCTGTAATGTTGTAGGCACAAGCAGTAGCCCTGTTCAAGCAAGAAGAAAACTGAAGTCTTAGATAAAATAAGATAGTTAAGTCGCACAGTGAGCCAATGGTGGAGTCAGAGAAAAGATTAAAGACTCTGATTCAAAGTTCAGTATACTTACTAATCTAAGTACTGCACTTTTTAGGTCTGACCTTTTCCAATGGAGTGTGCTGAACTCAAAATTAATGTCTAGTTGTTTAAGTAAATTTATTTATTTACTGGACACACATGGAAACTGAAGAACAGAAAAGCTCAGTCATGAATTTCTTCTAAACCAATAAAATTAGAAATCTAGTTTCAAAAGTTTTAAGTAAATATAGAGGTCATGTAGCCAACACCTTAGTTTTACAGATGAGGAAATTGTACACAAATAGGAAGCGTGACCTGCCCAGATACACGGGGAGATAGGAGCAAATTTGAGACCAGAGCTCAGTCTTCTGAGTCCCCAGATAGTACTCATTCAACTATCATAAGGAATACCTCAATTATCTTTCTTAGATTCAGCATTTAGGGACATTATCTCTGCTGCAGGCTAGTAGATGCAATTTCAAGACCCCAAACCCTCATAATGGAAGTTAGCTTAATGTATGATGCTGAGGGCTGGGAAGACCTTCTTTAGCACCAATATATATTCATATTTAGAACCTAAAAATCCTTACAGAGACCACCTTATACAAATAATTGCTGAAAGAATCTGATTTGATATTTACCTTGATTCTATATTGGTTAAGAGTGCTAAACTAAGGGGTGCATGGGGAGCTCAGTCGGTTAAGCATCTACCTTCAGCTCAGATCATGATGGGGTCAAGTCCCACATCAGACTCCCTGCCTAGTGGGAAGTCTTTTTCTCCCTCTACCCCTCCCCCCTCTTGTGCTCTCTCTCTCTCTCTTTTGTGCTCTCTCTCTCAAATACATATTTTTTTTTTAAAAAGAGTGCTAAACTAAGTATCTCTTCTAAGAGCTTTCAACAGGTCTTTAGAAAGTGCTTATCATGTGCCTAGCACAGTGCGGAGACTTGAAAATATAAGACATACATTGAGCCTTAATATTTGATCTGCTTCTGTCCAGAGATGTGATTTTGATCAAATTCTTAGCCCTCACTGGGTTATTATTCTCTGTTGTCCCTTCCAGTTGTAATATTTCATGAGTCTATTAATCTCAAGCTGTACATACTCTAAACTAAACTCTTGATCTCCCCCCACCTCCAAATTTGCTCTATTCACAGACTTTGCTATCTTAGTTGATGGAACCTCCATCTTCTAGTTGCTCAGAACGAAGACATTGGAGTCATCTTTTATTGTTTTCAGAAAATCATGTTAGCTCTGCTTTCGAAGTATGTATAGAGTCCAGTGCTTCTCACCAGTTTCATTACTACCACCCTAGTTAATTATCTCAGGCTTGTATTACTAGAATATTCTAACTGGTTTTCTGATGCTCTACTTGCTCTCCTTAAGTCTATTCTTACAGCAACAAGAGAGACTTGTTAAAATAGAAATAAAATGACTTTCAATTTCAGAATAAAAAACAAAATCCTGATAACAACCTCTAAATCCCTGGATTTAATCCCTGTTACCTCTCTGACCTCATTTTCTCCTTATCTCTCTGACTTGCTACTCTCTCCCTGCTCAATTTATTCTCGCCAAAAGGTTTCATTGTTTCTTGAACACATCAAGCTAGTTTGAATCTCAAGGTATTTGCACTAGCTGTTTTCTCTGATTTAAACCCTTGCCCCAGAATGTGGTCCCCAGATCAGCAACATCGGTGTCACTTAAGAAGTTATTAGAAATGTAAATTGTCCAGAACCATCAGAGACCAACTGAATCAAAAAACTCTGGAGATGAGATCCAGCAATGTGTATTTTAGCAGGCCCCCCAGCTGGTTCTTCTGCAAGCTCAAGTTGGAAACTGCCGGTATAGACTTACCATTTAATATAAAAGGCTAATTTAACCTTTTCAAACTGCATTAATAATAAAGAATTCTTACTTTCTCCCACTCCATTTATTAGCATAATAACACTATTATAATAACATGAGTTTGTTTTAGGTCATAGCTTAATTTTTTAAGGACCTGAGCTTGTAAGATCAATTAGTGATTTTTGACAAGACTGGTCTTTACTGCAATTTTTATTCAGATATTATTTTGTTTACCCTTAGTAAGTTGTCCTTGTGCTTTCCATCTTTGTGTGTTTTGCTCAGGCTGCTCCTGTCCCTTCATACGCTATACTCACCTCCTCCTATTCAACTCCTGCCCAACCCTCAAGACCTACTTCAAATCCTACCTCTTTTTGGAAACCTATCCTAAATAATGCAGTTCAGAAGAGTCACATTTGTTTTTCTATTCTGAATTCTTTTTTTATTATGTTCAATTAGTCAACATATAGTACACCATTAGTTTTTGATGTAGTGTTCAATGATTCATTAGTTGCATATAACATACAGTGCTCATGAATTCTTGTAGCAATTAACATCTTCACTTTACCTAATAATTCTAAGAACATTTTCCATTTTTCTCTCTCTTTTTTTGTAATTACTTGAGAGCTGGGTTCATGTTTTATACGTCATATATCTTGTACAATGCTCTAAATGTACTGACTGGGGATGTAGATGTACTACTAGACGTTAAATATATTAACTATTTTGTGGAACAGCAATCCCAGATATGTCATGACTAACGTCATCTCAACCAAACATCTGGATCTTAGACCTTCTTGGGAGCCACTTCATCCCAGCACTAAAATACCAAAGTTTATTAAAAGGGAATTCACAAACCATCAGCAATTTTTTTTTATCTTGCTTTGGCCTATCCTAAAATACCATTTACTGAATAATTATACATTGCTGAGCTGAAAATATGCTAAAGAAAACTCTTAAGGAAAATTCAAGTAGATGTAAGTTGTATTTGGTGCCAAAGATGGGAAAGCAGGTAAAATTAATTTTTGCCAAATGTAAGAGAGCAGATTTTAATTTGGCATGAAATATTGATGACATCCAACTATCAGCATGTGGTAAGACACACATCAAGTGATAAACTGTAGCTAATTGTAGAAGACTTTTTGTTGATATAAGGTTGTAGTAAGATAGTGTTTGGTAGGAGGCAGGTTGAATCAGTGCCACCTTTTAGCGTAGTACAGGGCCAGAGACAAATCATTCTCTTGACACCTCTCTAAACATCAACATTTGGATTCTCATGAAATGAGATTGAAATGAAAATCAAGGGCAAGTGGGAAGAGGTGCAAATAGGTAGTCAAGGGGGGAATGTGACTCCATAGACAAAGGGGCACTTTTACAATTTATCCCTGAAACTAGGGGAAAGATGTTGTTATGGGATAACTCAAGTATAAAAGTACCACAGTTATTTGTTTTTGTTGTTTTTTTTTTATCATGAGCTGAGTGTAATCTTCCCTTTTCCTCTCAGGTTGTCTCTATTGCCATGCTGTCATTCCCAGAGGTCCAACAGAGTTTGCCTTAGAAAATCCAATATGAGTCTCTAACATCAGCTCCAAGGGAGTAAGGATTTAGTGGGGTCCAGAATTCTGTAGACTTCTTACCACTGAAGCACACAGTGGCATTCTGAAGCATTTTGCCTATATTCCCAATCTTGTTTTCAGTGGAATAAGATACAGTACAAACTGCAAATATTGTTCAACTGTCTGCCAATCTCTCTAACCTTCTCCAAGCATCCCTTTAATCAATCATATTCAATGAGAATGCATCTTACTGAGTGCCAAAGATGCTGTCCAGGATATTTTAGGATGAGTTTCTACACTTTTAGTAACCTGTAGAACAATATGAATTATCAAAATTTGTTGGAATTACTAAGTTTCTGTGCCATTTGCAGTCAGCAGCTCTTTGTACAGTGGTATATTGATAATATGGATGAAATTGGAAAATAAATTAAGAACACCTTGAGCCCTTGCAATTCTTGATTCCCCACATGGTGCCCTTCCTCCACCCCTAAAGACACTAAGCATCTTGAAGGTCAATTTACAGATTCATGTCAGCAAGTTATCCTTGTGAGGTTATGGCATTTCCTCATGCAGAACTGTTGATTGACATGTGTCTCTTGAAGGAGAAGTATCTTATTTCAAACAAAATACATGTCAGGTGCACATGTTGGAATAAGACATATATTAATAACTTGATTTGGTTCAATTTAACAATTGGCACAAAGAAGCCAAAAGAATGTTGAGTTGAGATGATTAATGTGATAAATCAAATCTTTAAGTGAAGAAAAAAATCATCAGCCTGATCAAAGAATTAATACACATTTGCTAAACAGATCCCAGGAGAATTTTAAAAGAGAAGCAAATGAAGACCAAAATAGTCCTATCAACAATGTCCTGGGAAGAAAAGCTATCTTCATATAAAGATGACCCGTTAAAATGGGCTAACTTAATTCACCATGTGAAACAAAGCTTCCTTTCTCATGGCACCAGCAAATTCCAAAATAGAAATAATTCTCCATAGTGAAGATATTGCTATGTGACTTGTCATTGAGTCACCTCTCAGTTTGGTTGAATGAGAGACCGTCTTTTGCTTTCCAGCAAACCCCTTTAGATTTTATTATCTATTTACTATGTTTGTATCCTTTGGATAAGCAACATAGTGATTCAAAGGAGCACGAGCACCCCAATGTTTATAGCAGCAATCCCCACAATAGCCCAAATATGAAAGAGCCAAGATGTCCATCGACAGATGAATGGATAAAGAATATTACTCAGCCTTCATAAAGAATGAAATCTTGCCATTTGCAACGATGTGGGTGGAACTAGAAGGTATTATGCTAAGTGAAATAAGTCAGAGAAAGAAAAATATCACATGATTTCACCCATATGTGGAATTTAATAAAGAAAACAAATGAGAGGAAGAAAAAATAAAATAAAATAAAAACAGAGGAAGGCAAACCACAAGAGACTTTTAACTGGAGGGAATAAATTGAAGGTTGCTGGAGGGGAGGTAGGTGGAGGGATGGGGTAATTGGGTGATGGGCATTAAGGAGGGCACTTGAAGTAATGAGCACTGGGTATTATATGCAACTGATGAATCACTGAATTCTACCTCTGAAACTAATAATAAAATATATGTTGATTAAATTGAATTTAAATAAATTAAAAAAATAAATTAATAGTTGCCCACCAGGGAGCCTGGGTGGTGCAGTGGGTTGGGCATCCAACAATTGGTTTCTGCTCAGGTCCTAATCTCGGGGTTGTGAGATCAAGCCCTGCACTGGGTTTCACATTCAGCATGGAGTCTGCTTGAGATTCTCTCTCCTTCTCCCTCTGCCCCTGCAGCTCATTCTCTCTCTCTTTCAAATAAATAAATAAATATTTTAAAAAATAAAGTACTGCTCACCATTTATGGAATAAACATTTCTACTTCATTTTAATTTCATATCATAAGAGAACAATAAAGGCATTGCAGTTATTGGTCAGGGCTGTGTTAATGCATTACATGTAACCTTAAGAATTACACTGTCAAGTCTATAGAGTCAGGGTTTCTGGACACAAGACACGAGAAGACTTTTCTGACTCTGCACTTTTTCACTTCAATGCAGTATAGAGGTTCATTTCTGTGTTATTTTATTGCTTTTTATTTTTCCAGAATGAGATGGGAAATTGTTTCTTTCCTCTTGACAGCATTAAAATTTTCATGAAACTTAACACTCATTAAAAAAATAATTGTATATATCCGTTTTGAACAATAGTCATTATAATTGGAATCTAAGGAAGGGTGGGAATGCATAAAGAGTTTTCTCTAAGTCTTTCTCTATGGCAAAGTTGCTAAAAATACTTTTTTCATTTTAATTTTTTTCATTATTTTTTTTATTATTACTCAGCCATCAGAAAGGATGAATATCTGCCATTTGCAATGACATGGATGGAACTGGAGGGAATTATGCTAAGTGAAATAAGTCAAGCAGCAAAAGACAATTATCATATGGTTTCACTGATATGTGGAACATAAGGAATAGCATGGAGGACCACATGGGAAGGGAGGGAAAACTGAATGGGAAGTAATCAGAGAGGAAGACAAACCATGAGAAACTCTGGACTCCGGGATACTTTTTATTTTAATATATGGTTCACTGGTGATGGCCTTTATAGAAAGGATCACTACATTTGAAAACAGAAGTCACAAAATGTATTTTGCTAGGTATAACAATGGTAAACTATTTTACTGCATCATTTACTCCAGTACCTAGACAAATTTAGGAAGTAGCAAAGAGATCTTGCAATCAAATCTAGAATATGCTTATTTCTCTTGTTACCAGCAGGCAGAATATCATGGAGGCAATTGTAAACTGAAATGGGCAGTGATAACTTAGTAACTAAATTTTTGTGAGGAATGAAACTAAGAAATTGTCTTGAGAATTTATTCAAGTCAGGCTTGCTGAATTCATTCTGAATACATTAAAAAGGAGTATAAAAGATCAAACAAAGTCTGAGACAAAATTAACAAAGTGTTTATTTATAAACTTGTTGCATAGGAACCCATCTGCCTCAACTTTTATTCCAGTAGAGATTCAAGGGTACTAAAAAGGAAGTAAGTTTTATAGAGTAAAAAGATGCAATAATGAGACAGTGTCTGTTTGGCAAACTTTTAAGATGTTTTTTAAATCAAAGACTTTATAATTAGTCTTCAGACACAGTTGACAATCCTGGGTTGGCTGTGAGGAAGCAAGTGAGCAGTTTGGGTCATTTCAAAAGAGAGGAGCAGAGGGTTTTCTGTGGCTAGCCTTCCCTCAAACAAATCAGGGTTAATGGGTGCTTTTTTTTTTAAATGAAAATGGTTCTTAGGAGACACTGACTACTACAGCAGGCATCACCCTATTATATGTCCATACTTCCACTATGACTGGGTCATGGCTAATACTCTGTACCAATGGCATTCCTAATGTTTTCACACTTTATGGCAAGCACAAAAACACATTCCATGAGCCTGGATAAACCAGCACATGCAGAAACATACACACATACATGTACTACTATACATTCATATGTGTGCAAACACAGACACATAAAATCTCCAACCTTGATCCCATGTGTCTGAAGATATGCTTTACAGTGAACAATTATTTAAGTTGGTTACACTGATTAAAAGACATATTGTAATGAATCCCAGGCAACAAATCATAAGATTATGTAATTCTAAAGCAAATCATATAAAAAGAAAAATCTAATGCCAAATATATCACTGCAATACAGTCTAACTTCAGAGTGTCTTTCGTAACTTGCAATGCAGATGCATTTTATTTTTGAGAGGACAGTGGTGAAAATAAAAGCAATAATTGGGTTGAAGCTCGTGGGCTAGAACTTTTGTTATATCAAAAGTGACCGAATAATTATTACTGGCTGAAGCCACTATTTTTAAGATTTTAGTAGCTATCCCTGGGTGGTTAGTGAGCACTGTGGTCAGAAGTATTATCATTAAATTAATTTTAGGGATGAAGGTGACTTTTAGTACTTACTTGCATAGTCATGCCTGGGCCTGGTCAAAACTCTACCACTGACACCATCTTCATTTTATTGATATTTTGTGTTGAACGACAATCCCTTATTTCCTCATTTATTGTGTTGAAAGATATTGGAGAGGGGCTGATGATTGTAGACCATCATAAAGAGATTTTTAAAGTTTTTTTAATTGGTCCCTAGAGACAATAAAAAAGACATCCATCTTCAATTGACATGGAAAGAGGTGAAAAAAGGAAAGAATAAAATAAGCTGCAGCAGACCACACGCCATGCCCCCACCCTTAACCTCAGGACCTAAAAACACTATTTACCTCAAGCAGTAAAGAATAGTGGTTAAGGGACTGTGTTCTAGAGCCAAAATTACCTGCATTTAATTATTGATCTGCTGCTTTATTAGACATATAATCTTGGATATTTAATTATCTGTGCCTTGGTGTCATCACTTGTAAAATGGAATATTAGCAACTCTCTCTTGGGGTTGCTGAGTATTAAGGTGAATTAATATATGTTAAACACTTGAAATCATGAATGGCAAGTAGTAATTTAAAGTAATTTAATTTTAGCTTTTACGTAATCACATACATTGCATTGGTCAAATTATAGCTAACATTTATTAAATACTTACTATATGTCAGCTCCCTCCTTAAAGGATCATTGAAGGCTAGCTGGGTCCTTTGCCCAAGACCCTTGTTCCTTTCCAGGTGGCCTATTCTACATGATTCTCTCCTTCTAAATTCTGGTAACACTTCTTCCCTAAAAATGGTGTCAGTCCTGTTACTATTTTCTTTTGGACCTCTCTCATCAGGATTTTTATGCAGTATGAGACTTTTTCAAATGTTCTGAAGATTCTTGTTACATGCTTGCTGGCACACTGAATGCAGACACCTAAAAAAAAAATACACAGAACTAAGTAGGAGCTGTTTGAACCAAAAAAGCATCTCTGAATGGGAAGAAGTCAGAGACAGAGACAAACTGAGAGAGACTTTGGACTCCAGGAAAAAAACTGAGGGTTACAGGAGGGAGGGAGGTGGGACGATGGGGTAACCAGGTGATGAGTATTAAGGAGGGCACGTGTGGTGATGAGTACTGGGTGTTAAACACAACTAATGAATCGTTGAACACTACATCAAAAACTAATGATGTACTATATGTTGCCTAATTGAACATAATAAAAAAATGCATCTCCAGACAGGCCTTAGGTTTCTAGCCTGCTTGTTTTTTTTTTTTTTTTAAACCTCCCTAATACTTACCTTCTTCAAGTCCCACCAAAAGTGTCATCTTTTCTGTGGTATATGTATACAATGAAATATTACTCAGCCATAAAAAGAATGAAATCTTGTCATTCATGTCAACATGGATGGATCTAAAGGGTATTATACTAAGTGAAATAAATAATATAGAGAAAGACAAATAACCATACGATTTAATTTGTATGTGGGATCTAAAAAACAAAACAAATTAACAAACAGACTAATAAATACAGAGACCAAACTGATTGTTGACAGAGGGTAAGGATATAGGAGAATGGGCAAATAGGTGAAGGGGACTATAAGGTAAAAACTTCCAGTTATAAAATAAGTAAGCCACAGGATGAAAAGTTCATTACCAGGAATATAGCTAATAATATTGTAATAACTTTGTATGGTGACATGATAGCTATACTTATTGTGGTGAGCATTGTATAATGTGTAAAATTGTCAAATTACTATGTTGTATAGGTAAAATTAATATAACATTGTATGTCAACTATACTTTAATTTTAAAAAAGGTCAGATAGGAGATTCCTACTTTAGGTTTAGTTAGGACATGTAAAAGATGGCTGAAATTGGTCTGAAATATTTAAATCATTAATTTTTATTTTGCAGAGTGTGCATTTTGCAAATAAATTTGCAAATGTCAATTAAACATAAGTATGATGTAAAAAAATCTCATCTTCTCTTATTAGTCTCCTTATATAAAATGCTTGATGACTGATATTTGTATAGTAATTCATTATTTCAACATTTAGTGGATGTCCCTTTTGTGTCAGATACTACAGATACTGGTAGCTCAGACATGAATAAAACATGGAACAGCTTCTGGGTATTCAATCACTTTCCCACTTTCATGGTTTTCCCTTGTCTTTCCCTGGCCAGAGCTTCAGAAAGTAAAAGGCTGGGACTAAAGGAGGTGAAAAATAATGCTAGTGGAAAATCTTCATGTTTCTAAAAGAACACCAGGATATATGGTGGTAGAAGAAGTGAAGGAATTAATTCAACCACTTACTCTGTTATTAAGCTGTCAGTGACTGGGTCACAACCATCTGTGGTGGAGAAAAATCCATGTTTTCTTTTATTTCTTACCCAATATTTTTGAGGACTAAGTTCCAGAAGTCAGAAAGAGTGAAACGGATTCGAGGGAAGGGAAACAGTAAAGCGTCTATGCACTTGATAAAGCCTGAAATTTCTCTCAATAATGGGAAGAAGGAGACCAACTTTTTCCTATCTCCTGATATCTCTACAGGAGATCTTTTTAAAAATAATTTTATTTTATTTTTTCAATGTTCCAAGATTCATTGTTTATGCACCACACCCAGTGCTCCATGCAATATGTGCCCTCCTTAATACTCACCACCAGTCTCATCCATCCCCCCATCTTAGGTACTTTGGGTTTTGACAGTCACACTAAAGATCAGAGAAAGGTTTTATTGAAAGGTATCTATAGAGAGAACTCTAACTAAAAACAAAAACAAAAACCAAAACAAAAAACTAAGGGCAGCCTGGGGGTAAAAAAGGGATTGTATTTTATTTATGGAAGTCCACAGGTTCTTTTCATCTTTTTAATAAGATTTCTCTGAGACTTAAGAGTTAGTCTATTGCTCAAAGCTTTGTTCATACACACATCCCATCTTTTAGAATTTTATCCTTTTAGTTTAAAACTGTATTTTGTTGAGTTTGAGAAGTTCAATAGCCAAACTGGAAGGAGCCAAGATGCCCTTCAACAGGTGAATGGATAAAAAAGATGTGGTACATATACACAATAGAATATTATTCAGCCATCAGAAACGGTGAATACCCACCATTTGCATTGGCATGGTCAGAACTGGAGGATGATTATGTTAAGTGAAGTAAGTCAAGCAGAGAAAGACAATTATCATATGGTTTCACTCATATGTGGAACATAAGCAATAGCATGGAGGACTATAGGGGAAGGAAGGGAAAACTGAAGGGGGGAAATCAGAGATGGAGATGAACCATGAGAGACTATAGACCTTGAGAAACAATCTGAGGGTTTCAGAGGGGAAGGGGGTGAGGGGAGGGGGTAATAGTGTAATAGGTATTGAGGAGAGCACCTGCTGTGATGAGCACTGGGTGTTATACTTAACTAATGAATCATTGAACACTACATCAAAAACTAATTATGTACTATACAGTGGCTAACTGAACATAAAAAAAAATTGTATTGTGTCATAAACAGAACCCAGCTTCTGACTATAGACAAACTAGGTTCTATACCCCACTCAGCCACACAAAAGTTGTGATGCTGTCTCATTAAACCATTCTAAGATTTCTTTGTCTGCAAAATGGAGCTAATAACAGCCTATGCAGAATTACCTGAGTAGTGCATCTGTATTGCATATAGAAATCTTAGCACAAAACCTGGCACATAGAAGACACTCAGATTGGGGCATTTCTCTGGCTCTCTTCCCTTTACACAAATCCATTTCTGAGTCCTGAGTGCAAATGCATGACTAGAAATTGACTTAGAAATATGGGAAGTGCCCAGTTCATGGAGACTAAAAGCAGAGAAGATCCTTTAGAATTCTGCTAAGGGGCCACCCTGGGTCTGGACCATAATTCCTTTATGCCATGGCCCCTAAGTCTCAACACAATTGAGTTTTGTCTACTTTGTTTTTCCTTTCTCCACAGCACTTTACTTTTGTTACCAAATCATCACTTGTTCTCATTTTCAGTTGTTGAGGTAAGTTTTGTTTTTATCCTGGAAGTAGGGTGTCTAAATTAGTTTCTGCAAATAGAAAAGAATGGTTTGTCTGCATGCTGAAACCAATCATAGGAAAATATACCCAAGAAGACCTTTGTTCTAGGATCTATTCTATATAATTATGAAGATTAGATTTCTAGAAAGTCAAAAGCTGTCTACCCATTGCCCCCAATCAATCAATCAATCAATCAATCAATCAATACAGGGAGCTTCAAAGAACCTGAAGATATCAGGCCAGAGTAGGTGAGCTTCTTCTAGGCAGATGATGCCCTAGGTCCATCCTGAGAGTCCAATAAGCTCCTTCTCTGAGATACACAATGCAGCTTCCTGAGGTATGATTTTAAGAAGTATGTTTAATGTTAATAAGTACTAGCTATGAGGCAGGCAGTGTGCCAATTTTCTTATATGCCTCATTTTATATAAACTCTCAACAACCCTATTGGATTGGTATTACTTGTCTCATTTTACAGATGAAGAAACTAAGGTACATACAGCTTACACAAATTGCTCATGGTCACAGGTAATGAAGAAACTGGTAATTTGAAGCCAGAACTGCCCAATTCTAAACCCCGTACTCTTAACCATTATGCTATATTGCCATCAGTATAGTCTCTCCAAGCTAGTGAAGTGTAGTAGGTATACTTTTTCCTTGAATTTGCACATATCCCTGGAAGGCATATGATATAAATTTTATCAGTTACTGATATCTCTATTTGTGAGTTTCAAATACTTTCTTCATTCTTTCCTTCATTAAGTAAACATATACTGGGCACCTACTTGCCACCATGAATTGTATATAGGTTTCAGGGGTACAAAAATAAAAATAAGATGTAGAACCAACTCAAAGTTCAGTTTACTAGTGTGTTGTCAATGGACAAGTTTGATTTGTTTGGGGCAAGAAGGACTACGTTGGTAAAAATGACTTTCCATTATGTTCATCTTTGTATTCAAGCTCCTAATCAGTCACAGAATAGGTACTCAAACAAATGAATAGGTGTGTCCAAGTCAAAAGTCACCACTCTCCTGGTTTTGCAAAGGAAAAGTCTTGGTGTCAGATGCCAAGGCAAAAATTCTAAAAGCTTAGGCTCCTGACAAGTGCCATAAAAGCAGCTTTCCCCGTAAGTCATGAGAAAAATAGCAAATTTCCCCCCTTGAAGCAGCTTGTAAATTGTATAGTAACAAAACAGAAAATGAAATGTGAAACAAACATCCTGTCCATCAAACATTTTAAGACTCACATGGAGTTAAATGTACCTTTGTTAACTAAGCAGTATGGTCAATGGTGGGTTAACTGTCTAATTTCTTATATTGGCAAAGTGGTTGGCCATATATGGTGAGGTAGGAGATGCTATCCCATTGTCAACCTGCAGTTGTGTCTGCCTAAGGATATGATCACTGCCTTACCCTCATTTTAATCCGTAGCACTGGCATGCACAATGCTTAAAATTCATACTTCTTTGATTTAGGATAGTGGTTAATTTTTCTTAAAAAACTAGGGCCAACCAGACCTTGACAATATATATAAACAAATGGAAAAGAACTTACTTGGAGGTATGAAGCATTTCCCAAGGACGTTTTGATGGGCTAAGCGAGAGAGTTAACATTGAATATATTAAAATCAGGATTAGGTATGACATTCCATTGAGCTGGGTGAGAGCTTGGCCTAACTGGCCTCAAATATCCCACTTAGCCCAAATACTACAATATATTTTGCTTGGGACTCTCCCAATCTGTTTTATCATCATCATTTTAATGCCACCTTCTACCTACAAAGCCTTGGAGCATATACAACTCCCTTTTACATGTAGTCTTATTTGATGTTTCCAATGGGCTTATGAAAATCATATGTCCAGTAAATATTTATATAGGGAAAACATTTTCCAGGATAAGAAAGTATCCCAGGGTCATGTGAATGATAGGATGGAATCTGCCATTGAAACTTGTGAATGCTGTTATCTTTGTGGAGAGACACAAACATGTCAGGATACTTCTTTGCTACTGACCAAGTGATTTATCAAAGAAGAATATATATATTCGTATATCAGCCCATTCTGATACATACTATATATCTTATATTTGTTATATATCTATATATCTGTTGAATATTATGCATATATGTTCTGTTGCAGAGATGATTATGACTATGGAGACATCAGTGGAACATGAGATAAGTAAATACAACTTTCTCATCTGAGTCATAAAATATATACTTCCTTTCCCCCAAATGAAAAAAAAAATGGGTTTTATTTGTAGAAACATAAGCACAATCATTTCAACTTAGATTTATGCTTAACAAGCTCATTTAGATTCTGGACAAGTCAATGGACACAAGTAATTTATGAACAATATAATTGGTCAAAATCTATTTGCTGAAGGAGAATTCAATCAACTGGGCTCTTATTATCCTTGAAAACCAAATGATCTGACCTTATGCATTTGTCTTCTTTCCATCCTTTTGAATAATTGAAAATCATCCCCTTATGAATAAAGATTCTGAGTAATATTATCTAACATTTCTACAGTATTGCATAGTCTACTAAGAACATTGATATGCATTATCTCATATATTCATGGTGACCTTCCTTTGAAGTAGTTACTGTCCCATTTTATAGTTGAGGAAACTGAAAATAAGTGATTAAGTAACTAGTTCAATTTCATATAGCTAACAAGTAGCAAGACCACATTTAAATTTAGGTCTTCTGGCTATAATTCCAAAGCTTTAGTCATGGCACTTTATTCTTGTTACGGAAACCATGTACTTCTATTCATTGGTAACAGTTATATTTCAAACTCTGGTAAAAATACATGAAAACATTTTGCCATGTAACATTTCCCTGAGTAGGAAATCAACAGAACTGTATCTTCTGGAAAATATAAAGCAGCTATACTTGTTTTCCTATATAACTGGATATTGTAATGATTTGGAGGACCAAGTCAAGGAAGAAATAGTGAGCAGTTTGTTTGACTAATGTTGATGCTAAGGCAATAGGAGGCTTTCACTGTTTATGCTTTTGAAAATCAAATGTTTTTTTAAAAAAATTTCACCTGGATCAAATAATATAAAAGTATTGGCCTCCTATTTTTGTAACATCACATGTGGAGTATCTTCGAGGATACATTTTTTTTTTTTAATGGAGGGAGACAACATGGTCCTTACTGCAGTTAATGGGAGGTTACCTATTTTTATTGTTTCTCAGTGTATCCAGGCTTTGTGAGACACATGGACAGTATCCTTGCAGTGGCCAATGTCAGAGGGGGTGGCAAATATGGAGAGGTGTGAGGTATTTTCTCTACAGAAACGCAAGGCATAGTCAAAGCTATGTTTGAATTAGTTGATGGGGTTAGGAGCAGAAAAGTGTTTTGGCTAGACAAGTGAAAAATAAAGATGTTTTCTTTTTTTTAATTTTATTTTTTTATTTGAGAGAGAAAATGAGGGGGAGAGAGAGCATGAGAAGGGGAGGGTCAGAGGGAGAAGCAGACTGCCTGCTGAGCGGAGAGCCTGATGTGGGACTCGATCCTGGGACTCCAAGGTCATGACCTGAGCCAAAGGCAGTCACTTAACCAACTGAGCCACTCAGGCGCCCAAAAATAAAGATATTTTCAAACATGTTGCAGGCACCACTGCCTCTCTAAAAATAACTCAGTCTTTTCACATGCTGTTTTCCTTTATAGTGTGTTTATTTTAATGAAGTATGTATTTTTCAGACATATTCCCTATAAAGTATAATCAGAATTGTTCTTTTTCACAATGCATGGGGTACATTTTTATCTATCATTGTCAGAAGTGAGTCTGTGGGGCACTTTTTGGTATTTATTCTGTCTATTCTTAGTAAATGCCAGGCTGTTTGGTTAGCATTATTTGGCTATCTCAAAACAGGCAATTTTTTCTTAAAAGAAAAGACCAATCTAAAATAGAGCTTTTCTGTTCCTAACGTGGGCATCTTTTTGCTTGTTTTCTCTGATTTCCCCGGTGTTGCTGAGAAATAATGTTCTCTTAGCATTGCTGCTGTGACTCTATCATGGACAGGCTTTAGACCCAGGAGCTCAGTCTTTTTTTTTTTTTTTTATTCAGTCTCCATTCTCTAGGCTACAGAAGTGTGTATTCTAGTTGATTGAGGATAGTGCTTCTACACTAAGGTTCATTCCCAAAACTGTCATAGTTTTTTAAAGCCCTACCTCTTCCTTTTCTTTATATATGGAGCACAGTCTCTCTCCCAGCCTTTTGTGTATTTAGAATTATAGAGTATGTAATAGTCAGAGGAGAGTGTGGGAATGCATGTTCACTCCCACCAGCCCTAGGCTTCTTTCCTCTTTCATCATTGGATATTGTTTATAAGAAGGCCTACTGGGACAAAGGTAGCTACCAGGGCTCAGGGTTGGTCAGCAGCACCAGGTGAGAGGGGTCTTCTCCCACAACAGGAAAGCAGATTTGTGTATATCCACTTGTTGCTGAACCTGAGGCCCAAGTCTATGATTTTCTGTATCAAACCCAGTCTGCAAAGATCAGGGTAGGTCCATTTCAAACTCCTGCAAAGAGGAGGGGTGAGAAGTGCACCTGCGCGTAGCACTTCCATTGTCCCAGGATGGGGGAAGCACACACCATGTCATCATGCTAGGTGGAACTCAGAAAGGGTTGAGCATGGCTCGAGGTTAAGTTCAGCTTCTCCAAAATCCAGGTTCTTTTTGCTTACATGCTTTCATACTTTCATCCTCATTGTTCTCTGATATAACAGATCATCTCTTCCTTTTGGGGCATTACCATTTAAGTTCTGGAAACTTGTACTTAAGAATGTGCCTCCTCTCTGCTCTTCCACTAACTTTGTCATTATTGGCCAAAAGCAGTTTCTCTCTGCTGGACAGTGAGAACCAGCAAGAGGCCCATGTTCTTCTTAAGATTGCTAAGCTGAGCCTGTTACTTAGAGCCCTTGATGGCTTTCCCCTGCCTTCAAGCGGAGGTGGTCTGTGCAGCAAAGCCTGGAGTGAGGCCTCCAGATGAACTGGTGATAAACTCTGAAAACCAAACGCTTTAAAGGAACACTGAAGTTAAACAGGTGCTGAGTTATTGCCAAAGGCTAGTGTATCTGAACATAGTATTTGTTTGAGAAGTCTTTTTTTTTTGTAAAAGAGAAAATCCTTTTTTATTTTTTTTAAGAGAGATAGAGTGTGTGCGTGTGAGCGTGGGGTTGGGGGGAAGGGTCAGAGGGAGAAGGAGAGGGAGAGAATCTTAAGCAGGCTCCACACCCAGCATGGAGCCCGATGTGGGGCTCAATCTCATGACCCTGAGATCATGACCCAAGTCAAAATCAAGAGCTGGATGCTTAACCCACTGAGCTACCCAGGTGCCCCAAGAAAATACTTATTACAGAGTCATCAAATCACTTCAGTACCCAGATAATAAGAGAAATGTCATGTTTTTGCAGGTAATCTACAGGACAAGACACTGTGTTATAGGCTTATGGGGATCATTTTCCTGGAAAATCTCCAGTGACATTTAACAGAAAATTATCCCAGGAAACCTTGGGCCAATCTATTTACTACTCTTTACCTCAGTTTTTCCATCTGTACAATGAATGATGGGCTTCACTAAATAGTATTTAAAAGGTTCTTCCAGCCCTGATGTCTTATAGTTTTTTGAAATTCAAATAACTGTTTTACTAAAAAATTCTTTCTTTGGGTATAAAAAGTGGTATTTATGCCCATCCTAATACAATCTGAAAATTCAGAATAGGGAGAGAAGCAGATCTCTCTTTGGTCTAGACAGAGGTGCTGTTAACTTCACATCAGTTTTGGCCCTACAGTTTAATGGGGAGCACCTGGACCGTACATCAAGCCAGGTAGTCTATTCCTGACTCTTAATAACTTTAAGCAAGGCACCTTAAGCTTCGTTCTTTTGAAGTTACTGAGAAAAAAAAAAGTTCATTAATATAGTGCTATCATAAAGAGAAATGAACGCACGACTAGGAATAGGCTGAAACTTCTCAATTATAAAGGTGTTTTAAAAATAGTAGGTTCTCAGGGCACCTGGGTGGCTCAGTGGGTTGAAGCCTCTGCTTTCGGCTCAGGTCATGATCTTGGGGTCCTGGAATTGAGCCCCGCATCAGGCTCTCTGCTCAGCAGGGAGCCTGCTTCCCCCTATCTCTCTGCCTGCCTCTCTGCCTACTTGTAATCTCTCTCGCTCTGTCAAATAAATCAATAAATCTTTAAAAAAAAATAGTAGGTTCTCTTTTTCTTTCCATTCTTCTATCTTCCTATGTTTTTTTTAAATTTTTTTAATTTAATTTTATTTTTTCAGTGTTCCAAGATTCATTGTTCATGCACCACACCCAGTGCTCCAGGCAATACATGCCCTCCTCAATACCCGCCACCAGGCTCACCCGATCCCCCCTCCCCCTCCCCTCCAAAACCCACTAAAAATAGTAGGTTCTTATTATAGCTAGACTTAGCTATATGTAAAATGTACTTCATAGTCAATAGCTCTGCATTCTTCTTCAGGGGAAATAAGGCTTTTATTGACTGGGTGAGGTTTTTGATATTTTTGTAAAATGTGATGAGCTTCAACACAAAAGCAATATGGATCAATATCAAAGGATGCAAGTGAACATAAGAGCAGATCTTTTTCTACACAGTAATGATAAGGACACTTTTGTTCTTGAGTAATCTCCTCAATCTCAAAATCATTCCTTATACAGTATTAAATACCTGCCCTTTCTCTTAAGAGATTTAACCTTTACTTTAGTTAATATCATAATTTCTACCATTTTAAATAGTTTTTATAAATTATTTGTATTTTTTAAAAGGTTAGATCCCAATTTTTAATTTTTATTTTTAGCTAACATTTTCTCAATTTCTCTTTTGCAGTTTGTATCTAGCTTTCTGATAATTTGTGCTTTGTCTCTTGTCAATAGTATTTCTTGCCAATAATTTGACAGCCATTTGTTGATTAGACATATTCATTAAAGTAAATGTATCCTTTTTAAAACATTTTCTACGTTGAATAATGCTAAAAATGGCTGAAAGTAGTTTTGCAAGTTCATTATTTTCCCTTTAATTATTTTTTTTTAAAGAAAGAAAGAAAAATACCCTGATTCAAAGCAGATGGAGCTGTCAAGGATCACTCACACAGGTGAGCTGAATTGAGCTGATTAGTTGTTAAGTGCTTACAGCTGTTAGTTTAGACGTTGAGGAAATTGTAGAAGATCAGGTCCTCCCCTTACTGGATAAGATTTGAAACAATCATTGTGAAGAAAAATAGAATTGTTATAAGAATTATGTTTCTTGGATTTGCAAAGTAAAATAAAGAACAAATGAAAAGCGAAAACACAAAGTGCCAAAGACTTCTCAAATTAACAAATACAACAGGAGATTTTGAGCAGCTTCTTGTCTTAAAAGTGAGTTTATAGTAAGAAGTAATTCAAACACCTTAAGGCAGACTTAATGGAATGTAAAGTTCTCTGTGAAATAGCTAACATTTTTCCACTTAAATTTCAGTGAAAGTCTTATATGTAAAATATTTAATTGAAAGCTGAAATATTGTATATTCTATACAGATGCATTGAAGCGTCCTAAAAATGTTAAAGACAACCAGAATTCTATATGTGGCAGATAGCTGAAAAAACTATCAATTTAATGTTAGGTCTTGAAAGCCTCAGGGTAAGTAAGTTGAAAACTTAAAAAGAAAAAAATACTTTTTTAACTTCAGAATTTTTTGATCATACAGTTTTATTTGACCAAAAGCAGAAACAAGCCTAGCAAAGTGAGATCTGTAGTTGCTCATTTCTGGAAACTGATCATTTATTATCAAACCCATTCTGCATAAAACTGCCAGATAAGATTTTATTTTTGTGGTGTTCTTTTACCTGAACACTTCCAATGGCTCCCCATCAGGAGCTAGACTAAAGCTCTAAGGCTTGATCTCAAGGACATGACCTTCAAAAATTCAATTTAACCCACCTATACATGGTGCAAACAGGGATTTGTCAGCCACCATAGTTTAAGCATCTAAAATGTAAACCTGTAATTACTGACACTCTATAGGGAAAGGAAAATACTACACATACGACCTACTTCTAAACTTAAGAAGTTAGAGTTATAGAAAATAAGTAACAAATAAGATTAGTGAACTTTAGTCCTTGGGCTCTTGTGGAACATTGGTAACCCTGAGCCATAGGCTGTAATTCTAACTACATAGAGTCCTAACCTCAAAATAAGCAGAAACTCATCCCCTTCTTTAGTCTACTCATTGATACACTCTATTGTGCTTTTCTGCATTCACTCCTCAAGTCCTAGAATATCTACCAAGGGATACTACAGTATTGTGGTTAGAACACAGACTATATTTTATTCTGACACTTACTAGCTGTGTTATCTTAAGCAAGTTACTAAAACTCTCTGTGTTTCCTATTTTTTGAGTATTTTTGAGTATTAAATGAACCCGGTGTAAAATATTCTGAAAAAGGTAGCTGGCAGGGAGTAGCTGCTAGGTAAGTGTTTGTTATTATTTTTTTTTCTTCCTTCTTCCTTTAAGGCCTGGTTTAGCTAGCTCCCATCATCTCCAGGAAGTCATATAATATCCTTGTGCACTTCTGAACTCCAATATCACTTATAATCATCATGACTCCTTTAGTGTTTCATTTTATGCCACCATGGGAAATAACACACACTGTTATAACATTATTATTTTTTTTAAGATTTTTTTAATTTATTTGACAGACAGAGATCACAAGTAGGCAGAGAGGCAGACAGAGGGAGAGGAGGAAGCAGGCTCCCCACTGAGCAGAGAGCCCGATGCGGGGCTCGATCCCAGGACGCTGAGATCATGACCTGAGCCGAAGGCAGAGGCTTTAACCCACTGAGCCACCCAGGCGCCCCTGTTATAACATTATTTTAAACTGTTTTTAATGTATTGCCTCTCCAATAGACTATAAATTCTTTGAGAACAAGAACCATGCCTTATACATTTTTTTTTATTCTACCGAACATATCATTGCATAGAATATGCTCAAGGTATATTTGTCAAATAAATGAATCAATAACTGATCATGACAGGTGGCAAATTTCACAGGTTTCAGGATAGAATAGAACATTTTGACCACAAGAAAGAAGTGACCATTTCTCTTTCATTGAAGTGTAGCTGCACTAAATGCTGGGCAGTTATAACTTTTCTCTGAAAAGAAAGTGAGCTTATATTCTACTTATAGGTAATCTTCCTGTTTTAGAGCAGATTTATTCCATTTTAACCAAGGTAAAATAATTCTGAATAGGAAAGTAACCATTACATTTTCATAGCTTCACCAAGATTGTAAGACAGCTTGACACATTTTATTGGATGAAAAATACAGGTGAAATAGCAAAGATAAAATTTCTGGGAAAGCTGTCTAGAATATTTCATGAGTATATGTAAACTCAGTGCAGCTAGGGACCCACAAAACAGGTCTTTATTGAATATTACACATTAAACTATTCATGAGAAATACTCAAAATTATAGTGTGTACAGGGCTTACCAACCACTTCACATCATGGAATATGTGAACAATGATAATATTTATATGGGACATTAAAGGAAGCAGAGAGGAGTTCTTAATCCAGGGATAACTGGCACTAGAACTTTGGTAACTTCATCCCTAGAATTCTGGCTACTTTAGGTCCTAGCTTACCACTCTGATCAGTAAGAAATCACAAGTCTCAGCACACTTATAACCTATGTGCAATACACATACATCAGCTAGAGAACTGTGCTGCTTTTGCAATACAAAGTGATTCAAAAACAAAACAAAAAACCAAAACAAAACAGTGCTTCAGTCTGTACTGTTCAATACAATGAAGATATATGATAAGAACATGTAAACCCAGATGCAACATGTATTTTGTTGCATTCCTATGTGCAATAATCTCTAAACCTTGTTCAATTCAGTAGTTGTATAGCCTATTACCAAGGCCTACTCCTACCAGAGACTGGATTTAGTACAAATCATATTATACATCTTTACCTTTAATCTCATTCATTCATTTGTTAATATATTCAATGAGGATTGATTGAGCACCATCTATGTGAAAGAGTCTGTGCTTGATGCAGATAAAAATGATACCATTGAGTTCTCTCAGATAGTGCTGTGAGAAATGGAGCATACCTTATACCCCCTGAGCCATACTGGCCCCAAGCCACCAAGTAAGCTGAATGAGCTGAGCTGAATGGGGACCCTGCCATACAGAGCCCTCACCTCAGTCATTCAACAACTTAGCCTAGGACCCAAGACAATGGTAACTCCTGCCTATGAGCAAATGGCATATACCTCTGGCCTCTCAAGTCTGATCCTATTCTGGCTTGTTGAATGGCAGATGGGGTGGGGCAAGAATGGTAGCCTCTAGCCACCAAGTCTCACAGACTCAAGAAACTATGATAAACATTGTGTCCCAATTACATAAGATGCCATCCTCTCTTGGCAACAATAGACATAGGACTTGACAGGTGGAAGGTGAAAAGAACCTCTGAAGAACACAAGTGGAGCAAGGAGCACCCATGAGCCATCTGGCCATTAGTTTTCATTCTATGAGAACTTAATATTGTGAGAGAAATGGTAGAGTAATGTACCACAGTTGACCAACAGAAAGTGCATACTACACTTTGAAAGATTTACTGGTTATTTATAGATTTGTACATGTAACATGAACAAAAAATTTTCTCACCTTTTTGGGTGATATGATAAATTTGAGTTAGAAAATCACATGTTTTGTAAAATAGCTTTTGTAAAAAAATTTATAGAAATGTCTTCTGGAAATGACTTTTAGAAATGTTTTTCTTAGACCACTTACAGAAGTGACATTCATCCTTGTCCAATCCATGAGTCAAAGAAGAAATCTCAAAGCAATGGGAAATATGCAGAACTAAATGAAAATAAAAATTCAATATGTTAAAATATGTGGTTTGCAGCTAAAAGTGGTTTGCACTACAAAGTAAATTTGTAGCACTAAGTGTTTATATTAAGAATGAGAAAAGGTCTCAAATGAATAATATGAATGCCAACAGTAAGAAACTAAAAAAAAAAAAGAATAGCAAAATAGATCCAAAGTGTGCACAAGGAAGAAAATAATGACAGTGATAAGAATTAAAAAAAAAAACAGAGAAAACAAAGCAAAAACAAAACAACAAACAAAAAACAAACAAAAAACAAAACAACAAAACTAATGGTTGGTTCTTTGAAAAGACCAATAATGGACAAACTTCTAGCAAGGCTGACAGAGATAAAAAGAGAGAAATAACAAATCACCAATATTAGAAATAAAAATGAGGTTATCATTACAGATCCTGCTGCCATTAAAGTGATAGCAATGGAATATTACAACCAATTTTATGCTCATAAATTCAAAAATTTAAAATAAATGACCAACACCTCCAAAACTACAAAATATGAAAACAACCGAGATGAAATAGATAGTTGAAACAACCATATACCTATAATGGAAATTGGATTTGTAATTTAAAAGATGAAATTGGGAAGGACTTTTGTAATGGCAGAGTAAAGACCTCCAAAAATCTAATCCTCTCCATAAAAGCAAAAGCTTGTCAAAATCAACTTTTTTAGAATTCTGGAAAAACAGAAGAGTGTTACTCCAGAGCCACAGCTAAATTTTGGTAAGAACAGTGAGATTTGGGACATTATTTACCTTGCCCTATTCCTGACTCTCCCTTCCCCTTTGATTCAGAAAGAAGGAAAGGGAGGGTGAATTGGGGGAAATTGGAGGGGGAGATGAAACATGAGAGACTGTGGACTCTGAGAAACAAACTGATCAGGTTTTGGAGGGGAGGGGGATGGGGGGTCGGGTGAGTCTGGTGGTGGGTATTGAGGAGGGCATGTATTGCATGGAGCGCTGGGTGTGGTGCATGAACAATGAATCTTGAAACACTGAAAAAATAAAATAAAATTTAAAATAAATGAACAAACAAAAACAAATGGCTTATGGGGCGCCTGGATGACTCAGTCAGTTCAGCATCTAACTCTTGATTTTGGGTCAGGTACTGATTTCAGAGTTGTGGGATTGAGCCCCATCTTGGGCTCCACACACAGCAAGAAGTCTGCTTGAGATTCTCTCTCTCTTTCTCTCCCTCTGCTCCTTTCCCCTAAAAATAAATAAATATTTAAGAAAATGGTCTAAATACCTGATGAGGATTAAGGAATGTACTTGTGATGAGCACAGGATGCTGTATGTAAGTGTTGAATCACTGAATTGTACAACTGAAGCTAATATTACACTGTGTGTTAACTAACTCAAATTTGAATAAAAAAATAAGCAAATAGCCTCTCAATTACTGTTATCTGTGAAAATTAACAGCTTAGTGGGTCACTGGAGGGGCAAGAACAAGTTGGGAGGTCCTCAAAGGTGTAATTCCCAGATAATTGTTATTTTTTGATAAATTGGCTTTAATAATACAGATGTAAATTGCATGGCAATAGCACAGAAGACATTAAAAGGAACATAGATATATTATTGCTATTACATTGGCATTAATCCAAATTAAATTGCTATAAAATGTTAAATTTAATCCTCAGGGTAAACCCTGAGGGAAAAAAAGTAAACATATAGTAAAAGAAACAACAGGAGAATGAAAATGGGACACTATAAAATATCTATTTAACACAAAAGAAGGCATTAATGGAATAATATGGAACACAAAAAAAGTCAGACATAAAAAAACTAAATAATAGTAAAAGTCAATGAACCAAAAATGCTTTTGGAAAAGAGCAACATATTGGCCAGACTTTAACTAGGTTGACCAAGAAAAAAGAGAGAAGGAATACATTTTTAAAATCTGAAGTAAAAGCAGGGATAATCACTACTAACATTACAAAAATAAAACAGCATCATGAAATAATATTATAAACAATCTTATACCAAAAAATTAGACAATCTAGATAAAACAGATAAATTCCTAAAAAAGAGCAAACTATCAAAACTCGATGAAGAGGAGTAGGAAATCTGAATGGAACTACAACAAATAGATTACAGAAGTAATCAAAAAATGACCCACAAAGAGAAGCCCAGGTCCAATTGGCTTCACTGGTGATACCCATCAAATATTTAAATAACACCATTCCTCACAAAGTCTTCCAAAAGATAGGAGGAAACATTTTCAACTCATTCTATGAAGCCATTATTATTCTGATGCCAGAACCAAAAATATCACAAGGAAGGAAAACTGGACTATATTCCTTATGAATATAGAACCAATAAAAACAACCGCCCACCAAAACTCTAGCAAACCAAATCCATCACCTTGAAAAGGATTATGCACCATAAACAGGTGGGATTTATCCAGGGAATGTAATGCAAAATTGGATTAATCTATGAAAAAAAATCAATGTAACACATCGTATTGATAGTACATAGGACAAAAAACTCATGACCATATCAGTAGTCACAGAAGAAGGATTTGCCAACTCCAACAACTTTTCATAATAAAAACACTCAACAAACTAGGTATAGAAAGAATCTTTCTCAATCAAAATTGGATAATTTAAGAAAAGTGCACAGCTCACATCATGCTTACTGGCGAAATAATGAATATTTACCCTTAAGATCAGGAATAAGATAAAAATGTATGTTTTTTCCAATCTTATTGATTGGAACATTGTACTTAATTCTAGGCAAATTATGAAGCATGAAAAAAAGCCATCTAGATTATAAAGAAAGAAGTTAAATTATTTGAGGATAATTAAATATATGGTAAATAATTCTGTCAGTTGGAAAACCTAATATTGTTAGGATGGCACTACTACCCAAATTGACTTTCCCAAACAGATTAAGCACAATGCCTATCAAATCCCAACTGATTTTTTTTTCAAATTAAAAACACAATGAGTTATAAGTACAAATTTATTAGAATAACAGCAGTGGCAGCAGCAACAAAACAACAAAAGTAACAACAACAAATTCTGGCCAGGTAGAGGATAAACTGGATGACTAATACATTGCTGCTGGAAATTTAAAATGTACCTCTGCAGTATAGTTTGGCAGTTTCCTAAAAACTAAACACACAACTACCATAAAACGCAGCAAATGCACACTTCAGCATTTAGTCAGAGAAATGAAAACTTCTTATTTTTTGTTTTTATTTAGTTATTTTAATTTTTATTTTTTTACTTCTAATTTCTTTTTTTCTTTTCAATTTTATTTTATTTTTTCAGTGTTCCAAGATTCATTGTTTATGCATCACACCCAGTGCTACATGCAATACGTGCCCTTCTCAATACCCACCACCAGGCTCACCCATCCCCCACCTCCTCCCTTCCAAACCCTCAGTTTGTTTCTCAGAGTCCACAGTCTCTCATGGTTCATCTCCCACTCTGATTTCCCCCCCTTCATTTTTCCCTTCCTTCTCCTAATGTCCTCCATGCTACTCCTTATGTTCCACAAATAAGTGAAACCAAACGATAATTGACTTTCTCTGTTTGACTTATTTCACTTAGCATAATCTCTTCCAGTCCCATCCATGTTGATGCAAAAGTTAGGTATTCATCCTTTTTGATGGCTGAATAATATTCCATTGTATATATGGACCATATCTTCTTTATCCATTCGTCTGTTGAAGGGCATCCCGGCTCTTTCCAGAGTTTGGCGATTGTGGCCATTGCTGCTATGAACATTGGGGTACATATGGCCCTTTTTTTCACTACATCTGTATCTTTGGGGTAAATACTCAGTAGTGCAATTGCAGGGTCACAGGGTAGCTCTATTTTTAGTTTCTTGAGGAATCTCCACACTGTTTTCCAAAGTGGCTGCACCAACTTGCATTCCCACCAACAGTGGAAGAGGGTTCCCCTTTCTCGACATCCTCTCCAACACTTGTTGTTTCTTGTCTTGTTAATTTTGGCCATTATGGCTGGTGTAAGGTGGTATCTCAATGAGGGTTTGATTTGAATCTCCCTGATGGCTAATGATGAACATTTTTTCATGTGTCTGTTAGCCATTTGTATGTCTTCTTTGGAGAAGAGTCTGTTCATGTCTTCTGCCCATTTTTTGACGTGATTATCTGTTTTTTGAGTGTTGAGTTGAAGGAGTTCTTTATAGATCTTGGATATCAGCCCTTTGTCTGTAGTGTCATTTGCAAATAACTTCTCGCATTCCGTGGGTTGCCTCTTTGTTTTGTTGACTGTTTCCTTTACTGTGCAGAAGCTTTTTATCTTGATGGAGTCCCAAAAGTTCATTTTTGCTTTTGTTTCC
>CM052901.1:50492753-50515928 GCA_028534135.1 Potos flavus
GCATGGAATGCTTTTCCATGTTTTTGTGTCTTCTTCAATTTCTTTGATGAGTGTTCTGTAGTTCTTCGAGTACAGATCCTTTACCTCTTTGGTTAGGTTTATACCCAGGTATCTTATGGTTCTTGGTGCTATAGTAAATGGAATCAATTCTCTAATTTCCCTTTCCATATTTTCATTGTTAGTGTATAAGAAAGCAACTGATTTCTGTGCATTGATTTTGTATCCTGCCACATTACTGAATTGCTGTGTGACTTCTAGTAGTTTGAGGGTGGAGTCTTTTGGGTTTTCCACATAAAATATCATGTCATCTGCTAAGGGAGAAAGTTTGACTTCTTTGTCAATTTGAATACCTTTTCTTTGTTTTTGTTTTCTGATTGCTGTTGCTAAGACTTCTAGTACTATGTTGAACAACAGTGGCAAGAGTGGAAATCCTTGTTGTATTCCTGCTCTCAAAGGGAAAACTGTCAGCTTTTCCCCACTGAGAATGATATTCACTGTGGGTTTTTCATAGATTTTCTGAAGTTGAGGAATGTTTCCTCTGTCCCTATACTTCGAAGAGTTTTAATCAGAAATTTTGTCAAATACTTTTTCTGCATCAATTGAGAGGACCATGTGGTTCTTCTCTCTTCTCTTATTGATTTGTTCTATCACACTGATTGATTTGCAAATGTTGAACCACCCTAGCATCCTAGGGATAAATCCCACCTGATCATGATGGATAATCTTTTTAATGTGCTGTTGGATCCTATTAGCTAGGATCTTGTTGAGAATCTTGGCATCCATATTCATCAGGGATATTGGTCTGAAATTCTCCTTTTTGATGGGGTCTTTGCCTGGTTTGGGGACCAAGATAATGCTGGCTTCATAGAAAGAGTCTGGAAGTTTTCCTTCTGTTTCTATTTTTTGAAACAGTTTCAGGAGAATAGGTATTATTTCTTCCTTGAATGTTTGCTAGAATTCCCCAGGGTATCCGTTGGGTCCAGGGTCTTGTTTTTTGGGAGGTTTTTGATCACTGCTTCAATCTCGTTACTAGATATTGGTCTATTCAAGTGGTCAATTTCTTCCTGTTTCAATCTTAGAGGTTTATAGGTTTCCAGGAATGCATCCATTTCTTCTAGGTTGCTTAACTTATTGGCATATAACTGTTGATAATAATTTCTGATGATTGTTTCTATTTCCTTTGGATTAGTCGTGATCTCTCCCCTTTCATTCATAATTTTATTAATTTGGGTCCTCTCTCTTTTCTTTTGGATTAGTTTGGCCAGTGTTTTATTGATCTTATTGATTTTTTCAAAGTACCAACTTCTAGTTTCGTTGGTGTGTTCTACTGTATCACTAGTTTCTAACTCATTGATCTCTGTTCTAATCTTGATTATTTCCCTGCTTGTGCGTGGCTTAATTTGTCATTGATTTTCCAGTTCTTTAAGGTGTAAAGATAGCTGGTGTATTCAGGATTTTTTAGTTTTTTTGAGTGAGGCTTGGCTGGCTATGTATTTCCCCCTTAGGACCATCTTTGCCGTATCCCATAGGTTTTGGATCAATGTGTCTTCATTCTCATTGGTTTCCATGAATTGCTTAAGTTCTTCTTTGATTTCCTGGTTGATCCAAACATTCTTGAGCAAGTTAGTCTTTAGCCTCCAAGTGTTTTGAATTCCTTCCAAACCTTTTCTTATGGTGGAGTTCCAGTTTCAAAGCATTTTGGTCTGAAATATGCAGGAAATCATCTCAATCTTTTGGTATCTGTTGAGCCCTGTTTTGGGACCCAGTATGTGGTCTATTCTGGAGAAAGTTCTGTGTGCGCTCGAGAAGAAGGAGTACTCTGTTGTTTTAGTGTGGGATGTTCTGTATATATCTATGAGGTCCATCTGGTCCAATGTGTCATTCAAAGCTCTTGTTTCTTTACTGATTTTCTGCTTGGATGATCTGTCTATTACTGAGAGTGGTGTCTTAAGTTCCCCTGCAATTAATGTATTCATATTGATATGACTCTTTATTTTGGCTAACAGTTGGCTTATGTAGTTTTCTGCTCCCATATTGGCTGCATCAATATTTACAATTGTTAGATCTTCTTGTTGGATAGACCCTTTAAGAATGATGTAGTATCCTTCTGTAAATCTAATTTATCTGATATGAGAATCGCTACCCCAGCATTCTTTTGAGGCCCGTTGGCATGAACGATGGTTCTCCATCCCTTCACTTTCAGTCCGGATGTATCTTTTGGTTCCAAATGTGTCTCTTGTAGACAGCATATGGACAGGTCCTGTCATTTTATCCAATCCTCAACACTGTGATATTTTATCAGAGCATTTAGGTCATTCACACTGAGAGTGACTATTGAAAGATAAGTTTCTATTGACATCAAGTTTCTGAAAAGTCCTTGTTTCTATAGATCATCTCTTTAAACTTCTGTCCTATGTCAGTCTTGGGTTCTTTCTTCTTTTATAGAACCTCCCTTGATATTTCTTGTAGTTTTGGCTTGGTGGTCACATACTCTTTCAAGCCTTGCTGGTCTTGGAAGCTCTTTATCTCTCCATCCATTCTGAATGTCAGCCTTGCTGGATAAATTATTCTTGGCTGCAGGTTCTTCTAATTTAGTGCCCTGAATATGTCTTGCCAGCCCTTTCTGGCTTGCTAGGTTTCTGTGGACAGGTCTGATGTTATTCTGGTGGACGTTCCTCTGTACATGAGGAATCTCTTCCCCCCTAGCTTCCCTTAAGACCTCTTGTCTGAAATTATGTTTTGAGAATTTCACAATTAGGTGTCTGGATGTCTTTCTAGACTCGTTGATATTGGGGGTGTCCTTTTTGCCTCTAGGACATGAACACTTGTTCCATTCCCCTGATTAGGGAAATTTTCATCCAGAATTTGTTCAACTATATCTTCTAGTCTTCTCTTTCTCCACCCCTTCAGGGATCCCAATAATTCTGATGCTGGAACTTTTGTGGTATCATTTATTTCCCTAATTCTGTTTTTATGGCTTCTAAGCTGTTTGTTCCAGGCCTCCTCCTGATCCTTCTTTTCTATCAGTTTGTCTTCTAGATCATTAATTCGTTCTTCTGCCTCATTTACCCTAGCTGTTAGAGTATCTACATTAGATTGGATCTCATTGATAGCATTTTTAACTTCTGCCAGATCGGCTCTCACTTCCGCCCTTAGAGATTCTATGTTGTTGCTGCTAGTCTTCTTCAACCTAGCCATTGCCTGGATAATTGTTACCCTGAATTCCCTTTCCAAAGTACTGCTTACGTCCATATCCATAGTTCTGTGGCAGAGGGCACAGTCTCTGAATTTTTCCTCTGTTGGGTGTCCCTCCTAGTCATTTTCCTGAGAGGTGTTTGAACGGATGTATAGCTGAATATATCAACCGTGATCTAGGAAGGTGCACCCTGGAAAGTTTCAGAGCGGTCAGAAGTCACCACCAAAAAGAAAGAAAAAAGAAAAAAGAGAGAAAAAGAAAAAAAAAAAAGGGAAAACCCAGCCAAAATGAGTCCCAAAACAGATTTATAAGGTACATATCAAAGAACGAATAAACAAAAAGACTGAGAAAAGTAAATGACAAGAAAAAAAAGAAAAACCCATACAAAATGAACCCCAAGAATAAGATTTATATAATACCGGAACAAAAAGACATGCACAGAAACACTGACAGAAGAATAAGATCGGAGGGTGGTTATAAATCCTTGATGTGGGCGAGGAAGGTTATTTTGGTTCTTCCTGGGTGTATCTTGCTATCTTTGTTAAAAGACTCAACTTTCCAGAGATACAGAGAGATTAAAATTTGTTTATATATAGAGATAGTATTGAGTAAGAAAAAATGATTACCGTGAAGCTTATGTCTATATTTAGAGTAAAAAAAAAAAGAAAAAGAAACACAGGTGTATGTATGAAAAAAGTTCAACTTAAAAAGTTATTATGGAACATGGTGTATTAAAAACCTCTAGTTGTAATGGTATGTAAGTTAAAAAATTAAAAAAACAAAAATCGTGAGAATGAATTAAAAGAAAGAAAGAAAGAAAGAAAGAAAGAAAGAAAGAAAGAAAGGAAGGTTGTATCTATGAAATATACAGGTTTGAGGGCAATACTGGGAGCTTAATATATTGTTTCCCCTTTCTTTGGGGTTTTACAGTTTTTATGGGGACCCTGTGGTTATTGTCCTCTTCTTTTGGCTTGTCTTCTGGAGGAGGGGCCTGACACGTTGTTTTTCAGTCAATCTTGCTTGGGTTGAGTTGTGTTGTGCCCTATCAAGGGACTAGGCTCTGTGGAAACCAGTTTTTCAGGCTTTTGTTCTCTGGAGGTTTTTGTTCTTTGGCGGCTTTTTGCGGCTTTTCAGAGAGTTGGAGCAAAAAATCTATCTGCACCCAGACCTCCACCTCAGAGAGAAACTTCAGTCTGCTCCCCTCTGGGTGGTCCAGAACACACAGACTCCCCCTCTGCAAATTCTGCTGAACAGTGCAACCTCCCATAGGAGGTGCACACCCCCAGCCACCATCCCAGTGTTTGCCCAAGGCCGCTGCTTGTCTCTGCACCCCCGTGCCACTAAAACCGCGAGCGATATTGGTCAAGAGAGCCCGCTTTCGGTGGCTGCCTTTGCCGGGACTGCTGTCTGGAGTCCGGGCCCATGTCGGGTGCACTCAGACCTCGCGACCTCACAGGTCACAGAAGGCTGTAGGCTACAGAAGGCTGTAGGCTGAGGGATCCTGACCAGAGATCACGTCAGGTTCTCTCAGGCGAGGGCAGGAGTGTGCCCAGCCTGAGCAGTGGTGTAAGCAGTGGAAAGCTGCAGGCTCAGGGACAAGGGACTGGGGGCCCGGCCGGACTCTGGCACGGGTGGTCACTGGTGGTGACCGTCCTGGGTCCGTGGGCTTAGGCCCGTGCCCATGACCACCTAATTCCACCAGTTGCCCCTTAAGATCTTTTGCTCTTTTTGAGTGCTTTTAACCAGACTCTAAGTTAATACTCGTCCCCAATTACAGGGCACTTTCTTAATGGGGTATTACTTTCCAGTGGGTCACTTTTGATGGCTCCCTCCCCCTTCTGTTTATCCTCTGATATCAGTCCAAGCGTTCCCACTCTACTTTACCTCTCCACTGATGTCTTCTGCCCCCGTAGAGATCCAGAAGTGTATAATCTCACATCTCAGGCTGATTTCATGGGTGTTCAGAGTGTTCTGGTAGATATTTAGCTCACTTTAGGGGACAGGTTGAAACAGGGTCTCCTACTTCTTCACCATCTTGCCCCTCCTCTTATTCTTATTTTATTATTATTATTTTTTATTATGTTATGTTATCTTCCACAGAAACCTCTACAAAATGACCATAGCAGCTTTATTTTTCATACCCTAAAACTGGTAGCTAGTCATATGTCTATCCATTGGTCAATAGTTAAACTGTGGTACATCCATACCACAGAATACAATTCAATGGAAATATACTCCCTTCTCACTAATATTTTGATAGCATATATCCAATAGCAATTTATTTTAGAAGCATTATGCTTATTGTACATTATTTTTGTAGTTCTAATTTTTAAGTCAGCATTAAGGGAACGCAATATTTTAATCCCAACATCTATCCAGAAGCCTGTTGCCATTTTTGTCTTTTAAGAAAAATTAGCCCTGTGAAAAAAGGATTACATTTTATCATCTTAATTTGGTTTAGTATATTCTTTTTTTTTTTTTTTAAAGATTTTATTTATTTGAGAGAGAGAGAGATTGCACAAGACAGCACGAGCAGGGGGAGCAGCACAGGGAAAGGGAGAAGCAGGCTTCTTATTGAGCAGGGAGCCTGATGTGGGGCTGGATGTGGGGCTGAATCCCAGGACCTCGGGATCACCACCTGAGCCGAAGGCAGATGTGTAACCAACTGAGCCACCTAGACGTTTCCAGTTTAGTATATTCTCGGTTATCAGTCTACTCACAGTTTTGGGATCTTGAACTGGTAAATATCCATGTTGTATCAAAAAGCATCGAAGACCTCAAACACTTTAAAAAATGTATGTTCAATGTGTGTAGACATACACAATGAGTAGAATTCAAACTATACATTGTGATTATGGACCTTTTTGTTTCATTTGCTTTTTGTGTTTTTTTTTAATTTTGATAAAATGTAATTATAAACTTTTAAAAGTTGGAAAACAAATGTTATTAAAAAATACTACTTTTCCCCTCACCCAGAGTCCAGAAGGAGACACAAGCATATAAACGACTCAACTAAAATATAGCATAATATGCGTGTGTGAAGTTTCACTCTTTTGTGAATAGCAGCTGGGGTCTTCACCCCTTCTACACACTGGAAGGCTCTGTATCTTGACTAGCCAGGAGCTCAACGAAAGTGGCCTTATTCAGCAAGGGACTGTTGAATTTGACTATAAAAATTGAGGGTAAAAATTGGGTTAGTTTATCTTGATCCCCTACATATTGTGCTAGGGCCCACAGAGCCTTTTTGAAATGTGACACCTCATCCTCACCCCCACCTCATGAATGTTACAACTATAGAAGAGAATCATGGTGACAAGTTTCAAAGCAATAGTATCTTTGCCAAATAGGTCTTTCTTCTGCCTGGCACATTCGTTTGAAGAGAATCTAACCTGAGTTTTATAAAAACAACTGTTAGTGTAGCTAAGTATTTGGACTGTGCATGAATTCCCTTTAAGCCAAATACAATATCTATGGAAGTTCAGTAGTGAGTAACTTTGTCACTTGAACTTGGGTCTTACTAAGAAATTATGTTTTCTTTAAATTTTTATTTGTTGGTATTTCTATGGGACAATTTTTCCTAAAATTTGAAACATTCAATAAAATAAAAAAAAGGAGTATGATTAGGCATTAGAGTAATTGGTAAGAGATCACAAAATATTCACATCACAAAAGAAATATAAAAACTCAATTTCAGGCAATATTTAAAGGAAGGTAAAATACTAAAACATCAACATTTCCACCCCCAAAAAATGACCATAAAAATGGAATATAGACTGAATTATCATGCAAAAAATATTTAATTTGAAGACATTAATTTTTATCCAGTATGAAAGCATGATTTTACCCCCTTCTTGTTCTGGTAAAATTTTGAACTATTCATACCATTTTCTATAGCTAAACTACTACATTATACTTTAATTTTCATATACAAAGTATGTGATCTAAGTCCAAAATCAAAATTCTGTCATGTTTAACAACAACAAATATATAATTTGATAAAAGAGTTTAATGATACAACTTGTACTGATTTCAAGCTTTTCTGTTATATTTAATTTTAATTTTTTAACTCTTTTAGGTACTTAAAAATAAATCTAGTATATGTGTATACGTTTCAACAAAATAGAAATCTTCTATAACTATGTTCTGTACATCTGCTCAGTATAATGTGTGTTTACATACTGATGTGAAGTACAAATTTGTAAATATGAACATTTGAAACTTTGACAGGAAACGATACTAGTCTTTTTCCTCTCAATATTTTATTGAAACAGCATGTCAAAAGTTGGCCAGCACTACACATGTAAATAGCTTTAATACAGAATGTTTCCAATGTTCTATATATTTATTCTGTTTTATGTTGTAATCTAAACCATGTTTATTTACACAGTTTTAATACAAATTATCATTTAATTGCAAACCAAACCTAAGAAGGTTAAATGTATACTAAGGCACTTATATCAAAGCAGCTGCCGCCAATGCCTAAGCTATGCATTTGGTTTGTTTTAAACTGATCCAATAAACATGTTAAATTCCAGTGAAATCAACTGGCAAACTGTTGCCGTATATCAGAATATTATTGTTATTTCGGTTAATTGAAGATTTTTCAGCACAAAGGTAACATATCTGTAAATTACAGTAAAAACATTGTACTTCCAGCCTGTCAATTCAATTAACAAAATACAGTACATGCAATTAGAGATTTCTAAGCATATTTAAATCTGCCTTTCCACGTAAGTATATATAATTAATAGTATAAGTATGCAATCAATAGGTATTCTTTCTGGCACCTCTTTTTGAGAAGAGAAAGAAGAAAAAGAAATAGTATAAATCATTTAAAACTAAACTAAAACTCCGCTGATTTTATAAATTACAGTGTGACATCTGTAATTTGTTAAATTGCATATTCAGTTAAGGAAAATATTTCTAATTGAGATTCAGTAAGGAGATAACAACTATATATAACCTTACTGTATACCTGGACATATAACTTTATTGTCTGAAAGCATCTAAATTTGTCATCAGCATGTTTGTAGATTTTTGTAAAACATATTTTAAGTATTTATACAAAAAGTTTATTTCAACAATGTCAGACTTAGCATTACACTAATAACACTTAAAAGATATATGTTGTCTGCCTTATGTACACCATGATTTTTCCCAAGATTAATGATTAGGAAATTGAAAGGGAAATTTTCCATAATGTCCAATACACGTTTATTTTTATTCACCAGTGGCACCTTGTCAAGTTGTCAGCACATAGGATTCTGATCATTCAAAGAGTGATTCACCGACTATAACTTGCTAATTCTGCTTGGGCACTTCTTTTTTTTCCAATTGTGCATTTCTTTTCATGACATAGATACACTTCAATCTTATAAAAGAAAAATAATGTCCATTTCCAGACCACATGTAGAACCCATGCCAAATAGCAGTGAAATGTCATAAATATTTACCTTCATAGCTTGGGGAAAATATAACTCTCCATTTTTGTAGTATAGTGAATAGGAACAATGATATTGATGTTTGAAGACTCTAATATTATATAATCTAAAGTTATATATTGGACTTCAAGATGTAACGTCCAGAGGGTTTAACTCCTCTATTTAATGAAAAGAAATAATAGTTTTGATGTTCTAAGCTATGTTATCTAAAGTTGTATATTGGTCTTTTAAATGTAATTAATAATTTATCCACTTAGATATGTGTTCTGCAACTAGGCTCAAACTTGAAATAAAGTCCTTAAAAAAAAAAAAAAAGAAAGAAAGTCCTCAATTTCAGATTGACTGATTATTCCAGAAAATAGAGCCTTGCTGTTAAGGGAATCTGACTACAGGTCTAGGCTTGACTGAGAGTTGTGTGAAGGTAAAGCAACATTTATTCATTTACCTATCTAATGTATAGATTTTACAAAGTTGATGAAAAGTCTATTTTCTCTAGATTTACTTGGGGTAAGTCATATTGCCAGGTGAGGTTAAGAATCAGATTTTATACATCTAGTCAGCTAAATTAAGATGTTTTTCTTTTAAAAGGGGGAAGGGATAGGTATATATGTATGATAAAAGCAAGTGAAAATAGCAGTTTTAGTTATTAGACTTGGGTATCTATTAAGTATCATTTGGCGACTTTCATTTACTATTTCACACCTTGTCTAACCAAGAGTGGCTTTTGATTTTTGTAGGTTTTTAAGGCAAGACTAATATTTAGTTGATTCAGTTGAAATTAATAGAATTCCATAGTATTTTGGTTTTTATTCCATAACAATAGCCTCAATTTACCAAGTTACTCGAGTTTCACACTGTCTTATTAAGGAGTAAGAATTTATTCAGTATAAAATAGTAAGGACACTAAATATTAATTATGCATCAATTAAAGATGTTAACAGCTTCCTGCCGATAAATAACTTGTTCAGAAAGAAGGAGACTGCTTACTGAACTTCTTGAGGTCTCTTCCAAGTCTAATTTTTAATGAAACCTTTCCCTTGGTTACTTATTCAATCAAAACTATGAAATGACAATTTATAAACATTATATAAAAAAGCTTAAAATAGATGTTTAGATTATAACATTTAAACTTTTACCCTTTTATATTAATCATCTTTACCAATATAGTTCTATATTACCAATTTTAAATGGCTAATATATAACAAAATTATCTGAAATATAAATCATGGGCTACATATACTTAAATGGATACAAAATTAGTGCCTTCTCCTAAATAATTATTAAAAAGTAACCCAGAGATTTTCTGGATTTTTCAGTTAAATACTTTCTGTCATTAATTATCAAGTATCTGCCATATAAACCATCAGACTAAGTTTCATTATACTTTGATATGGGAGTTTCTGGTTTAAAAAATTGTAATTTATTTTAACAGTAACCTGTTTTGGAGTAGACAGAAATGAAATGTACTTGCTACTTCAATCCGTAATTTGATAAACCCAGGTTTAGTATGGATAAACCCTGGGTAGTTGAAATTTCCTGCCTCAAAGACTTTTATAAGTCTTTATAGTTTGGGCTACAAATAATATTTCATCTTGACTAGAATATTCAGTTTAAATGTAACCATGTGCTGTTCTATCCCTATTCCCAGAAGTGAAGGGGAATATAATTTTAATGCATATAGAGGAAGGCACATTTATAAGGTACACTTAAGAGGGAGTAACCACTTTGAGAAAAAATATGCTCTTCCTAATACGTGTTGGAAAAGTTAGAAAAAGCAGTTTAGAAATTTGAGTGGTTTGAGAAAAGTCAAGCCATACCATTGTGATGTGAAGCAGCTTGGCTTAATAAATTGTAGAGCTGGTGGCATAAAAATTTAAATTTGATTTATTTGAAAGATATACAAGTTATACATAGGTTATACTTAACAATTTTTTCCAGAAAATTTAGGACCAGGTGAAAGGAAACATTTCAACTTCGTGAACTAAATAAAATAAAATCTCATTTATGCTACTTTTTGTCTAGTCCAATTTACCATGACTGACTCACAAGAGTGGAATTAAACTATACCAATGTAATGATATTTTCATATTTATGGACTCAAATATATTATCTCCCTTTAAATAATAATTTATTAGTCTTTTGGGAGAACTACAATAATTTGTTTTTAGGAGAACTATAATAATTGTTATTGTAGGAGAACTACAATAATTTGTAAACTGTAGAAAACACCAGGTTTGTTAAAGGAATAAGTAAATAAGCTTCACCTGGGAATGATCCAAAAAGTAAAAAGAAATGAAAGATCAAATTTATTTAGAATATTTTGCTTTTCATTTAATCTTTGTGTTCCTTCAGGATTAAATGATCTTTAGGCTGCAATTACTATTTGAAAATTTGTGTCCTTATTTGTACCTTAGAATTGAGATTAGTAGCTTCTTCAACAGTAAAGTATAAAAGTATAAGGCAAATGAACAATGATTTTTTTCTACAATTACTAGAGAATTACAAATGAATATAATATTCTTAGATAAAACTAAAATTGTTTTGCTGCTTTCACAGGAATTAAATCCAACTTCTTTTGGTCATTGTCAATATGTAAGAGGCAGTTGACATGGTAAACTGACTTCACTATAATTAAAGGCTTCATCTGGAGTCAATTTTTACCCATAGCCTATCTCATCAAATAATATTTATTGACTATCTTATTTTGAGGCCCAAGGTCACTGTAATCAGAGATTGTTACAGGTCATATTTGACCTACGGCAACCTCTTATGAACATCTGATAAGGCACTTTAAATGCATAACAGAAATACCTCTGATAACAAAGCTTTTAAAACCCAAAAGCTCTTGACCTTTCTTTGGCTACAAATAAAGAAAATACATGCTTATGTGTAATTGTTTTAGGAATGTGATTGTTCCATTAAAGGCAATGATTGATTGTTGGGTACCAATGAGCATGACTGCATTTGCCTTGTCTAAAAGAAACTTGGTTATTGTCATTCACTTTGACTTTGAGATGGTTGGCAGCATTTACCAGTCTAGATGGCACTGAGAAGTTGTACCTATAAAAACCATAGGAAGGATGGAAAGGACAACCAATTGTTTCCTGGGCAATGGGGTTTGGTGATAAAATAGTCCCAGATGCCTGTAGTCCATACAACATTTGATTGGAAGAATTAGGTGCCTGTAGACACTGCTCACTTAAGTCTTCAAATGAACCGTTTTTTGAATTGGCGATCCCCAGAGAAGATAACATGGAAACTTCCATCATGAGTGGGGCTAAACACTGAGAACGGTTGCTGCTTGCTAGTCTTTCAGGAGAAGGCAAGAAAAGAGGCTGCTGTCGCCAAAAATTAGTTGGGCAAATCTTGTAGCAAAGGGGCAGGTTGATATTGTGCAGATACACCTCTGGACAGGGCATTCCAAGGGAACTTGTAGGTAAGTGAAATGTAGGCAGAGAGCAGGTTGGAAAAAGCAAGGAGTTCAAAGGAGAGGGAGCTCCTCCACTAGAGGTCACTGGAGATGAGCCACTGCTTCCACCTGTGAATGATAATTCAGTCAATGAGCAATGAACTTGATGTTCCTAATGAATGAGTACTAACGAACATAAACATTCTGCTTCATTCTTTTCTTCAAGTTCACAGTTCTTTTAACTTCTTTGGGAAAGAATATGCTCATTCCTCTGACCAAAGTTGAAAACAATACCTTTACTAGTACCACTATTACCTTTAACACTGCCATTATGTTATCATGTATCGAGCATTCACCATGCACAAGAACTGTGCTAGGCACGTGAACATTTATCCAATGAATTACAAAAGATGCAGAAATAAATAATACCCAGAGCCAATTACAAATTAAAAAAAAAGTTTAAGCTTTACAAAATTAAAAAAAAATGAGTATTTGATTAAATTGAACAAATTGGTTGGAATTCTACAGAAAGCTTCAGTCTGATAAAAATAATGGAGCACATGAAAATAATCTTTATAAACTAAAATAACATTTTTTAAAGATTTTATTTATTTATTTGACAGAGAGGAGAGAGATCACAAGTAGGCAGAGAGGCAGGCAGAGACAGAGGGGGAAGCAGGCTCCCTGCCGAGCAGAGAGCCTGATGCGGGGCTCGATCCCAGGACCCTGAGATCATGACCTGAGCTGAAGGCAGAGGCTTTAACCCACTGAGCCACCCAGGTGCCCCTAAACTAAAATAAAATTTAAGTGCATTTGTTAAAGACAAATTTTAGCTTAAAAATATAAAGATAAAAATGAAAAGTTCATAATAATGTTGTCAGGTGATCTTTTATGTTTGCCTAGCATCTACTAAGTTAGGGATAATTATAAGGTCCAGGAAAATCTAGACTTTCCACCTTATTTTCATGTTTGAAATTAAAAATTTTGGTTATTGACTAAACTTGAAAGTTTTTCTTTTTTCTTTTTTTTTTTTGGTGTTGCTGCTGTTTTTCTTAAATATTTTGTGTAAGCATACCCTAATTCTTTATTAACAAGGTGGCAAATTTCTTTTATAATTAAATATTCTAAAGTTATTTAAAAAATGGTACCCCTTTTCTTTGCAATTTGAGAGCAATCTGGACATTTAAGTAATTAAGAAAATTGTGTATTTTAAATGATCAATTAATGATCGTCTTTAGGTTTTTTGTTTCTGTTTTTGTTTTTAGTGCACTTCATGTTGACCTGGGTATTTTAAAAGCATGCTGCCTAGATGCTATTAGTTAAAGTGTTCATATTTTTCTATGCAACTTTGTAAACCAATTTAACACAATCAATCCAGTGAAATATTTTACCAAATGATTAGACTTGATGTGTTTTCAATGTTATAGTATCATGTAAATTTCAACCTAAATATAATGTTGATTTTCTCCACTATTGTTGCCTTTCTCCACTATTATAAACTTGCATTAATGTCCTAAGACAAACAAATTTAATAAAGACAAAAGCAGTAAAATAATTATATGTTGTTTGCAAATACTCTTTTATTTATTATTAAACACCAGAGACATGAAGGTATACATTCTTCCACCAGAAAGCTTGCATTGTCTAATTATTATTATTTAATCGTGTAATGCACTACATGAGAGCAAATATCTTGCAAATATTTTTAATGCTTGTGGCAATTAAACTAATTGTGATGACTTAGTGTTGTTTTCAACATTTATTTTCCCTACTTATAGTAAAAGGAAAATTAAAACTAAGTGATGGTAAAATTTAATGGATGTCATTTTAACATGTGCTGAAAGTTTATGAGAAACGTATTTATTTAAATATCTAATGTATTTATTTGCAAATAAGGCCACACATGTACCACAGGCAGATTCTAAAGAATGTGAGATAGTGAGATGCTGAAGAATCCAGGTGAGATCTGGAGATCTCAGGATATATGATAACTTAAGATGACTGAAGTCAATAAATCCACCATTACCATGGCTCTGTTCTTTTCCTTCATGCCAGTTCTCCCCTCTTTTTGGCTCTTACTTCCTCATCAAGTTAAATATAAACCAACTTTCTTGTAAACCCACATTTCCTGGCATGAACTTATCCCCTTGTGTAGTATTTGCTACAGAGATTCTGACTATTATTACTTCATTAACATTTAAAAGTAAACATTAATAAAACTTTTCTTACATTGTGTGTCTGCACCAAAAGTTTTAAAATCCAGAGTGAGAGAAGGCCTCCACGGGTAGATCTCTAAAAGCCCATCCAATACACCCCTGAAAAATAGATTCAACTTTCAGCAAGTCCAGAATTCAATTTCTGAAAATAATGATTTATGTAAACTTTTAAGTTATTTTAATATAGTTTTTGGGGTCAATATCTGAAATATATTTCTTTTATAGCTAGACTGCTGAATAAAATTCACAGTAATTATTCCCTGAATAAAAACCCAGGGATCTAGAATAAGCGATACCTTAAAAGTGGGTTGGGAGGGAAAAGGAGAAGGCAAGATTTTAGAGACAAAACACTACATTCTTTTCCTACTACCTACTAGTTACAAAACTTAGGGCTTCTGAGTCTGAAAGTGGCTTCCCCTCTGCAACACTGGTTTCCTCTCATTGGCACCCCCAACATGCCCACATGCAAAAGTGAGGCTAAACCAGAAAGGCTAGGTTAGCCACAGTTATCTGTAATACTTGTTAATACTTGTGGAAAAGGTTATATAAATATTTTGTATGGTTGTTATGTTGCTTACCTGCTTCTTCCAGGATCTCTAAATCCTTTCGCAAAAGGATTCCTGTCTATTTTCAATTTGGTAATCTATGGATTAAAAAAAAAAAAGATAAAGTCAGTGCCCTCAGTAATAACACTCACCACTCACTGTTACTTTTAATGGTTACAACAATCACAAAACACTTCAGTGTGTAATATGGCACATTCAATTAATATAAGCATATTGCTAGGTTGAATTTGGAATGGTTGCCTCCTTTCTCCCCTGGCACTTTGTTCTGCTCTCCTTTCTAATACAAGATCCACACAATTCATTATCAAATTTGCCTTGATGACAATACAATACGACTATAATATTTTTTTAATTGTGGGAAATTCAATCCATATAGTGCAGCTTGCCTCCATCGAGAAAGTCCCTCTGGGGCTAGCCCTGCTTTCCTGGGACCAAGTTGTCCTTACCTGCTGGTTTTGGTAAGCTGTCACTGTGGTGAACTCTGTTTCTTTAAAGAAGAACGTTTTAACCCCTTCAGTGGGTAGGGACTGAATCCTGGACAGGTCAACTTTGCTGTCCTGTTCCATCACATGCACACGGGGCTTGTACTTATGCATGGACTGCAGAATGATCTGGAGGAGAAATCATCAAATGTTTGCCTAGAAAGTGGCTTCCCCTCTGCAACACTGGTTTCCTCTCATTGGCACCCCCAACATGCCCACATGCAAAAGTGAGGCTAAACCAGAAAGGCTAGGTTAGCCACACACAAGGACTTTTCTTTGACACTTAGCTCTGGACAGACATGCTCAGGGCTAAGAGGTTTCCAGATAGGAGTACTGCAGCAACATCAGGCAGCCATGATTCCACTTCCAGATGAGACCCTTTCCTGCTTCCAAGTGTGGGTGATCATGTGATGTCCCCAAGTATCACTAGGATCTGACTGCCTGCCAGAAGTTCCCTGGGCTTATGGTAACTGAAGGGCAGCCTCATGACATACCCCACCTCCTAATCCTGGGGGCCTCCCTCTTTATTTGTGGCTGGCCCAGGGCAAGGCCAAGCATGGCAGGAGGAGGATGCATATGGGAATAAGACTCAAGATCCAGGTAACCTATAAATAATCTCTTTCATAAGTGAGTTTTGGAGGAGAATTCTGTCATACCATGCCAGACAGAAGGGGCTCATCTAGGAGAAGGCAATCAGAGCCCACAGTGATTGCCCTGGAGTCTGAGATGCAAGAGAGCTCCACAAAGTGCATTCCCTTCCACACTCCCAGGCCAGGACTTATGGCTTAAACAAATTTCATTTGGTCTTCGAACTCCCTTCACTCACCCTTACAACCCCTAGCACTCTCAGATGCTAAACGAAGGTCACAAGAGGTACTTTGGTCACAAGCCCAGAACTTGAACAGTCCTAAAGACCACCTGGGAGAAGCATCCTACACCTCTCTAGGGTGACATGCAGGCTGATGATGCCTTGGCACCTCCATACCCTCCTCAGGACAAAGGATTTCAAATACTTACATGGCCTTTGTCATCCATCTCATTGTTGGTAAGTTTCAAGCGATCAAAGCTGATGATCTGCCGCATCCAGGTTTCTCCAGAGCAGGGCGAGTCCGGGTGAACATAGAACCTGGGAGTGATGCATGAGTGGTCTGTATTCCCAGCTACCATCCACTGTGAGCTGTGATACACATATCTAAAAAGGCACAGAGTGTGGCTTTAGGTGCAATAGGCCAAAGCCAGGTGCATGGGAGGAAGGCTGCTGGATCCAGTCCTAATGACATTGGCCAAGGTTTGCCTCCTAATCCCAAAGTAGAAGATCCAACTTGATTTCCAAAGGGCGTTCAGGGACAAAAAGCAAACTGTATACAAACATATGCCATTAAAATGCAATGAAGTTCCAGGGCAAGTATAACATCATGGGATTTCAGAGTCTGGTTTGTATTTCCTTACAGAAACAGCCATAGAAATTGATCTAATCCACTCTGCTGCACAGAGACAGCCTAAAAACCCTCATGCTTCTAGCCAGAAGCATCAGAGTCAGAGAAAAAGCAAAAGGGAGTGGAGGGTGTCTATCCAACCCACCCCCACCTCTGCCAGTGGCCCTCAAATCCCTTTCACCAACAAGGCTTCACATCAGAACACCGCCTGAAACTCTAGCCCATGGGGCCTCAGGGCTGATTTTCATCCTGTTTCCAATCTCAACCACTCAGCTCTGCACTGCATTCCCAAGCCAGCTCAAATGCAAGAAACAAACCACTTGTTCTATTTACAAGCTGCAGTTCCAGTAGGCTCTTGAGCTGTGCTTTCTCTTTCCCCCTCAAATCCAGCCCTGGGCATCATGTGGGCTCTCTCTTAGAAAGGCTAGACATCCACTTCAGTGAAATGCTCACAGCCCAAGTAAGCGTGGCTCCTGCACAACCCCATAGCCTCTAAGCCAAAGTGCTGGCACAGCCGCACGTCTGGAATGTTAGCCCTGAAAGACCTCTTAGCTTTAGATCAATCAATTTGACCACTATTAGCCTGCACTAAGTAGAGAGCCTGCTTAAAAAAAAAAAAAGAAAAGAAAAAAGGTTATTTGTAATTTCTAGGACCTGGCCCCTGCTTCAGGAGAGAAGTTAAGGAAGGAAGAAATGATAGACCTAAATGTGATAACTGTTAAATTAGCATTAGACGGTAAATCAGAACATCACTCCAGGACCCTGATGCCAAAGTAGCACAACCCAGAACCCAGTGCAGCCCCAGAAGCACAGTCATTTCTCCCTAAATTCCTTCAAACAACTTCCCTCCTAGCTGCTTGAGTCCATACCCTCTGCAGTTGGCACAGCCAAGGCCAGAGCAGTGGGTAAGCAGAGGGTGTGGAGTACATTGAAACACCAACTGGCACCTGCTCCAGGAGTGAGAGGAAAGAGGAGTAAGACAGCTCGTCTCAGTCTGAACCTCCATTTGTGTGAGAATATTCAACTCCCAAAGTCCACGGGAGAGGAATTCCACTCCCCATGGTAGAGTTTTCAATATAACATTCTCAGGTTCCATATTTCTGTATCCCCATTTCCAGACTTGGTCTAGGGTATCCTCCTTTGGGCCTGGTTACCTATAACGCTTGGAATCTACTGGCACCACGTCGATGGCCACATAGTACTGCTTCCCTGGGTCCAGCCCTTTCACTCTGACTCGAACAGAGGGGAACATCCGCCTGTGGAAAAGAAAATAGCCACTGACCTAGTGTTTTTAGAGACATTTGGAGTGGGATGGGGTGGGGGGACAAAGGAAAAATGAGGATATTTATAATACCTTCCCCCATTCTAGGACAGATTCAAGGAATGATATTTGCTACATGAAGAAAGATTGTTGGCTGTATGCTTGATTGAACGAGTTCAGGATTGCTGAGTGGGGTAGAATATTCTTTTTTTTTTTTTTTTGGAGTAGAATATTCTTACCACAAGGCTTTGTCCACCCCGCTCCCTACCACCACCATTAATAAAAAGCTATGTAAGAGAAAGTAGAGACAAAAACTGTGCCTGGCCCCTGAGTGTCAAGTGGTATTTTCTGTAAGGCAGATTTGGGAAAGAATGAAATTAAGAAGATTCACGCAAAAAAATAAAATAAAATAATAAATAATAAATAAAAATAAGTAAATAAATAAATATATAAGTAAAAATTACCCGGCTGATGTGACGTTGCCCCAAAGCAAAAGGTGAAAGCAAAAAAAGCCCACCTCAAATTACCCCAGGCTAGCTTGGGATGGCAGGCTGTGGACCTGCTAGATGGGATATAGTCCACTGATAACTGTGAGGCTTTAAGGAGAATTTCTTGAAGTCACCGCCTATAGGAAAGAAAACCTGAGCTGCTAATAGTGGGATTTATTGAGAGGCAGTGACTTTCTAATACCTGTGGGAGGGCAAGGACAGATAAATAGAGTATGAAGCTGGAGGCAACACATCTCATGAGTTCCTACTGTGTGCGTTCCTTGAACAGCTTGGGCAGAGCCGAACCTGCCAGCCTTGGTAATGATCATCTCAGTTCCGATGTCGTGGAATCTCTTCCACAGTTCAGATCCTTGAAGCTCCACTTGGATAGCATCTTTCTCTTCCAGATTTTTGCAGCTATTGTCACTGTCGCTGCCACTACAGCCTGAGAAAGCAGTTGCTGAGGGCTCGGTCTTGGGTCGCTTTTCTGCTGGACACAGAGACGCCAAGAGTTTGGGAGAGGTTCGCAGTTCCTGCTTCCCCTTCTCGCTGATGCCTGTCTTGGAGCAGACTGGCCCGGCCTCTTCCCTGGGAACCTTGGAGGCGGATATTCAAGTTCCCCACAACACCCACTGCGGCCTCCCAATGGGGAGAAAGGGGCCCAGGTCGCGTCCTGGGAAAGGCGCCGTCCTTCTTCAAATTTGCCCATCCTTATTCTCTAGGGACTTTTGGACGCTGAAGCTGAATCCCCGCCTAATCTAAGTGCCTGCCTGCTTCCTGCCCCAAGAAACAGCTACCGTCTGGCTTTCACAGCTTGGGGAGGTTGAAGAGTCTAACTTCTCCACAAACATATAGGGAGGCTCCCCTTCACCGCAAATGAACGACAGCAACAGGGACTGAACTTGGGGGCTCTGAAGCTTCCCCTACAGCCAAATGACAGAGGTGTCCCCGCGGCCCCAAACGTGGCCATCCAGCTGGACCAAAGCGTCCTAGTGAGGGGCAGCAGCCCTCTCTAGCTTCGGGAGTGGAGCTGAAACTTACAGGATAGCATGCTCGGTCAGCAGGCTCCGGGCTTTGGGGCTGCAGTAGGAACACTTACCCCGCTGCTGACTCTTCTCCCCTGCGGCTTTGCTCTTTCTCTCCTCCTCCTCTCCGCCCTCTTTCTCCAGCAACTCGGGCTGCGTCTCCTCTCTTGGGTCTTGCAATTTTCTTTTCCCGGGTCTCCGCACCAAGGCTTCCACCGAGAAGGCAAGTGCCCGAGAGCTCAGAGCCATCCCCGGAGGGGGCGAAGGGAATATGCAATGCAAAGTTTCAACCTGAGCTCGATTAGGGAGGGAGAGGGAGGGAGGGCGCAGAGGACAGAGCAGGGAGGGAAAGCAGGAAAACCCCCAAATTAGAAAAACAATTTCTGGATCTATAGTCAAAGAAAAAAAAGGGTGTATGTGTGTATAATATATATATATATATATATATATATATATATATATATATATATATATATGTATTTTTTTCTTTGAATAGACAGAATGAAAGTAGAGGAAGATCAAACTGGAGCCAAAGTCCTCTGGAGTCTAGTCCCCCTTCCCTTTGTGGTTTCCTCCCTCCCAATGGACATGTGCAGACCATCAGTCCTCAAATCGCTGATTGCAGGACCTGGCAGAGCACAGAGATTGGCAAGCGCAGGCCTTTTAGGGAGCCGACCTGCCTCCAATAGCTGCTCAGGCCGCTTGGATTTGGAGATACTGTTGCATCCTACTGAGTGAATACCAGGCTGGTCACAGTGTCCACTGTTTGTGTTGGCAACTGTTAAGGTATATATAAAAACAAACAAACAAATAAGCAAAACCATCATGAATGACACTTCAGAGTTTGAGGGGTAGATGAAGGGGTAGGGGTGAGAGTGGGGGTAGGGGTATGGGTGGAGAGAGGGCTGTGGGTGGCAGGAAAGAGGCTCTGGAAGAGGGATACAAAAAGTTACTGTTTTACACTGAATTGTGAAGCTCAAAGCTATGTGAAATAATTGCTCATGAAAGGCTACTTATCCAACCAAAGTCCAAATATTATTTAACCAGATTCAGAGAAGTATATCTGGGTCTTTTGCTTTACAGCAACCGTGGAAAAGTAGAGGAGTGCAAGCTTTCTGGACAAGTTTGTTCAAGAGTCTAGGTCTCAAACTGAGTGGACCATGTGCTAGTCTATCCTGCCTATTCAGGTGGGGAGGCAGGGGCCAGCATGGTCAGGAGACTCCCAGACGTCCACTGTCAATACTCAGAGTAAACCTGGGCCTTCAAGCCCTGCCTCTGCTGGAGCCCAATATTCCCATACACAGCTTCTTCTTACTCATATGTCTTAATCATCAAAGACAACCTAAGGACTCCAGGGCCACCAGCAAAGCACCAACATGAACTTTGTTCCCAACAGCCCCGGACCTCAAAATGTTGGGCTCAAATAATCTGTGTCTCCTGGAATATATTCCTGGGCTGGGTTTTACTTTTCCTTAAAATGGGTAAGCTCACCTTTTTGTGTGTGTCAGGAAGAGAGTCGCCTACCACTTCCAAGGAGCATGTCTATGCATGCAGATATGAGACGTCTACCTGTGTGCATGAGAGTTGGTCTTCCACTTTTCATCAGAAATAAGAAATCAAGCACCCTTGGACTCTTTTGCAGACTGCATCCTAACTAATGACATTTGTATTTGTTTAGAAAGTTTCTTCTATTCTCCTCTGACATGTTTGTGTCATTTAAAGAACATTTAAAGTCCATCCAACTCTGTTAAAAATACGATGGAAACTGAATGAACTGATAGTATCTCAGTACTGGAGTTTGACAATAAAAGATTTCTTGTGGCCTGTTAGTTTCAGTTCCTTCTGTACAAGTATGAGGTGATAATGGTGGTAGTGGTTGAATGGGGGTGGGGGGAGAGCATGTCCAGCTGATCCATGGGAAAGCAATTTCAGGCAATTAGGGAATTGGGTATGGCTTTAAGCATCTGATGATATGGCAAAGGGTTAATTACAGCCTTAATGCTGCTGAATGGTTTGGTTTGGTTCAATAATCAATTATCCACTACTTACCATGCAGGGCTGGGAAAGACACTATCCTTAACTTGCAGGGACAGAATGAAGCACAATGTGCAAAGCACTTGGGCTGAAAAACAGCCAGGTCTGGATGTGACCTTGGCCACATCTTCATGAGCATTTGTTTCTTTCTGCAGCCATTCAAGGGGAAGGGGATGATATTAATGCATTTTCCCATCCCTTCTTATTCAGAAGATACTTTTTATCTATGTATGTTCTTAGCTAAAAGATATAGCTCAGAAACAGAAAAGTCAAGAGTTCATTTGTTAAATTTAGAGTGTTAATCACAATGTACCACTTGCATTAATGTCTCCTAATAGGGGCTTTTTTTTTTTTTTTCTTTTGAATGATTGCTCATTTTATTGCTAAAAAGCAGGAAATTACCTTGTGTAGCAAAGGAAGGTTTTGCTTAGTAGTTTTTTTTTTTAAACCAGATTTCTGGAAAAATAAGGCAAAAGATGTTTGTTGCAACATCCATTCTAGTATTTCAGACTATCCACTGTATGATGTGACATTTTAAATCAAATAAATACCATATCTTGGGACATAAGTTCCTTTCTTAAGATAAACTTATTCCTCAATATTTATTACACACCCATAACTCAGTCATCCAGGACTTTTTATTTTGTAATCGAAACTTTTTCCATTCACATTTCAATATCTATACAATGAAATAACTGGAAGTATGGAGCTCAGCTCTCCCTCATGTGTACTAGACTAAAGTGTAGTTAATTCCTGTTTACTTTTATCTGAAAGAAGTTATTGCAAGCCACAGAACCAGCTTTGCAATCTGTTCAGCTCCTGGAGCACTTGGCTATCAGGTACTGGGGGTATGAGGGAGATACATTTATGTCAGTAATTCCATTTTCCACAACTGGGGGTCACTTTTGAGTACTTTCTTTGTTTTAATGAGAACACCCATAAACCTCTAAAAGAGATTTTCGACACACATTGAACATGGAGGGAGGGAGACCCTGGGGCTCATAGGTACCCACTCTAGAAAGAACAGTAATTTTTTAAAAAATTTGATAATTGGAAAATACAGTAAAATGTTGGTTTTGAATTAAAAAATATGTTAAAACCAGAAACACAGAATTTATCGCTTGAAGGAAAAATGAATTTGTGGTTAGCACAAATCAAATCTATTTAGGATACATAGATAAATTGATAGATAGATAAAGAGGATATGGATGTGCCTTAAAGAACATATGGTTTATTAGAGTTGTTACTGAATATGAAATCTGAACCTGCTTTAAAAAATAGAAATCAATTTGTAATTATTAAATAAAAATTCCAATATTTTCTTAATTGGTATAAATAGGCATGCGATTTAAGACATGCACAAAACGTGGTTATCCCTGACAACATTGCTTTTGGTAAACTGTATGTGCATTAAAGTAGACGTTCAAAATTTAGCAAATGTATCTGAAAATGTTACATTTCTCAAAAATATTAGGGGCAAAGATTCATGGCCTCCCTAGCTTTCTATATAGGCAATATGAGTTATTTGAAGAAAAACTTATGTATAAAATGAACTAAGGCTGCCTGGAGGAAAAAAAAAAATCCCCCTGTGTTTTACAGTACTTACTAAGGGGATGATGTC
>CM052901.1:50516428-50527123 GCA_028534135.1 Potos flavus
ACATGTGGAGCGTAAGGAAAAACATGGAGGACATTGTGAGAGGGAGGGGAGGGATGAATTTGGAGGAAATCGGAGGGGTGAAGAACCATGAGAGACTGTGAACTCAGAACAAGGGACTGAGAGTTTTGGAGGGGAGGGGGTGGGGGGATGGGCGAGCCTGGAGGTGGGTATTGAGGAGGGCACGTATTGCATGGAGCACTGGGTGTGGTACATAAACAATGAATCTTGTAACACTGAAAAAATAAAATAAAAGTATTTGGGGATAAAAAAAATAAAAAAAAAATAAAAAATAATAAAAAAAATGAACTCTGGAAACAGAGTTTACACTTCCGCCCACAAAAAAAAAAAAAAAAAAAAGGAGAATTACATTTTAAATGGGTAAGAACCATATTATCCTCTCAATAGATGCATTGAAAGGATTTGACAAAATTCGGCATCCTTTTATGATAAAAATCCTCAAGAAGGTAGGGATAGAAAGAACATATCTCAACATCATAAAGGCTATATGAAAGCTAATGCCACAGCTAATATCATCCTCAATAGAGAAAAACTGAGATCATTTCCATTAAGGTAGGAACATGACTGGGATATCCATTCTCACCACAGTTGTTCAACATGGTACCAGAAGCCCTAGACTCAGCAATCAGACAACAAAAAGAAGTAAAAAGCATCCAAATCAGCAAGGAAGAAGTCAAACTTCCACTCTTCTACTTTTCACAGATGACATGAAATTTTTTATTATATATTTTATTGACCATATCTATTTATATTTGATTAAATTGACTAAAAGATACAAAATCACTTTAGCTTTAAACTTATTTTATGTTTTTTAATTGAGTGTATTTGACAATGTTACATTAGTTTCAGATATACAATGCAGTGATTCAATGTTTCTTTAATGTTATACTATTTTCTTCACAAGTCTAGTTATTGTTCATCACCATATAATTCTTTCATTTTTTTAATTTTATTTTTTCAGCATTCCAAGATTCATTGTTCATGCACCACACCCAGTGCTCCATGCAATACGTGCCCTTCTCAATACCCACCACCAGGCTCACCCAACCCACCTCCCACTTCCCCTCCAAAACCTTCAGTTTGTTTCTCAGAGTCCACAGTCTCTCATGGTTCGTCTCCCCTTCCGATTCCCCCCATTCACCCTTTCTTTCCTTCTCCCAACTTCCTCCATGTTTTTCCTTATGCTCCACACGTAAGTGAAAATATATGATAATTGACTCTCTCTGCTCGACTTATTTCACTCAGCATAATCTCTTTCCAGTCCCGTCCATGTTGATACATAAGTTGAGTATTCATCCTTTCTAATGGCTGCATAATATTCCATTGTATATATGGACCATATCTTCTCTATCCATTTGTCTGTTGAAGGGCATCTTGGCTCTTTCCACAGTTTGGCGATTGTGGACATCGCTGCTATGAACATTAGGGTACATGTGGCCCTTCTTTTCACTACATCTGTATCTTTGGGGTAAATACTCAGTAGTGCAATTGCAGGGTCATAGGGTAGCTCTATTTTTAATTTCTTAAGGAATCTCCACACTGTTTACCAAAGTGGCTGCACCAACTTGCATTCCCACCAACAGTGTAAGAGGTTCCCCTTTCTCCACATCCTCTCCAACACTTGTTTACTGTCTTGTTGATTTTGGCCATTCTAACTGGTGTAAGGAGGTATCTCAACGTGGTTTTGATTTGAATCTCCCTGATGGCTAATGATGATGAACATTTTTTCATGTGTCTGTTAGCCATTTGTATGTCTTCTTTGGAGAAGTGTCTGTTCATGTCTTCTGCCCATTTTTTCATGTAATTATCTTTTTTTTTGAGTGTTGAGTTTGAGGAGTTCTTTATAGGTCTTAGATATCAGCCCTTTGTCTGTAGTGTCATTTGCGAATAACTTCTCCCATTCTGTGGGTTGCCTGTTTGTTTTGTTGACTGTTTCCTTTGCTGTGCAGAAGCTTTTTATCTTGATGAAGTCCCAAAAGTTCATTTTCACTTTTGTTTCCTTTGCCTTTGGAGACATGTCCTGAAAGAAGTTGCTGTGGCCGATGATGAAGAGGTTACTGCCTATGTTCTCCTCCAGCATTTTGGTAGATTCCTGACTCACGTTGAGGTCTTTTATCCATTTCGAGTTTATCTTTGCGTATGGTGTAAGATAATGGCCAAGTTTCATTCTTTTATACACAGCTGCCCAGTTTTCCCAGAACTATTTATTGAAGAGACTGTCTTTTTTTCCACTGGATATTTTTTCCTGCTTTGTCGAAGATTGTTTGACCATAGAGTTGCAGGTCCATATGTGGACCTGCTGCTGGTATTTTGATGGGGATTGCATTAAATGTGTAGATTGTTTTGGGTAATATAGACATTTCAGCAATATTTGTTCTTCCATTCCATGAACATGAAGTGTTTTTCCATTTCTGTTTCCTTTTCAATTTCTTTCATAAGATTTCTAGAGTTTTCATAGTCTAGACCTTTTTACATCTTTGGTTAGTTTTATTCCTAGGTGTCATTGTTTTTGGTGTCATTGCAAATGGGATCCATTCCTTGATTTCTTTTTCTGCTGTTTTGTTATTGGTGTATGGAAATACAACAGATTTCTGCACATTGATTTTGTATCCTGTGACTTTGTTGAATTCATGTATGAGCTCTAGCTATTTTTCAGTGGAGTCTTTTGTGTTTTCTACATGGAGAATCATGTCATTGGCAAATAATGACAATTTGACTTCTTCTTTGACACTGGATGACTTTTATTTATTTTTGTTGTCTAATTGCTGAGGCAAAGACTATGTTAAATAGTAATGGTGAGAGTGGACATCCTTGTCTTGGTCCTGACAATAGGGGAAAGGCTCTCAGTTTTCCCCATTCAGGATGATATTAGCCATGGGTCTTTTGCATATGGCCATTATGATGTTGAGGTATGTTACATCTATCCCTACTCTGTTGAGGGTTTTTATTGGGAAAGGATGCTGTAAATTGTTAAGAAACACATGAAAAATGCCTAACAATACTCATCATCAGGGAAATACAAGTCAAAGCATGATGAGATATCATCTCACACCTGTCAGGATGGATAAAATTAACAACACAAGACACAACAGCCGTTGGTGAGGATGTGGAGAAAGGGAACACTCTTGCACTGTTGGTAGAAATGCAAAGTGATGCAGCCACTCTGGAGAACAGTATGGAGGTTCCTCAAAATGTTAAAAATAGAGCAATCTTATGATCCAGCAATTACACTACTTGATATACTAGGAATTGATACAAAAATACAGATTTAAAGGATATATGCACCCCAATGTTTATAATCGCATTATCAACAATAGTCAAACTATGGAGATAGCCCAAGTGTCCATCGACTGATGAATGGATAAAGAAGATGTGTTATATAAATACAATGGAAAGTTACCCATCCATCAAAAAATATGAAATCTTGCCATTTGCAATGAGGTGGATGAAGATAGAATGTATTATCCTAAATGAAATAAGTCAGTCAGAGAAAGACAAATACCATATGATCTCACTCATATGTGGAATTTAAGAAAGAAAACAAATGAATGTATGGGAAGGGGTAAAAGAAAAAAAGGAGAGAGAGAAATAAGTCATAGGAGACTCTTAACAATAGAGAACTAAGGGTTGATTGAGGGAGGTGGGTGCATGATAGATATTAAGGAGGCCATTTGTTATAATGAGCACTGGGTGTTTTATGTAGGTGATGAATTACTGGATTCTACTCCAGAAACCAATATTACACTGTATTTTCACTACCTAAAATTTAAATTATAAATAATAAGAGGAAGAAGAACAAAATAAAATAAAGTTTGTATCGTTCATCACTGAATATTTCATCCCACTGCTTTCCAGATTACAAATTATCTGATGGTTTAAAATATATGGTGTTTGTTGAGCTTCTTGAATTTTTTTAATTTCTTTTTTCTTAATTTTATTTTATTTTTTCAGTGTTCCAAGGTTCATTGCTTATGCACCACACTCTTGCATTTTTATATTCATATTTACACTTGTTTCCACAAATTTGTGAAGTTTAATTATAGTATCTGATCAATTACTACCTAATCTCTAGAATCCACCCTGCCTTATCCCCTAGACTAATGTTTCTATAGGTATGGTCTGTAGACCAGTTTGAGTAGGCTAGGCTAACAGGTAATTACTAGTCCATAAAATAATACAGAAATTTTAAAAAAGTGTTTAGAAATTTTTGTAACAATGTGATTTTGCTGCAGCATCCAAAAAAGGGACTGTTGTTCTAAATAATTTTTATTGTGTTTTACATAACTATTAGTCCAAAGGGGGTTGAAATTTTATAATATATAAAAATAAATAAATTAGTTTTTCCTTGCAGACAGTTTGGGATGCAATGTCATAGATGCTTAGCACTGAAATTGTCTTCACTCTTACCCATATGGTCACCTATAATCTGTTACCAGGTTTAAAGTTTTCAAAAATGGAAACACTGTACCTGATTAGAACAGTGTTTAGGAGTGTAACTTTCCATTTATTTTCTGATTATAGGCATATTTAGCTGTAAGCCAGATACACTAAGAAAGCATGTAAGCTAGAGAACTATTTGAGGAAAGTATATAATTTACACTAGCAGAGGAAAGGACTTTCTGAAAATAAAACCTGGAAAAGGGAACTTATGAAATAACTATTTATTGAATGCCTAATATAAAATTAATATTTCAAGAAGATTAAGAAGTTTAATTTTCCTGTAATGTAAAATGCATGCAAACATAATAGGACATAAAGTTACTGAGGGAATGTGAAGCCAAATAACAGAAAACATTGTTAAATTGAAGTCTTTGAAATTAATTTAATAATGTTAAGGAAAACACTGATATTTTCCATCTCTAAAGTATTATTCTCACGGGACTAATCTGGCAGAACTGTGTAGGACTCTGTAAGGCAGGGGACAAATTGAGGTTAGGAAGTACAGCTAGAGTTATTTTACACTAATGCAACCACAAGTTGATGACATCCAGTTTGCAGCACTGGGAATAAGTAGAATGAATGAAATCCAAAAGTTTTGATAAGACTCTATGATTTTTTTAGAAATAAACTGTGCAAACAAGAAAAACAACTGACAAGTTGATACTCAGATTTATGAAATGGCAAAGGACCTAGAAAAACAAATATGATTATGAAAATGAAGACCAAATTTGGAGAAATAACAACACCTTATTTCAAGACTTACTATAAGACTATAATCACTGAGATAACATGGTATTGGCATTTGAATGGATAACTCAATCAGTGAAAGAAAATAAATTTCAGAAACAGGGCAACAAATATTCAGCTAATTGATTTTCAGCAGAAGCACCAAAGTAATTCAGTGAGAAGAGACTCTTCAAGGCTCTGCACAACTGGATATCAATATACAAAAAATTTACCTCAACGCCTACCTCATACCAAAAAGAAAACTTTATTCAAGATGATTAATTGACCTAAACATAAGTTTCTAAAAGACGACCTAGCAAATATTTTCAAGATTAAGATAAAGATATTTGTTTGTTTTTGTTTGTTTGTTTGTTTTGGTGTAAGAGTAACTTCATTTTTGTACATTGTTATATTAATTTCAGTGATTCCATGCATCACTGTGCTGCTCATCATGACAAGTGCACTCCTTAATCCCATCAAATACTTAACCCATCCTCCTACACACTTCCCCTCTGGTAACATCAATCTGTTCTCTGTGACTGAGTCTGTTTCATGGTCTCTCTCTCTCTCTTTCTCTCTCTGTTTTTCCCTTTGCACATTTGTTTTGTTTTATAAATTCCACATATGAATGAAATCATATGGATTTTGTCTTTCTCTGATTGATTTATTTAGCTTAGGTTTGTACTAACTCCATCTATGTTATTGTAAATGTCAAGATTTCATTTTTTTGTGGCTGAATAATATATATATACATATATGTGTATATACATACACATATTACATTATATGTATATGTAATACATATACATATAGATGTACATACATGTATATATTAATATACATATACATATATATGTAATATATATTACATCTTCTTTATAGATTCATCATTTGACTGACACTTGGGCTTCTTCCATATCTTGGCTATTGTAAATAATGCATCTACTCTTTCAATTAATATTTTTGTATTCTTTTTTTTTTTTTTTTTTGTATTTTTGTATTCTTTAAGTAAATACCTAGTAATGTAATTCCTGGACAATAGGGTAGGTTTTTTTTTTTTTTTTTTTTAAATTTTTGAGGAACCTCCATACTGTTTTTAACAGTGACTACACCAGTTTACATTCCCACCAAAAGCACATGAGTGTTCCATTTTCTCCAGATCCTGGACAACACATGTTGATTCTTGTGTTGTTGATTTTAGCCATTCTGACAAGTGTGAGGTGCTATCACAGTGTAGTTTTCATTTGTATTTCAATGATGCTAAATGATGATGAGCATGTTTTTGTGTGTCTGTTGGCCATCTGGATGTCTTCTTTGGAAAAATGTCTGTTCATGTTTTCTTCCCATTTTTAAATTGGATTATTTGCTTTTTGGGCATTCATATGTTTAAGTTCTTTACATATTTTGGATAATAAACCTTTACAATATATGTCATTTGCCAATATGTTCTCTGATTCTGTAGGTTGCCTTTTAGTTTTGTTTATTATTTCCTTCACTGTGCAGAAGTTTTTATTGTGATGAAGTCCCAAGAGTTCATTTTTGCATTTATTTCCCTTGCCTCAGGAAACATAACTAGAAAAAAAGTTGTTATGGCAGATATCAAAGAGGTTACTGTCTGTGTTCTCCTCTAGGATTTCTATGGCTTTAGATCTCACATCTGTGTCTGTAATCTATTTCTAATTTATTTTTATGCATAGTGTAAGAAAGTGGTCCACTTTCTTTCTTCTGAATGTTACTATCCAGTTTTCCCAACACCATTGTCGAAGAGACTATCTTTTTGGCATTGGATATTCTTTCCTGCTTTGTCAAAGATCAGTTGGCCATATAGTTGTGGGTCCATTTCTGGGTTTTCTATTCCATTCCATCGATCTATGTGTCTGTTTTTATGCTAATACCATACTGTCTTGATGATTACAACTTTGTAATGTAAGTTAAACTACAGAATTGTGATGCCTTTAGCTTTTTTTTTTCCAGAATTTTTTGGCTATTCAGGGTCTTCTGTGGTTCCCCACAAATTTTAGGATTGTTTCTTCTAGCTCTGTGAAAGATGTTGGTGGTATTTTGATAGGAACTGCATTAAATGTCTAGATTGCTTTGGGTATTATTAACATTTTAACAATATTTGTTATTTTAATCCATGAGCATGGAATGTCTTTCCATTTCTTTCATTAGCGTTTTATAATTTTCAGTGTATGAGTCTTTCACCTCTTTGATTGTGTTTATTCCTAGGTATCTTATGGTTTTTGGTGCAATTTTAAATAGGATTTTTTATTTACTTTCTCTTTCTCCTACTTCATTATTGGTGCATAGAAACACAACAAATTTCTCTATATTGGTTTTGTATCATGCAACTCTACAGAATTTGCCTATCAGTTCTATCTTTTTGGGGGGAAGTCTTTCAGGTATATATATATATATATGTATATATATACATATATATATATATATGTAGTATTGTGTCATCTGAAATGGTGAAAGGTTTAGTTTTTCCTTGCTGATTTGCATGCCTTTTATTTCTTTATGTTGTCTAATTGCCGTATGTAGGAGTTTCAGTATGTTGGATAGAAGTAGCAAGAGTGGACATCCTTGTTTTATTCCTGACCTTAGGGAAAAGCTCTCAGTTTTTCCCCATTGAAGATGATGTTAGCTGTGGGTTTCTTCATATATGGCCTTTATTATGTTGAGGTATGTTCCCTCTATACCTACTTTGTTGATTTTTTTTATCATGAATGGAAGTGTTACTTTGTCATATGCTTTTTCTGCATCTATTGAAAAACTCTTATGTTTTTTATCCCTTCTTTTATTGATGACGTGTATCATATTGATTGATTTGTGAATATTAAGCCACCCTTGAAACCCAGGAATAAATCCCACTTGATTATGTTGAATGATGTTTACTGTTGAATTCAGTTTGCTACTATTTTACTGATAATTTTTTGCATATATATTCCTCAGAGATATAGGCCTGTTTTTCTTTTTTTTAGTGATGTCCTTGTCAGATTTTCAGATCAGAATAATGCTGGCCACATAGAATGAGTTTGGAAGTTTTATTTCCTTTTCAATTTTTTGGGAATGGTTTGAGTATAGGTTTTAACTCATTTAAGTGTTTGGTAGAATTCACCTGCGAAGCCATCTGGTCCTAGACTTTTGTTTATTGGGAGGTTTTTTTTGTTTTGTTTTTTTGGTTTTGTTTTTTTTACCAATTGGTTTCTTTGCTGGTTATTGGTCTGTTGAAATTTTCCATTTCTTTCTAATTCAGTTTTGGTAGTTTATATGTTTCTAATAATTTATCCGTTTCTTCCAGATTGTCCCAATCTTTGGCATATTCTTTCATAATGGTATCTTACAATCGTTTCTATTTCTGTAATGCTGGTTGTTATTTCTCCTCTCTCATTGATTATTTTATTTATTTAAATCCTTTCTCTTTTCATTTTGATGTGTCTAGCTAGAGGATTCTCAATTTTATTGAGTTTTGCATAGAACCAGCTTCTGGTTTCATTGATACATTCTCTTGTTTTTGTTTTTGTTTAGTTTTTATATCATTTATTTCAGCTCTAACTTTTATTATTTCCTTCCTTCTGCTGTTTTTAGGTTTCGTTTGTTGTTCTTTTCCTAGCTGCTTTAGGTGTAAAATTAGGTTTTTTATTTGTAATTTTTCTTGCTTCTTGAGATAGGCCTGTATCTAAACACATCTCCAAAGGCAAGGGAAACAAAAGGAAAAATGAATGATTGGGACTTCAACATAATGAAAACCTTTTGCATGGCAAAGGAAATAATAAACAGAACTAAAAGGCAACCTACAGAATGGGAGATAATATTTGCAAATGACATATCAGATAAAGGGCTGGTATCCAAGATTGATAAAGAACTTATCCAGAGAAGGAGACAAACCACGAGAGACTCTTAAATATAGGAAACAAACTGATGGCTGCAAGAGGGGTGGTGGGTGAGGGGATGGGGTAATTGGGTGATGGGTTTTAAGGGGGGCACGTAAGGTGATCAGCACTGTGTGTTATATGCAACTAATTAATTATTGAACTTTAGATCTGAAATGAATGATATACTATATGTTGGCTAACTGAATTTAAATAAAAAATAATCCTTTTGATGTACTATTAAAGATGAATTACAAATTGGAAAAAATAAATAAAATTTTATGACATAATGGCGAAAAATAGTAGATGCATAATACGACTTTGATCAACTTGAATTTGTTAAGGCTTTTTTTGTGGGCTAATATGTGATCTGTTCTGGAGAATGTTCAATGTGCACTTGAAAATAATGTTTATTTGGATATTTTAGCATGGAAATTTCTGAATATATCAGTTAAATCCCTGTTTCAGTGTGTCATTCAAAGCCATTGTTTCCTTTGTTGATTATCTGTTTAAATGATCTGTCCATTGATGTAAGTGTGGTATTAAAGACTCCTACTGTTATTGCATCATCAGTTAGGTCTTTTATGTTGTTATTAAATGTTTTATATATTTGGGTGCTCCTATACAGGATGCATAAACATCATTCTTATATCTTTATGTTGAGTCTTTTATTATTATGTAGTGTCCTTCTTTGTCTATTTTTACAGTCTTTTTTTTTATTTATTTTGTCTAATGAATCATTGAATACTACATCAAAAACTAATGATGTTATTATACGTTGGCTAATTGAACATAATAAAAAAATAAAGTCTATTTTGTCTGAAATAAGTATTGCAACTCTGGCTTTCTTTTGACATCCATTTCATGATAAATATTTCTCTATCCCTTGACTTTCTTTTTTTTTTCTTTTTTTTCTTTATTAACACATAATGTATTATTTGCCCCAGGGTACATGTCTGTGAATCATCAAGCTTACACATTTCACAGCACTTACCATAGCACATACCCTCCCCAATGTCCATAACCCAGCCACCCTATCCCTACCCGCCCCTACCCCCCAGCCACCCTCAGTTTGTTTCGTGAGTTTAGGAGTCTCTTACAGTTTGTCTCCTTCCTGATCCCATCTTGTTTCATTTCCCTCCCCCACCCCCATGACCCCCTGCCCTGCCTCTCAAATTATTCATATCAGAGAGATCATAGGATAATTGTCTTTCTCTGATTGACTTATTTCGCTCAACATAATACCCTCTAGTTCCATCCACGTAGTTGCAAATGGCAAAATTTCATTTCTCTTGATGGCTGCATAGTATTCCATTGTATATATATACCACATCTTCTTTATCCATTCATCTGTGGATGGACATCTATGTTCTTTCCATAGTTTTGCTGTTGTGGACATTGCTGCTATAAACATTCGGGTACACGTGCCTCTTCGGATCACTACATTTGTATCTTTAGGGTAAATACCCAGTAGTGCGATTGCTGGGTCATAGGGTAGCTCTATTTTCAACTTTTTGAGAAACCTCCATACTGTTTTCCAGAGTGGCTGCACTAGCTTGCATTCCCACCAACAGTGTGGGAGGGTTCCCCTTTCTCCGCATCCTCGCCAACATCTGTAGTTTTCTGACTTGCTAAT
>CM052901.1:50533819-50553931 GCA_028534135.1 Potos flavus
TTCATGTGTCTGTTAGCCATTTGTATGTCTTCTTTGGAGAAGTGTCTGTTCATGTCTTCTGCCCATTTTTTGACATGATTATCTGTTTTTTGAGAGTTAAGTTTGTGGAGTTCTTTATAGATCTTAGATATCAGACCTTTGTCTGTAATGTCATTTGAGAATAGTGGGGTCTTTGGTTTTGAAATCAAGGTGATCCTGGTCTCATGGAAGACGTTTAGAAGTTTTCCTTCCATTTCTATTTTTTGGAACAGTTTCAGGAGAATTGGTATCCATTCTTCTTTAAAAGTGTGGTAGAATTCCCCTGGAAAGCCATCCAGCCCTGGACTCTTGTTTGTTAGGAGATTTTTGATTACTGATTCAATTTCTTTGCTTGTTATGGGTCGGTTCAAATTTTCTATTTCTTCCTGTTCCAGTTTTGTTAGTCATATTTTTCTAGAATTTTTTCCATTTCTTCCAGATTGCCCTGTTTTGTGGCATATAATTGCTCATAATATTCTCTTATAATACTCTATGTAGAAAACTCAAAAGCCAGGGTGCCTGGGTTGCTCAGTTGGTTAAGCGACTGCCTTCAGCTCAGGTCATGATCCTGGAGTCCCAGGATCAAGTCCCACATCGGGCTTCCTGCTCAGTGGGGAGTCTGCTTCTCCCTCTGACCCTCCTCTCTCTCATGCTCTCTCTCTCTCTCTCCCTCTCTCATTCTGTCTCTCAAATAAATAAATAAAATATCTTAAAAAAGAAAAGAAATACTTGTTAAAAAAAAAAAACTCAAAAGTTTTTTTGACTCCACCAAAAATTTGCTAGAACTGATTCATGAATTCAGTGAAGTCGCAAGCTATAGAATCAATGTATAGAAATCTGTTGCATTTCTATACACCAATAATGAAACAGCAGAAAGAGAAATCAAGGAATCAATCCCATTTACAAATGCACCTAGAACCTTAAGGTACCTAGGAATAAACCCAATCAAAAAAGTAAAAGATCTGTACACTAAAACTATAGAAAACTTAAGAAATATATTGAAGAAGACACAAAGAAATGGAAAAACATTCCATGCCCATAGAATGGAAGAACAAATATTGTGAAAATGTCTATGCTACCTAGAGCAATCTACACATTTAATACAATCCCTATCAAACTACTATCAACTTTTTTTTTCACAGAAATGGAAGAAATAATCCTAAACTTTGTACAGAACTAGAAAAGACCTTGAATAGCCAGAATAATGTCAAAAAAGAAAACCAAAGCTGATGGCACCACAATTCCGGACTTCAGGCTCTATTACAAAGCTGTCATCATCAAGACAGTATGGTACTGGCACAAAAACAGACCCATAGATCAATGGAACATAAGAATAGAGAGCCCAGAAATGGACCCTCAACTCTATGGTCAAGTAATCTTCTTCAAAAGAGGAAAGAATATCCAATGGAAAAAAGAAAGTCTCTTCAACAAGCAGTGTTGTGAATATTGGACAGCCACATGCAGTGAATGAAATTGGACCATTTCCTTACACCACACACAAAAATAGACTCAAAGGGGATGAAAGACCTCAATGTGAGAGAGAAATCCATCAAAATCCTTGAGGAGAACACAGGCAGCAACCTCTTCGACCTCAGCCACAAAAACTTCCTAGGCACATCACCAAAGGCAAGGGAAGCAGGGGCAAAAATGAGCTATTGGGACTTCATGAAGATAAAAAGCTTTTGAAAAGCAAAGAAAACAGTCAACAAAAGACAACCGACAGAATGGGAGAAGATATTTGCAAATGACATACCAGATAAAGGGCTAGTATACAAAATCTATAAAGAACTTCTCAAACTCAACACCAAAAGAACAAATAATCCAATCAAGAAATGGGCAGAAGACATGAACAGACATTTCTGCAAAGAAGACATCCAAATGGCTAACAGATACACGAAAAAGTGCTCAATGTCACTGGGCATCAAGGAAATACAAATCAAAACCACAATGAGATACCACCTCACACCAGTCAGAATGGCTAAAAATAACAAGTCAGGAAATGACAGATGTTGGCGAGGATGTGGAGAAAGAACGCTCCTACACTATTAATGGGAATGCAAGCTGATGCAGCCACTCTGGAAAACAGTATGGAGGTTCCTCAAAAAGTTGAAAATAGAACTACCCTAGGACCCAGAAATTGTACTACTGGGTATTTACCCCAAAGATATAAAGGTAGTGATCCAAAGGGACATGTGCACCCTAATGTTTATAGTAGCAATGTCTACAATATCCAAACTACGGGAAGAGCCTAGATGTCCATTGACAGATGAATGGATAAAGAAGCTGTGGTATATATATCCAACGGAATATTATGCGGCCATCAAAAATGAAAAGTTCTCATTTGGAACAACGTGGATGGAACTAGAGGTTATTACGCTAAACAAAATAAGTCAATCAGAGAAGGATAATTATCATATGATCTCATTGATATGTGGAATTTGTGAAACAAGGCAGAGCATCATAGGGGAAGAGAGGAAAAAGTGAAACAAGAGGAAACCAGAGAGCTAGACAAACCATAAGAGACTCTTAATCTCAGGAAACAAAATGAAGGTTGCTGGAGGGGAGGAGTGTGGGAGGGATGGGTGGCTGGGTGTTGGACATTGGGGAGGGTATGCATTGTGGTGAGTGCTGTGAATTGTGTACGATGATGAATCAGAGACCTGTACCCCTGAAACTATACATTATATGTTAATTAAAAAAATAGAGCTACCCTACAGTCCATCAGTTGCACTACTAGGTATTTACTCACAGTATACAAAAGTACTAATTTGAAGGGATACGTGCACCACAGTGTTTATAGCAGCATTATCAACTATAGTCAAATTATAGAATGAGCCCAAATGTCCATCAACTGATGAATAGAAAAGAAGATATGGTACACACACACACACACACACACACACACACACACACACAGAGGAATATTACTCAGCCATATAACAGAGTGAAATCTCACCATTTACAACAGTCTGTGGAGCTAGACAGTATTTTGGTAAGCAAAATAAGTCAGTCAGAGAAATACAAATATATGATTTCACTCGTATGTGGAATTTAAGAAACAAAATGAGTGATAATAAGAGAAAAAAGATAGAAGCGAACCAAGAAACAGATTTAACTATAGAGAACAAACTGATGAGTATCAAAGAAGAGATGGGGGATGTTAAATAGGTGATGCAGATTAAAGAATGCACTTGTGATGAGCACCAGGTGTTTATATAAGTGTAGAAACACTAAATGGTAGACCTGAAACTAATATTAACACTATATGTTACTTAGTGGAATTTAAGCACAAGATTAAAAAATGAAGTTAGAGAAAGAAAAGGGAAAAAAAAAGAAAAATAGTGAAGAAAGAATAAGAGATAATTAAGACAATAAAACTCCAGACTATATTTGCATTATGGGAGCAGAAAAATAGAAAAGAGCAGGAACCCTTTTTATTTATTTGTTTATAAATCCAGTATAGTTAACATACAGTGTTATATTAATTTCAGGTGTGCAATATAGCGATTTATTTCTATACATTACTCAGTGCTTATCGAGATAAATGTACTCTTAATTCCTTTCATCTATTTCACCTTTTCCACATCCACCTACCCTCTGGTAATCATGTTTCTTGTCCTTAGTAATCTCTTTCTTGGTCTCTCTCTCTTTTCTTTTGTTCATTGTTTTTTGTTTCTTAAGTTCTACATATTAATGAAAACATATGGTATTTGTCTTTTTCTGGCTGACTCTTCATTTAACATGATACTCTGTGGCTCCATCTATGTCATTGCAAATGGCAAGATTTTCATTCTTTTTTATAGATAAAAAACATATGTGTGTGTGTGTGTGTGTGTTTATCACATATTTTTATCCATTCATCTATCAATTGACACTTAGATTGCTTTCATAATTTGGCTATTGGAAATAATTCTGAAATAAACCTAGAGGTGCATATATCCATTAGAGTTAGTGTTTTCTATTCTTTGGGTAAATACCCAGGAGTATAATTACTGCATCATAGAGATGTATTTTTAATTTTGGGGGGAATCTCCATGATTTTTTTTCCAGAGTGGCTGTACCAGTTTGCATTCCCAACCAATAGTGCACAAATTTTTGTTTTGTTTTGTTTTGTTTTGTTTTCTCTCCACGTTTCTTTTGTTTTGATTTTAGTCAGGTGTGATGACTAATGTCATCTAATGTCTCATGTCTTCTGACCATTTTAAATTGGATTATATTTTGGGTGTTGAGCTGTATCAGATATAGATATATATATAGATATATATAATTTATTTGTTTGTCAGCGAGAGAGAGAGAGCATGCCAGAACACAAGTAGGGTGAGTGGCAGGGAAAGGGAGAAGCAGGCTCCCCTCTGAGCAAGGAGCTGGATGCAGTACTCGAGTTTAGGACCCTGAGATCATAATTTGAGCTGCAAGCAGACACTTAACCAACTGAGCCACCCATACACCCTTATATCTTTTGCATATCCTTTAATGGATATGTGATTTGCAAATATTTTCTCCCATTCCATAGGCTGTATTTAGTTTTTTTGGGAAAATGGCAGATTCCAAGGATTCTAATTTCATATTTTCCCAGGAACAGAGCCAGATAATAGGGACATCAGTGCACCCAACCCAGAAAATGACCCAGAGACTGGCAAAATAAACTTTATAGTTAATCATAGAGATGAGGTCACATCAAAAACAGTGGATGAGGTGGATATGTGGTAGGGAACCCAACTCCTGGTGAAACAAAGCACAGATGTGAAGGACACCACCAGCATGGAGAAGGGAAAGAAGCAAACCCCATACCAGGCACACCAGACATGAGAGACCTGCACTGTGTAGACAAGTTTCCACAATATTTGGCTTTGAAAACTAGTGAGGCTTAGCTACGCAATTTTTTTTAATATCCCACAGGGCTTAACTCTGGGTACTTTCTAAATTAGTTAGCTTGGCTTTGAAAGACCCAGAGAGCGATAGAAAATTGAGTTCTCACTCTAAAGGACACAACATAACAAAAAATCCTGCCAAGATATACTATAGAAGCAGCACTTTGAAAAGTGCCTGTGGTATACATGAAGATATACTTACTAATATCAGAATGTATGGTGAAAGGGCAGAAATATTTAGGAGACTTCTCCAAGAACAAAAGTACTGACAAGTGCTATTTCTCTCAACCCTCCTTAGCCTAGAGAGCCAGACACCTGAGGAAACCAGCATGCATACCCTCCACCTAACTTGCTAACCTGAAGTGCCCCACCCCCACAATGTCCTATGAATTTGTCTCATTCAAATCACCCCACTGGGCAGGTGTCCCTCCAAAGCAGCTCCTGCTGCAACACATTTTGCAAGCAGCCCAGCAAGGACTGGCACCTCTCCAAAGTGATTCCTCTACTGGGAGAAGGGAAGATAACCACATATACTAGTTAAACTGCAGCCCTGGCAGCCAAACCTTATCACTGGAAGAGCAGAAAAAGTATCCTGACAATCAGTGCATTTGCACTGGGAGCAGGCATCTGACTTAACTACTGGCTCCATCCAACAACAAAACCACTCAGGGAATAGCAGAGGACGAGTACTCTAGTTCCTGTCACTGCAGTCTGGCAGATGGATTGGGACAGGTGTCTGATTTGTCTGCCGTCACACCCACCAATGAGAGACTCTAAGGGGACAACATAGCACAGCATAGGAAACAACAGAGTGAACAGGCAACATACAAAATGGGAGAAAATATTTGCAAGCCATACGTATAAAAAGGACTAATATACAAAATATATAAAAGGCACATACAACTCAATAGCAAAAAATCCGATTTTATTTATTTTTATTATATATTTTTTTAATTTTACTAAATCTGATTTTATTTTATTTTTTTTAAAGATTTTATTTATTTATTCGTCAGAGAGAGAGAGAGATCACAAGCAGGCAGAGTGGCAGGCAGAGGGAGAGGGAAAAGCAGGCTCCCTGCCGAGCAAGGAGCCCGATGTGGGACTCAATCCCAGGACCCTGGGATCATGACCTGAGCCGAAGGCAGCCGCTTAACCAACTGAGCCACCCAGGCGTCCCCTAAATCTGATTTTAAAATAGTCGAAGATCCTGGATAGACATTGTCAAAAAAAAAAAAAAAATACAAATGGCCAATGGGTATATGAAACATACAAAGGCCTGGCACAGAAGCAACTGATTACATCCAGACTTTATATGAAAGTGAATCACTTGCTAATCTTTCTTTTTAATTTTTATTTTATTTTTTCAGTGTTCCAAGATTCATTGTTCATGCACCACACCCAGTATTCCATGCAATACGTGCCCTCCTTAATACCCAACACCAGGCTCACCCATCTCCCCAACCCCCCCCAAAACCCTCAGTTTGTTTCTCAGAATCCACAATCTCTAATGTTTCATCTCCCCTTCCATTTTCTCCCAATTCACTCTTCCTTTCCTTCTCCCAATGTCCTCCTAATCTTAAAGCATTTGCTTGAAGGACAGACATCTGATTTAACACATATCTAAGAGTCTTCAGGCACAATCTTCATGAACCGTCTTTTTATATTTTTAATTAAAACCCCAGGCCTTTCCCCTCTCCTGGTGGGTGCCAATGTTACAATTTCCTTCTACCTTTTCCCATCCAGTGGGCTCCATTTTTGTCTTTCCAGTGGGTGCTATCTTCATGCTCTCCTTCTGTCTTTTTCCACTTGGTGGGCATTATCTGTGCACTCTCTCCCTGTGGAAAGAACCAGAGTGTCAGTATATTTCAGAGGAAAACTTTTGCATGTCTGGTGCACTGGTTTTTACGTTTGGTGCCCAGTGTTTGTGGCTGCTGGCCAGGGCGATGCTCCTTGATCCCGTGGCTGTGGAAGTCAGGGAGTATTTCATTCCTGAGTCCCATGGGAATGTAACAGTTGGAGGGACAGTTCTTATCAGACAACCATCCCAGGGGACTACACAGACAGCAGAATAAAAGACATACCCAGTCTTTCTGAAAAAGTGCCATTTTTTCTTGTCTATGAACTTTGTCCAGAGGAGTAGGCTTTTGGTTGGCACACAGCTGAGGCCTACAGAGAAACTCTTAGGGAGTTGAGGGCAGTAGATGCAACCTTTGTCTTCTCCCTCTGCCTCAAGCTAGCTTTCTGGTAACTCCTAGGAAGATGGTTATATATCTTTGTCAGGCACCATGATTTTTGAAGCTGCTGCCAGGGGGCACCTCTACATAACATGGCTTTGGTGGTCAGAAGGACTTATGTTCATGGGCCCCACAAGACTATAACAAATAGAAAAAGTATTTTCAAACAGTTGTCACTTTCAGAGCACAAAAAGAGCCAACAAATCCAAGAGTTCAATCTTCCTGAAAGAGACGTATATTAGTATCTCATAGTAATAGCTGCTGGCTACAGAGCAGGTTTTTAATTAAACACACATCTTAAGGCTGACTATAATTCTTTCCAGAGACCCCAAAGGGTGAACGTTACTTTGTGTTTTCCTTCTGCCACATTCCAAAATGTTAGCATCATTCAGAAATGAGCTTTTATGCACATCTGGTGCTCTGGGTTTTGTGGCTGACCCCCCACGGGAAACTCTGATTGTCCAGTGCCTGTGGCCAAGGGGGTTTGTGTTCCTGGGTCCCATAGGACTGTAACAATTGGAAAGACAGATCTTGGCAGACTACTACCTGGGGCACTGAATAGACAGTAAACTAAAGCATACTTCATGTTTTTTTGTGAAAGAAACCTATTTGTTTGTCCAGGAGCTTCAATCTGAGTGATGGACTTCAGGTTTGGCACACATCTAGAGTCCTGTGGAGGAGTTCTATGGGAATGTAGGTCAATTGGATGTCATCTTTGTGCTGTTTTTCTGCCTCTGTAGAGCTCACCAATATCTCCCAGAAATAAACTTTTACACTTGTCTAAAACTCCAATTTTTGTGATTTCCACCAAGGAACATCTGTAAATTGCCTGGTTTTAGTGGCCACTAAGACTCACCTTTGTGGCCCCACAACAATGTATATATTTGGATCCTTTAAAATCCACTGACTGAGGGCTTGGATTCTGATTGAGAGCCTAAATTTCCAATGCTGGCAACTCTTGGCATTCTCTCCACTATTGGGAGTTATTAAAAATAAGATAGGCTGCTTAGACAATCACAAGTTTGAGAGACACCCAACGCCAGGGAAAGGTTGAACAATAAGGTTTATCTGCTATACAAGGCCACTTCTTCAAGACTGGGAGAGGTGTCTGTTTCATCTAATGCATGGAAACCAGCAGAGTCAAGTAAAATACATCGTAAGAGTAATATTATTCCAGATATAAGAGCAAAATAAAACTTCAGAAAAAAAAACCTTAATGAAACAGAAATAGGTAATTTACTTGATAAAGAGATCAAAGTAACAGTCATAAAGATGCTCACCAAACTTAGAAGAATGGATGAAAACAGTGAGAAATTCAACAAAGAGATAAAAAATATTTTTTTAAAAGTTACCAAACAGAAGTTATAGACCTGAAGAACATAACTGAACTGAAAAATACACTAGAAAGTGTCAACAGCAGAATAAGTGAAACAGAACAAAGGATCATTGAACATGAAGACAGAATAGTGAAACTCACTCATTCAATCTGAGTAGGAAAAAGAAAAACAATAATTAAAAAAATGAAGATATTTTAAGGGACTTATGTGACAACATCAAGCAGACTAACTATTACACTATCTGGATCCCAGGAGAAGAGAGGAAAATGGTAGAAAAATTATTTGAAGAAATAATGACTGAAAACATTCTTTACCTGGGGAAAGAAACAGACACCCAGTTCTAGGAGTCCCAGAGAATTCCAAATACATACAATCCAAACACACACCAAGAAACATAATTAAAATGTCAAATTTAAAGAAAAAGAGGGAATCTTAGAAGCAGCAAGAGAAAAACAATTACGTACAAAGGCATTTCCATTATACTGTCAGCTGATTTTTCAGGAGATCCTTGGGAAAACAGAAGAAAGTGGCACTATATATTCAAAGTATACATATGTAACATATGTACATAGATACAAAAGTCCTCAAAATATTAGCTAACCAAATTCAACAATATGTTAAAAGAATCATACACCATGTTAAAATTGGATTTATTCCACAGACACAAAGAAGTCAAACATCTGCAAAATAATCTGACAAAATTCAACAATCATTCATAAGAAAAACTTTCAACAAAGTATAGAGGGTACATACCTCAATAGAATAAAGGCAATATATGATAAGACCACAGTTAACATCATGATAAATGGTGAAAAACTGAAAAGTTTTCCTCTAAGATAAAGAACAAGAAAATAATTCCAATTCTTGTCATTTTTATTAAGTATATTATTGGAAGTTCTAGGTAATTAGGCACAAAAAATAAGTAAATAAAAGTCATCCCAATTGTGAAAAAAGTAAAACCATGACTATTTTCAGATGCTATGAAAATACACATAGAAACTCATAAAGACTCTACTAAAAATATTAGAACTAATCAATGACTTCAGTTAAGTTGAAGTATACAAAATTATAATCCAAAACCATTGTGTTTCTATACATTAATTATAAACTATCAAAAAAGAAATTAAGAAAACAATTCCCATTTAAAATTGCTTTAAAAAGAATAAAATACATAAGAATAACTTTAACTGAGGTTAAAGTTCTGTACACTGCAAAAAAAATCTGTAAACTGAAAATTATATAACATTAATAAGGGAAATTGAAGAAGACAAAAATAAATGGACAGATATTCTGTGCTGATGGATTGGTAGAATTAATACTGTTAAAGTGTACATACTACTTAAAGCAATTTACGGATTCAATGCAATCCTTAACATATTCTAATGGCGTTTTTCACAGAAATAGAACAATCTTAAAATTTGTATAAAGCTAAAAAACTACCATGAACATCCAAAGCAAACTTGAGAAAGAACAAAGCTGGATGCATTACATTTCCTGATGTCAAACAATATTACATAGTTATGTAATTAAAACAGTATGGTGTTGGCATAAAAGGGGACACATAGTACAATACAACAGAATAGATAATCCAGAAATAAACCCACACATATATGGTCAATTAATTTACACAAAGGAGCCTAGAATATACCATGGGGACAAGACAGTCTCTTCAATAAATGGTGTTGTGAAAACTGGATAAACACATGCAAAAGAATGAAACTGGACCACTATATACACAAAAGATTACTACTCACGATGGATGGAAGAATGCTAAACTTGAAACCATAATATTGCTAGAAAACATAAGCAGTAAGCTCATTGACGTCAGTCTTGGCAACGGTTTTTTGTATTTGACGCAAAAGAAAGAAAAGTAAAAAATAAATGGGACTACATAAAAATAAAAAAAGTTTCTCTGCTTGACTTATTTCAGTCAGCATAATCTCCTCCAGTCCCATCCATGTTGATACAAAAGTTGGGAATAACGTAGAGGACATTAGGAGAAGGAAAGGAAAAGTGAATTGGGGGAAATCAGAGTGGGAAATGAACCATGAGAGACTGTGGACTCTGAGAAACAAACTGAGGGTTTTGGAGGGGAAGGGTGAGGGGTGGGGTGAGCCTGGTGGTGGGTATTGAGGAGGGCACATATTGCATGGAGCACTGGGTGTGGTGCATAAACAATGAATCTTGGAACACTGAAAAAATAAAATAAAATTTTTAAAAAAGCAGGGATTAGAGTAAAGGAAGTGAAAATCAAGGGGCTAGTCAAATGTTTAGTTATCTTTCTCCTAAAGCTTTCTTTTTTTTTTTTTTAAAGATTTTATTTATTTATTTGACACAGAGAGAGAGCACAAGTAGGCAGAGAGGCAGGCAGAGAGAGAGGGGGAAGCAGGCTCCCTGCTGAGCAGAGAGCCTGATGCGGGGCTCGATCCCAGGACCCTGAGATCATGACCTGAGCTGAAGGCAGAGGCTTTAACCCACTGAGCCACCCAGGTACCCCTCTCCTAAAGCTTTCTTAAAAAAAGAACAAAAAAGAACTTCGTGCGGGTGCCTGGCTGGCTCAGTCAATAGGGTATCCAATTCTTGATCTCAGGGTTGTGAGTTTAAGCTCCAATTCTTGATCTCAGGGTTGTGAGTTTAAGCTCCAAGCTGGGTGTAGATATTACTTAAATAAATAAAATTAAAAAACAAACTAACAAACAGAACTTTATGGGTTTTGTGTCCTGGCTCTTTATCTAGTTGGATAGCTGGTAATGTGTTTATTCAGGATAAATGTCTTTGAAGCGGATCATTTGCAATCAAAAGATTAATGTCTGGCACTTACATTGTAATAAGAAAAACTAATTGTCAGGCACTTATGCTATGGTGTATAGAAATGTAACTGATTTTTTGTGTTGATTTTGTATTCTTTATATTTGTTGAATTTATTAGTCTAAAATGTTTTTTAAATGTAAACTTTAGTTTTCATCAAATAAGATCATGTTATCTGTGAACAGAGTTAACTTTCTTCTTCCTTTCCAGTGTGGATTCATCCATTTCTTTTTCTTTCCTAATTGCATTGATTAGAATTCCCTCTACTATGTTGATCACATAATAGCATAAACAAGGATTCTTCTCTTGTTCCTAATCTTAAATAACAAGATTTATCTTCCACAATTTTATATGATATTAATTTTGGAGTTTCAGAGATACCCTTTATTATACAGAAGAAGTTATTATCGATGACCAGTTATTATCCACAAAAGAAGTTATTATCTATGACTAGTTTGTTGACTGATTTTATCATGATATGATGTATTTTGTCAAATGACTTTTTCTCTACTGATTGAAATGATCCTGTGTTGTTGTGGTTTTTTTTTTTAATTCTGCTAATGTGGTGTATTGCACTGATTCATTTTCATATGTTGAAGTATCTTTACATTATATAAATAAATTCCTTAGGTCTTGATATATAATCTTTTTAATATGTTGTTGAAATTGTATTAATAATATTTTGTTAGAAAAAATAATATTTTGTTAGGGATTTTTGTGTCAATATCCAACTGGAAAATTGGTGTGTAGTTTTCTTTCTTTCTTTTTCTTTCTTTCTTTCTTTCTTTCTTTCTTTCTTTCTTTCTTTCTTTCTTTCTTTCTTTTTTTTTGTAGTGCCTTTGTCTGGCTTGGATACTAGGTTAATGCTGAGTTAGATAGTTTTCTGTCCTCTTCAAATTTAGGAAGAGTTTCAGAAGTATTGTGATTAATTCTTCCTTAAATGATTGGTAGAATTCAATATTAAAGCCATCTGCTCCAGAGATTCCAGATATTTTCTTTGTTTACAGGATTTTGGTTACTGTTTTAATCTCTTCAGTAGCAGTATAGATGCATTTAGATTTTCTATTTCTTCATGATTCAGTTTTGGCAGATGGTGGATAGTTCGTTTTAGGAATTTCTTCATTTCATCCAAGTTATACAAATTGTTGACATACAAATGTTTATAACACTGTTTTGTAATCCTTTTTTTTTTATTTCTGTAAGTCATTACAATGTACTAATCTTTTTCTTATTTTAGACATTTGAGACTTAAAAGGAAATCTTATCCTTAGCTAAGGACTTGATAGTTTTCTTGATATTTTTAAGTAAATAACATTTGGAGAGAGAAGACAAGACAAGGAGAGAGTGACAGAGGGATAGACCAGCATTCTGGGTTCACACAAGAAAAACACTCCCCAAGCCCACTGACTGGGGAATTGAGTGTAACTGATTGTAGCAAGTTTTTTGTTTGTTTGTTTGTTTTGTGGTTTTTTTTCAAGCAGTGGAGCTCAAATTCTGACGTTTTAGAAATCCTCACTATTTGTTGAAGTCAGGCCAGGTGGGGAGTGGTGCTCTTGGGGAGAGAGAGGATGGAGACCAAGGAACAGATGGCAGAAAGCATGGTGTGAGGATCCCCTGGGTCACACTGAGAGAGAACATTCCCCTTCCTGGAGTACACTTGGAAGAGGGTATATTGCTTCTCCAAAGACAAGGAATCTGGCAGGCACCACTGAGCAGCCATTCAATGCAAGGGGACAGAGGCAGACGCAAAGGGCAGATGACCTGGTCATAGATTTTCACTGTGCTTCACCACAAATCCCAGGCACCTGCACAGCCATTTGACTACTTTTCTGGGACAGAATAGCACTGGGCACAGCATTGCAAGGCTCTTCTCAAGGGAAGGGAGTAGGTCTGTGACTTGCCAGGTCCTTTCAGATTTGGAGTTTTGAATCCCAGCTCTGCACCAGGGATAAAAGACAGGAGAACAGTGGCACTGTGTGTGCCAATGACCCAGGCACAGACAGAGGGCCAGGATCTGATGGAAGCCTGGGACACAGGAGGGGAAACTGTTCACTTATCTGTGAGGGTTTCCTGAACCGTGCAGGCATGACTTGGCATCCCCAGGGACAAGAGGGTGGGGTGATGATACCACCTTTCACCACCCACACCTCCTGCCCACCAGCACAGTCAGATATCAGTGAGCAAAACAGCACCCGCAGTTGAGGCTGGAGCTGCTTACACCAAACCGCACCCCCATGTGCCCTGCGGGGGCATCTTTACCATGGCAGGTCTGACTTAGAGCCAGCTCAGCAGGCTTCTCCCTGAGAGCACCAACACAGGCCCCCCCTCACATGCATCAGGTCTACTGATCACAGAGTACTCCAAAGCATCAGCTTCAGTTCTGGTGGAAATAGGACCAGGTTTTCTTTCTTTTTCTCTTTTCTTAGGGATCGAGCTTACAGCTTTCTATTCCTTTTGTTTGTTTGTTTGTTTTTCTCATTTTTTGGATCAGGCTTCTTTTTTTTTTTCTTTCCTTCTTTCTTTATTTGGGGGGGCTAGGAATCAGACATATAGTTTTTGCCTGTTTGCTTTTTTGTTCCTTTTCATTTTCTCATTTTTTTTGATCAGGAAAGTTTGTTTGTTTTAATCATACTTATTTTAATAAACAAACCCCACACCTAGTTAAAATTCCAATATACCCCACTGCAAGCAAGGAGGAACTCTGCAGAGGGCTGACCTGATGAAAAGAGCAGACCAAATGCAACAGAAGAATGCACAGAGCATACAACCAGAAACTTCCTGAAGTTCCAGGCCCTGGACAGTATAGGACCCCTTCTTAATATAGCTTTATTCTCAGGAGCAGGAAACATAACAAGCCTTCATAACATGCAAAAGACAGAAACCTAGACAAAATGACAAGACAGAGGAATTCCCTCCAAAAGAAAGATCAAAAAGAAATCACAGCCAAGAATTTGCTTAAAACAGATAAGCAATATATGTGAACAAGAATTTAAGTCATAGAATACTAGCTAACTTGAAAAAAGCATTGAAGACTACAGAGAAACCTTGCTGCAGAGATAAAAGACCTAAAATCTAGTCAGGCTGAAATTTAAAAAAATGCTGTATGTGAGATACAAAACCAACTGTATGTAATCACAGTGAGGATGGAAGAAGAGGAACACTTAGGTTATATAGAAGATAAAATTATGGAAAATAATGAACCTAAAAAAAAAGGAGAACGAAAACTCTCAGATCACCAATATACATTTAGTAAAGTCAGTGATTCCGTAAAGTGCAAATACCCATATCATAGGTGTTGAAGAAGAGTGGGAAGAAGGGGAAGAAGGTTTATTTGAACAAATTATAACTGAGAACTTCCTTAATCTGGGGAAGGAAACAGGCATTCAAGTCCAAAAGGCACTGAGAACTCCACTCAAAATCAACAGAAACAGGTCAACACCATGATATATTACAATGAAACTTGCAAAATGCAAGGATAAAGAAAGAATCCTGAAAGCAGCTGAGGGTGAGGAGGGGAAGGTGCTAATCTACAAAGGCAGACACATAAAGTTAGCGGGAGACCTGTCCACAGAGAACTAGGAGGCTATAAAGGAGTGGTATTATATAGTCAATGTGCTCAGTAGGAAAAATCTGCAGCCAAGAATATTTTATCCAGCAAAGATGTAATTCAGAATACAAGGAGAGAAAAGGAGTTTAGAAAACAAACAAAATCTAAAGGAGTTCATGAATGCTAAACAGGTTCTGCAAGAAATATTAAAGGGGACTCTGAGTGGGAAAGAGGAACCAAAAACAACAAAGATAAGAAAGGAACAGTGACAATCTACAGCAACAGCAACTTTACAGGTAATACAATGGCACTAAATTCATATCTTTCAATAATTACTCTGAAATTAAATAGACTACATGCTCCAATAAAAAAAATAGGGTATCATAATGGATAAAAAAAGCAAGACCTATAGATATGCTGCTTACAAGGTACACATTTTAGACACAAAGTCACCTCCAGATTGTAAGTGAGGGGGTGGAAAACCATTTATAATGCTGATAAACATCAAAAGAAAGCTGGAGTAGACATACTTACATCAGACAAACTAGATTTTAAACCAAAGACTGTAATAAGAGATGAAGAAGGGCACTATATCATAATAAAGGGATCCATTGAACAAGAAGATATAAAAATTGTAAATATTTATGGAGAAGACAGTTCATTTTTGCTCTCATTTCCCTTGCCTCTGGCAGTGTCTAATAAGAAGTTGCTATAACCGAGGTCATAGGGATTGCTGCCCATGTTCTCCTCTAGGATCTTGATGGATTCTTCTATTGGGACTTCATCAAGATAAAAAGCTACTGCACAGTGAAGGAAACAACAAAAATAAAAGGCAACATAGAGAATGGGAGAATGTATTTGCAAATGGTGTATCAGTTAAAGGACAAGTATCCAAAAAAATTTTTTTAAAGATTTTATTTATTTATTTGACACAGAGAGAGAGATCACAAGTAGGCAGAGAGGCAGGCAGAGACAGAGGGGGAAGCAGGCTCCCTGCTGAGCAGACAGCCCGATGTGGGGCTCGATACCAGGACCCTGAGATCATGACCTGAGCTGAAGGCAGAGGCTTTAACCCACTGAGCCACCCAGGCGCCCCAAGTATCCAAAATTTATAATGAACTTATGAAACACAATATCCAAGAAGTAAATAATCCAGTTAAGAAATGGGCAGAAGACATGAACAGACATTTCTCCAAATACTTACAAATGGCTAACAAAGACATGAAAACATGTGCAACATCACTCATCATCAGAGAAATACGAATCAATGCCATAATGAAATATCACCTCACACCAGTCAGAATGGCTAAAAAATAACAACTCAAGAAACCTAAGATGTTGTGAAGATGTAGAGAAAGGGGAACCCTCTTGCACTTTTGGTTGGAATGCATATTGGTGCAGCCACTCTGGAAAACAGTATAGAGGTTTCTCATAAAGGTAAAAATAGAACTACCCTATGACCCAGCAATTGTTCTACTAGGCATTTATCCAAAGAATACACACATAATGATTCAAAGGGGCACATGTACCCCAACATTTATAGCAGCAATATCCACAATAGCTGAAATATGGAAAGAGCTCAGATGTCTATCAACAGATGAATGTGTAAAGAAGATGTGAGATATAGCTATATATCTATATATATATATTATGATATATAATACACACACATACACAATGGAATATTACTCAGCTATCAAAAAGAATGCAGTCTTGCCATTTGCAATGACATGGATGGAACTAGAGTGTATTATGTTATGTGAAATAAATAGGTCAGAGAAATACAAATACCATATGATTTCACTCATACGTGGAATTTAAGAAATAAAACAGAAGAACATAGGGGAAGAGAAGGAAAATAAAATGTTAAAAACAGAAGGGAGGCAAACCATAAGAAGCTCTTAACTGTGGAGAATAAACATGATTGCTGGAGGGGAGGTGGGTGGGTTGATGGTTTATATGGATGATGGGCATTAAGGAGGGTGTTTGTTGTGATGAGCACTTAGTGTCATATGTAAGTAATGAATCACTAGGTTCTAGTCCTGAAGCAAATATTACACTACATGTTTACTAAATTGAATTTAAATAAAATCTTTAAGAAAGAAAAAAAGTTTGGGATAAGTTGGAAGATGGCAGTGAAGTAGAAGGACCTTAGACTTCCCTTGCCCCATGATACAACTAGATAACGACCAAATCATCCTAAATAACTCAGAAATTGACCTGAAAATTGGCAGAAAAAATCTACAACTAAAAGTAGAAAAAGCCCACATCAAAGAAGATAGTGCACAGACACAGTTTGGAGAGAAAGGAATCATGGCTGCAGTGGTAGGGAAGGAGCATTTCTCTTGGAAAAGGTCAAGAGACAGACTATCCCACAAGGTAGCACAGTGGGGAAATGAATCCCCATAACAACTGGCCTGGAAAGAAAGAGTGACCAAATAGCCTGAGTTCATGGAACCGAACCACCGGAGCTTAACTCCTGGTGTTTTAAATGTCAGTAGGCTTGGCTGGGAGACAGTATGGAGGGCATTGCACTGTCCTTGAAGAGAAAACAAGCAACAATCTGTGGACATGCAGCATGTAAACAGCTATCTGAAGGGTGCCTGGGGCACACAGTGGGGAGATTATTTACTTATCCCTGAACATGTCCCAGAAAGATGACATTCACAGAGAGATCCCTCTGTGAACAAAGTAACTGGCAGATACCATTTCCCTCCCCCATATCTCCTCATAAGCCCAGGGCCACCCACAGGAACCGGTGAGTGCCTACGCTTGCTACCTAACTTGCGTACACCAAGTCCTGCCCCCATACTCTGGTGGACCTGCCCCTCCAAGTCATCTTTGCCTCGGTTACAGCATGGCAGCTTCACTGCCCCAGAAGACCCACTCAAACCTCTGCTCACAATGTCTCTCCCAATGTGAGACTTTTGCAGAGCCTCAAATCCAGCAGCGCTGGATTGAGGTCCCACTTCACAAGAAGACCATAGCACACATAGTTAAAGGGAGACACATTCAGGCCAGGGACCAAGCATTGTCCACAATAGGCAAGAGGAGCTTCTGAAGAAAACGTGCCTGAATAATAAAGCAGCCAGGACAAAACACCAGAGTAATCATGGTTATTACTATCATAATTTTGGTTTATAGGTGATATATTTTAGGCTCTCAAAGAGTTGAAGTTTTGCAATGTCAAGCTTAAATAAAAACATATAAACCTCAGTTTTACAGATGGATTTTTTTCAAATATATTTCTTTTGTAATATCTATAATTAGCAACATTGTCAGGTACCTCCTACAATAATTATTTAAAATTCAGAGGCCAAATTGAAATGGCAAGGAAATAAAATAAATAAGTAAATATATTGTAAGTGTTTGATCATATATTTAAATTTTAATCATATTACTTCAAATATTAAAAAATAAAACAATATTCAGGTTATTTTTTGCCAACATGGAAAGTTGAGAGAAAAAAGATTGTACAATAAGATACAAAATAATCAGCTTTGGTATATTAAAACCTTGACATTAAACATTAGCTGTAAGAATGCAGACATTTCCCAAGTACCCACTCTACATAGCTGCTTTAGAATTCATGTCTTTATATGCACAGATTCATATATAATCTAACTTATTTAATTCTGAAAATTTCTCACTTTGTTTTCCCACTGGGAAAAATTCTTAGTATTTTTAATTTGCTCCTTCTACAATATTATGAGTTAGTTACTACTAGTCTCCTCATTTTATCATTGAAGATACTAAGCTTTAGAGGTTATTAAACATCTCCAAATTTAAGTAGTTGGTCAATACTGAAATCAGGATACAAAACTAGCCTGTTGTACTTAGCAAGTATGTTAGAAAAATTATTCATTCTTATATGCATTATTTACCTTGCTAACATATTTTGTATAATTATCATCCTGGAAAATATCTTCTTTTCTTTTCAATCATAGTAAATCTTAAGTTATGTTGTACTTCAAGGAGCATATACAGGAGAACACGCATATGAAAATTAATTTGCAAAATCGTAAATTTTGGCAGTCACCTCATTCCTATGTGCTATAATTCCTGCTTCCTTAATGAGAACATTAATGTTTACTTATTCTACATTTATGCTGCTGGATAAACTCAATGCTTTTGTGACTACTCTATGCATTCGCCAAATTATGTTTCAGTTGATGGCTTTAAAAAAATGAAACAATAAATATTGTGTAGGCACCCAGTGTATGCAATACATTGCTCTGGTTATAAAGCATAATATAGCAAAAGAGACGAAATAACATTCCTGAAAGAACTGAATGTCTGGAGAGATTAAATCTCTACAAAAACATGTCTATGATATAAAGAAGAGTGTGAAAAGTGCCAAAATGTCTATACTGCCCAGAGCAATCTATACTTTCAATGCCATCCTGATCAAAATTCCACCAGCATTTTTCAAAGTGCTGGAACAAACAATCTCAAAATTTGTTTGGAACCAGAAAAGACCCCGAATTGCTAAGGAAATGTTGAAAAAGAAAAGCAAAGCTGGGGGCATCACGTTGCCTGATTTCAAGCTTTACTACAAAGCTGTGATCACCAAGGCAGCTTGGTATTAGCACAAAAACAGACACATAGACCAGTAGAACAGAGTAGAGAGCCCAGATATGGACCCACAACTCTATAGTCAAATAATCTTTGACAAAGCAACAAAAAACATCCAGTGGAAAAGACAGTCTCTTCAATAAATGGTGCTGGGAAAATTGGACAACTATATGTAGAAGAATGAAACTTGACCATTCTCTTACACCATACACAAAGATAAACTCAAAATTGATGAAAGACCTCAATGTGAGGCAGGAATCCACCAAAATCCTAGAGGAGAACATAGGCAGCAACTTGACATTGGCCGCAGCAACTTCTGTTCAAGACATGTCTCCAAAGGCAAAGGAAACAAAAGCGAAAATGAACTTTTGGGACTTCATCAAGATAAAAAGCTTCTGCACAGCAAAGGAAACAGTCAACAAAACAGACAGGCAACCCACGGAATGGGAAAAGATATTCACAAATGACATTACAGACAAAGATCTGATATCTAAGATCTATAAAGAACTCCTCCAACTCAACACTCAAAAAACAGATAATCACATCAAAAAATGGGCAGAAGACATGAACAGACACTTCTCCAATGAAGACATACAAATGGCTAATAGACACATAAAATGTTCATCATCAGTAGCTATCAGGGAGATTCAAATCAAAACCACTTTGAGATACCACCTTACACCAGTTAGAGTGGCCAAAATCAACAAGACAGTAAACAACAA
>CM052901.1:50554431-50574103 GCA_028534135.1 Potos flavus
GAACTTGTTTTTCGCACACTATATAAGCATGTGCACTCTGAAATAAAGCTGAACACAATGCGGATATTATCCGTTGTGTTCCTCCCGCCCCCATGCTTTGTCTCTCTACTTTCTTTTCCTCATTCCCTTACCCTCAGCCCTGGTTCGAGATTGTCGTGCCGGCCGCGACATATATTAGTTTCAGGTGCACAATATAATGATTCAGGAATTCCTACAACACCCAAAGCTCATCATGAAAAGTGCACTTCTTAATCCCCATCACCTATCTAACACATCCCACCCCCCATCTTCCCTATGGTAATCATCAGATTGTTTTCCATATTTAGGACTCTGTTTCTTGGTATATCTCTCTTACTCTTTTTCTTTTTTTCCCACTCATTTCTTTTGTTTCATAAATTCCTCATATGAGTGAAAGTATGTAGTATTTGCATAACAATTTTTTCTAGCTCCATCCATACCATTGCAAATGACAAGATTTCATTCTTTTTAATGGCTAATATTCCATAGTATATATATATACAAATTATTTATCCATTCATCAATTGGTGGATGCTTGGCCTGTTACCATAATTGGGCTATTGTAAGTAATGCTGTATGTGTCACTTTGAATTAGTAGTTTTGTATTATTTGGGTAAATACTCAATAGAGCAATTACTGGATTGTAGGGTAGTTCTCTTTTTAGTTTTATGAGGAACCTCCATCTGAATTTTATTTCATTTTTTTCAGTGTTCCAATATTCATTGTTTATGCACCACACCCAGTGCTCCACACAATACATGCCCTCCTTAATACCCAGCACCAGGCTCACCCATCTCCCCACTCCCCTCCCTTCCAAAGCCCTCAGTTTGTTTCTCAGAGTCCACAATCTCACGCTTCGTCTCCTCCTCCAATTTCCCACAATTCACTTTTCCTTTCCTTCTCCTAATGTCCTCCATGTTATTCCTTATGCTCCATAAGTAGGTGCAATCATATGATAATTGACTTTGTCTGCTTGACTTATTTCACTCAGCATAATCTCCTGTAGAACCGTCCATGTTGATACAAAAGTTGCGTATTCATCCTTTCTAATGGCTGCATACTATTCCATTGTATATATGGACCATATCTTCTTTTTTTTTGTAAATTTTTATTTTTTTTATTTTTTAATTAACACATAATGTATTATTTGCCCCAGGGTACATGTCTGTGAATCCTCAGGCCTACACATTTCACAGCACTTACCATAGCACATACCCTCCTCAATGTCCATAACCCAATATGGACCATATCTTCTTTATCCATTTGTCTGTTGAAGGGCATCTTGGCTCTTTCTACAGTTTGGCGATTGTGGCCATTGCTGCTATGAACATTGGAGTACATATGGCCCTTCTTTTCACTACATCTGTATCTTTGGGGTAAATACTCAGTAGTGTAATTGTAGGATCATAAAGTAGCTCTATTTTTAATTTCTTAAGGATTCTCCACACTGTTTTCCAAAGTGGCTGCACCGACTTGCATTCCCACCAACAGTGGAAGAGGGTTCCCCTTTCTCCACATCCTCTCCAACATTTCTTGTTTACTGTCTTGTCGATTTTGGCCATTCTAACTGGTGTAAGGTGGTATCTCAATGTGGTTTTGATTTGAATCTCCCTGATAGCTACTGATGATGAACATTTTATGTGTCTATTAGCCATTTGTATGTCTTCATTGGAGAAGTGTCTGTTCATGGCTCCGTCTTCTAATATTTTGTTGATGATTTTTTCACCTATATGCATCAGAGACTTTAGCCTGTAGTTCTCTTTGTGTGTGTGTGTGTGTCTTTAACTGGTTTTGGTATCAGGGGAATGCTGACATCAGAGGATGCATTTGAAAGTTTTCCTTCCTTTTTATTTTTTGCAATAGTTTGAGAAGAATAGCTATTAACTCTTCTTTAAATGTTTGATAGAATTTGCCTGTGAAGTCATCTGCTCTGGATTTTTGTGTGTTGGGAGTTTTTTAAATGCTGATTGAATTTCATTGGTGGTAATTGGTGGTATGTTCAAAGTTTCTTCAGTTTGATAGGTTACAGTTTTCTATGAATTTATCCATTTCTTCTTTGTTTTCCAATTTGTTGGCATATAACTTTTCAGAATATTCTCTTACAATTCTTTGCATTTCTGTGGTGTCAATTGTTATTTCTCCTCTTTCATTAGGGATTTTGTTTCTTTGAGTCCTCTCTCTCTTTATCTTTTGGATCAGTGCTGCTAGACATTTATCCATGTTGTTTATCTTTTCAAATAACCAGATCCTGGTTTCATTGATCTGTTCTATTGTTTTTGGTTTTGTTTGTTGGTTTTTTGGTTTGTTTTTAGTTTCTATATCATTTATTTCTGCTCCAATCGTTATCATTTCTTTCCTTCTGCTGATTTTGGATTTTTGTTCTTTTTTTTTGTTTTGGGTTTTTTGTTTTTTTGTTTTTTTTGTTTTTTGTTTTTTTGGGTTTTTTTGCTCTTGTTCTAACTCCTTTAGGCCTAAGATTAGGTTGTTTACTTGAGATTTTTCTTGCTTCATGAGGTAGGTCTGTATTACTATAAACTTCCTCTTTTTAAAATATTATTTTATTTTTTCAGTGTTCTAAGATTCACTGTTCATGAACCACACCCAGTGCTCCATGCCATATGTGCCCTCCTCAATACCCACCACCAGGCTCAGCCAACCCCCCAAACTTCCCTTTTAGACTCACTTTTGTTGCATCTCAAAAGTTTTGTACTGTTGTGTTTTCATTTTTCTTTCTTTCCATGTATTTTTTGATTTCTTGTTGTATTTCCTCGTTTTTCAACTCATTGGTTAGTAGGATGTTATTTAACTTCCATGTGTTTGTGCTCTCCTCAATTTTTTTTTCTCATGATTGATTTCTAGTTTCATAGCATTGTTGTCAGAAATGATGCATGGTATGACTTCAATATTTTTTAAATTGTTGATGCTCATTTTGTGGCCTAATATGTGATCTACTCTGGAGAATGTGCTATGTGCACTTGAAAAAAATGTGCAGTCTGCTGTTTTAGTGTGGAAATTTCTGAATATATCTGTTAAATCCATTTGTTCCAGTGTGTCATTCAACATCACTGTTTCCTTCATTATTTTCTGTTTAGATGATCTGTCCATCATTGTAAGTGGGGTGTTGAAGTCCCCTACTATTATTGTATTACTATCAATTAGTTCCTTTATATTTTTTATTAAATTTTATGTATTTGAATGCTCCCATGTCGGGTGCATAAATATTTACAATTGTTATAACTTTTGTTGGATTGCACCAGTGTTTGTAACACTGATTATACAGTGTTCTCCTTTGTCTCTTGTTATCGACTTTGTTTTATAGCATATTTTGTCTGATAAAAGTATTGTCATTCCAGCTTTTTTTTAACATCCATTTTTACATACATGTTTCTCCCTCCCCTCACTTTCAATCTGCAGGTTTCATCTCTTGTAGGCAGTATACATATGGGTCTTGCTTTTTCATCCACTCTGCCACCCTGTGTCTTTTGATTGGAGCACTTAGTCCATTTAGAGTCAAAGTAATCATTGATAGATATGCATTTATTGCTCTTTTATTAGTTGTTTTAGGGATGTTTCTGTAGTTTTTCTCTGATTCTTTCTTCTCTTGCTACCTTTCATTGTTGGCTTTCTTTAGTGATATACTTGTATTCCTTTCCTTTAATCTTTGCATATCTATGACTGGTTTTTGAGTTATGGTTACTATTCAGTTTATATATAATATATTCTGTATACAGTAGTTTATATTAAGTTGGTGGTCAATTAAGCCTGAACCCATTTTTTACTCCTCACTCCCCTCATGTTTTAAGCATATGGTATCGTATGTTACATCCTTTTATTTTGTGAATTTGTTGACTGCTTTTTACAGATATGTTTATTTTTATTGCTTCTGTGTTTTTTTTTTTAATTTTTTATACTTTTAGTTATGTTCTTTCTTTTCCATTCACAGAGTCCCTTTTCAACTTTGTTGTAGGGCTGGTTTAGTGGTCATGAACTTCTTTAGTCTTTGTTTGTCTGAGAATGACTTTATCTAACTTTCTATTTTGAATGATAGCCTTGGTGGATAGAGTGTTCTGAGTGCAGATTTTTCCCTTTCTGTGCTTTAATATATCATGTCACTCACTTCTTGCTTTTAAAGGTTCTGGTGGATAAAAAATCAGTTTATAACCTTATGGGATTTCCTTTGTATGTAAGTGTCTTCTTTTTTCTTGTTGCTTTTAATTTTTTCATTGTTATTACTTTTTACCATTTTACATACTCTATGTCTTGGTGTGGACCTCCTTCAATTAATTTGGTGGGGAGGAATCTGTGCCTGCTTGATCTGGATATCTGTTTCCTTCCCATGATTAGGAAAGTTTTCAAGTATCATTCCTTTAAATATATTTTCTTCCCCCTTATAGCTCTTCATCTTCTGGGATCCCTATAATGTGAATGTTATTATGCTTGATGAAGTCACTGAGATCCCTACATCTATTCTCAATATGCATATTTTGTTTTTCTTTCACTTGCTCATCTTAATTTCTTTCCATTACTCTGTCTGCCAGGTCATTGATTCATTCCTCTGCTGTCTCTAACCTGCTATATATTACATGAAGTGTATGTTTGATTTCATTTATTGTGTTCTTCTATGATTGGTTATTTTTTATCTCTTTATTAAGGATCTCAGTATTTTTCTCAAGTCCACTGAATATCCTTATGGTCATTATTACTTTATATTTTTTACCCACCATTTTGTGTATATCTGTTTCACTTAAGTCTCTGGCTGTGGTTTTGTCCTTTTCTTTCATTTGGACATATTCTCTTGTCTCCTCATTTTGTCTAACTCTCTGTGTCTGTGTGTGTTATAAAAATCAACTACATCTCCTGCTCTTGAAAGTAGTAAGTGGGCCATGGAGTTTTAAAAAGGTCGAGCTGGTCGTCTTCAACAGTGGATGCACAGCTGCTGTGGAGACCAGCTCTGCAAAGTGTGCATGTGTAATGGGCTGTAATTTTAACAAGTTACATTCATCCTCTCCAGGAGGTGCCCCAATACCACTGCCAGGACAGGGGCCTCACAGAATGCATTGGTTGGGAGACCTGTGGTTGATGGGGTTTACACCAGTCTTCAGGAGGTGGGGACCCATAGCATCGGGACTGATGCAAGTGTGATTGGAAAGTGTGGATTCACTCAAGTACTCAGGGGTAGTGCATGGTGTAAGCAAGTTAGGCATCAAGTGTTGGTGCTATGCTGGTTCCCACAGGTGGCCATGCATTTATGCTGAGGGTCAGAGATGGCAAATGTCACCTGCCAGCTCCTTTGTTCCCAGAGGGATCTCCCTGAAAATCCTTTCTTTCTGGGGCACTCTTAGATAAGTAAAAAACTTTCTCTGTGCCCCAGACATTGTTAGATTGCTGCTTCTATGCTGTTTTTCTGGGTGACATTAATTATATCCTTTCTTTAAGGTCAGGGGTTCAGTTTCCTAAGGTCCTTCAGGCTCTCTCAGAGTGAGCACACTGATTTTTAAAGATTCAGGTTTTAAGCCCCACTGGTTGCAAGAACTCAGAAAATTAGATCCCTTTCAATTTCAAAGCCAAATGTTATAGGGATCTGTCTTCCCAGTGCAGGGTACCTAGTGTGATAGTCAGTTTCTTACCTTTCTCTGTGCCCCTGGCTCCCTTCTGACCACAGGTGGTCTTGGCCTGTTGAGCTCCCCACCATGTCACTGCCCTTCCTACCCTCTCCAATGTGTCCTCTTCCCTACCTTTAGTTGTGGAGCTTGCACTGCTAGTCTTTACATCATTTTCTGAGCTATTTATGCTGACACTAATGTTATCTAGTTGTATCTCTTGGACAAGGGAAAGTTAGGGTCCTCCTACTCCACAATCTTCCCAGCCTCTCTGACTTATCTCTCTTATTATACTATTCTTATCCAGCGATGTTTTCATAAATGTCAGGGCTTCTTTCTAATTCATTGGTAAGCAATATTTAATTGCATCTTCATTATCTATTAATAGAAATTTAAGTTGTTTCCATATCTTGGCTACTGTGAGAAATGCTGCAATAAACATGGGGGTGCTTATATCTCATTAATGTCCTGTTTTCATTTCTTTTGGATATATATCCAGTAGTGGAATTGTCGGATAATATGGTAGTTCTATTTTTAGTTCTTTGAGAATCCTCCATACTGTCTCCCATATTGTCTGAACCAATTTACATTACTACAAATAATACACAAGAGATCTTTTACCTACGCATCCTTGCTAACACTTGTTATCTCTTGTCCTCCTAATGAAAAGCATTCTACCAGTTAAGAGATAATAGCTTGTGGTTTTGATTTGCATTTTTCTTTTTTAAATTTTATTCATTTAATAGGGACTGGAAATATCCAATAGGATTTTATGTGATCTTTTCAACACTGTTTAAAGAGGAGCTATGAAACAGATGGATGTCCTGTTGACAACCACCTAGGAGGTCAGCTTCTGAGAGATATGTGTGAAGCTGAGAGAAGTTTCTTTTCTTTTTTATTATGTTCTGTTAGTCACCATACAGTACATAATTAGTTTTTGATGTAGTGTTCCATGATTCGTTATTTGTGTATAACACCCAGCGCTCATTACAACATGTACCCGCTTAAATACCCATCACTAGGCTAACCATCCCCCCACTACCCTCCCCTCTGAAACCCTCAGTTTGTTTCCCAGAGTTCAGAGTCTCCCATGGTTCATCTCCCCCTATGATTCCCCCCTTCATTTTTCTCTTCCTTCTCCTAATGTCCTCAATGCTATGCCTTATGTTCCACAAATAAGTAAATCATATGATAATTAACTTTCTCTACTTGACTTATTTCTTTTTTTAAAAGATTTTATTTATTTATTTGACAGAGAGATAGAGAGCACAAGTAGGCAGAGCAGCAGGCAGAGGGAGAGGGAGAAGCAGACTTCCCGCTGAGCAGGGAGCCAGATGCAGGGCTCGATCCCAGGACCTGAGATCATGACCCAAGCCGAAGGCAGACGCTTAACCAACTGAGCCACCCAGGTGACCCTACTTGATTTATTTCATTTAGCATAATCTTCAGTTCTGTCCATGTTGATGCAAAAGTTGGATATTCATCCTTTCTAATGGCTGAGTAATATTCCATTATATATATGGACCACATCTTCTTTATCCATTAATCTGTTGAAGGACATCTAGGCTCTTCCCAGAGTTTGGCTATTGTGGACGTTGCTGCTATGAACATTAAGGTCCATGTGGCCCTTCTTTCCACATTAAGGTCCATGTGGCCCTTCTTTCCATCTTTGGGGTAAATACTCAGTAGTGCAATTGCTGGGTCATTGGACAGCTCTATTTTTAACATCTTGAGGAGCCTCCATACTGTTTTCCAAAATGGCTGTACCCCCTTTCATTTCACCAACAATGTAAGAGTGTGTGCCTTTCTCCACTTCTTCTCCAACATTCATTGTTTCCCGGCCTTGTTACTTTTTGCCATTCCAACTGGTTTTGATTTGAATTTCCCTGAAGGCTAATGATGTTGAACATTATTTCATGTGTCTGTTAGCCATTCGTATGTCTTCTTTGGAGAAGTGTCTGTTCATGTCTTCTGTCCATTTTTTAGCATGCTTATTTGTTTTTTTGGGTGTTGAGTTTGAGAAGTTCTTTATAGAATTTAGATACCAGCCCTTTATCTGTAGTGTAAATTGCAAATATCTTCTCCCATTCCATCGGTTGCCTCTTTGTTTTGTTGACTGTTTCCTTTGTTGTGCAGAAGCTTTTTATCTTGATGAAGTCCCAAAAGTTCATTTTTGCTTTTGTTTCTCTTGCCTTTGGAAACGTGTCTTGAAAGAAGTTGCTGTGGCCGATGTCAAAGAGGTTACTGCCTATGTTCTCCTCTAGGATTTTGAAAGATTCCTGTCTCACACTGAGGTCTTTCATTCATTTAAGAGTTTATCTTTGTGTATGGTGTAAGTGAATGGTTGAGTTTCATTCTTCTGCATATAGCTGTCCAATTTTCCCAGCACCATTTATTGAAGAGACAGTCTTTTTTTTCCATTGGATATTTTTTCCTAATTTGTCAAGAATAGTTGAACATAGAGTTGAGGGTCCATTTCTGGAGACTCTATTCTGTTCCATTGACCTATGTGTCTGTTTTTGTGCCAATACCATGCTGTCCTGGCGATCACAACAGCTTTGTAATATAGCATGAAATCATACAATATAATGTCCCTAGGTTTGTTTTTCTTTTTCAACATTTCCTTGGCAATTAGTGGTCTTTCCTGGTTCCATAAAAATTTTAGGGTTGTTTGCTGCAGCCCTTTGAAAATCGCCCAATAACCAGTAATGAAATTGAAGCAGTAATCAAAAACCTCCAAAAAACAAGAGTCCAGGGTCAGATTGATTCCCAGGGGAATTCTACCAAACATTTAAGAAAAAATTATACTCATTCCTCTTAAGCTGTTTCAAAAAAATAGAAAAATAAGGAAAACTTCCAGAATTTTTAACTTGTTCCCAAAACCAAAGACCCCATCAAAAAGGAGAATTACCCACCAATGTCCCTGATCAATATGGATGCCAAAATACTCAACAAGATCCTAGCCAATAGGATTCAACAGTACATTAAAAGGATTATACATCATGACCAGGTGAGATTTATTCCTGGGATACGAGAGTGGTTCAGCACTCACAAATCAATCAATGTGATATAACACATTAATAAAAGAAAAGACAAGAACCATATGATCCTATCAATTGATGCAAAAAAAGCATTTGGCAAAATACAACATAGTTTCCTGATTAAAACTCTTCAGAGTGCAGGGATAGAAGGAAAATTCCTCAATTTCATGAAAACTGTCTCTGAAAAGCCCACAAGGAATATCATTCTCAATGCAGAAAAGCTGAAAGATTTTCCCTTAAGATAAGGAACACGACAAGGATGCCCACTCTCACCACTTCTGTTCAACATAAGACTAGAAGTCCTAGGATCAGCAACCAGAAAACAAAAAGAAATAAAGGGCATTTGAACAGGCAAAGAAGAAGTCAAACTCACTTTCTTCACAGATTACATGGTACTGTGTGTGGAAAACCTAGAAGACTCCACTGCTAAATTACCAGAACTCATACAGCAATTCAGTAATGTGGCTGGATACAAAATCAATGCACAGAAATCAGTTGGTTTCCTATACACTAATAATGTAACTGTAGAAAGGAAAATTAAGGAATTGATTCCATTTACAATAGCACCAAAAACCATAAGATACCTAGGAATAAACCTAACCGAAGATGTGAAGGATCTATACTCTAAAAACTACAGAACATTTAAGAAAGAAATTGAGGAAGACACAAAAAGATGGAAAAACTTTCCATGCTAGTGGGTTGGAAGAATAAACATTGTGAAAATGTCTATCCTGCCCAGGGCAATCTATACTTTCAATGCCCTCCCTATTAAAATACCATTGCTTTGCATTTTTTCTGATGATAAGTAATATGAGCATTTTTTGTACTTGTTGGACATTTGATTCTTCTTAGAAGAAGTGATTATTTAAATTATCCACCCATTTTTAAAAAAGATTTTATTAATTTATTTGACAGAAAGAGAGAGAGCAAAAGCAGGGGAAGCAGGCAGAGGGGGAGGGAGAAGCAGGCTCCCTACTGAGTAAGGAGCCCAATGCTAGGCTGGATCCCAGGATCCTGGGATCATAACTTGAGCTGAAGACAGATGCTTAACTGACTGAGCCACCTAGGCACTCTATCCACCCATTTTTTAAATTAGATTGTTTCTTTTTTTTGTTAGGGAATTGTATGACTTCTTTATATATTTCTGGTATTAATTCCTTATCAGATATACATTTTGCAAATATTGTTTCCCATTCTGTAGGTTGCCTTTGTATAGTTTTGATTGTCTGTTTTCTTATGTAGAAGTTTCTTACTGTGATGAAGTCCAACTCATTGATTTTTGCTTTTGTTGTTTGTGTTTTTGTGTCATATCTAAAAACTCTTTGGCAAGATCAGTGTCAAGGTGTTTCTTGTCTGTTTTCTTCTAGGAGTTTTATGGTATCAGGTTTTATGTTTAAATTTTTTATTCCATGTCAAGTTAATTTCTGTGAATGGTGTAATATAGTGGTCCAGCTTCATTTTTCTGTGTGTGTTAATTCAGGTTTCCTCACACCATTTGTTGAAGAGGCTGTCTTTTCCTCACTGAATGCTCATATTCTTGTCAATATTACTTGACTATCTTTCCACATGTATTTGTTTTTTGTTATTTCTTTCATCAAATTCATCTTCAATTTTAGTTTTTATTGCATAAGACTTTCCATTTCTTTGTTGAATTTGTCGCTAAGAATTGTATTCTTTAAAGATTCATTTATTTATTTGAGAGAGAGAGCACATGAGCAGAGGGAGGACAAGAAAGATAGGGAGACAAGCAGGGTCCCCACTGGGATGGAGGCTCGATCCCAGGACCCTGAGATTATGACTGAGATTAAGCTGAAACCAAGAGTCCGATGCTTAACAGACTGAGCCACCCAAGCACCTCAAGAATTGTATTGGTTTTGATGCTATGGTAAAAGAAGTTTCCTTTATTTCTTTTTCAAATGTTTTGCTGTTAGTACATAGAAATGCAATTGATTTCTGCATATTGAATTTATGTCCCACAACTTTACTGAAATTCTTGGTTAATTCCAACAGTTTCTTGGTTAAGGCTTAGGATTTTCTATGTATAGTATCATATTATCTGCAAATAATGAGAATTTTGTTTTCCTCTCCAATATGAATGCCTTTTATTATTATGATTATTATATGTCTTGCCTGATTGTTCTAGCTAGGGCTTCCTGTGCTACATTGCAGTAGAGTGCTGAAAGTGACATGCTTCTCTTGTTGTTGATCTTTAAAAAAAAATGCTTTTTATCTTTCACTGTTATAAATATTGTTAGGTGTGGGTTTGACCTATTTGTACCTGATTATGTTGAAGTATATTCTTTCTATAATTAACTTATTAAGCATTTTTATTATGAAAAAGTACATTTTGTCAATTGTTTCTGCATATATTGAGATAATCCTATGATTTTTATTATTCATTCTAGAAATTTGGTGAATTACATTTACTGGGTTTCATATATTGAAATGTACTTGTATCATAGGAATAAATCCCACTTGGTCATGATTTATAATCCTTTTCACATCTTGTTTAAATTTATTTGCTTTTTTTGTTGAGAATATTTACATCTATATTCATAAAGGATATTGGTTTTTAGTTTTCTTATACTGTCCTTGTATGGCCATGGTATCAGGGTAATGCTGGCCTCACAGAATTAGTTGGGAAGTATCTTCTTTTCCATTTTTTGGAAATGTTTGAGAAGAATTGGCATTAATTATTTTTAAATGAATTGTAGAATTCACCAAAGAAGCCATCTAGTTCTGATCTTCTCTATGTTGGGAAGTTTTTGATTACTGATTCAGTCTCCTACTTATTGTGAGTTTGCTCAGATTTTCTGTTTCTTCATGACTCAGGTTTTTTCTTTTTTTTTTAATGTTATGTTAGTCACCATACAGTACATCACTAGTTTTTGATATACTGACCCATGATTCATTGTTTGCATATAGCACCCAGTGCTCCATGCAATACGTGACCTCCTTAAAACCAATCACTGGACTCACACATCCCCCGACCTCCTTCCCTCTAAAAACCTCAGTTTGTTTTCCAGAGTCCAGAGTCTATTATGGTTCCTCTCCTCCTCTGATTTCTCCTCCTTCATTTTCTCTTCCTTCTCATAATGTCCTCTATGTTATTCCTTATGTTCTACAAATAAATGAAATCATATGGTAATTGACATTCTCTACTTGACTTATTTCACTCAACATAATATCCTCCAGTCCCATCCGTGTTGATGCCAAAGCTGGGTATGCATCCTTTCTGATGGCTGGGTAATATTCCATTGTATATATGGACCACATCTTCTTTATCCGTTTGTCTGTTGAAGGGCATCTTAGGTCTTCCCACAGTTTGGTTATTGTGGACATTGCTGCTATAAACATTGGGGTGCATGTGCCCCATCTTTCCACTACATCTGTATCTTTGGGGTAAATGTCTAGTAGTGCAATTGATGGGTCATAAGGTAGTTCTATTTTTAACGTCCTGAGGAACCTCCACACTAATTTCCACCAACAGTGTAAGAGGGTTCCCCTTTCTTGCATTCCCACCAACAATGTAAGAGGGTTCCCCTTTCTCCACAACCTCTCCAACATTTATGTTTCTTGCCTTGTCAATTTTTGCCATTCTAACTGGTGTAAGGTGGTATCTCAATGTGGTTTTGATTTGAATTTCCCTGATGGCTAATGATGAAGAATATTTTTTTAATGTGTCTGTTAGCCTTTTGTATGTTTTCTTTGTAGAAGTGTCTGTTCATGTCTTCTGCCCATTTTTTGACTTGATTATTTATTTTGGGGGTGTTGAGTTTGAGAAGTTCTTTACAGATCTTAGATATCAGCCCTTTGTCTGTAGTGTCATTTGTAAATATCGTCTCCCATTCCATGGGTTGCCTGTTTGTTTTGTTGACTGTTTCCTTTGCTGTGCAGAAGCTTTTTATCTTGATGAAGTCCCAAAAGTTCATTTTTGCTTTTGTTTCCCTTGCCTTTGGAGACGTGTTTTGAAAGAAGTTACTGTGGCCAATGTCAAAGAGGTTACTGCTTATTTTCTTCTCTAGGATTTTGAAGGATTCCTGTCTCACATTGAGGTCTTTCATACATTCAGAGTTTATCTTTTTGTATGGTATAAATGAATGGTCGAGTTTCATTCTTCTTTATATAGCTATCCAATTTTCCCAGCACCATTTATTGAAGAGACTGTCTCCATTGGATATTTTTCCTGCTTTATTGAAGTTTATTGGACCAAAGAATTGAGGGTCCATATCTGGGCTCTTTACTCTGTTCCACTGGTCCATGTGTCTGTTTCTGTGCCAGTACCATGCTGTCTTGGTGATCACAGCTTTGTAATATAGCTTGATATTAGGCAACGCGATGCCCCCAGCTTTGTTTTTCTTTTTTAACATTTCCTTGGCGATTTGGGATCTTTGCTGGTTCCATATAAATTTTAGGATTGTTTGTTCCAGCCCTTTGAAAAATGCCAGTGGAATTTTGATCGGGATGGCATTGAAATTATAGATTGCTCTGGGCAGCATAGACATTTTCACAATGTTTATTCTTCCGATCCATGAGCATGGAAAGTTTTTCCATCTTTTTGTGTCTTCTTCAATTTCTTTCATAAGTGTTCTGTAGTTTCTAGAGTACAGATCCTTCACCTCTTTGGTTAGGTTTATTCCTAGGTATCTTATGGTTTTTGGTGCTATCGTAAATGGAATCAGTTCCTTAATTTTTCTTTCTACAGTTACATTATTAGTGTATAGGAAAACAACTGATTTCTGTGCATTGATTTTGTATCCAGCCACATTACTGAATTGATGTATGAGTTCTAGTAATTTGGGGGTGGAGTCTTTTGGGTTTCTGCATGAAGTGTCATGTCATCTGCAAAGAGAGAGAGTTTGACTTCTTCTTTGCCTTTTCAGATGTCCTTTATTTCTTTTTGTTTTCTGATTGCTGATCTAGGACTTCTAATCCTATGTTGAACAATAGTGGCGAGTGGACTTCCTTGTCATGTTCCTGATCTTAAGGGAAAGGATCTCAGCTATTCCCCCTTTGAGAATGATAGCCGCTGAGGGTTTTTAATAGATGGTTTTCATGAAATTGAGGAATGTTCCCTTTATCCATACACTCTGAAGAGTTTTACTCAGTAAAGCATGCTGTATATTGTCAAATGCTTTTTCTGAATCAATTGAGAGGACCATACGTTTTTTCTCGCTCCTCTTAATGTATTCTTTCACATTGATTTGCAAATGTTGATCCACCCTTGCATCTCAGGGATAAATCCCACCTAGTCATGTGCCTAATTCTTTTAATGTACTGGATCCTATTAGTTAGGATCCTGTTGAGAATTTTGGAATCCATATTCATCGGAAATATTCCTCTGAAATTCTCTTTTTTGATAAGGCCATTGCCTGATTTTGCAGTCAAGGTAATGCTGGCCTCATAGAATGAGTCTGGATTTTTTCCTTCCGTTTCTATTTTTTGAAACAGCTTCAGGAAAATAGATATTATTTTTTTGAATCCATCTGGTCCTGGACTCTTGTTTTGTGGAGGTTTTTGATCACTGCTTCAATCTTGTTATTGGTTATTGGTCTATTCAGGTTGTCACTTTCTTCCTGTTTCAGTCTTGGTAGTTTATAGGTTTCCAGGAAGGTATCCATTTCTTTGAGGTTTCTGAATTTATTGGCATACAGTTGATAATAATTTCTGATAATTGTTTCTATTTCTTTGGTGTTAGTCATGATCTCTCTCATTCATAATTTTATTAACTTGCATCTTTTCTCTTTTCTTTTAGATAAGTCTGGTCACTGGTTTATCAATCTTATTCATTCTTTCAAAGAACCAGCTTCTAGTTTCTATGATATGCTCTACTGTATTTCTGGTTTCTAATTCACTGATCTCTGCTCTAATCTTAGTTATTTCTCTTCTTGTGTGTGGCTTAGGCTTTATTTGTTGTTCTTTCTCTAGTCCTTTAAGGTGTAAAGTTAATTTGTGTATTCAGGATTTTTCTGGTTTTTTTGAGTGAGGCTTGGATGGCTATGTATTTCTCCCTTAGGACTGCCTTTCCAGTATCTCACAGGTTGTGGACCAATGTCCACAATGTCTCATTGGTTTATGTGAATTTTTTCAGTTCTTCTCTGATTTCCTGGTTGACCCTAACATTCTTAAGCAGGAAGGTCTTTAGCTTCCAAGTGTTTGAATTTCTTCCAATTTTTTTCTTGTGATTGAGTTCCAGATTCAAAACATTGTGGCCTGAGAATATTCAGGGAATAATCTCAATCTTTTGGTATTGGTTGAGACCCATTGTGTGACCTATGTGGTCTATTTTGGAGAAAGTTTCACGTGCACTCGAGAAGAATGAGTATTCTGCTGTTTTAGGGCAACATGTTCTGTATATATCTATGAGGTCCATCTGGTCCAGTGTTTCATTCAAAGTTCTTGTTTATTTGTTGATTTTCTGCTTAGATGATCTGTCTATTGCCGAGAATGGAGTTTTGAGGTCTCCTACTATTAATGTATTATTATAAGTATGTCTATTTTGGTTAACAGTTGAGTCATGTATTTGGCTGCTCCCATGTTTGGGCCATAGATATTCACAATTGTTAGATCCTCTTGCTGGATAGACCCTTTAAGAATGATATAGTGTTGGGGTGCCTGGGTGGCTCAGTCGTTAAGTGTCTGCCTTCAGCTCAGGTCATGATCCCAGGGTCCTGGGATTGAGCTCCGCATCAGGCTCTCTGCTCAGCGGGAAGCCTGCTTCTCCCTCTCCCACTCCCCCTGCTTGTGTTCCCTCTTTTGCTGTCTTTCTCTGTCAAATAATAAATAAAATCTTCAAAAAAAAAAAAAAAGAATGATATATAGTGTCCTTCTGCATTTCTAACTACAGTCTTTAGCTAAAATCTAATTTGTCTGGTATGAGAATTGCTACCCCAGCTTTCTTTTGAGATCCGTAGGCATGAAAGGTTGTTCTCCATCCCTTCACTTTCAATCTGGATGTATCTATAGGTTCAAATTGAGTCTCTTGTAGATAGCATATGGAGGGGTCCTGTCTTTATCCAATCTGCAACCTTGTACCATTTCATGAGAGCATTTAAACCATTCACGTTGAGAGTGATTATTGAAAGATATGAGTTTATTGTCATCATGTTGCCTGTGAAGTTTTTGTTTCTGTAGACTCTCTGTAAATTTCTGTTCTATATCACTCTTGGGGTCTTTCTTCTTTTATAAAACCCTCCTGAATAATTCTTCCAAGGCTGGCTTAGTGGTCACATATTCTTTCTGTTTCTGCCAGTCCTGGAAGCTCTTTATCTCTCCATACATTCTGAATGATAGCATTGCCAGGTAAAGTATTCTTGGCTACATGTTCTTCTCATTTAATACCCTGAATACATCTTGCCAGCCCTTTCTGTCTTGCAAGGTCTCTGTGGATAGGTCTGATGTTATTCTGATGTTCCTCCCTCTGTACATAAGGAATCTTTTCCCCATACTACCCTTAAGATGGTTTCCTTGGTTATAAGATTTGTGAGTTTTGCTATTACATGCTGCGGTATTGGTCTGTTCTCCCTGATCTTCGGAGGGGTCCTCTCTTCCTCTAGGACACTAATTCTTGTTTCATTCCCCAGATTAGGGAAGTTCTCATTTAGAATTTGCTCAAATATATCTTCTGGTCCTCTCTTTCTCTCCCCACCCTCTAAGGGATCCCAATAATTCTGACATTGAACCATTTAATGACATTTTCTATTTCTCTAATTCTGTTTTCATGGATTTTATGGTGTTTGTTCCAGGCCTCCTCCTGTTCCTTCCTTTGTAGATTTTGTCTCTAGATTTTGTCTAGATTTTGTCTAGTTTGTCTTCTAGATCACTAATTCATTCTTATGCCTTGTTTACCCTAGTTGTTAGAGTAATTAGCTTAGATTGCATCTCATTCATTGCATTTTTAAGTTTGACTTGATTAGCTCTTATTTCTGCCCTTAGAGAATCTATGTTGCCATTAGTGTTTTTCTCCAGTCTCTCTATTGTCTTCATAACTGTTACCCTGAAATCTATTTCTGATATCCTGCTTGTATCCATATCCATTAATCTGCAGGAGAGGCCAATGTCTCTGATTCTTTTCTTTGGTGGGAGTTCCTCCTCCTAGTCATTCTGTTGAGGGGGTGGTTAAAGGAATGTACAGAGTCAAAAATATCAACAGTCCAGGTAAAGTGCACCCTGGGAAAGTTCAGAGTGATTGGAAGCCACCACCAAGGAAACCCAGCCAAAATGAAACCTTAGAATAAGATTTATAAAGTTTTGGAGAAAAGGGGGCTGTGAAGGGGAGGCCTATAATCTCTTAATGTAGGCGAGGTAGGATGTTTCAGTTCTTCCTGTGTGTATTTTGTTCTCTTTGTTAGAAAACACTACTTCCCAGAGTTACAGGGAAATTAAAACTGGTATATATATAAAGTTAATATTGAATAGGGAAAAAAAGGACTACATTGAAGCTTATATCTCTATCTGTATCTATATCTATATAAAAGAAAAAGAAAAAAGTATATGTGTGAAACAGTACACATTAAAAAGTTACTATGGAATATGTTGTATTAAGCATCTAGTTGAAATGCTAAGTAGGTAAAAAGAAAAAGAGAAGAAATATTTGAAAGAATAAAAATTGTATCTAAGAAATACACAGGCTGTGAGGCAACACCAGGAGTTCAGTATTCTATTTTCCCCTGGTGTTGGGGTTTTACAGTTTTATGGGGACCCTCGGGTTGTCTTCCTCTTGTTCTTCCAGCTTTTCTTCTGGGGGAGGGGTCTGCCCTGTTGTTTTTCAGGCAACCCTGCTTGAGCGGAGTTGCCCTGCCCTCTATCAAGGGGCTGAGCTCCGTGGTAACTGGTTTTTTGAGCTTTTGTTCTCTGGTGGCTTTTTGCACCTTTTGGGAGGGTCAGGGGAAAGGAAAATGTCCTCACCCAGACCTCCTTGCCAGAGGAGAGAAGCCACACTCTGCTCCTCTCTGAACCCTCTAGAACAGTCTCCCCTTCTGTAAGCACTGCTGAAAACCACAGCATCCCAAAGGTCATGCACACCCCCAGCAATCCTCTCAGTGTTGACCCTGGGCCCCCACTTATCTCTGCCCCCTGTGCCTCCAAAACCACAAGCGATCCCAGTCTGGGTGGGTGTGGGCAGCTGCAGCGACGGCCAGCCCCCTAGGTCCATGGGCACAAGTCTGCACAAGCAGCTGCCTCGGTCCTAGCGTTTGCCCCTTAAGCTCCTGGATTCTTTTTGAGTGTTGTTATTGGGTGCTTCCCGTCCCACCACCACTGCTCTGCAAGCTATACAGCTTGTCCCCAGGTGCAGGATGCTTTTTCACTGGGGTATTATTTTACTTTCCAGTGGGTAGCTTCTGGTACCACCTCCCCCTTCTGTTTATCCTCCAATATCTGTCCGAGCAATCACAACTCTGTCTTTTGTACCTCTTGACTGAAGATCCTCTGCCCCTGTAAGGATCCAGACGTATAATCTTACATCTCAGGCTGATTTCGTGTTTGTTCAGACTGGCTTGGTAGATATCCAGCTAAATTCAGGGGACCAATTGAAAGGGAGTCCCCCACTCCTCCGCCACCTTGCCCCTCCTCTCATCATTCTATTTTCTCCATGATTCAGTTTTAGTAGCTTGTGTGTTTGTAGAAATTTATCCATTTCTTTTAGATTATCCATTTTTTTGCATGTGACTGTTCAGTGCCTCTTATGATCTTATGTATTTCTGTAGTATCAGATGTAAGATCTCTTTTTCTTTTATGAATTTAACTCTTTTCTCTTTTTCCTTAGTCTATCAAAAAGGTTTATCATTTATGTTAAAAAATCAGTTATTAGTTTTGTTCATCTTTTAAAATTGTTTTTTTCTCATCTATATTTCATTTATTTCTGCTGTGATCTGTGTTATTTCATTCCTTCTGCTAAATTTGGGCTTCATTTCTTGTTCTTTTTTCTAATTCCTTGAGGTTTAAGTCAGGTTGTTTATTTGAGATCTTTCTATTTTTTTATATATGCATTTATCACCTTAAATTTTCCTTTCAGAACTGCTTTTGCAGCATCCCATAAGTTTTAACAGATTATGTTTCCATTTTCATTTGTTTCAATAACTTTTTAAATTTCTATTTTGATTCTTTCTTGACTCATTGTTCAGGACTGTTATTTTCCATAACTTGTAAAATGTCCAGATTCTTTTTGTTGATTTCTAGTTTCCTACTATTTTTGTCAGAAAAGATGGCTAGTATGATTTTGTTCTTCTTCGATTTGCTAAGACTTGTTTCATATCCTATCATATAATGTAACATGAAGAATGTTCAATGTGCACTTGAGAAGAGTGTATATTCTGTTGCTGTTGGATAAAATGCTTTCTAAATATTAGAGCTATTTGGTCTAATATATCTTTTAAGTCCAATGTTTTATTGTCGATTTTTCTGTCTGGATGATCAATTGCTGAATGTCTGACACTGGTATCTTGTGAATATATTGTTGTTTATTTCTCCATTCAAACCTGTTTGTATTTGCTTAATATGTTTCAGTGTTCCTATGTTGCATGTGTGCATATTTATGATTGTTATATCTTTTTGATGAATTTACCTCTTGTTATATAATGAACTTTCTTGTTTTTCATTACCATTTTTGGTTTAAAGTCTGTTTTGTCTGATTAAATATAGTTATCTCTACTTTCTTTTGGTTTCTAATTGCATGAAGTGTTTTTTTCCATCTCCTCACTTTGAGTTTATGTGTATCTTTACAACTTAAGTGGTTCTCTTGTAGGCAGTATATAGTTTCTTCCTTCCTGCCTGCCTTCCTGCCTTCATACCTTCCTTTCTCCCTCCCTCCCTCCCTCTTCCTCTCCCTCCCTCTCTTTCTTTCTCTTCCTTCTTTCTTTTCTTTCTTCTTTCTTTCTCTTTCTTTCTTTCTTTCCCTTTCTTTCTTTCTCTTTCTTTCTTTCTTTCTTTCTTTCTTTCTTTCTTTCTTTCTTTCTTTTTTTCTTCCTTCCTTCCTTCCTCCCTCCCTCCCTCTCTTTCTTTCTTTCTTTCTTT
>CM052901.1:50574603-50594117 GCA_028534135.1 Potos flavus
TTTCTCTTTTTTTCTCTCTTTCTCCAGGCAGCCACTCCATGACTTTTGATTGTTGATTTCAAACCATTTACATTATAGTAATTATTGATATGTAAGGACTAATACCATCTTATTAATTGCTTCTGGGTGTTTTGTATTCCTTTTGTTCCTTTTTCCCTATGTTTCTGCCTAACTTTGTAAGTTAGTGAATTTCCATGATTGTTTGTTCTGTCTCCCCTTCCTTATCTTGTGTGAATCTAGTCTAAGTTTTTGCATTGTGGTTACCACAAGGCTTACATAAAATATATTATGGATAAAACATTCCATTTTAAGCTGATAACAACTTAACCTCAATTACATACAAGAGCTCCACCATTTTACTTTATCTTATTTTTATTTCTGATGTCCCTTCCTCCTTTATATTTGTACCAATTAATTTAAGTACCTATATTTACTTGTAATCACCTTTCCCTTAACCTCTATACTTAAACGTTTTACATGCCGTCCTATTTCAGAATTAGAGCTTTCTATATCTGTTACTTTATCCTTGTATATTTTCATATACATTCATGTCACTAATTATCACCTTTAATTTCATCTTGAAGTTTCAGCATTTATTGCAAGGGAGGTGAATTCCTTAAGCTTTGTCTAAATAAGTATATTTCCCTTAATATCTGAAGGGTGAATTTGTTGGATAGCATATTGCCTCACTTATTTTTTTCTTTCAACACTGAATATGTCATTTCACTTTTTCTTCGCCTGTGAGGAAGGATTCTGCTCCAAAATCAGCTAATAGACTAATGTCGGTTTCTTTCTAGGTTACAATATTTTTTTTTTCTTTCTGCCTACTTTTAGGATTCTCTCTTTAACTCCGACTTTTAACAGTTTTAGCAAAGAATTTTGGCCAAGGTCTTTTTTCATTGAGATAATATGGTTACCTATTAGCTTCACAAACTTGGTTGTCCAAGTCTTTCCCAAGTTTGGGAAGTTCTCAGCTATTTTTTCTTTATATAAACTTCTCACTCATTTCCCTTTCTTTTCTAGTTCTGGAATTCTGATTATTCTAATATTTGTTCTTTTGAGAAATTCCTATAGATCATGTAGACTTTCTTCACTCTTTTTCAGTCTTTGTTGTTGCTGTTTTTCTTTTCTGACTGGGTCACATCTAAGTCCCTGTCCTCTAGTTCATTTATTCTGTCCTCCCTTTGCTGTACTCTATTGCAGGTACTCTGTATTGCATTTTTCATTTTATTCATCGAGTTCCTGAGCTCCAGAATAATTTCAGGGTTCTTTTTTTAAAAAAATATATTTTGTGGTAAATACCTTATTTTAAGTCTGTATTTTTTCATGATTTAGCTGAACTGTCTTTTTGAATTTTCTTGCAGCTCTTTTTTTTTTTCCAGAACAACTATTTTGAGTTCTTTACCACCTACATTGTAAAATTTCATAATTTTGCACCCAAATAAGAATTATTGTAAATTTTAGAAATTACATTTCCCTTGGTTTTCATGTCCCTTGTAGTTTTGTGTTACTACTTTCACATTTGAAGTAATAGACAACTTAATTATATACCAATTGCCCTCAGATATGGTATGCTTTTCATAGGTAGTGTTATATCTGGGATTTTCTCTGCTTTTGTGGGGGTACATGTGATTCATTCTTCTTGCTTCCTCTTTTAGCAGACTTCTTAAGATTTTATATCTTCTCTGGTTCTTAGTACTCACCAGGCTGTCTGCTGTAAACCTCTCTTGTCTTCCCAAAGGTGGCACTATAGCTCAAGTTTATGTTTTTCTCTTTCCCACATATCTTGATTTGTATTTCTGATAGCACTAATTTGCCAGACTTGCTCTCGTTGTGTCACTCAGGTGTGTGCACAAGGAGCCAGACTCAGAGTGGGGGAAGATGTCAGTTTAGCATTCAGGGTGTTGGGTGAGCTTGGGAGCCTAGGGGGGTAGTTTTCAGGGGAGTTTCTCTAAAAGGCTTGTGGGCAAACTTCCTAATAAAACCGCAAGTGCAGTTAGCAGCAACAATGTCTCTTTAATGTCATTGGTATTCTTATCTGCCTCTTTCCTGTGCAAGTGGGCAAAACTCCACCAAGATCCCTTGGCATTTGGTGCTTAATCCCACACAACTCTCACAGAGATACTTTTGCATATGTATGAATGCCTAACTAGTTGTCAAAAAGGGGGGGGAGGGATAACTTATGCCACCATTATGCTGATATCATTCTCTTTCTCCTTTTTATTGCTGATATCCTTTATCTTGTTCTGTTTGTCCATGTTCTTTAATATCCTGTATCTTAGTCATTTTTTGATCTGTCACTCCACTAAAATGTTAACATCATGAGAATTATTTTTATTCAAGTATAATTAACATACAGTGTTATATTAGTTTCAGGTGTATGATATAATTATTCAACATTTCTCAATTCTCATCAAGATAAGTGTTGCTTAATCCCCTTTAACTTATGTAATTCTATCAAAATGTTAATTTCATGAGAATTTTTTTTGTTTTATTTGTTAATGTATCCCCAGCATTGATTAACCTGTTAATAATTAATGGAATGAAACAATAAATGTCCAATATAGGTAATATTAGCAACTACATCATAGGGTTGTTGAGGCCCAAATGAGATAATGCATATAAAGTGCCTGGCATTCAAAATTTGATGATGATAATGATTGTTATATTTAGATTATTAGATTATTATTATATTATATATTATATTATATATATTATGTTATATTTAGATTAGAGTATTTGATATTAGATTATGTAATTTCAAGAGTCTCTCAATCTTCAAAAACATTCCTTTGTGTTTTTTGATATTTGATATTTTTATGAAAGATGCATCATATACTATCTCAGTTTAAAGATTTTGCCATCAAAAAAAAAAAATTTTGCCATCAAAATGAAAATGTCCCTGGGTAGGGAAAGATATGATTTACATTGTAACATGAATGGCTAGAGAAGAGCCTTCACACTAAGAGATAACTGTTGTCTACAATGTCTAGAGTAAAGTGCGTAAAGGTCATGCAGATCTGTGCCATCAGGAAAGGGAAGGCTCAAAAACACTAGTCATGGGCTGGTGGTAACATATAATTATATGCCTTTTATTCATTCTTTCATGGGGATTTTATGGAGATAATTTAAGATACCTCATATTATTCTCAGTTGGTACTCCAAAATGCATGAGTCTAAAAAACACAAATGATCTTAGAAGGCTGTGGCTAATAAGAAGACACAAATGTTCATGTAGTCAAGGCAGCAGGAATTTACCAACACCAAATTACTTAGGTCTTTTTTTGAGTATTCTCTTTGCTTTCATGGATATTTAGTAACTGACTCAGAAACCTACCCTTCCTGTCAAATGAAAAAATATACAGGGTAATAACATTCAAAAAGACACACCACAAGGATTTGTACATTTAAAAAAGTACCTGTTGCAAAAAATGCATTTTTCCAGGCAGCCCATTAATAAATATGTAAATAAACCTAAATGATGTTAAACTACACAATCTATAGTATTTTCATGTGCCCTGTGTAAAGAACACACAGAGAAAGCAGAGATGCCTTGCTCTCCTTTGGCACCAACTTTCACCAAGATTATGTCAACATCAGCCAAGGGTAGGGGGGAGAAAAAATTCATTTAGAGATCTACATAGCTGCTTCATTTTATTAGACATAAAATGACTCATTCTGACCAGAACATCACTGGAAATTTGTACAGATGTTTCTATCCTCAAAAGACCTATTATGCAGGAGTATTTTCTGCTATACTTTAAAACATGGAGCAAGATGGGTATATTCTGATCACAGTGAACCCTTGATAAACTTTGTTAAAGATGAAATTAACCTGAAAAAAAGATTCAAAATATGGCTTAGGGTAAAGAAACAGACAGCTGGGTGCTGCAAATGTGACTCTTCCTCACCACTTCCATGTACCATTTCTTTATAAATATCAAGATACCAAAAATGCCCAATCCTTAATGAATAGGATAAAGAGGAATTTTTTTTTTTTTTTTTTTTTTTTTTTTTTTAGTTAGCTGGGGTAGGGACAGGTGTCAATGTCATTGAGGGACATATGTTGTGTAAATGTAACAATCATTATAGTCCTGTTATTGACTAGAAATGATTATGTAAATATTGTTCCTATTTAAGGTACACTTCCTCTCTCTGACTTCTAAGTTGCCCTTATAAACAAGGCAACCATATGTCCTGGATAGTCCTGGTTTATGATTACTATAAGTCAACAAACACTGATTTTAGAATCACGTTTATTAAATGATTTTAAATTATATAATCTCTCTACGTGTCAACACTTTAGTTTTTAGATTTCCAGTTGTTTTTGTAAAGCTAATTTTTTAAAGTATGTACGTATGTATGTATTTATTTTCTCCAAATTTTATTTAAATTTCAGTTAGTTAACATATGGTAAAATATTAAAATTGTGGAAATTACTGATTCATCACATACAAAAAACATCCAGTGCTCATCATGAGTGCCCTCCTTGGTACTAATCACCTACTTAACCCATCAACCCATCCACTTCCCCTCCGGTAACAATAATTTCTTTCTCTACAGTTAATAGTCTGTTTCTTGGTTTGCCTCTCTTTATTTTCCCCCTAGGTTCATTTCTTTTGCTTTAATTGAAAACATATGCTATTTTTTTTCTCTGACTGAATGATTTCACTTAGCATGATACTCACTAACTCCATCCATGTCATTGCAAATGACACTATTTCATTTTTTTTTATGGCTGAGTATTATTCCGTTGCATATATACGCAATGTCTTCTTAGTCTATTCAGTTGTTGAGGCACATTTGGGCTACTTCCATAATTTGGCTATTGTTGATAATGCTGCTATAAACATCCGGATGCATATATCCTTTAGAATTAGTAATTTTGTACTCTTTGGGTAAATACCTAGTAGTACAATTGCTGGATCCTAAGGTAGTACTATTTTTACCTTTTGTGGAACCTCCATACTGTTTTCCAAAGTGGCTGCACCAGTTTGTATTCCAATCAACATCTTAAGAGTGTTCTCTTTTCTTTGCATCTATGGTAACACCTGTTGTTTCCTGGTTGTTAATTTTAACCAATATGAAAGTATGAGGTTATATCTCATTTTAGTTTTGATTTGTATTTCCCTGATGATGAGGGATGTTGAGGATCTTTTCATGTGTCTGTTAGCCATTTGTATATCTTCTTTGGAAAAACGTCTATTCATATCTTCTACCTATTTCTTAACTGGATTATTTGGTTTTGGGGTGTTGAGTTTGATAAGTTATTTATACATTTTAAATACTAATCTTTTATCAGATATGTCATTTGAAATACCTCTCCCACTTTGTAGATTGACTTTTTGTTTGTTTTGTGGGTTTTTTTCATTTTTACTTTTTCAGTATTCCAAGATTCATTGTTTATGCACCACACCCAGTGCTCCACGCAATACGTGCCCTCCTTAATACCCACCACCAGGCTCAGCCAACCCCCCACTCCCCTCCCTTTCACAACCTTCAGTTTGTTTCTCAGAGTCCACAGTCACTCATGTTTCATCTCCCCCTCCAATTTACCCCAATTCACTTTTCCTTTCCTTCTCTTAATGTCCTCCATGTTTTCCCTTATGCTCCACACGTAAGTGAAACCATATGATAATTGACTTTCTCTGCTTGACTTATTTCACTCAGCATAATCTCTTCCAGTCCCATCCACATTCATAGCAACAATGGCCACAATTGCCAAACTGTGGAAAGAGCCAAGATGCCCTTCAACAGATGAATAGGCAACCTTATTTTTAAAACAAAAAGAAAGCTTTCAAATAAAGCACATTACAAATGAAACAAGAGAAATAACCAACACCACAGAAATAGAAAAAATTGTGTCTTTTTAAGATTTATTTATTTTAGAGAGTGTGTGTGCACAAGTCGGGGGAGGGACAGAGGGAGAGAATCTCAAGCAGACTCCCTGCTGAACACAGAGCCTCATGTGGGCATCAACCTCACAAACCTGAGATCATGACCTGAGACAAAACCAAGAGTCAGACGTTCAACTGACAGCCACCCAGGGCCCATGAAATAGAAACAATTGTAAGAAAATATTATGAAAAATATATGACAACAAATTGGACAACCAAGAAGAAATGGACAAATACCTAGAACATATAATTTACCAAAAACTGAAGCAGTAAGAAGTAGAAAATTTGAATACACTGATTACCAACTAAGAGATTGAATCAGTAATCAATAAGTTCCCAATGAAGGGGACATGGGTGGCTCAGTTGGTTAAACGTCTGACTGTTGATTTCAGCTCAGGTCATGAACTCAGAGTTGTGAGATCAAACCCCATATAGGGGCTCTGTACTCGGTGGGGAGTCTGCTTCCATCTTCTCCCTTTCTCTCTGCCTCTCTCTCTCTCAAATAAATAAATCTTAAAAAAAAAAAAAAAAAGAATAACAGTTCAGAAGAAGGCTGCTTTACAATCGAATTCTACCAAACATTTAAAGAAGAATTACTACCTATTTTCAAACTTTTCCAAAAAAATAGAAGAGGCTGGAAAATTTCCAAATTCATTCTTTCAGACCAACATTAACCTGATACCAAAACCTGTAAAGACACCACTAAAAAAGAGAACTAAAGGCCAATATTCCTAATGAACATAGATGCAAAAATCCTAAGCCAAATAATAGCCAACAGAATCCTATAATACATTAAAAAATCATTCACCAAATCAAGGGGCATTTATTTCCAGGATGCAAGAGTGGTTAAATATTTGCAAATCAGTCAATGTAATACATCACAGCAGTAAGAGAAAGGACAAAATGATATTATTGAATTTACTCAGAAAAAAAAATTTAAAGAACATCCATTCATGATTAAAAACCTTAAACAAAGTAGGTTTAGAGGTAATGTACCTCAACATAATAAATGCCATATATGAAAATACCACAGAGAATATTATACTCAATGGTGAGAACTTTCCCCTAATGTCAGGGGAAAAAAGGTAAGGATGTCCAATCTTACCACTGTTATTTAACATAGTACTGGATATCTGAGCCATAGCAGTTAGACAACAACAACAACAAAAAATAAGTAAAAGGTATCCAACTCAGCAAGGAAGAAGTCTAACTTCAACTATTTTCAGATGATATAATACTGTATATAGAAAACCTGAAAGACTCCACCCAAAAACTGCTAAAAGTAATAAGCAAATTCAGTAAAGTTTCAAGATGTAAAATCAACGTACAGAAATCCATTGAATTTCCATACACTAATAATGAAGTAGCAGAAAAAGAAATTAAGAAAATAAACCCATTTATAAGTGAACCAAGGATAATAGCATACCTAGGAATAAATCTAATGAAAGAGGTGAAAGACCTGTACTCTGAAAACTATGAAACACTAATGAAACATTGATGAAGACAACACAAACAAATGGAAAGACATTCTATGCTCATGGATTGGAAGAACAAATATTGTTAAAATTACTATGCCACACAAATAAATCTATAAATTTATTGCAATCTTTATCAAAGTAGCAATAGCATTTTGCATAGAACTAGAACAAAATATCCCAAAATTTATATGGAACCACAAAACACCCAAATAGACAAAGCAATTTTGAACAAGAGAAGCAAAGCTGGAGGCATCACAATTCCAGACTTCAAATTATATTCCAAAGCTCTAGTAATCAAAACAGTATGGTACTGGCACAAAAAGACACTCAGATCAATAGAACAGAAAAGAAAACTCAAGAATAAACCCACAATTATATGGCCAATTAAACTTCAACAATAAAGGAAAAAGAATGAAATTGGACCACTTTTTTACTCCACACATAAAAGTATACTCAAAATGGTGAAAGACCTAAATGTGAAACAGGAATCTATCAAAATCCTAGAAAAGAATACAGGCAATAAGATCTCTTACATTAGCCATAGCAGCATTTTACTTAGTTGTGTCTTCTGAGGCAAGGGAAATAAAAGCAAACATGAACTATTGGGACTTCATCAAAATAAAAAGTTACTGCACAGTAAAGGAAACAATAAAACTAAAGGCAACCTATTGAATGGGAGACAATATTTGCAAATTACATATCTGAGAAAATATTTGCAAATTCCATATCTGATATCCACTATATATGAAGAACTTATACAAATTGACACACAAAAAAAACAAATAATCCAATTTAAAAATGGACAAAAGAAACGAACAGACATTTCTCCAAAGAAAACATCAAGATGGCCAACAGAAACATGAAAAGATATTCAACATCACTCATCATCAGGGTTGTGCAAATCAAAACCACAGTGAGATATCACGTCACCTCTGTCAGAATGGCAAAAATTAAAAATTCAAGAAACAGCAAACGTTGGTGAGGGTGTGCAGAAAAAGGAACTTTCTTGGAATGTTGGTGGGAATGCAAACTGGTGAAGCCACCTTGAAAACAGTATGTATATTTTTTCAATAAATTAAAAATAGAACTACCATGTAACCCAGTAGTTACGCTAATGGGTATTTACCCCAAAAAACACCAAAACCATAATTTAGAGACACATACACCCCTATGTTATAGCAGCATTATTCACAATAGCCAAATTATGGAAGCAGTCCAAGTGTCCATCAATAGATAAATGGATAAAAAAGATAGATAGATAGATAGATAGATAGATAGATAGATCATATATATATATAAAGACCAGCCATAAAAAGACAACATGTTACTGAACAAGCAATAGATCAATACAAAAATCAAAGGAGATCAAATACACCTTGAGACAGGGAGAAGCTAAGATGGTGGTGTAGTAGGAGGACCCTTGGCTCCACTTGTCCCTGGAACACAACTAGATAACTATCAAATCATACTGAATCCCCAAGGAATCGACCTGAGGACTGACAGAACAAATTCCACAACCAGAGGGAGAGAAGGGCCACATTGAGGAATATGGAAATAGTGGAGACTTGATTTGGGGGAGAAATGAGTCACAGGTTCTGTAGAAGGGAGGGGGAATCCTGGGTGCAGAAAGAAGGAGAGAGAGAGAGAGAGAGATTGAGAGAGAGAGAGAGAGAGAATAGGGAAACCACAAGAAAAACACCTTCCCAAAGCCATTTGCTGGGAAAATGAGAGGGGCTGATTTTGCGAGTCTTTGAAACCAGCAGAATTTGATTTGGATTTTTACAGGTCAGTGGGTTTGACTGGGATAAAGCCACGAGGGTCCTGCCTTACTCCTGGAGCAAAGACAGGCAAGCAACACAGGGCAGAAGGCACGATCTGAGGAATGACTAGGGTTGGGAGAGGAGAGATTGTTCTCTCTTCTTGGGGTGCATCTGTGAAAGTTGGCATTCCCAGAGATGCCTCTCAGGAGACAAGAGCTGACAGTTACCAGTTTCCTCCCTAATCTGGGCATAGACCCAGAACCACCTGAAGGCAGCTTGCCCTAACACTGGCTGCCTAGACTGCTTGCTCCAAGTCTCATTCCCCCACACTCTGGTGTGACTGCCCTTCTTGGCCAAACTTGCATCAGATCCAGCAGGGTGAGATCCTACATCAGAAGGCAAGCACAGGTCCCTGCCACACCATGTCCATAAAGTTTGGAGTTTTAAAAGTCAGCAGACTTAGCTGAAATATGGCCCAAATTACATTGCACTGCTCTTGGCGGGGAAGCAACCTGGAGGCAGAAAGCATGAAATCAACAATCTGAAAAATGCTGAGGATGCATGGGATGAGATTATTTCCTCTTTTGGGAGTGCTTCCCTGGGAGCATGGAGACACCTCTGGGACAAAGGAGCTGGCTGGCATCATTTGTCTCCCTTGCCCCTCAGCATAAACCAGCTTCCATAAACAGTACAGTATAGACACTGGCTGCCTAACCTGCTTACACCAAGTTCTGGGCCCTCTGCTCTGCCAGTACTCCACTTCTTGGGCAAGTGTGCCTCAGTCCCAGAGAAGTGGGCCCCTTCCCCAGAACACCAGCAGAAACCACCACACACACACCACATCTTCCTACCATAGTTCTAAAAGGCTTCAATTCTAGAGGAAGTAGCACCAGGTCTCACTTAACAAGCAGACCAGTGCACACCTTGTTAAAACTCACCACTCTCTGGCTAAGGTACAAATAGTACCCACTGCGGACAAGGAAAGCCTCTACAGATGAATGGCCTGAAGGATAGAAAAGCCAAAACAAAGCATTAGAGCACATGCAGTACACACCAGAGACACTTACTGAAACTTCAGGCCTTGGACACCATATGACATCTTCTTCATAAAGCCATTACTCCCAGGAGCAGGAAACATAACAGGCTTCTCTACACACAGAAGACAGAGACTTAGACAAAATGCCAAAATGAAGGAATTCATCCCAAATGAAACAAGAAGAGGTCACAACCAGAGATTTCAGTGAAACAGATATAAGTAATATGCCTGATAGAAAATTAAAAGCAGTCAAAGTAGGGTTTCTGACTGGGATTGAGAAAAGAATGAAAACTTTCAGGGAGGCCATTACTACAGAGATAAAAGAGTTAATAATCAGTCAGAAATGAAAAATACAATAATGAGATTTGAAACAGATTGGATGTAATGAACACAAGGATGGAAGAAGAAGAGGAAAGAATAAATAATATATAAGAAAGAATAATGGAAAATAATGAAATGGGACAAAATAAAGAAAAATTATGGATCACAAGAAAAAACTTAGGGAACACAGTGACTCCATCAAATGTAATAACATTCTTATCATGGGAGTCCCAAAAGAAGAGAGAGGAAAGGGGGCAGAAGGAGTATTTGAGGAAATAATATCTGAAAACTTCCCTAACCTGGGGAAGGAAACAGACACCTAATCCAGGAAGCACAGAGAACTCCCATCAAAATCAACAAAAGGAAGTCAACAACAAGACATACTGTAATTAAATTTGCAAAATATAGGGATAAAGAAAAAATCCTAAAAGCAGCAAGACAAAAGAAGTCAGTAAATGCTAAGGGAAAACTCATAAGGCTAGCTGCAGATCTCTTCACAGAAAATCGGCAAGCCAGAGAGAGTGCCATGATATATTCAAAGTCTTAAACGAGAGAAAAAAAATCTGCAGGCAGAATTACTCTGTCCAGTGGTGCTAGCGTTCAGAATAGAAGGAGAGATTAAGATTTACCAGACAAACAAAAACTAAAGGATTCATGACCACTAAACCAGACCAGCAAGAAATATTAAAGGGGACTCTTTCAGTGGAAAGGAAAGACCAAAAGTGTTAAAACAAGAAAAGATAAAATCTCCAGGAACAATGACAAAGGAGTAATAAAATGGCACTAAACACATACATATCAACAATTCCTCTGAAATTCAATGGATTAATGTTCAAATCCAAGGACATAGGATATAAAGAACGGATAAAAAGCAAGACTCATTTATATGCTGTCTACAAGAGATCCATTTTATACATAAAGAATTATGCAGCTTAAAAGAAGGTATGGAGAAACATTTATCATGCAAATGTATGTCAAAATAAAGTCAAAATATGGGTGGCATTGTCAGTTAAGTGTCTAACACTTGGTTTTGGTTCAGGTCATGATCTCAGGGTAGTGAGATTAAACCCTTCTCTCTCCTTCTCTTACTTCCTATCCCTCTCCTCTGTCTCTTTAAAAATAAATAAATAAATCTTTCTAAAAATTACAAAATAAAGCCAGAGTAGCAATACTTAAATTCAAAAAACTAGATATTAAATCAGACTATAACAAGAGACAAGGAAAGGCATTATAGAAGATGGCGGAGATGTAGGAGACCCTGTTTCAAGCAGTCCCCTAAAGTGAGCTAAATATCTACCAGAAAACTCTGAACACCCATGAAATCAGCCTGAGGTATAAGATTATACACTTCTGGATCTCTATGGGGGCAGAAGGCAGCAGTGGAGAGGTAAAGTGGAGTGGGAACACTTAGACTGATACCAGAGGATAAACAGAAGGGGGAGGGAGCCACCAGAAGTGACCTGTTGGAAAGTAATACCCCAATACAGAAGTGCTCTGTGATTGGGGACCAGCAATAACTTGGAGTCAGTTAAAAGCACTCAAAAAGAGCAAAAGATCTTAAGGGGCAACTGGTGGAATCAGGCGGTCACTGTCATGGGCCTAAGCCCACGGACGCAGGACAGTCACCACTGGCGACCACCCGTGTCAGAGAGAGTCCTGCGGAGCCTCCACCCCATGGTCCCTGAGTCTGTGGCTTTCTGCTGCTTGCACCACTGCTCCAGCTGGGTGCACTCCTGCTCTGGCCTGAGAGAGCTGAGTGTGGGTGCCAGTCGGCAGTCTCTAGGACTGCCGCCTTCTGCATCCCACCATGGGGTCTGAGCGCTCCCAACCCACACCTGAGAGAACTCCGAGCAATCTCAGGTTGGGATCACTCTGCCATGCAACCCAACCCTCAGCCTGCATGACATCGGGGTCTGAGTGCACCCAGCTTTGGCCTGAACCCCAGAGAGCAGTCCCGGCAAAGGCAGCCACCAGAAGCGGGCTCCCCAGACCAATATCGCTCGGTCGCGGTTTTAGTGGCACAGGGGTGCAGGGAAAGCAGGGGCCTCGGGCGACCACTGGGACAGTAGATGGGGGTGCGCATCTCCTGTGGGAGGTTGTGGTGTGCAGCAGAGTTTGCAGAGGGGGAGTCTGGGTGTTCTGGACCACACAGAGGGGAACAGTCTGAGGCTTCCCTCTCAGGCGAAGGTCTGGGTGCAAAGAGATTCTTTCTTTGCTCTGACCCTCCAAAAAGCCACAAAAAGCCTCCAAAGAACAAAAACCTCCAGAGAGCAAAAGCCTTAAAAACCAGTTTCCACGGAGCCCAGCACCTTTATAGCTGGCAGGACAACTCAATCCAAGCAAGATTGACAGGAAAACAACACGGCAGGCCCCTCCCCCAAAAGAAAAGCCAAAAGCAAGAGGACAATAATCAGAGTTGTCCCATAATTATGGGAACAGGGTTCCCATAAAACTGTGAAACCCCAATAACAGGGGAAAACAATATATTAAGCTCCTGGTTTTGCCCTAAAGCCTGTATACTTCATAGATACAACTTTTTTTTTTAATTCGTTTGCGTGGTTCTTGTTCTTTTAATCTTTTTAACCTACTTACCATTACAACTAGAGGTTTAATACAACATATTCCATAATAACTTTTTAACTTGAACATTGTTCATACATATACTTGTATCTCTTTTTTGTTTTCTTTTCTTTTTTTTAAATACACATATAGATACAAGTTTCAAGGTAATCCTTTTTCCCTATTCAATATTACCCTTATATGTAAACCAGTTTTAATTTCCCTGTATCTCTGGAAAGTTCAGTCCTTTAACAAAGATAACAAGATACACTCAGGAAGAACCAAAATAACCTTCCTCACCCACATCAAGGATTTATAACCACCCTCCCATCTTATAATTCTGTCAGTGTTTCAATGTATTTGTTTTTGTTATGATATTATATAAATCTTATTCTTGGGGCTCATTTTGGCTGGTTTCTTCTTTTTTATCTTGTCATTTACATTTGTTGGTCTTTTTGTTTGTTCATGTTTGTTTATATACCTTATAATTCTTACTTTTTGGCATCATTTGGGCTGGGTTTTCTCTTCTCACTCTCTCTCTCTCTCTCTTTTTCCTTTCTTTTGGTAGTGAATTCCAATTGCTCTGAAACTTTCCAGGGTGCACCTTGCCTGGATCATGGTTGATATATTCAGCTTTACATCCCCTCTCTCACCAAAATGAGTAGGAAAAGGAACACTCGACAGAGGAAAAATTCAGAGACTATACCGTCTCCCTGAGAACTATTGGATATGGACATAAGCAGTATATCGGAAAGGGAATTCAGGGTAACAATTACCCAGGCAATGGCTAGGTTGGAGGAAAACATTAGTGACAACATAGAATCTCTAAGGGCAGAAGTGAAAGCTGATCTGGCAGAAGTTAAAAATGCTATCATTAATATCCAATCTAATCTAAATACTCTAACAGCTAGGGTAACCAAGACAGAAGATAGAATTAGTGATCTAGAGGACAAACTGATAGAGAAGAAGGATTAGGAGGACACCTGGAACAAACATCTTAGAAGCCATGGGAACAGAATTCGGGAAATAAATGAAGCCAGGAAATGTTCCAATGTCAGAATTATTGGGATCCTGAGGGGGTGGAGAAAGAGAGAAGTCTAGAAGATATAGTTGAACAAATTTCTGGATGAAAATTTCCTCAATCTGGGGAATGGAACAAGTGTTCATGTCTGAGAGGCACAAAGGACAGCCCCCAATATCAATGAGTCTAGAAAGACATCCAGACACTTAATTGTGAGATTCGTAAATTATAATTTTAGACAAGAGGTCCTGAGGGCAGCTAGGGGAAGCAATTCCTTTCATATAAAGGGAGGTCCATCAGAATGTCAGACCTGTCCAGAGAAACCTGGCAAGCCAGAAAGGGCTGGCAAGACATATTCAGGGCACTCAATGAGAAGAACATGCAGCCAAGAATACTTTATCCAGCAAGGCTGACATTCAAAATGGATGGAGAGATAAAGAGCTTCCAAGACCGGCAAGGTTTAAAAGTGTATGTGACCACCAAGCTGGTAATACAAGAAATATAAAGGGGGGGTTCTTAAAAGAAGAAAGAATCCAAGAGTGACATAGAACAGAAACTTACAGAAACAATCTATAGAAGCAAGGACTTCATAGGCAACATGATGTCAATAAAAACTTATCTTTCAATACCCACTCTCAACGTGAATAGCTTAAATCCTCCCATAAAATGGCAGAGGGTCGCAGACTGGATAAAACGACAGGACCCGTCCATATGCTGTCTACAAGAGACACATTTGGAACCTAAAGATACATCCAGACTGAAAGTGAAGGGATGAAGAACCATCTTTCATGCCAACAGGCCTCAAAAGAAAGCTGGGGCAGTGATTGTCATATCAGATAACTTAGAGTTTAAGCCAAAGACTGTAGTCAGAGATACAGAAGGACACTACATCATTCTTTCTTTTTTTTTTTAAGATTTTATTCATTTATTTGACAGAGAGCAAGAGAACACAAGTTGGCAGAGAGGCAGGCAGAGAAAGAGGGGGAAGCAGGCTCCCCGCTGAGCAGAGAGCCTGATGTGGGGCTCAATCCCAGGACACTGAGACCATGACCTGAGCCGAAGGCAGAGGCTTTAACCCACTGAGCCACCCAGGCGCCCCACTACATCATTTTTCAAGTGTCTATCCTCCAAGAAGATCTAACAATTTTAAATATATACGCCCCCAATATAGGAGCAGCCAACTACATAAGCCAACTGTTAATCAAAATAAAGAGTCATATTGATAGGAATACATTAATTGTAGATTAATTGTAGGGGAACTTAATACACCACTCTCAGTAACAGACAGATCATTCAAGCAGAAAATCAATAAAGAAACAAGAGCTTTGAATGACACTTTGGACCAGGTGGACCTCATAGATATATACAGAACATTCCACACTAAAACAACAGAATACTCATTCTTCTTGAGCGCACATGGAACTTTCTCCAGAATAGACCACATACTGGGTCAAAAATTAGGACTCAACTGATACCAAAAGATTGAGATGATTTCCTGCATATTCTCAGACCACAGTGCTTTGAAACTGGAACTCAACCACAAGAAAAAGTTTGGAAGGAATTCAAATACTTGGAGGCTAAAGACCAACCTGCTCAAGAATGTTTGGATCAACCAGGAAATCAAAGAAGAACTTAAACAATTCAAGGAAACCGATGAGAATGAAGACACATCGGTCCAAAACCTGTGGGACACGGCAAAGGCGGTCCTAAGGGGGAAATACATAGCCATCCAAGCCTCACTCAAAAAAATGGAAAAATCCCAAATACACCAGCTCTCCTTACACCTTAAAGAACTGGGAAATCAACAACAAATTAAGCCAACCCCACACACAAGAAGGGAAATAATCAAGATTAGAATAGAGATCAATGAGTTAGAAACTAGTGATATGGTAGAACACATCAAAGAATCCAGAAGTTGGTACTTTGAAAGAATCAGTAAGATCAATAAACCACTGGCCAAACTAATCCAAAAGAAAAGAGAGAGGACCCAAATTAATAAAATTATGAATGAAAGGGGAGAGATCACGACTAACACCAAGGAAATAGAAACACTCATCAGAAATTATTATCAACAGTTATATGCCAATAAGTCAAGCAACCTAGAAGAAATGGATGAATTCCTGAAAACCTATAAACTTCTAAGATTGAAACAGGAAGAAATTGACCACTTGAATAGACCAATATCTAGTACCGAGATTGAAGCAGTGATCAAAAACCTCCCAAAAAACAAGAGTCCAGGACATGATGGATTCCCTGGGGAATTCTATCAAACATTCAAAGAAGAAATAATACCTATTCTCCTGAAGCTCTTTCAAAAAATAGAAAGAGAAGGAAAACTTTCAGACTCTTTCTATGAAGCCAGCATTACCCTGATCCCCAAACCAGGCAAAGATCCCATCAAAAAGGAGAATTTCAGACCAACACCCCCAATGAATATGGATACCACGATTCTCAACAATATGTTATCTAATAGGATCCAACAGTACATTAAAAAGACTATCCACCACGACCAGGTGGGATTTATCCCTGGGATGCAAGGGTAGTTCGACATTCACAAATCAATCAATGTGATAGAACAAATCAATAAGAGAAGAGAGAAGAACTGAATGGTCCTCTCAATTGGTGCAGAAAAAGCATTTGGAAAAAATACAGCATCTTTTCCTGATTAACACTCTTCAAAGTATAGGGATAGAGAAAACATTCCTCAACTTCATATAATCCATCTATGAAAAGCCCACAGTGAATATCATTCTCAATGGGGAAAGGCTGACAGCCTTCCCTTTGAGATCAGGAACACAAGGATGCCCACTCTCACCACTCTTGTTCAACACAGTACTAGAAGTCCTAGCGACAGCAATCAGACAACAAAAAGAAATAAAAGGTATTCAAATTGGCAAAGAAGTCAAACTCTCTCTCTTCACAGATGACATGATACTTTATATGGAAAACCCAGAAGACTCCACCCTCAAACTACTAGAACTCACAGCAATTCATCCATGTGACAGGATACAAAATCAATGCACAGAAATCAGTTGCTTTCTTATACACTAATAATGAAAATATGGAAAGAGGAATTAGAGAATCTATTGCATTTACAAAAACCGTACGATACCTGGGAATAAACCTAATCAAAGAGGTAAAGGATTTGACTCGAAGAACTACAAACACTCATGAAAGTAATTGAAGAGGACACGAAGAGGTAGAAAAGCATTCCATTCTCATGGATCAGATGAATAAGCATTGTTAAACTGTCTATACTGCCCAGAGCAATCTACACTTTCAATGCGATCGGTATCAAAATTCCACTGGCATTTTTCAATATGCTGGAACAAACAATCCTAAAATTTGTATCGAACCAGAAAAGATCCTGAATGGCCAAGAAAATGTTGAAAAAGAAAAGCAAAGCTGGAGGCATCACATTGCCTGATTTCAAGCTTTACTACAAAGCTGTGATCACCAAGACAGCATGGTACTGGCACAAAAACAGACACATAGACCAGTGGAACAGCGCAGAAAGCCCAGATATGGACCTGCAACTCTATGGTCAAATAATCTTTGAGAAAGCAGGAAAAATGTCCAGTGGAAAAATACAGTCTCTTCAATAAATGGTGCTGGGAAAATTGGATAGCTATATATAGAAGAATGAAACTTGACCATTCTCTTACACCATACACAAAGATAAACTCCAAATGGATAAAAGATCTCAACGTGAGGCAAGAATCTATCAAAATCCTAGCGGAGAACATAGGCAGTAACCCCTTCAACATCGGCCACAGCAACTTCTTTCTAGACATGTCTCCAATAGCAAAGGAAACAAAAGCAAAAATGAACTTTTGGAACTTCATCAAGATAAAAAGCTTCTGCACAGCAAAGGAAACAGTCAACAAAACAAAGAGGCAACTCACGGAATAGGAGAAGATGTTTGCAAATGAAACTACAGACAAAGGGCTGATATCCATGATCTATAAAGATCTCTTCAAACTCAACATTAAAAAAAAAAAAGGTAATCACATCAGAAAATGGGCACAAGACATGAACAGACACTTCTCCAAAGAAGACATACAAATGGCTAACAGACACATGAAAAAATGTTCATCATCATTAGCCATCAAGGAGATTCAAATCAAAACTACATTGAGACACCACCTTACACCAGTAAGAATGGCCAAAATCATCAAGACAGTAAACAACAAATGTTGGAGAGGATGTGGAGAAAGGGGAACCCTCTTACACTGTTGGTGGGAATTCAAATTAATGCAGTCACTTTGGAAAACAGTACGGAGATTCCTGAAGAAATTGAAAATAGAGCTACCCTATGTCCCTGCAATTACACTACTGAGTATTTCCCCCAAAGATACAGATGTAGTGAAAAAAAGGCCATATACACCCCAATGTTCATAGCAGCAATGGCCACAATTGCCAAACTGTGGAAAGAGCCAAGATGCCCTTCAACAGATGAATGGATAAAGAAGATATAGTCCATATATACAATGGAATATTACGCCTCCATCAGAAAGGATGAATACCCAACTTTTGTATCAACATGTTCGGACTGGAGGAGATTATTCTGAGTGAAATAAGTCAAGCAGAGAGAGTCAATTATCATTTGGTTTCACTTACTTGTGGAGCATAAGGAATAACATGGAGGACACTAAGGGAAGGAAAGGAAAAGTGAATTGGGGAAATCAGAGGGGGAGATGAAACATGAGAGACTGTGGACTCTGAGAAACAACCTGAGGGTTTTGTAGGGGAGGTGGGTGGGGGGTTGGCTGAGCCTGGTGGTGTGTAGTGAGGAGGGCACGTATTGCATGGAGTACTGGGTGTGGTGCATAATCAATGAATCTTGGAACACTGAGAAAATTAAATTAAAATTTAAAAACTTCAAAAGGTATTAAACCAATAATCGAAATGCTGTCAACAAAGGAAATATCAAAAGCAATTGCTACACATGTGTATTCTACCAAGTAATTTTTGAAGTTAAAACTTATCCTTTTTGAACTGTCCAAAAATTGAATAGGAGTGCACACTTACGACCCTATATCTATGAGGGCAACATTACTTTGATATCGGCGCCAAGCAAAGACACTACATGGAAAGAAGACTGTAGATCAATATTATTTATATTTTGAGGCTAAAATCTTTAACAAAATACTAGCCATCCACATTCATCATAATATTATAATATAATAATAATATTATTATTAATATTATTATTATTATTATACTATACTATAATATAATATAGAATATAATATATATAATATAATATAATATTAAATATAATATTAAACATTATATTTATATTATATTTAATATATATTAAATATATAAATATATTAAATATTGAATATATATTAAATTAATATATATTAAATATATATTAAATATTAAATAAAATAACGTATATGTTAAATATATTAAATATGTTAAATATATATAAAT
>CM052901.1:50594617-50617893 GCA_028534135.1 Potos flavus
AATTATCATATGGTCTCACTTACGTGTGGAGCGTAAGGAAAAACATGGAGAACATTGTGAGAGGGACGGGAGGGATGAATTTGGAGGAAATCTGAGGGGTGGAGAACCATGAGAGACTGTGAACTCAGAACAAGGGACTGAGAGTTTTGGAGGGGCGGGGGTGGGGGGATGGGCGAGCCTGGTGGTGGGTATTGAGGAGGGCACGTATTGCATGGAGCACTGGGTGTGGTACATAAACAATGAATCTTGTAACACTGAAAAAATAAAATAAAAGTATTTGGGAAAAAAAAAAAGATATAGCTATATTGCAGGTGGGAAAATATTACTCCAGGAAGACATACAATCATTACAATGGAAAGATAAGCTAAATTTGATTGCAATTTGTTTAGAATTGGTAGAATACCTTTATATCTATAATCATTTTTGACAGGTAAAAAATAAATCATATAAGTGTTCAGAAGAAAAAAAAAGATCGCTTTGGTGGTGGGTATTAAGGAGGGTACATATTGCATGGAGCACTTGGTGTTGTACATAAACGATGAATCTTGGAACACTGCATCAATAACTAATGATGTATTTTATGGTGACTAACATAACACAATAATAATAAAAAAAAGACCACTTTGGCTATTCAGGGTCTTTTGTGGTTCCATAAAAATTTTAGGATTGTTTATTCCAGCTCTGTAAAAAATGCTGGTGCTATTTCATAGGCATTGTATTAAACGTGTAGAATGTTTCAGGTAGTATAAACATTTTAGCAATGCTTTTTCTTCCAATCCATGAGCATGGAATGTTGTTATTTTTTTCTGCTTTTTTGTGTCTTCTTCAGTTTATTTCATAAGTGTCCTATAGTTTCAGAGTACAGATTTTTTACCTCTTTTGTTAGGATTATTCCTAGTTGTCCTGTGGTTTTTTTGTGCGATTGCAAATCGTATCAATTCCTTGATTTATTTTCTGCTGCTTCATTATTGGTGTAAAGAAATGCCACAGATTTATATGTGCTGATTTTGTATCATGCAACTTTGCTGAACTCATGCATTTGTTCTAGTGATTTGTGTGTGTGTGTGTGTGTGTGTGTAGGCTTTCAAGTTGTCTACATAGAGCATCCTGTTGTCTGCAAATAGTGAAAGTTTAACTTCTTCCTTCCTGATTTGTATGCCTTTTATTTCTTTTCATTGTCTGATTGCTGAGGCTAAGAATTCCAGTACTATGTTAAATAGGAGTGGTGAGAGTGGACATCCCTGTCTTGTTCCTAACCATAGTGGAAAATTTCTCAGTTTTTCCCCACTGAAGATATTAGCTATGGGTCTTTCATATATGGCCTTTATGATGTTGAAATATGTTCCATCTGCATCTACTGCATTGAAGGTTTTTGTCAAGAATGGATGCTGTACTTTGCCAAATGTTTTTTCTGCATCAGTTGAAGAAGAACATATGGTTCTTACCCTTTCTTTTATTAATGTGGTGCATCATGTTGAATGATTTGCAAATACTGAAGCAAACTTGCAGTCCAGGAATAAATCCCAATTGATTGTGGGGAATAATTTTCTTAATGTACTGTTGGATTCAATTTGCTAGTATCTTTTTGAGAATTTTTGCACCCATGTTCATCAACAATATTGGCCTGTATTTTCCTTTTTTAGTGGGGTCTTTGTCTGGTTTTGGAATCAAGGTAATGGTGGCCTAGTGGAATGAGTTTGTATGTTTTCCTTCCATTTCTATTTTTTTTTAATAGTTTGAGGATAGGTATTACCTTTTCTTTAAATGTCTGGTAGAGGGCTCAGATGGTTAGGCGTCTGCCTTCGGCTCAGATCATGATCCCAGGGTTCCAGGATCAAGTACCACATCGGACTCCTTGCTCATCAGGGAGCCTGCTTCTCCCTCTCCCTGATGCTCCCCTGCTTATGCTCTCTATTTCTTTGGCAATTAATTAATTAATTAATGTTTAAAAAATAAATTAATGTCTAGAAGAATTCCCCTGGAAAGCCATCTGGCCCTGGACTTTTGTTTCTTGGAAGATTTTTGATTACTGATTCAATTTTGTTGGTGGGTATAGATCTGTTCAATTTTTCTATATCTTCCTGTTTCATTTTTGATACTTTCTAAGTTTCTAGGAATTTATCCATTTCTTCCAGACTACCCAGTTTTTTGGCATATATATTTTCCTAATATTCTCTTATAATCATATTTCTGTACTATGGTTGTGATCTCTCCTCTCTTTCAAGATTTTATTTATTTGAGTCCTCTTTTCTTTTTGATAAGTCTGGCTAGAGATTTATTTTATTTTTTATTTTTTCAAAGAACCGTCTCTTAGTTTCATTGATCTATTCTTAGTTTGTGTGTGTGTGTGTGTGCACTTCTATATCATTTATTTCTGCTCCAATCTTTATTATTTCTCTTTTCTGCTGGCTTTAATCTTTATTTATTTTCCTTTTTCCAGATGTTTAGACGTAAGGTTTGGCTGTATATTTGAGATTTTTCTTGCTTCTTGAGGTGGGCCTGTATGGCTATATACTTCCCTCTTAGGCCTACCTTTGTTGCATCCCAAAGGTTTTGGACAAACGTGTGTTCATTTCTTTCCATGTAGTTTTTATTTCTTCTTTAATTTCCTTGTGAACCCATTCATTCTTTGGTAGGATGTTCTTTAACCTATATGTATTTATTGTCTTTCTAATTTTATTCTTTTTGTTGACTTCAAGTTTCATAGCATTGTGATCTGAAAATATGCATGGTATGATCTCAATTTGTTTGAAATGTTTGAGGCCTGATTTGTGAGGCAATGTGTGATATATCCTGGAGAATGTTCCATGTGCGCTTGAAAAAAATGTGTATTCTGGTGCTTTAGGATAACCTGTTTGAATATGTGTTAAGTCTTTCTGATCTAGTGTGTCATTGAAAGCCATTGTTTCTTGTTGATTTTCTGCTTAGATGATCTCTCCATTGCTGTAAGTAGAGTGTTAAAGCTCCTACTTTTATTGCATTATTATCAGAGTTTCTTTATGTTTGTAATTGATTGGTTTATATATTTGGGTGCTCCCAAGTTGGGGCCAAAAATATTTGTAATTGTTAGATCTTCTTGATGGATAGACCCCTTAATTATGATCTCATGCTCTTCTTTATCTCATGTTACAGTAGTTCATTTAAAATCTAGTTTGCCTGATAAAAGGATGGGTACTTCAGATTTCTTTTCAAGTCTGTTAGCAGGGTAGAGAATTCTCTATCCCTTCACTTTCAATCTTCAGGTATATTTATAGCTAAAATGAACTTATTATAGGCAGCATTTAGATGGATCTTGTTTTTTTTTTTTTTAATCCATTCTGATACTTTGTTTCTTTTGATTGGAACATTTAGCTCATTTACATTCAGAGTGCTTATCGATAGGAATTTAGTGCCATTGTGTTACCTGTAGAGTTGGTGTTTCTGGTAACTGGTCTCTTATTTTCTAGTGTTTGTTGATTTTCATCTTTCTTTTCCACTCAGAGTTCACTTTAATATTTCTTGCAAGGCTTCTTTAGTGGTCAAAAACCCCTTAGGTATTTGTTTGTCATGGAAATTCTTTATCTCTCCTTCAATTCTGAATGACAGTCTTGTTTGATAAAATATTTTTGGCTGCATATTTTTCCCACTCAGCATGTTGACTATATCATGCCACTCTCTACCAAGTTTCTGTGGACTGATATACTGCAAACTTGATTTGTCTTCCCCTGTGGTTATGGACTTTTCCCCCCTTACTGCTTTTAGGATTGTTTTCTTGTACGTGTATTTTGTGAATTTGACTATAATATGTCTTTGTGTGGACCAGCTTTTGTTGAATTTGACAGAAGTTTTCTATGCCTATTGAATTTTGATGCCTGTTTCCTTCACAAGATGTGGGACATTCTCAGCTATAATTTGCTCAAATAAACCTTCTGCCCCCTTTTTCCTCTCTTTTTCTTCTGGGATTCCTTTGGTATGAATGTTATTATGCTTTAAGGAGTCTCTGAGTTCCCTATGTCTCCATTCATGATCCAGTGCTTTTCTTTTACTCTTCTTTTTAGCTTCATTATTTTCCATAAATTTATCATCCATATCACTGATTCACTTTTCTGTTTTCTTTATCCTCATTGTCATTGCATCCAGTCAGTTTTGCATGTCAGTTATAGTATTTTTTATTTTGGACTGAATAGTTTTTAGTTCTTTCATCTCTGTGGTAGGGATTATCTAGTATCTTTTATTTTTTTCTCAAACCAAGGTAGTATCCTTATGATTCTTGTTTTAAACTCTGTTTCAGGCATCTTATATCAGTTTTGATTAAATCCTTGGCATTCACTTCTTCCTGTTCTTTTGGTGTGAATTCTTCTGTCTTGTCATTGTCTAGTTCACTGTTGTTGTTGTTGCTGTTGTTGTTGTTGTTGTTGTTGTTGTTGTTTTTCTTTTTTTGTGTATGTGATTGTTAGGAAACCCTGTTATATTCCTGCTCCTGAGGGTAATGGCTATATTAAGAAGAGGTCCTACACTGTCTTGGGCCTGCTGCTTCAAGAGGTGTTTCAGAGTGTGCACTCTGCTGTTGTGTTTTGGCTGCATTTTCCCTGTAGTCAATCCTCTTCAGAGTTTCTCCTTGCCTGCAGTGGGGGGTTTATGGACCTTGTCAACTGGGTAGCAAGTTTTAACTTGGTGTGTTTTGGTCTTCTTGTTAAAAGAAACTAGATCCAGGGTGCCTGGGTGGCTCAGTCAGTTAAGCACCTGCCTTCAGCTCAGGTCATGATCCCAGGATCTTGAAATTGAGCCCCACGTCAGGCTCCCTGCTTAGCAGGGAGCCTGCCTCTCCCTCTCCCCCGCTTGTGTGCTCTTTTTCTCTCTCATTCACTCTTTCTCTCAAATACATAAATAAAATCTTTTTTTAAAAAAAGAAGCTAGATCCTTCCACAAGATGGCCATTTTCTACTTGTAGAAGTGTAGTTTGTTCTCTTAGTCTTCAGATCAATTTCTTGGGTGTTCAGGATGATTTGATGTTTATCTAGTTGTGTTTGAGGGGTAAGGAAACATTAGCACCCCCCCACTCCTCTGCCATCTTAACTCTTTCCTCCAGAACATTTCACCATACAGCAGCAGAATACACATTCTTTTCAAGTGGACATGGAACATTCTCCAGAACAGATCACATCCTGAATCACAAATCAGCCCTCAAAAAGAACAAAAAGACTGAAATCATACCATGCATAGTTGCAGGCCTCAGCACTATGAAACTTGAAGTCAACCACAAGGAAAGTTTGGAAAGACTACAAATACATAGAAGTTAAAGAATATCCTACTAAAGAATTAATGGGCTAACCAGGAAATTAAAGGAGAAATTAAAAAAAAAAAAAGGAAGCAAATGAAAATGAAAACAAGGTGGCCTCAAACCTTTGGGATGCAGCAAAGGCAATCCTAAGAAGGAAGTATATAGCCATATAGGTTTATCTCAAGAAGCAAGAAAAATCTCAAATACATAGTCTAACATTACACCTAAAGCATCTAGAAGAAGAAAAGTAAATGAAATCTGAAGCTGACAGAGGAAGGGGAATAATAAAGATTAGAACAGAAATAAATGATACAGAAACAAACAAACAAAACAATGAGAAACAGTAGAACAGATCAATGAAGCCAGGAGCTGCTTCTTTGAAGAAATTAATAAAATTGATAACCCCCTAGCCAAACTTGTGAAATAAAAAAGAGAAAGGACCCAAATAAATGAAATGAGGAATGAGAGAGGAACTATCACAACCAACACCACAGATATACAATTATAAGAGAATATTATGGAAATTTATATGCCAAAAAAATGGGGCAATTTGGAATAAATTGATAAATTCCTAGAAACTTAGAAACTACCAAAACTGAAACAGGATTAAATAGAAAATTCGAACAGACCAATAACCAGGAAAGAATCTAAATCAGAAAAAAGAAAAAGAAAAAAAAAAAAAAGATTTCTCAACAAACAAAAGTCCAGGACCAGGTGGCTTCCCGGGACGATATTAACAGACATTTAAAGAAAATGTAATACCTTACCTTATCAAACATTCAAAAGAATAGCAATGGACTGAAAAACTTCCAAGCTCATTCTATGAGGCCACCATTACCTTGATTTCAAAAACTGACAAAGACCTTCACTAAAAAGGAGAATTACAGCCAATATCCCTGATGAACATGGATGCAAAAATTTTCAAGAAGATACTAGCAAATTGAATCCAACAGTACATTTAAGAGAACTATTCACTCCAATCAAGTGGGGATTTATTCCTGAGCTACAAGTGTGTTTCAATATTTGTAGATCATTCATCTTGATGCACCACATTAATAAAAGAAAGGCTAAGAACCGTATGTTCCTCTCAATATATTCAGGAAAAGCGTTGACATGTACAATATCTTTTCTTGATAAAAGCCCTCAACAAGGTAGATATCGATGAAAGATATCTCAAAAAAAAAAAAAAGAAAGATATCTCAACATCATAAGGGCTGTATATGAAAGACCCACAACTAATATCACCCTCAATGGGGAAAAACAGAGAGCTTTTCCCCTAAGTTCTGGAACATGACGGGGATGTCCACTCTCACTACTATTCTTCAGCATAGTACTGGAGGTCCTAGCCTCAACAATTATACATTAAAAAGAAATAAAATGTGTTCAAATCAGGAAGAAAGAAGTCAAATTTTCACTATTTGCAGATGACTTGATACTGTATATAGAAAACCAGAGGGTTGCCTGTGTGGCACGGTTGGTTAAGTGTCTTACTCAGTTTTGGCTCAGATCATGATTGAGCCATTGGTTGTGAGATCAATCCCTGCATTGGGCTCCATGCTCAGCACTGAATCTGCTTGAGATTCTCTCTCCCTTTCCCTCTGCTCTCCCATCTGCACTCTCTCTCTCTCTCTCTCTCTCAAATAAATAAATAAATAAATAAATCCTTAAAAAAAAAAAAAAACTGGAAAGACTCCACCAAAATGTTCTTCAACCATTACACAAATTCATTAAAGTCAAAAGATACAAAATCAACTTATAGAAATCTGTTCCATTTGGGAAAAAAATGCTCTGTTGCATTTTTGCATACACCAATAATGAAACAGCAGAAAGAGAAGTCAAGGAATTGATCTAATTTATGATTACACCAAAATCCATAAGTTACCTAGGAAAAAACCTAACCAAAGATGTAAAAGATCTGTACTTTGAGATGTATAGAACACTTATGAAAGAAATTGAAGAGGACACAAAGAAATGGAAAAGAGCGGCACCTGGGTGGCTCAGTTGATTAAGCAACTGCCTTCAGCTCAGGTCATTATCCCAGAGTCCTCGGATATCTGCTCAGTGGGGAGCCTGCTTCTCCAGCTCCCTCTACCCCTCCCCCACTCATGCTCTCTCTCTCTCTCTCTCTCTCTCTCTCTCTCTCTCAATCTCACTCTCTCTCAAATAAATAAATAAAATCTTTTAAAAAAAAGAAATAGAAAACAATGCCATGCTAATGGATTGGAAGGACAAATATTGTTGAAATGTCTACACTACCTAAAGTGATCTTCGTATTTAGTGCAATTCCTATCGAAATACTGCCAGAAATTTTCACAGAGCTAGAACAATCATCACATTTGTATGGAATTGCAAAAGATTCCCAATAGCCATAGCAGTCTTGAAAAAGACAAGAAAAGCTGGAGACATCGGAATTCTGGACTTCAAACTACATTAAAAAGCTTTAGTCATCAAGGTAATATGGTATGGCACAAATACAGACACATAGATCAATGGAGCAGAATAGAAAACCAAGAAATGGACCCACAACTATATGTCCCACTAAATTTTGACAAAGCAAGAAAGAATATACAGTGGAGAAACAAAGAAAGAAAGAAAAAAAAGAATATAAAAGTGGAGAGTAGAGAGTTATTCAACAAATAGTATTGGGAAAACTGGACAGCCATATCCAGAAGAATGCAACTGGACCACGTTTTGACACCATATACAAAAATAAATTCAAAATGGGTGAAAAACCTAAATGTGAGATAAGAATCTATCAAGATCCTAGAGGAGAAAAAAGGCAGCAATCACTTTGACCTTAGTCATAGCAACATTTTAGTAGACATGTCACCAGAGGCAAGGGAAACAAAAGCAAAAATGAACTATTGGGACTTCATCAAAATAAAAAGCTTCTGCACAGACAGAAGCAATCAACAAGACTAAAAGACTTCTTATGGGATTGGAGAAGATATTTGCAAATGATGTATCTGTTAAAGGGTTAGTATCTAAAACCTGTAAAGAACTTTTCAAAGTCCAAACCCAAAAAACAAATAATCCAGCTAAGAAATGACAGAAGATATGAATTTTTCCAAAGAAGGCAGTCAGATGGCTAACAGAAACATGAAAAATGCTCAACATCGCTCATCATCATCAGGGAAAGACAAATGAAAAGTACAATGAGATACCATCTCACACCTTTGAGAATGGCTAACATTAATGACACAAGAAACAGGTGTTGGTGAGAATGCAGAGAAAGGGGAACCCCCTTACACTGTTTGTGGGAATGCAAACTGGTGCAGCTACTCTGGAAAACAGTACAGAAGTTCCTCAAAAAGTTAAAAATAGAAGTACCCTATGACCTAGAAATTGAACTACTAGGAATTTATCCAAAGAAAACAAAGTGATTTGAAGGGACACATGCACCCCTATGTTTATAACAGCAATGCTCACAATTACCAAAATATGGAAAGAGCCCAGATGACCACTGACAGATGAATGGATAAAAAAGAAGGTTATATATATATATATATTATTGGGGTGCCTGGGTGGCTCAGATGTTTGGGTTTCTGCCTTTGGCTCAGGTCATGATCTTCAGGTCCTGGGATGGAGCCTCACATGGGGCTCCCTGCTCAGCGAGGAGTCTGCTTCTCTCTCTCCCTCTGCCTCTCTCCTACTTGTGGTCTCTCTGTCTCTCTCTCTCTCTGACTCTTTCTCTCTCAAATAAATAAAAAAATTTTTTTAAAGTTTATATATATTATAATATTAATACAACCTTCTTTTTTATCCATATATATTTATATATATGGATATGTATATCCATATATATATTATCTATATATATGTATATGATCAAATATTACTCAGCCATCAAAAGAATGAAATCTTGCCATCTGCAACAACGTGGATGGAACTAGAGTGTATTATGGTAAGTGAAATAAGTCAGTCAGAGAAAGACAAATACCATATGATTTCGTTCATATGTGGAATTTAAGAAACAAAACAGATGAACACAGGGGAAATGAAGGAAAAACAAAATAAGATGAAAACCGAGAGGGAAGGATACCATAAGAGAATCAACTATAGAGAACATGAGGCGCCTGGGTGGCTCAGTGGGTTAAAGCCTCTGCCTTCGGCTCAGGTCATGATCTCAGGGTCCTAGGATCAAGCCCCGGATCGGGCTCTCTGCTCAGCAGGGAGCCTGCTTCCCCCTCTCTCTGCCTGCCTCTCTGCCTACTTGTGATCTCTCTCTCTGTCAAATAAATAAATAAAATCTTTTTAAAAAAAAAAAAGAGAATCAACTATAGGGAACAAACTAACATTGGTGGATGGGAAGTGGGTAAGGTGCTGGGGTAACTGGGTGTCAGACATTAGAGAGGGCACTTGAAGAAATGAGCACTGGGTGCTGTATGCAACTCATGAACCTACGGTATATGTTAATTAAATTGAATTTAAATAAAATATTAAAAACCTCAATAATAAGAAAACAACTCAGTTAAAAATGGTGAAATATTTGAACAAATACTTCACTAAACATCTAAAGGTGGTGAACAAGCATGTGAAGATATGCTTGCCATTATATGTCATTAGGAAAATGGAAGTCAAAACTACAGTAGATGTTACCACATACCTATCAAGATGATTTTCTAAATCAAGATAATACTGCAGACCTATTCAAATGGCTGACATTTTAAAAAATTGACAATGCTAACTTCTGCAAGGATGCATTACAGAGAGAAATCTAATTTATTTTGGGTGAGAATTAAAAGTGGTCAACCAGTTTGGAAAATATTTTGGCAATTTCTTATAAAGCTAAACATAGGGGGAGGGTGGGCAAGATGGCGGAGAAGTAGGAGACCTGTTTTTGCCAGTCGCCTAAAGTGAGCTAAATATCTACCAGAACACTCTGAACACCCATGAAATCAGCCTGAGATGTAAGATGATACACTTCTGGATCTCTACAGGGGCAGAAGACAGCAGTGGAGAGGTAAAGCGGAGTGGGAAAACTCGTACTGATATCGGAGGGTATATATAAGGAGGAGGGAGGCACCAGAAGTGACCTGTTCGAAAGTAATACCCCAATACAGAAGTACCTTGTGATTGGGGACCAGCATTAACATGGAGTCTGGTTAAAAGCACTCAAAAAGAGCAAAAGATCTTAAGGGGCACCTGTTGGAATCAGGCAGTCATGGGCACGGGCCGAGGCCCACGATCCCAGGACAGTCACCACTGGTGACCACCCAGGTCAGAGAGAGTCCGGTGGGGCTTCCAGTCCATGTCCCCGAGTCTGCTACTTTCCAGTGCTTGCACCACTGCTGGGGCTGGGTGCACTCCCGCCCGCGCATGAGGAAGTCTGGTGTGGGTGCCAGTGGGTGGTCTCTAGGACAGCGAACTTCCAGGGCACACCGTGGGATCTCAGTGCACTCCTGCCCGTGCCTGAGTGAGGCTGGTGTGGACACAGGCCTGCGATCTCTGGGTCTGCACCCCCTGCACACTGCCAGCCTGCAACTGAGAGAACCCGGTGCGACCTCAGGTCGGGATCCCCCCACCAGCAGCCTTCCGCAACCCGCCCCGGGTCTGTGTGCACCTGGCTTAGGCCTGGACCCCAGAGAGCAGTCCCGGCAACAGCAGCCACCGGAAGTGGGTTCCCTGGAACAATATCGTTCACAGTTTTGGTGGCACGGGGGTGCAGAGATAAGTGGGGGCCTCTGCTGACCACTGGGACGGTGGCTGGGCATGCGTATCACTTGTGAGAGTTTGCGGTGTGCAGCGGAGTTTGCAGAGGAGGAGTCTGGGTGTTCTAGACGAACCAGGGGGAGCAGACTAAGGCTTCTCTCTGAGGCAGAGGTCTGAGTGCAGACAGATTCTTTCTTTGCTCTGACCCTCCAAAAAGCCGCAAAAAGCTGCCAAAGAACAAAAACGTTCAGAGAGCAAAAGCCTGAAACACTGGTTTCCACAGAGCCCAGCCCCTTGATAGCCAGCAGGGCGACTCAACCCAAGCAAGACTGATGGGAAAACAATGCAGCAGACCTCTGCCCCAGAAGACAAGCCAAAAACAAGAACACAATAACCACAGGGTCCCCATAAAACTGTAAAACACCAACATTAGGGGAAAACAATATATTAAGCTCCCAGTATAGCCCTAAAACCTGTATATTTCATAGATACAAGTTTTTTTTAATTCGTTCTGATGATTCTTGTTCTGTTAATATTTTTAACCTACTTACCATTACAACTAGAGGTTTAATACAACATATCCCATAATAAATTTTTAACTTGAACTTTTTTCATACATATACCTGTGTCTCTCTTTCTTTTTCTTTTCTTTTCTTTGTTTTCTTAACATACATATAGATATAAGCTTCAAAGTAATCCTTTTTCCCTATTCAATACTACCCATATATATAAACCAGTTTTAATTTCCCTGTATCTCTGGAAATTTGAATCCTTTAACAAAGAAGACAAGATACACTCAGGAAGAACCAAATAACCTTCGTTGCCCACATCGAGGATTTATAACCACCTTCCCATCTAATTCTTCAGTCAGTGTTTTGATGTATTTGATTTTGTTCTGATATTATATAAATCTTATTCTTGGGGTTCATTTTGTCTGGGTTCTTCTTTTTTTCTGGTCATTTATATTTGTTGGTCTTTTTGTTTGCTCCTGTTTGTTTATATACCTTATAAATCTTACTTTTGAGGCTTAATTTAGCTGGAGTTTCTTTTTTTCTCTCTCTCTTTCTCTCTGTCTTTTATTCTTTTTTCTTTCTTTTTGGTGGTGACTTCTGATTGCTCCGAAACTTTCCAGGGTGCACCTTCCCAGGATCATGGCTGATATATTCAGATATACAGCCCCCCCGCCCCAACCACCTCTTACCAAAATGACTAGGAGGAGGAACACCCAAAAGAGGAAAAATTCAGAGACTGCACCTTCTCCCTCAGAACTATTGGATATGCACATAAACAGTAAGTCAGGAAGGGAATTCAGGGTAACAATTATCCAGGCAATGGTTAGGTTGGAGAAGACTAGTAGTGACAACATAGATTCTCTACGGGCAGAAGTGAAAGCCAATCTTACAGAAGTTAAAAATGCTATCAATGAGATTGAATCTAATCTAAATACTCTAACAGCTAGGGAAACCAAGGCAGAAGAGAGAATTAGTGATCTAGAGGACAAATTGATAGAGAAGAAGGATCAGGAGGAGGCCTGGAACAAACAGCTTAGAAGCCATGAGAACAGAATTAGGGAAATAAATGACATCATGAAACATTTCTACATCAGAATTCTTGGGATCCCTGAGGGGGTGGAGAAAGAGAGAAGTCTAGAAGATATAGTTGAACAAATTCTGGATGAAAATTTCCCCAATCTGGGGAATGGAACAAGTGTTTTTGTCCTAGAGGCACAAAGGACACCCCCCAAGAACAACGAGTCTAGAAAGACATCCATACACATGATTGTGAGATTCACAAATTATAATTTTAGACAAGAGATCCTGAGGGTGGCTAGGGGGAAGCAATTCCTTACATACAGAGGAAGGTCCATCAGAATAATGTCAGACCTGTCCAGAGAAACCCGACAAGCCAGAAAGGGCTGGCAAGACATATTCAGGGCACCAAATGAGAAGAACATGCAGCCAAAAATACTTTATTCAGCAAGGCTGACATTCAAAATGGATGGAGAGATAAAGAGCTTCCAGGACTGGCAAGGTTTAAAAGAGTATGTGACCACCAAGCCGGCACTACAAGAAATATTAAGGGGGATTCTAAAAAAGAAGAAAGAACCCAAGAGTGACATAGAACAGAAATTTATCAAGACAATCTATAGAAACAAGGACTTCACAGGCAACATGATGTCAATAAAAACTTATCTTTCAATAATCACTCTCAATGTGAATGGCTTAAATGCTCCCATAAAACAGCACAGGGTCACACACTGGATAAAGTTACAGGGCCTGTCCATATGCTGTCTATAAGAGACACATTTGGAACCTAAAGATACATCCAGACTGAAAGTGAAGGGATGGAGAACCATCCTTCATGCCAACGGGCCTCAAAAGAAACCTGGGGTAGTGATTCTCATATCAGATAAATTAGATTTTATGCTAAAGACTGTAGTCAGAGACATAGAAGGACACTATATCATTCTTAAATGGTCTATCCTCCAAGAAGTTCTAACAATTGCAAATATTTATGCCCCCAATATAGGAGCAGCCAACTACATAAGCCAACTGTTAATCAAAATAAAATGTCATATTGATATGAATACATTAATTGTAGGGGATCTTGACACACCACTCTCAATAAAAGACAGATCATCTAAGCAGAAAATCAATAAAGAAAAAAGAGCTTTGAATGACACATTGGACCAGATGGACCTCATTGATATATACAGAACATTCCACCCTGAAACAACAGAATACTCATTCTTCTCAAGTGGACAGGGAATTTCTCAAGAATATACCACATACTGGGTCACAAATCAGAATGCAACCAATACCAAAAGATTGAGATGATTCCCTGCATATTCTCAGACCACAATGCTTTGAAACTGGAGTTCAACCAAAGAAAAAGTTTGGAAGGAACTCAAACACTTGGAGGCTAAAGACCAACCTGCTCAAGAAGCTTTGGATCAACCAGGAATTCAAAGAACTTAAACAATTCATGGAAACCAATGAGAATGAAGACATATCGGTCCAAAACCTATGGGATAGGGCAAAGGTGGTCCTAAGGGGGAAATACATAGCCATCCGAGCCTCACTCAAAAAAATGGAAAAATCCCGAATACACCCGCTCTCTTTACACCTTAAAGAACTGGGAAATCAACAACAAATTAAGCCAACCTCACACACAAGAAGGGAAATAATCAAGATTAGAGCAGATATCAATGAGTTAGAAACTAGAGATACAGTAGAACACAACAATGAAGCTAAAAGTTGGTTCTTTGAAAGAATCAATAAGATCAATAAACCACTGGCCAAACTAATCCAAAAGAAAAAGAGAGAGGACCCAAACTAATAACATTATGAATGAAGGGGGAGAGATCACGACTAACAACAAGGAAATAGAAACAATCATCAGAAATTATTATCAACAGTTATATGCCAATAAGTTAAGCAACCTAGAAAATCAACAAGAAGGTAAACAACAAATGTTGGAGAGGATGTGGAGAAAGGGGAACCTTCTTCCACTGTTGGTGGGAATGCAAGTTGGTGGAGCCACTTTGGAAAACAGTGTGGAGGTTCCTCAAGAAATTAAAAATAGAGCTACCCTATGACCCTGCAATTGCACTACTGGGTATTTACCCCAAAGATGCAGATGCAGTACAAAGAAGGGCCACATGGACCCCAATGTTCATAGCAGCAATGGCCACAATCGCCAAACTGTGGAAAGAGCCAAGATGCCCTTCAACAGACGAATGGATATATGGTAGAAGATATATACAATGGAATATTATGCCTCCATCATAAAGGATGAATATCCAACTTTTGTATCAACATGGTCGGGACTGGAGGAGATTATGCTGAGTGAATTAAGTCAAGCAGAGAAAATCAATTATCTTATGGTTTTACCTACTTGTGGAGCATAAGGAACAACATGGAGGACATTAGGGGAAGGAAAGGAAAAGTGAATTGGGTGAAATTGGAAGGGAGGCGAACCATGAGAGACTGTGGACTCTGAGAAACAAACTGAGAGTTTTGGAAGGGAGGGGGTGGGGGAAGGGTGAGCCTCATGGTGGGTAATAGGGCAGCACGTATTGCATGGAGCACTGGGTGTGGTGCATAAGCAATGATACTTGGAACACTATAAAAATAAAATAAATAAAAAAAATAAAGCTAAACATAAACTTACCTTAAGTGCCACAATCATGCTCCTAGTTATAGTTACCCCACTGATTTGAAAACTTCTGTCCATATTCAAATACCTTCATACAAATTTTATACAATTTTTACTCACGATCATCCAGAACTGGAAAAACACAAAGGTTGTTTTTTTTAATAGGTGAAAAGATATACCAGGAAAAAACAGCTATTTGGCAATAAAAATAAATGTTATTAATAAATACAACATGCATGACACTTAAATGCAAATTGATAAATGAAAGAAGCTAGTCTAAAGCTACATGCCATATGTTTACATTTATACATTTTGGAAACATCAAAACTAGAGAAAGAGGGAGCCTGGGTGCCTCAGTGGGTTAAGGCCTCTGCCTTCAGCTCAGGTCATGATCTCAGGGTCCTGGGATCAAGCCCAGCATTGGGCCTCTGCTCAGCGGGGAGCCTGCTTCCCCCTCTCTCTCTGCCTGCCTCTCTGCCTACTTGTGATCTCTCTCTCTGTCAAATAAATAAATAAAATCTTTAAAAAAAAATACTAGAGAAAGAAAAAAGATTAAGGTTTGCCAGGAATTTGGGGAAAGGGGGAGTTTGACTAGGTGAAACACAGGGAATATTTTAGGACTGTGAAATTAATTCACGTGGTACTTAATTATGGGTACATTACACTGTACATCTGTTAAATACATAGAACTTTATGGCAAAATTAATGAACATAAGTGAATTTTTTTTTTTTTACAAATAGAGTCAGAGGCTAGAAATACCCAAGATAGAATACGGACTGTGACAAAACTCTATATTACAAATGTAAGGTATAGCCTCTGAAGGGGGTAGGACAAAAGAAGTGCTGATTTAAATAACTTTCAAAATGACTAGATTTTGTAAGACTAAAAAGAAAACTAACTACGCATAAGTAGTTGATAAAATTGTTTCTCATAGAGGTACAAATTAATAATTCTGAAACTATGGTTACATGTCACTGGAACTGAACAAATATGTAAAAGGATAGCAAGCAGTATGAAATAGATTTCTCATTTTTGGAGTGGGAGGTTATAGATACACAAGGAGTAAAAGCTAGAATGAACCATGTGGCACTGGATTAAAGTTGGAGATGTCATTAGATAAATGAATACAGACTTATATTTAACTTAATATAGATACAGATGAATGCATTCATACACATGTATGTACACAGATATAGGGAATGTACAATATAACCCTGTAGCATATTGTAGAGCTAGAAAGTAAGAAAAAGTTAAAAAATAATAACACAATTATAAGGGTATATTAAAGAGACAAAGAAGTCAACTGGAAAAGCTCATAATAGCCAAAGCTGGAAACATTAGAGCAAGAATACTGAAAAAGAATGTAATAATACACAACTCCAAATAATTTATATATATACTTCTCTCAAGGAATTGAAGCATAATTCTGAACCCCTTAAGTATGAGCTACACTTACTGACTTGACAAAGATTAGAGTGTGAAAAAAAGGGGGAAGGAAAGAAGTAAAACAAGAAGGAGGATAGATGGGTGGGAGAGAGCAAGAGAAGTAAATTCATAGTAGAAAAAACTTAGCCATGTGGTCAAGGTAACATCACCAGTGATAAGTTACATTGATAATACGTACGTTGAAATTATGTAATGGAAATGGGTCTTTATCTCTGGTTTTCCTCCAAGAAAATCCTAACCTCAGTTTATCATGAGAAAAAACTTCAGACAAATCTCAATTGAGGAACAGCATGCAGTCGGAGTTAAATGGACTAAAAGGACACATAGATCAGTGGAAATAGTGGAGAAGTGGAATTATTTGGGCTATTTAGTCCCTGAACAAGCTGCTTCAGATACATCCTATGCAATAATTGAATTTCAACTGATATAAGGTCTGGAATATTTTTGTAATTTCCATATATAAGCATATTTCTGTAAGTTCCATTATGTAGACATAATAGACAATTTTTGATTCAATGTCTTCTCTAACGTTATTATACTCTAATGAGTATTCCTATGCATTTTTTAAGTGATTACCATATGACGACAAAGCTGGGAGAAATTCAGTTTGCTAAATGGCAAAAGTATTCACTTGTCTTAGGTGTACTCAACTATTCAAAAAAAAAAAAAAAAATGAATGCCAGTAAATGATACCTAAAGGCTTTAGGTTCTTTTTAGTCTTAGGAAACATCCTGAACGAGGCATGTAGGTATTTACACAATTATCTTATTACATAAAGTCACTTCATATTTGTTCAAATAGTATTTGAAAAAATACATGTAGGGTACGCATCTTATAAAATGATTTAACAAACAAAAACAAAAACAAAAAACACCTTCTTCCAGTTAGCAATTGCTTCCATATGGTATAAATGTGTTTTCTACATAATGAAAAAAAATAATTTTATGCTGTTGTTTTCTTAATTATAGAACGTTTGATCAAACAAATTTGTCTGGTTGGAGCTATAGATAAAACAGGTCCAGAGAAATGCATCTGGCAAGAAAGCAAAACTCTTTCACAACAGAGAAGCTCAACCATAGACCTGCACTTTATGAGACCATGGCCTTCATGCTAAATCCTGCCTTTCTTTTCCCTTACTAATTTCACTTATACTTTGGTTACTATTGTACAGAATGATCCATGAACTTAAACTTTTTTTAAATTTAATTGCCATGGAAATTTGATAATTTCATCCTAAAGAAGGGTTGAAGAAAACCCAGGAAGACCTCTAATTACTGAAAACTGGAAAAAATTAATCTTGATTAAAGCACTTCCTCTATGAAAATAGGACCTCCTGAACTTTGTAAGGGCTGATTACAGGAAGCTGTTCTTTGGGGAATGCATTACTGTACTTACTCCAGGATTTTCCAAGAATATTAAAGTGAAATAGTAGAAACATCAAAAAAGATCTTTAAAGGTGCAATTTAGTGGAATGTTGGCAACAACTTACATCAGTTCCTCTCTAGAATAAAGTGCCAAAATATGCAAACTACTTTCCAAAGCCATTATGGTTGTTAGGAATACCTGTCAGCTGTCATCACCAATAAGGCTTTCCATGTGGAAAAAAAAAAAAAAAGAAGGACCTGGAGGACTACAGGAGATTTATTGTTCCCTTAAATATCATATATTTATCATTAGGAATCTGGTGGGTTCCTTTCCTTTACGTAATAATTTCAAACATAAGACCTGGGAGGAATTTGCAAAGATTGGATTACTTGTAATTTCTGTTTTTTATGACTTATTATCTTTACTACATAAATCAATATATGTAGCAACAAATGTCTTATTATTTTAATCCGGTGTTATCAACTTGCTTTTCATGTGACAAATAAATGTTAATCTATTGCAGTTCTCAATGCTGGAATGATCTGAATTAATTTAATTTGATTGTAAATGTCTCCTCTTCACTTTGTAGAGCAATGTAAATACAAGAAGTAAACATTTTCAATGTCTGAAGTTATTTTAAATGATTCTGCATTGGTTCAAACCTGTATTTGCATTAAGTCTTTAATTTCACCATCCGACATTAGTGACAGGAAATTTTTCTATTTCGATACCACTTGTATAATTTCCTACTATGTTCTTCCCAGAAAATTGGAATCTTTACATCACCCTCATTAAGTTTAACAAATACAAATATTAAGTATTTATATTGCAAACATTTGGTATACAGAGAATAAACACTATAATACTGTTTGAATATATCAGTTATTATTGACTCCACTTCCTTGGTAAGTGGAAAGTATTCTTGTATAAATCCGTTCTTGGTGGGCAATGCAGGAGAAGGAATGGCAGTATGACCCAGGGTATTTTCACATTGCCAGTTTCAGTGAAAGATTTCAAAAAGATTTCAAAAGTTATTTTGGAACATGCAACTAATAGTGTACACAATGCTACTAGAGTGAACTGAGCAATTAAGTATTTGAGCCAAGTTCTATCCTATTGGAAAAGAGAATTTAAGAAGATTCAAGAAGTGTTTTTCTTCTAACATGTGATAGCAGAAAGCCTGTGCCTCTCCAGGACAAAAAACGAAAACAAAAACAAAAACAAAAACTTAAACTTATAGAAGCTTAGATTTGGAAAGGACACTAGAAGTAGAATTCATCTTCTTATCTTTTTGTAAAGATTTTATTTACTTATTTGAGAGAGAGAATGTAAGAGAGAGCATGACTGGAGGGGGCAGAGGGAGAAGGAGAAGCAAACTCCTTGCTGAGGAGGGAACCTGATTCGATGCAAGGTTCAATCCCATGACCCCTGGATCATGACCTGAGCTGAAGGCAGACTCTTAACCCACTGGGCCACCCAGGCGCCCCTCACCTTCTTATTTTTATGACATTTGTAACAAGTGATTATACCTCTACTTAAACATTACCTCAGTGAGTAGCTCATTCCTTAAAGCAATCCATTTAATTGGATGGCATCTTTATTCTGAGGTTCTTCTTGGACTGAATTGTTTGTTTCCCGATAACTTCCACTTTCCTCATAACTTGATCCTAATGTTTAGACCCAGAATAACTCTCTTCCCTCTTTCATCTGATAATTCTTTTAATGTTTGCAATTATTTTGTTCCTAAAAATCCATTATTTTTCAGTCTATATATCCCAGGTTACTTTAAACTTTCCTCAGATGACTTTAATTCCAGAGCACTTATGACCCTGATCACACCCTAAGATGTACTGATTTCTCAATGCCCCTTTTAAAACATGGTTTAAGAACTAAATACTTATCTCTAGGTATGAATACTACATTACAGATTCATCAGTCAGTAGGCTTCAGTTTCAAACTGGACTGTCAAGCTGTCATTCTATTATATTCCATATGGCCAGGTATTATGTGACATTGTTTCTACTACTCATACATGATACGCAATGATATTAATTTGTCAAAAAAAGAACTGATTCAGTTCTGTCTTTTTATTTTTTTTTATATGAGACACACAAGGCTCCATTAGTTTCGGGTGTACAACACAGGGATTCAACATCTCTATACATTATATGCTATGCTGATCATAGTGTCCCTATCATTTGTTACCATACAACTCTATTACAATATCATTGACTATATTCCCTATGCTTTATCTTTTATTCCTATGACTTATTAGTTCAATAACTAGAAACCTGCATCTTCCACTTCCCTTATTTTGCTCATCCTTCCAACTCCTTCCCTCTGGCAACTATGGAATTAAAAAAATGAATAAACAAAAACAGAATCATACCATCTGTATTTGCAGAGAAAACTGCTGAATTCAAAGAGGGTAAAAGAAAAGCAGAAATCTCTCACCTTCACATTTCACTGCAGTGAGATTATATACAGAAAACAAAAATTTAGGGAAGAAGCCCAACTTTAGAATTTCTGAGAGCCACATCCTTATTTCAACTACATGAAAGTAGATATTGATTTCTCTGGAATGTTTCTTAGCCACTAAGTGTTAGAAAGAACAAGTGATATTTAGATAGGAAAATGCCCTTGGTTGTGTGAATAGCAAGAGCAAAGGTATGAAGTAGAGAATGTGTATTGAAGACCCAGCTTGGTTGGAGAGAGTCTAAGTGAGAAAATCATGGGCAGTATAGTCAGAAACAGAAGTTAAGAGCAGACTGTGGGGGTGCCTGGGTGGCTCAGTCAGTTAAGCATCTGCCAGGGTCCTGGGATCAAGCCCCATGTTGGGCTCCCTGCTTGGCAGGGAGCCTGCTTCTCCCTCTTCTGCTCCCCCTGCTTGTGCGCTCTTGCTCTCTGTCTAATAAATAAATAAATAATAAAAAATTTAAAAAAAGATCAGATTGTGGAAGGCCATATGCCAGATTAAAGATTTTAGACAATTACCTGTACTTAAAGGGACCAAAATTTTCTTAGATCTAAGCCATGAAAAATCTAGCTGCTGAGGGCATATAATAGTAATTCTATATTCTGCCTATCACATAACTTCCTTCCTTTTCTCTTCAGCCAGGTCCCTCATTGGCTTGCCAAACATAAGAGTTTTCTCTCTTCTTTGCAACAACTTTCCAACAGCAACCTGAGATCAACTTTGCTCTCTCAGAGGAAAATATGGGCCAAATTCAAATGTCAACAGAAGTGGGGCAGATTACATTTATCTGTTAAGCTTACATATATTCTAAAAGTAATTGATCTAGGGGCACCTGGGTGGCTCAGTGGGTTAAAGCCTCTGCCTTCAGCTCAGGTCATGATCTCAGGGTCCTGGGATCGAGCACAGCATCGGACTCTCTGCTCAACAGGGAGCCTGCTTCCCTCTCTCTGCCTGCCTCTTTGCCTACTTGTGATCTCTCTCTCTCTCTGTCAAGTAAATAAATAAAATCTAAAAAAAAAAAGTCATTGACCTAACCAAACAGAAAAAAAAAAAAAAAAAAAGACCATAGAGATGGAGAAGATAAAGAAAACAGAGTCCAGAGATGTTGGTGACTTGGTCAGATTAGAGAGTCACTACTGGGGATAGCTGAAGAGGGGAATATCTGGGCTCAGCATTCTTTGAACTACATAAAATTGACTCCTCTTCATGAAGACACTCAGGAATGACAAAAACAAGCCCAAAGAAGAAACAAAAATTCTCTTTCCTTTATCTCTTCTTTTTTGATATGCCAATCCAAAATATATCATGGGATGGGGATAAAGACTACAACAGATTGTCACATACTATATTAAGCCAAGTCTACATAGATGTAATGGAACCGGGTAATGAATATTGCCATTCTGAATCACAATAGAGAGCTGGATTAGGACATGAGTCTTTATTGTTTTGCAGAATAGGTGGTAAACAAAGGTATGAACATAGTTTCTGGCAAAGTGAAATAACAAAACATTAAACTGCTTAATTACAGCTCAGTCTCTTGAGTCTGTTCAAAAAGGTGACAATGGGTGGTCATTGTGTTAAAGTCCATGTCAACCACTTTTGTTTCTCAAGGCAGGGATAGCTGTGGGATTGTTTCTACCTATTTTACCATGGTTTTGTACATAAGGAAACTAGTATTAAAATAAGCTGGTGAAAATCAAACATTTTTAGAGACCATGATAACTATTTGAGGCAGTGGTAATATTATACTATAAGATATTTTTGTCACACTGATCAATTTATTTCTATTAGTCTTTAACTTCTATTGTATGGAAGTTATTCAGCAAAAAGAGAGTGGTCCCACTAGTTTGTAGGAGATATATATCTGGTATTTTAAAGGCATGGTATCTGTTCAAATCCTCAGACTCCACCCCATGTGGAATTTCATAAAAAAAGGCCACAACCTATGAAGCACTTTATTTTAAGAGGTTATTTTACCAGCATGCTGTTAAATGCATTACCTAGACATTTTAAAAATAAAAGCATATATTCTAGTTTGACTTGAGGTTATATGTCAATTAAGAATTGAAGTTAAGTATTACTCATTAATCAATGCACAGAAATCAGTTGCTTTCTTATACACTAACAATGAAAATACAGAAAGGGAAATTAGAGAATTGGCTCCATTTACTATAGCACCAAGAACCATAAGATACCTGGGAATAAACCTAACCAAAGAGGTAAAGGATCTGTACTTGAAGAACTACAGAACACTTATCAAAGAAATTGAACAAGATGCAAAAAGATGGAAAAGCATTCCATGCTCATGGATCGGAAGAATAAACATTGTTAAAATGTCTACATTGCCCAGAGCAATCTACACTTTCAATGCCATCCCGATCAAAATTCCACTGGTATTTCTTAAAGTGCTGGAACAAACAATCTTAAAATTTATATGGAACCTGAAAAATCCCAAATTGCTAAGGAAATGCTGAAAAAGAAAAAACAAAACTGGGGGCATCATGTTGCCTGATTTCAAGTTTTACTCCAAGCCTGTGATCACCAAGACAGCATGGTACTGGCACAAAAACAGACACATAGACCAGTGGAACAGAGTAGAGAGCCCAGATATGGACCCGCAACTCTATGGTCAAATAATCTTTGACAAAGCAAGAAAAAATATCTAGTGGAAAAAACACAGTCTCTTCAATAAATGGTGCTGGGAAAATTGGACAGCTATATATAGAAGAATGAAACTTGACCATTCTCTTACACCATACACAAAGATAAACTCAAACTGGATAAAAGACCTCAACGTGAGGCAGGAATCTATCAAAATCCTAGAGAAGAACATAGGCAGTAACCCCTTCGACATGGGCCACAGCAACTTCTTTCAAGACATGTCTCCAAAGGCAAAGGAAACAAAAGTGAAAATGAAC
>CM052901.1:50618393-50633853 GCA_028534135.1 Potos flavus
AATTGGGGGAAATCGGAGGGGGAGATGAACCATGAGAGACTGTGGACTCTGAGAAACCAGCTGAGCGTATTGGAGGGGGGGAGGTGGGGGGTTGGATGAGCCTGGTGGTGGGTATTGAGGAGGGCACATACTGCATGGAGCACTGGGTGTGGTGCATGAACAATGACTCTCGGAACACTGAAAAGATAAAATTAAAAATATAATAAATAAATAGATAAATAAAAGTAAAAAATAAATGAAAATGCCAAAAAGAAAAAAAAAAAAATAAAAATAAGAGAGTAAAAAAATAAATAAATAAATAAATAAATAAGTAAAATAAAAATAAGAAGAGAGTAAATGACCTTGAAATATTGCACCTGGTCTTATATGTCTATGCAATACTGAAATAGTTGGGGGCGCCTGGGTAGCTCAGTCGTTAAGCATCTGCCTTTTGCTCAGGTCATGATCCCAGGGTCCTGAGATCGAGCCCTGCATCGGGCTCCTTGCTCAGTGGGGAGCCTCCTTCTCCCTCTCCCACTCCTCGTGCTTGTGCTCTCTCTATCTCTGTCTCTCTATCTCTCTCAAATAAATAAATAAAATCTTTAAAAAAGAAGACATACTGAAATAGTTGGACAGAAAAGAGTCACATAAAACCATAGGAAATTAACTCATTCAGCATGGTAAACTTTTTATACGTTGAAACCTTCTCAAGATTCATAAGTGAATAAAGATTTGAAAGTTAACTGGTATCTCAGAGTAGGGAATCATGTAGAAATGCAATGAGGAGAGTCATATTGTATTATAAATCATCCCTTGGGGACATCTTTCAATCCTGGAATTTCATAACAACATTAAATGCTCTAGTTTTTCCCTAAAGTAATGGTCATGGTTATTTTTATATATTAAATTCTTAGCAATAATAAGATTATAATAATATTATATAATTATTTTTAATTTACCACAGCCACTCAGTGAAGTAGCCAGATGCAATAATACAATTTTACATAGGAGGAATTTCAAGATGTAAGCTATTTCAGGATCTGTCTATTTTTATATAGTTAGCAAGAAGTGTCAGGACTCTAAACAAAGTTTTATGACTACAAACTCAATAGTCTTCTGCTTCTTACCCTATTCTAAGATCTATAGTAATTATTTCTAAATCTAAAGAAAAATCAACTTACAATTAAAATCACTTAATAATATTATTATATTGACCCTAATTTCTTCTTTCTGTAAATATTCAAAAGAAGGTCAAGATTTTTCAATATCCTGTTATTTATCAGGTTGTCACTTCAACTCCTTACATATGTATTTAATTAATTTTACATTCATTTCCATCACTTGCTACAGCTGAAATTAAAGCCCCAAATTACTACAATCACCTCTTGACTAATACGCAGTTCTCCAGTATCATATTCCAATTTTTTCTCCACACTGTTGTCAGAGTATTCTTGGTGTGATCATGTTTCTTCCCTGGTTATGATTCTCTATCACCTACAGAATACAAAATGCACTTCTTGGTAAAACATGCAAGATTCATCAACATCTCATCTTTGTTTACATCATTATTCTTACCTTCCAACATTCCCATTACACATCCTGTGTCCTAGACATATTCAATTACTTGGCAGTACACTGAATATGTGATGTTTTTTTAAACCTCTATCTCCTTGCATATGAGGTAGTTCTTATTATCTATCTGACTAATTCTTATTTCGCACTCTCTTTGAATAGCACATCATTCTGAGCCATCAGAGAACATTTTTCTGGGGTCTCATAGGTTCTTCTATATACTCTTATTATGTTATATATAACTGTATTCTAATTCATTTTGTTCATAATTCTGTTGCCCCCACTGTACTTTGAATTTTTTTGAGAACGGATTTTGATGATTTTTGATGATTTTTGATGTTTGTTTTTATATCTCCAGAACCCACTATAGTATCTGGCATATAGAAGACTGCAAGACAGAATTAGAACAGAATCTATGGTATAGAACCTAGAATTTTCTGTTGTTAAAATATCCCTAGGATTTTGATAATACAATGCATGGACTTGCATTTTGGAAGCACCAAAGTACAGGGCATTGATAAATGTTTTGAAGGCACCATATTATTGTGAAAAGAATACTAGTCTGGTAGTTGGATACTTACAGTTTTAGGGATACCACTTAAAATTCTCTCAAAATCCTGTGTCAACTTTTCTAAAACTAATATGCAAATATTTACTTAAATATACAGTAGATTTACCAAACACCACACTGTTTAAAATATTTTTTTTCTGTGTGATGTGGGGCAGGGGCTAAAGAAAGTGTTAAAAAACACAATCCTTAGCTACTAGAGACTTGTAATCAATGTGAGAAGTCAAGACATTCAACTCAGGAAAAGTTACCTGACAATATAAGGCAGTATATACTAAAGAGCCAAGTTAATAGTGCAGACTAAAATCAATATAGGAGTTTAGAGGAAGGAAAGTCCACTGAGGAATAGAAAAATCAGGTAAGGCTTCACAGGGTAAGTGGGCCTTTCAAGAACAATCAGAGGAAAAGATAAAAGAGGACATTATATGAAGGAGGAATGTTTCCCGTTAATACAACAATTTGGAAGCTAAGTATACCAAATCTAATTGCTAAATTACCTTTCAACTTGACAAGAAAAATTGAACTGATTCTAGCATCTGTAAGAAATATGAAAAATTGTCTGAATCAGGGTGTCTAAAAATTTAATTTGTTTTCTTATAAAGAAGTTGAAGGATATATCCCCTTTTCTCTACTTTCCATTCTGTCCAATTTACTATAAAAATATATCTCATGTAACAAAGAACTTAAAGTATCACAGATTGAACAGTTTTCTCTATTTTAAAATCAGATCAACTTTTTTTTCCCTCTATCCACTAGCAATTCTTTCATTCATGGCTTTTTTTTTAGATTTATTTATTTATTTATTTATTTATTTATTTATTTATTTATGAGAGAGCAGGGGGAGGGGCAGAGGGACAGGGAGGTAATCTAAAGCAGACTTCTCACTGAGCACAGAGTCCAAGCAGAGCTCCATCTCACAACCCTGAGATCATGACCTGAGCTGAAACAGAGTCTGATGCTCCACTGACTGAGCCACCCAGGCACCCCTCATTCACGACATTTAAAAATTTAGGGTTACTGTGGACTCTGAGCAACAGACTGAGGGTTTTGTAGGGGTGGGGGTGGGGGGCTGCGTGAGCCTGGTGGTGGGTATTGAGGAGGGCACATATGGCATGGAGCACTGGGTGTGGTACATAAACAATGAATCTTGTAACACTAAAAAAATAAAATAAAAGTATTTGGGGAAAAAAAGAAAAAATAAAAGTAATTAAAGAAAAAAGTTATTATAATGTAATGGAAGAGGCTATGATAACAAGGCTGGTATAAGAAAGGATTTTTTTAAAATACAATATTATATATATTTAAAAATTATACATATATTTAAAAGGAAAGTAACATGCTAAACTGTTGATGATGGCTGCTTCTGTGTAGGATTATGGACGATTTTTTAAAAAATTGTTTAATTTCAATTTAATTAACATACAGTGTATTATTAGTTTCAAAGGTATAATTTGGTGATTTATCAGTTGCATATGACACCCAGTGCTCATTACATCACGTGCCGTCCTTAATGCCTGTCACTCAGTTACCCCATCCCCCTACCTACCTCCCCTCCAGCAACCCTCAGTTTGTTTCCTATAGTTAGGAGTCTCATGGTTTTTCTCTCTCCTTATTTTCATCTTATTTTATTTTTCCGTCCTTTCCCTTATGTTCATCTGTTTAGTTTCTTTCAAAAACTAAGATTGTGCTATATGTTGGCTAACTGAACATAATAATAAAAAAAGAAAAATTGTTCATATTCCTTTGCAACCACGCGCATGGAACTAGAGGGTATTATGCTAAGTGAAATAAGTCAATCAGAGAAAGACAAATACCATATGATTTCACTCATATGTGGAATTTAAGAAACTAAACAAAATTATGTATATTTAAAAATATATCTTTTTTCTGAACAAATAGATGCATCTTGTGACTTCTATATATCTTGTGAGAGAACTTGCATTAATTTCAGAAGTATGTGTTTATAGTTCTAACGGTCAGAAAGCCTGTGACCATGCATTATAAAATAAAAAGTTTGGATCTCTTATAGGACCTATTATGTTTTTCAATGAGATTCCCTAAAAAAAGGGAGAAAAAAGGCAAATGATATCGTGGCCCTTTATAAATAAAGGAAGTCATTTTAATTTGTTCCTACAAATGACAACTAAAATGTAACAAATGTTTACTATATAACCCTTTGTTTCCCCCCCCCCTTAGTCTTCTAATAGGGAATTTTTTATCATACATAAGTTTGTAATGCTGACATTCTCAAATTTATAAATTTTTTGTAACTTTTGTCTTTTTCTTTGTTTTCTTTTTGTATCTAGTTTATGTGGCCTTCCCTATTTCAAGGCCATAAACATATCTTTGATATATTTAAAATACTTATGATATTTTATGATTTATATTAAATTGTTACATACTATATATCTAATATGTACTAATGTTAATTTAAATTATTTTTGTGACTAGAATCATACAGAAGTTATATCAAAAGTATTTAAAAACTGCTTCTTCATCTTCATCTTCTCTTTACCTTCTCTTCCTAAACAACTTAGTCCTAAAGCTGTAAGGTGGGCCTGAGCATACAGAAGGCACTGGCAGCCAAGGCAGATTGGTTACATACAGAGAGACTGATCAAATAAGGAGATGTTTTAAGCATAATGAAAATAAGTTTCTTGCTATTAAAGAAAGAAATTACAAATATGGAAAGAGATAAACCTATAATATTGTTGATTTGGAGGTTGTCAATGTAAGCTCATACTTTTCAAGATAATAGATGATAGATAGACGTGTATATGTATATACATACATATATTACCAAATCTGTCTCCTAAGAGGGCCTAAAAGCTGTAACAACCAAAGCAATAGCATACCTTGTACTCGAATATCAGTTTCTAAATATTATTGTGCCATATGATAATTGACTTTCTCTATTTGACTTATTTCACTTAGTATAATCTCCTCCAGTCCCATCCAAGTTGATGCAAAAGTTGGGTATTCATCCTTTCTGATGGCTGAGTAATATTCCATTGTGTATATGGACATCTTCTTTATCTATTAAGTCAATTATAATTCGGTTTCCTTTATTTGTGGAACATAAGGAATAGCATGGAGGACACTAGGATAAAGGAAAAATGAAGGGGGAGAAATTGGAGTGGGAGATGAACCATGAGAATCTATGGACTCCAGGAAACAAACGGAGAGTTTTAGAAGGGTGGGGGATGGGGGGATGGGTGAGCCTGGTGATGGGTATTAAGGAGGGCACAGATTGCATGGAGCACTGGGTGTTATATGCAAACAATTAATCATAGAGCACTACATCAAAAGCTAATGATGTACTGTATGGTGACTAACATAACATAGTAAATATATATTATTCTATATACATAATATTATATTATATGTAATAATATATAATATATACATTACTGTGCCATAAAAGGCACCTAGGCACCTTAGAGAAGTGGTTAACTCCAGGGTTGGGGCAGCAAAACTGCAAAATGACCCTGGAACATCTTTTAGTGCCATAAAGCAAAAAAGTGCTCAAAGGAGGGTGGGGAAATATCAAAAAGAATAATGAAGCCAGCCTTAATGAGCACCCACCAGCTACATATAAAATAATTTGAGCATAAAATAAATATTCACAGTAATGGATTATAATCTGTTGAATAAAATAAGTATGAGTACATACTAATATAAATAAATAAATGCATGGGTAAATTGAAGGTTTGGTGAGAAATAAGGTATTTACGTAGTCTCAAAACCATGTCCTCACAAAATTATGGTTGATAAGCATGGCACACACCACCATCAGCGATAGTTAACATTATCAGTCACAGGACAAATTGAATCAGGTACCCCTGATAGGATGAGGTGAGAATACAACACACTTTTGTGATAGTCCTACAAAACATGCATAAACTCAATCTTATCATGCATACATGTCAGACAAAGCCAAATTGAGGGATACTCTACAAAACAACTTGGCCTTAACTTTTTTTTTCATATCAAAATGAAATTGTATTTACTTCCTTTCATTTGTTTTCAATTATGTCATCATATGAGAATGAAATGGTCCCTAGGTATTTTTTTCTGAAAATGATATTTTTTAAAGGCAAAAAATACATTTCATTGGCATTAGTCAAGTAAAAACTAATAAACCCACTCATATAAATAAACATACGAAATCAAAAGCATAGCCTTTGAACTTTTCATCTATTTTTTTCAGGACACAGGACACAGATATCATAAGTCATTGAAAAGTTCTGAATATACCATCATATTTCTATCTGGAGACTGGCATTGGTTTGAAATATAACTAAAGCACTGGGTGTAATGCAACTAATGAATCATTGAACACTACATCAAAAACTAACGATATACTATACGTTGGCTAATTGAACTTAAAAATAAATGGAAGCAGTCTTGAATTTACTCATCGAGGATGAGTAAATATATAGATACAGATATATAAATAAATAGAGATATATATTTATATGTATTATATATAACTTCATATATTCATCTTCATCTATATATGCATCTATGTGTATATATATGCATATATATATCCTCAACGAGGACATACTATACAATGTATACAAATATACAATGATATATATATCTTCACTATTTATTCATTTTCATCTATATATTCATATATAGATATATATGCATATATATACACACATATATATATCCTCAATGAGTAAATGCAAGACTGCTTGTACATATATATATATATATTCACTATATATTGATCTTCATCTCTATATATGATATCTGTATCTATCTATCTAGCTATATATATATTAGCTCTTCTTCTTTTAATTAAAAGGGCCTTAACTTCTTAAAGATTTTAATTCCAGTATAATGAATATACAGTGTTATATTAGTTTCAAGTATACAATAGAGTGATTCAAGAGCTCCATATATTTTTCAGTGCTCATCAAGATAAGGGTACTCTTACTCCCCTTCACCAGTTTTCCCATTCCACTACCCACTCCCCCTCTTGTAACCATCTGTTTTTTCTCTATACTTAAGAGTGTTTTTTTGGTTTGTCTCCTCTTTTTTATTTTCCCTGTGTTAAATTGTTTTGTTTCTTAAATTCCATATATCAATAAAATCATGGTATTTGTCTTTCTCTGACTGACTTATTTTGCTTAGCATTATAATCTCTAGCTCCATCCACGTTGTAAATGGCAAGATTTCATTCTTTTTATGGCTGATTAATATTCCATTGTGTGTGTGTGTGCACACACCCATATCACATTATCTATATCCATTTATCTATTGACGGACACTTGAGATACTTCCAAACTTTGGCTATTTTAAATAATGCTACAGTAAGCATGGGGTTCATATATCTCTTTGAATTAGTGTTTTTGTATCCTTTGGGTAAATATCCAGGAGTGTGACTGCCGGATCATAGCATAGCTCTCTATTTTTTTTTTTTTTTTTGAGGAACCTCCATGCTGTCTTCTACAGTACTGCAGCAGTTTCCATTCCCACCAACAGTGCATGAGGTTTCCTTTTTCTCTAAATCCTCACCAACACTTATTTTTTTCAGTTTTTGCTTTTAGCCATTCTGACAGCAGTGAGGTGATATCTCGTTGTGGTTTTGATTTGCATTCCCCTGATGATGAGTGATGTTGAGCATCTTTTCATGTGTCTGCTGGCCATCTGGATGTGTTCTTTGGAGAAATGTCTGTTTATATCTTCTGCTTATTTTTAAATTGGATTATATTGTGTTTGGGGTGTTGAGTTGTTTAAGTTCTTTATATATTTTAGATACTAACTTTATTGGATATGTCATTTACAAATATTATCTCTCATTCGCTAGGTTGTCTTTTAGTTTTGTTAGTTGTTTCCTTTGCTGTGCAGAAGATTTTTATTTTGATGTAGTTCCAATAGCTTATTTTTGTTTTTGTTTCCCTTGCCTCACAATACATATCTAGAAAGATGTTACAGCCAATGTCAGAGAAATTTAAGCCTGTGCTTTCTTCTAGGATTTTTATGAGTTCAGGTCTCACATTTTAGGTCCTTAATCCATGTTGAGTTTATTTTTGTGTATGGTATAAGAAAGTGGTCCAGTTTCATTCTTTTGTATGTAGTTGTCCAGTTTTCCCAGCACCTTGTTGAAGAGACTTTTCCCCATTTCATACTCTTTCCTCCTTTGTTGAAGATTAATTGACCATATACTTGTTGTGGGTTAATCTCTCAGCTTTCTGTTCTGTCCCACTGATCTATGTTTATGTGTGTGTATGTGTGTGTGTGTGTGCCAATGCCATACTACTTTGATTATTACAGCTTTGTAATGTAACTTGAAGTCCAGAATTGTGATACCTCTAATTTTTTTTCAAGATTTCTTTGGCTATTCAGGGACATTTATCGTTCCACATAAATTTAAGAATTGTTCTTTCTAGTTCTGTGAAAATTGCTGTTGGTCTTTTGAAATGGGTTGCATTAAATGTGCAGATTGCTTTGGGTAGTATAAACATTTTAACAATATTTTTTCTTCCAACCCATAAGTATATAGTGTCTCCATTTCCTTCTTTCATCTTCAAATTCTTTCATCAGCACTTTATCTTTTCAGAGTACAGCTCTTTCACCTCTTTGATTAGGTTTATTCCTAGGTATCTTATTATTTTGAGTGCATTTATAAATGACATTATTTTCTTAATTCTTTCAGCTGCTTCATTATTTATGTATAGAAATGCAACAGATTTGTGTACATTAGTTGTGTATCCTATTACTTAACTGAATTCATTTATTAGTTCTAGCAGAATTTTGGTGGAGTCTTTTGGGTTTTCTCTATATGGTATCATGCCATCTGCAAATAGTGAAAGTTTTATTTCTTTCTTACCAATTTTAATGTGTTTTATTTCTTTTTCTTGTCTGATTGCTGTGGCTAAGACTTACAGTAAGTAATATGTTGAATAAAACTGATTTTATTGTTGTGAATAAAAGTGGTGAGAGTGAGGGGTGCTTGGATGACTCAGTGGGTTAAAGCCTCTGCCTTCGGCTCAGGTCATGATCTCAGGGTCCTGGGATCAAGCCCCGCATTGGGCTCTCTGCTCAGCAGGGAGCCTGCTTCCCACTCTCTTGCTGCCTGCCTCTCTGCTTACTTGTGATCTCTCTTTTTGTCAAATAAATAAATAAAATCTTTAAAAAAAAAGTGGTGAGAGTGAACATCCTTGTCTTGTTTCTGACCTTAGGGGGGAAAGCTCTCAGTTTCTTCCCACTGACAATGATGTTAGCTATGGGTTGTTAATAAATGGTCTTTTTTTCCATCTAAATCTACTTTGTTGTAGGTATTTTTCCTACTAAAGTATTTTAGTATTTATTGCTAAATACCTACTATTTTAGTATTTAAATACTAAATACTTACTACTATTAAATACCTGCTAAAGTATTTAGGTATTTTTCCATCTAAATCTACTTTGTTGAGAGTTTTTATCATGAATGAATGTTGTACTTTGCCAAATGCTTTTTCTATGTCTATTGAAATGCTACTATGGGTTTTATCCTTTCTCTTATTGATGTGATATATCACTTTGATTGATTTGCAGATATTGAATTACACTTGCATCCTGGGAATAAATCCCACTTGATCATTGTGAATGATTTTTTAACGTATTCTTGGATTTTGTTTGCTAGTATTTTGTTGAACATTTTTGCTTCTACATTTATCAGAGATATAGGCCTGTAGTTCTCTTTTTTTTGAGTTGTCTTCAACTGGTTTTGGTATCAGGGTAATGCTGGCCTCATAAAATGAATTTGGAAGTTTTTCTTCCTTTTCTATTTTTCGGAATAGTTTGAGAAGAATAGGTAATTAACACTTCAAATGTTTGATAGAATTTACCTATGATGCTGTCTGGTCCTGGACTTCTGTTTTTGGGAGTTGTTTGATTACTGATTCAATTTCATTGCTGGTTATCAGCCTGTTAAATTTTCTATTTATTTCTGTTTCAGTTTTTGGAGGTTGTATGTTTCTAGGAATTAATCCATTTCTCCTAAGTTGTCCAGTTTCTTGACATATAATTTTTCATAATATTCCCTTAAGGTCCTTTGTATTTCTGTGCTGTCATTTGTTATTTCCTCTTCTTCATTTCTGTTTTGTTTTTCCTGAGTCCTCTCTCTTTTCTTTTTTTCATGAATCTGGCTACAGGTTTATCAACTTCATTGATCTTTTCAAAGAACCACTTCCTGGATTTATTGATCTTTGCTATAGTTTTTGTTGTTTTTATATCATTTATTTCTGTGATAATATTTATTATTTCCTACCTTCAACTTGTTTTGGCCTTTGTTGTTCTTTTTCTAGCTCCTTTAAGTGTAAAGTTAGGTTGTTTATTGGAGATTTTTCTTCCTTCCTGAGATAGGCCTTTATTCCTATAAAATTTCCTCTTAGAACTGCTTTTGCTGCTAGCCACAGATTTTGGACTACTGTGATTTCATATATATTAATTTCTTCTTTGATTTTTTTGGCTGGCCCATTCATTGTTTACTAGCAGGTTATTTAGCCTCCATGTATTTGTAGTCTTTCCAGATTTTTTCTTGTAGTTGATTTCTAGTTTTATAGTATTGTGGTTAGAAAAGGTGCATGATATGACTGATCTTATTGAATTTGTTGGGGCTGTTTTTTGGCCTAATATATATCCTAGTCTGTGTGCACTTGAAAAGAATGTGTATTCTGTCATTTTAAAATGTAATGTTCTGGGGCTCCTAGGCAGCTCAGTCAGTTAAGCATCTGACTCCTGATTTTGGCTCAAGTCATGGTCTCATGATTGTGAGATCGAGCCCCCATTGGGCTCTGCACTGGGCATGGAGCCTGCTTGAGATTGCCTGAGATGGAATGTTCTGAATATATCTGTTAAATCCATCTGGCCCAGTTTATCATTCAAAGCCACCGTTTCCTTGTTTATTTTCTGTCTGGATGCTCTGTCTTTCTATGTAAGTATGGTGTCAAACTTCCCTAGTATTATTGTATTACTATGACTATTTCTTTTACGTTTGGTAACTGTTTTATGTATTTGGGTGGTCCCATGTTGGGTGCATGAATATTTACAATTCTTATGTCTTCTTGTTGGATTGCCTTTTTTATTATTACATACTCTCCTTCTTTGTCTCTTGTTACAGTTTTGTATTAGAGTCTATGTGGTCCCATATAAGTATGCTACCCCAGTTTTCTTTTGACATCCATATATATCACATATTTTTCAAGCCCTCACTTTCAATCTGCACGTGTCTTTAGGTCTGAAATAAGTCTCTTGTAGGCAGATTATAGTTAAGTCTTGTTAATTTTTTTATCGATTCCATCACCCTATGTCTTTTCATTGGAACGTTTAGTCCATTTACATTCAAAGTAATTATTCGTAGATATGTATTTATTGACACTTTGTTACTTGTTTCCTGGTTGGTTTTGTAGTTCTTGATATTTTCTTGTCTTTCTCTTTCATGGTTTGCTGCTTTTCTTTAGTGATATACTTGGATTGTTTCTCTTTATTTTTGGCATATCTACTGCTGCTTTTTGATTTGTGGTTACTATTAGGTTTGTATATAGCATCTACTGCATATAGCAATCTATATGAAGTTGATGGTTGCTTAAGTTTGCAGCCATTCTTTACTTCTCTTTTCCCCATGCTTTAGGTATATGGCATCATACTTCACATCCTTTTATTCTGTGAGTATCTTGACTGATTTTTACAGATATACTTATTTTTACTGCTTTTGTGCTTCCTACTCTCCTTACTTTTACTTATGGTCTTTCCACTCCTTACTTTTACTTATGGTCTTTCCACTCAGTGTCCCTTTTAACATTTCCTGTAAGGCTGGTTTAGTGGTCATGAAGTCCATTACCTTTTGTTTGTCTGAGAAACTCTTTTTCTCTCCTATTCTGAATGATATCCTTGCTGGATAGAGTATTCTTGGCTGTAGATTTTTTCCTTTCAACAATTTTAATATATCATGCCACTCCCTTCTGGCCTGTAAAGTTTCAACTGAATAATCTGCTGATAACCTAAAGGGGTTTCCCTTGTATGTAACTGTCTTCTTTTCTCTTCCTGTTTTTAAAAATATTTTTATCACTATTTTTGCCATTTTAATTACTATGTGTCTTTGTGTGGACCTTTTTGGGTTGATTTTGGGAGATCTCTGTTCCTCTTGGATCTGGATATATGTTTTCTTCTTCAGATTAAGGAAGTTTTCAGCTATTATTGCTTCAAATATATTTTCTCCCTCCTTTTCTCTCTTCTTCTGGGATTCCTATAATGTGAGTGCTGTTACACTTGATGAAGTTTCTGAGTTCTCTAAGTCTATTCTCATTTTACATATTTCTTTCTCTCATTTGTGCAACTTGATTATGTTCCATTCCCCTGTCCTCCAGGTCACCAATTCGTTCTGTTTTCTGCTATTTATTCTTTTGAGTGTATTTTTAATTTCATTTATTGTGTTTTTTCATCTCCGATTGGTTCCTTTTTATCTCCTTGTTAAGGGTCTCACTGATGTCCTCCACTCTTTTCCCAAGTCCAGAGAGTATCTTTATGATTATTACTTTAAATTCTCTGTCAGGCATATTATTTATATCTGTTTCACTTAAGTCTCTTGCTGTGATTTTGTCCTGTTCTTTCGTTTGGGATATATTCATCTGTGTCCTCTTTTTACCTAATTTTGTGTGTGTGTTTCTGTGTGTTAGGAATGTCAGCTATGTTTCCTGCTCTTGAAGATAATGGCTTTATGGAGAAGAGGTTCTGTAGTGCCCTACAGTTCAGTGTCTCCTATTCACCTGAGCCTGGCATTTTAGGGGTGTCGCCCATGTGTGTTGTGTGTACCTACTTTTTGTGTCTTGCCTGCTTTTTCCATTTGTCCAGTCATCTGCAGGGGCTCTCTTTTCCTATTGTTGGCAGTTTTTGGTTTCTGTGGAGTTAGTAGACCAATCTAGAGCTGCTTTGGGCTTGAGTTTAGAAGACCAGGCATTTACTAGAGACGCACTAGCACCAAACTGCTGAGTGGTTTACTTGTGTTGTCCTCTGAGAAGCTTTCTTTGGTGAGTGGGGACTAAAATCAGATCAACTGTCTGCCTCAATCCACTGCTGAAGCTGAATTCTACCTGCCTTCTACCTGCCTTCTAACTTCTAACTTCTAACTATGCGTGGTAATCTTCCACTCACCCCAGATCTGGAGTCACCTTGGAGTGGTGTTGGCCCCTGTCAGGGATACTTGCACAAAGCCAGGCTTGTGGCCCAGATTCAAATAGGGTCTGGGCAAGAATGTATTGAGAGGGATGTGCTGCTGTCACTGCTAAGACTGGATTGGTTGAGGTGGAGCACACAGTTTTAACAAGATATGTGCTGGTTAGCTTGCAAAATGGGACCTGCTGCTCCTGCTTCATGGACCAATGCCTGGTGGGGTGGATCCACAGAGTATGTGTGGTTGAGGAGCACAATTTTAACTAGGTATGTGTAGGTCTTCTGCAGGCCCAGGACTGCCACCATGGAAGATGCTGTGTTGGTAAGGTTTATGCCAGTTTTCTGGGGGAAAGGACCTGCGACACTGGGACCGAGGGAAGGGTAACTTGAAAGGGCGGATCCATCAATACCCAAGGAGCAGGTCTTGGTATAAGCAAATTAGGTAGTGAATGCTGGTGCAGTACTGGTTCCTTAAGATAGTTGTGTGCTTTTACTGCACTGCAGGGGAGAGAAATGATGCCTGCCAACTCCTTTGTTCTTGGAGAAGTCCCTCAGGGAACCCTGCTCCTAAAGAACACATTCTGAGGGGGAGGAGCAAGATGGCGGAGAAGTAGGAGGCAGAGATAGTGACTGATCCCAGAAGTTCAGCTAGATAGTTATCAAACCACTCTAAACAACTACAAACTTAGCAGGAGATAGAAGAGAAGAACAGCAACTCTAGGAACAGAAAATCGACCACTTTCCAGAAGGTAGGACGTGCAGAAAAGTGAATCCAAAGCGACGGGAAGATAGACCACGGGGGGAGGGGCCAGTTCCCAGCAAGCCACAGAGAAGCGAAGCACAAAATCGGAACTTTTAGAAATCTGTTCCACGGCCTGGAGGCTGTGAGAGCGCGGCGTCGGGGCCTCTAGACACAAAGAGCGGTGGGCAGGATGAGTGGTGGGTTCTCCGCCTGCGTTAGCGCAGTTGGCTCGCGCCCTGTGACCTGCGCAAGGGGGAGAGAACCGGAGGCGCCCTACACCCAGAGGCTGGAGAGAACGCGGCCTCTTGGGGCAGGAATCTGAGCGCACCCGGCACTGACCGGGAGCCCAGACAGCAGCCGCAGCGATGGCAGCCATCAGAAACCAGTTTCCTAGACCTCGCAGCTTTGATATCTGGAGGCTGCAGAGGCTACTGAGGGCCTCTCGGGGACACTGGGACGGTGGCTGGGGGTGCGCACCACCTGTGGCGGGCTGCGGTGAGAGCGGAGCTTGCAGAGGGGAGCAGACTGAGGCTTCTCTGTGACGCGGAGGTCTGGGTACGGGCAGACTCCTTGCTTGGACTCTCTGAAAAGGCAAAAAAACTGCAAAAGAGCGAAAACCTCCAGAGAGCAGAAGCCTGAAAAACTGTTTTCCACAGAGCCCAGCCCCTTGATTGGGGGGCAGGGCAACTCAACCCAAGCAAGATTGACTGGAAAACAACGCGACAGGCCCCTCCCTCAGAAGGCAACCCAAAAACAAGAAGACAATAACCACAGGACCCCATAAAAATATAAAACCCCTACAGTAGGGGAAATCAATATATTAATCTCCCAATAATACCCCAAAACCGGTATATTTCATAGATACAAGTTTTCTTTTTCTTACTTTCTTTTCCATTTTTTCTTCTTTTTTTTTCACTCATTCTCATGTTTCTTGTTTTTTTTTTTAATTTTTTTTAAACTACTTAAGATTACAGCTAGAGGCTTAGTACAACATATGGAAGAGTTGTAATCACCCTCCCATCTTATCTGTCTGTCAGTGTTTCTATGTATCTACTTTTGTTCTGGTATTATATAAACCTTATTCCTGAGGTTCATTCTGACTAGGTTCTTTTATTTCTTGTCATATACTTTTGTCGGTCTTTATGTTTGTTCGTGTTTGTTTATATACCTTATAAATCTTATTTTGGGGTCCGTTCTGGCTGGGATCTCTTTTTTTTCTCTTTCTCTGTCTCTCTTTTCTTATCTTTATTCTTTCTTTTTGGTGGTGAATTCCAATTGCTCCAAAACCTTCCAGGGTGCACCGTGCCTGGATCGTGGGTGATATATAAAGCTATACATCCTCTCATCCACTTCTCATCAAAATGACTAGAAGGAGGAACACCCAACAGAGGAAAAACCCAGAGACTGCACCCTCTCCCTCAGAACTATTGG
>CM052901.1:50634353-50688008 GCA_028534135.1 Potos flavus
GGTGGGTATTGAGGAGGGCACGTATTGCATGGAGCACTGGGTGTGGTACATAAACAATGAATCTTGTAACACTGAAAAAATAAAATAAAAGTATTTGGGGAAAAAAAAACAACACATTCTGAGATTACTAAATAACTCTTCCTTCCATATGACCCAGGCATTTTTTCAAACTGCTGCTTCTATGTTGTAACTTCTTGGGCAGGTTGTCCTGCTGTCTCTTTAAAGGTGAGAATGGCTTCCTATAGCCCTGTGGGCTTTCCCAGAGCTGAGACCACTGATTTTTAAAATTCCAGGCCTTAAGTCCCATGGGTTTTAAGAACTCATGAAATCAGGCCCCTCTGGTTTTCAAAGCTAAATGTTATGGGAATTTATCTTTCCTGGACAAGCTCCCGGGTATAAAGGTCTATTCCTCTTCCCTCTCTACACCTGTGCCTCCTTCCCTCTCATGGATGGCTCATGGTCCCTTTTTGGTCCCTACTACATCTCTGCCTTTCCTACACTTTTCAGTGTGGCCTCTTTTCTACCTTTAGTTGTGGAGTTCGTTCTGCTAGTCTTCAGGTAATTTTCTGGGTTACTTACACTGATGTGAGTACTATTTAGTTGTGTCCATGACTCAAGGTGAGCTTAGGTTCCTCCTACTGTGCCATCTTCATGAGGGCTCTGGCCTTTACTCTTCAAAAGCATCAAGATATAAAAGTCAAAGAAAGACTGAAGATTTTTTTTTTGTTGGAAGGAGTCTAAAGAAGTACAACTTAAAACAACATGTGGGCAGAACTTGAATGGGGTCCGATAATTAGATAATTAAGATGGGTTTTTTTTTGTTTTTTTTATAATTAAGATGTTTTAATATATAAAAGTTATTTTCCTGATTTTGGTTGTTTTACTGTAGTTATGTTAGAGAATGCCCTTGTTTTGCAGATGTAATCAAGTATCTGAGGGTGAGAAAACATTATATTGGCAAAACTCTCAAATTGTTTAGGGGGAAAAGTTCTTTGAACTGTACTTAAAACTACTGTAAGTTTGACAGTGCTTTAAATTTTTGAAAATTAACAATATTGAACTTTCATTTGAATATGGTTGACACACAGTGTTACATTAGTTTCAGGTGTACAGCATAGTGATTCACTATCTCCATACATTATGTTATGCTCACCATGAGTGTCACCATACAACATTATTATAATATAATTGACTTTATTTCTTATGCTGTAACTTATATCTCAATAATTTATTCATTCCAATAACTGGAAACCTGTTATTGTGGCATAGGTATTGACCCATCAGAATGGGCACTGAGTGCTAACCAGTTCATGCCAACAAGATATCAGTCCTTGTATGAGGTAGTAATATATTTTGCTGTTTCCTAAATGCATATCCAATTTTCCCAACTATATTATTTAAAGACCATTAATTTTCCCAATTATGTGAAATGTCATCTTTAGCAAATACTAAATATACATAGGTCTCTTTTTTGCTTATATACATAGGTCTCTTTTCTGTCCCATTAATGTATTTATTCATTCCTACAATAAGCTCTGTGATCTAGTATCCTGCTTTAATTAATGTGTTTTTACACAATATGTTGCTGCCTGATTGGGCAAGTCTTCCCTCTATTTCTGCTTATCAAAATTACATTATTTTTAATAACTCTTTCATATAAATTTTATTTTATTTTTTAAAGATTTTACTTATTTATTTGTGAGCAGGAGGGAGTGGCAGGCAGGGGGAGAAGCAGGCTTTCTGATGAGCAAAGAGCCCAATACAGGACTTGATCCCAGGAGCCTAGGACCATGCCCTGAGCCAAAGGCAGACGCTTAACTGACTGAGCCACCCAGGTATCCCTCATATAAATTTTAAAATCAGTGTTCAAGGTACACGAAAAATCCTACAGGTATATTAATTAGTATCACTTTGAAAGTCACATATGTCGCATCCAAAATTAAAATGATATTATATTCTTCCTTGGTGCAGGTGGTGCAAGGTGAATCACCTTCTTTTCAGTTTGGAAGAGCTATTTATACATGCCTGAGACCATTAGACCCCAAGACTCTTCACTGAGGTTGGAAGCCTTGAAATCTGTAAGGTTTTTCTCCCAATCTCTGTTATCTATGCATTGAAATAATAGATAAATAGAATAACCCATTCTGTGAAAGTTTGCTAATTTTTCCTTAATCATCTCAGTGTTTGCTTAATAGAATTAATGGCCATGGCAGCAGTAATGGGAGTTATGTGTAGTCTCACTGAAGGGCTTGTCCCTGCTACTCTCTTTTGGAAAGACTTAGTCACTAATCTGAAGACAATATCATTTTCTTGAATATGCCAAAATTATTACCAAGTCTGGGCTTTGCACTAGCACTTACTTTACCTTAAATGTTATGTTCTGTTTTTGTTATAGTTCACTCTCTTTTTGTTACTCTGATCTTAGTTTAAATGACACTTTCTCAGAAAATCATTCCCTGAACACTTAATTTTAAAAAGCTACCCCATCATTCCCTATCAAATAACTTAATTTTAAATTCTTTGCACAGACCTATCCATTTAATCATCTGTCTCTTCTCTACTTCAATGTAAGGTCCATGAGATAAATTTGATATATTAATTGCTTTATGTTCAGTACCGAAACCAAAAAGCACATAGTAAATACTCAGTTGTTATTTTTGGAATAAGCAGCGGCAGATACTTCCATATCATCTCTCTAGAAAAAGGGAAAAATAAGCAGTGTGCCTACTCTTGCAGTGACTAATTAAAGCTAATTTATTGCCCTTGATTATTTTCTTGATCTGGAAGGAGGTAAATCAAATAGAAGTAGCCTTCATAAGGACCTAAAAGGAAAATGAGAGATTTCAGCACCACTTTATTTTCTCCTATTTTTATAGTTTCCACAATCCCTAAGACTCTGTGCTTACCTTCCATACCTATAGGTTTGATCTCAACTATTATATTAGAAAAATAATATATCATAATTTCGATTAAAATGTTAAGAGTTGATAATGACTTTGTGTTAAGTCTCCTGGTGGAATAAAACTTAATGAAGGACTCTGGAAGACCATACAGACTTTAACACTCATTGTGATGGATCACAACAAACCTTTTGTTTTCTGGTTGAGAGTGTGCCACCAATTTGTGCTTTAAAATTTTAGTGAAAGAATTCGTAAAATCCAAACATTTTTTGCAAATCCTTTCTCATGAAAGAGAACCATTTGGGGGTAAATATAGATTGAATGGCCCGCCTCAAATTATTTTCATCTTTGCCACTGAATAGTTTGCAGTCAACTAATATTAATGTGCAATAACCACATAAAGCATTGGCTGAAGAACATTTGTGTAGAATCAAATATTAAATTTGCATCTCTATAAAGAAAAACTTAGAATCTTTCCTCCATATTAATTTTACAGATAAAAAGTCTGAAACCAAATTCTACAGGTGAGAAACAGACTGATACATTTACTTAGCTTCAAATATATGCTACTTTTCATGAAAAAATGTGTGGCTTAGAGAGTAGAACCATGAACCCAAAGGGCAGACTTGGAAGCCACAGATTATTCCAAAGCTTGAAAAACAGTGCAGTTTGTCTGGTTGGAAATTGTGACTGATGACTACTCTTTTTTTTTTTCTGTCATTTTCTCTCTTCTTGCGCAGGGACTTCTATAACTGTTATCTTATTTTTACTCCCCCAAGTATTTTGGGAACAGATAACTTATTTTCTAGTTTCATAAGTGGACAGATAGAGAAGAATTCTGCCTCAGGTTGGATTACACCCAGATCCACACCCATACATAATTAGATGATTTAGATGGGGACATTAGGAACTTTGATCTGATGAAACTCAGATGGGTTTTTCCATTTGTGTTGATAGTGCAATGAGATTACATTTTTGTGGGCTTTGCAATGGGATAAATGTATTTTGCATGTGAGGTGAATGTGATTTTGGGGAATTGGGGGGCTGACTGTGATAGATTGAATAATGGTCTCTCCCATAGGTATCTATTTCCTAATCCCCCAAACTGGAACATATCTTACCTTAAAATGGCGTTAAAAAACAAAAACAAAAACCAAACCCATACGGTATAGCAGGGGGAAAAAAACTTAAATTAGATACTGATGACATTCAAGGTAAAATTCATCTCGGGTAAATTCAGCTCCAAATTCAGCTCAGCCTGTAAAACTAAACAAGCTATGTGCCTCCAAAATACAATGGTGGTACAGCCATAGGATAGGCATTCTTATTACAAAAGGAATAAATAGAAAAGTAAAATAAATAAATAAATGAAGGACTTACCAGGTAAGTCCAAACCCAATGGGACAAACAATATTATCTTAAGGCTCAAAAATAATCTTCTTTGGCTCAATACTCTACCTTCCAGGCCCATTGGGGTGGCAAAGTTATCCCTAGGTTCAGTGGGAAGTTCCTGCTATGGCTTTCTGCCTGCATTCTGCTCCCATGATGATTCTCTGTCTGGGTCCTATGCCTCTGCCAGGTTGCGGTTCCAAGCCTGTGGCTCTGCATTGTGGTTTTGTCCTTTGAAATCTAGGTGGAGACAGCTATGCCCCCAGGCCTATGCACTTTCAAGAACAGTCTGCTGCTTATACCCCTGCAGGGAGGGGTGGCCACAAAGACCTGCATTGCATCAGGGTCTTCTGGAGCTGTACCTGATGTGGACAAGTTGTGCAATGCTAGAGTGTGGGGAGAGAAGCCTGCACTGTGAGGTAGTACTAGGCCAAAGCTCACAAGTTCTAGTGGCTTCATATTTGAAATTATTCTGCTCCCAAGCCTTTGCATCCTCAGCCTGTGATAGGGGTAGAGGCTCTGATGATCTCTGAATTGACTTAAGGATAATTATACCATCATCTTAAACAATAGTGCTTGGCTTCTATTGAGAAAGCTGATCTTCACTAATTTCCTTATCAAGTAGTTGTTTGGCCACACCCTTAGTGTTCACTCCAGAATAGGCTTTTTTTTTTTTCTTCAATATGGATAGGCTGAGAATTTTCCAAATCTTAGTGTTCTGCTTCCTTTTTGCTTAACAATTCCATCTTGAAGTCATTTCTTCCTTCTTAGATTCAAGAAGTCAGGAAGAGCCAAGCTGCATTTTCAACACTTTACTTAGAAAACAGCTTTAGCTAAATATCCAATTTTATCACTCACAAGTTCTACTTTATACAAAACGTTAAAATATGGACACAATTCAGCCAAAGTTTTTGCTGCTTCATAACAAGGACTGTCCCCCAGCATCCCATAGCATGTTCTTTGTTTCCATCTGCAACCTCATCAGAATAGCTTTTATCATCCATACTTCTGCCAATATTCTATTCATAATTACTCAGGTATTCTTCAAGAAGACTGAGGCTTCTCTACAGTTCTCTTTTCTTTCTGAGCTCTCACCAGAATTTTCCAGCTCCAAAGGTTTTCCATATTTTTAGATATTTGTTGCAGCACCACCCCCTCCTCAGTGCCAAATTTTGTCTTTGTCAGTTTGGACCACTGTAACAAAAATACTATAGACTGAATGGCTTAAACAATAAACATTTATTTCTCAGAATTCTGGGGGCAGGGACACAAATATTCAGATCATGGCAGCTTCTTTCTCTTCTTTTGTAAAATAAGATTAAGTAAAATAATCTCCAATATGTTTTCCAGATAAAAATTTTATGTTTGTCTCTGCACTGATTTCCTAGGTTTGGAAGAACACAGATCTCATTTGGAGAGAGGCAAATTTTTCATCTCAACAGATACAAAGATCCTAATCACTTGAACACTGATTTTAATCCAAATTTGTCTACCTCATATTTTAAGTTTTTACTCTTCTATTTAAAATCCCTTGTTTGCATGCAGAGCTAGGTACTGTATTCTGGGTCATTTGTTCTTCACCCAATTGTCTAATAATAATTATTGGATTATTCTAATAATCTTATTTGGATTTTCCCAACATTTGTATTCCCTTAAAAAGACAAATACTATTTAGATGAGACCAACAACAAAGGGACTTAGGGACTAACTTGTAGAGGGCAATGATTTTTCTTCCTACTATTTGAATTCTACCACCATCGCAAAACTCAGATCATGACATGGTCATATGAGCCATGTTCTTTTCTCTGCTTTCCAATAAAGGATTGGTATTCTATCCTAATGTAGTTATGGATAGAAAAAAATATTAAATTATAAACACTTGGTGGAGATATCTGGTATTAAAAGGCAGATAAGGGGTGCCTGGGTAGCTCAGTTGGTTAAACGTCTGCCTTAGGCCCAGGTCATGATCCCAGGGTCGTAGTATTGAGCCCCACATTGGGCTCCCTGCTCAGCGGTGAGTCTGCTTGTCCCTCTATCTCTGCCACTGCCCCTACTTGTGCTCCCTCCTGCTCTCTCTCTGTCAAGTAAATAAATAAAAAATATTTTTAAAAATGCAGATAAATATATTAAAACCAAATGTCTTTACTTTTAACACTTCTATTACATTAGAAAAATAATAACAACATGAAATCTAACTTAGTAAAATATCAGAAAACCTTTCTCTGTATCTACAGATGAAACATTCCAAGATTATCTGTTTTAGTGAGTTTTAAATGAATTTCATAAGGTATCATTTTGTACTTGCTTGATCAAAAACAGTTAGCATTACAGAATTTCAATTTTTTTTCATCATCTTTGGGAACTCTCTCATTTTTATCACTATAATGCAGTTCTATAAGCAGTTTCTGATCCTTTTTCATAATCATGTCACCAATGAATCTCTATGAATATGTTAACATTCTGGGTTGGCCCAAAATTAAAAAAAAAAAAAAGCAAGAGGAATTTGAAAGCATTAGAAATTTGATCACCTTTTTAAAATTGATGATTTAGATATGACAGGCATAACAAGAATAAAAGTATAAGATATCAAACATTAGCTTGACAATTTTATACAAAAGAATGCCTTATAAATCCTAGGTTTAAACCACATCACCATTGAACTTGAGGTATGGGGTACTGCTTTAATAGATATGGTAGTATATTATTGTGGAAGGCACACTGGACTAGGAGTCAGGAAGCCAAAGTTCTACTTTTAGTTTCTTCACTAGATTGAATTTAATAATATCCCATAATCTGAGCTTCGACTTCTTCTTCTATCTAATGGGGTAATATAATGTTTTCTTTTTCATGCCCCACAGGTTTAAGAAGATTGAATGAGGTAATGTATGTGATAATTTTTTTAAGTTTATCTGACTCAGAGTTCATTGAGATTCTTAAATGTGTAGATCAATGTGTTTCATGAAATTTTGGAAGATTTAGACCATTATTTCTTCAAATATTTTTTCTGCAATTTTCTAGTTTCTTCTGGGACTTGCACTGTGTATGGTGATACTCTTGATGATATTTCACAGGCTTCTGCTGCTCTTCATTTTTCTTTATTTTTTCTTTCTATTCTTCAAATTTGATAATCTCAATTGACCAATTTTTAGGTTTGCTGATTCTTTCTACTGCTTACTCAAATTTGCTGTTGTACTTCTCTCATGAATTTATCATTTCAGGTATTGTATTTTAAACTCCAGAAATTATGTGTGGTTTCTTTATTAGTTCCTATTCTTTACTGATGTTCTCTATTTGGTGGAACATTGTTCTTATACTTTCCTTCAGTTCTTTAGACATGGTTTATTTTACCCCTTTGAAAGTATTTAAAATAACTGATTTAAAGTCTTTCTGGTATGTACAATATCTGAGTTTCCTCAGGGATGGGTTTTATTAATTATTTTCCTCTGCATGGGTTATGTGGTCTTTTTTATGTATATCTCTCATATTTTTTAAACTGTAGAATTCAATTAATATATGTAGTAACTCTGGAAATCAAATTCTCCCTCTTCCCCCAAGTTTGTTATTGTTGCTTTTTGTCGTTATAAATTTTGTTGTTTGTTTAGTAATTTTTCTGAACTGAATAATTATGTAAATTATATATTCTCTGTCAAGTTTAGCAGCTGAGGTCTCTGCTTACTTAGTGTTCAACTACTGATTGGTAAGATATTTCCCTAAATGCTTAGAAACAGTAAATCCTCCAATCTTTGCTAATGCACTCTGTGTGCTTCTTAGGACATGCATTAAACCCTCTGCTGGACACTTCACAATTCTGCCTTAGCCTTTACTTCCTGCCTCAATAGAGTTTTGAAGTCAGCCAGAAATGAGAGTTTAAGGACTTCTCAGATTTTTCCTGAGCATACACACAGCTTTAAGCCTGCGTGTGGACATCTATACTCTCAAGGGTATGTTAAAGTTTTTCAAAGCTTCTATGAACATCTCATCCTGAGATTTTCCTATAAAACTGTTTGGTCTGTCTATTGCTTGCCCTTTTCCATCACCTAAGGAAGATGTGGTGTTAAAACGTTCAGTAAATGCCCTATACAGAGAGGCTTTTAGCACTTGATCACTGGATAAGTTAGAGTGAGATCAAATACAGATAAGCCCTTTGAAAGGGTCGTCTAGGGAACCACCAGATAGGTCAAATAATGACTATTCTTTGAAAATTATGCCTTAGAAATGCTCCAGCTCCATTATGCTGTCTCCACTGTTGGGAATGTGGGCTGTTATTTTCCAAGGCTATCTCTGAACTTGTAAGTGGAGGATGAAACTGGAATTAATATAAGTGCCATAAAACTCATAATTCTTACTGAGATTTAAAAGTATATTTTCTTTTACCAAATGCTTAGTAAATGTCAGATTGCTGTAAGCCTTTGGTAAACTTCCAGAGTTCTGAAAATGTTAATTCTAACAATTTGCCCCTTTTTTCATTGCTTTTATGAAGTGGTGAATTTTTTTCTGATGACACTACTTTCATTCCTTCTTGCATTGTTATTTTACTTTTGACCTAACAAATCTTTATCTATTATTCATTGAGTTTGTATTTGGTTATTATAATTTTCAGTTCTAGAATTTTCAGGGTTTTTTTCCAAACCCGCAATGTCATTTTTATATTCTCTAGTTCCTTACTGAAATTTTTATATTTTGTATCTCCATGAATATGGAAATTGTCCTATAATTCCAATATCTGGTATACCTGTGGGTCTGGTCCTATTGCCTTATGTTTGTGGTGATGCTTATTTATGCCATTTTGTTTTTTCATGTATCTGATTATATTTTGCTTGTGTGTTGGACATTGTATTTAAATAATTATTTCTGGAAATATTTTAATGCCTAGGATGATATATTTATTTAGGGTAGACATAAATATATTTCTTTCTAGTACTTAGGATCTAATAATCTAGAACCAATTTCAGATTTTAGAACTTGAGATTTTCTGGACCATTAAGATAATTTTAAACTAGGCAACAATCCACATGAGTTCTGGATTACTTCGAGTTTGTCCTTACTTCTTGGGTGTAGTTCTTCAAGTCCCCCATTCTAATGGAAGGGCGATTTACGAGCATCCCTAGGCATGGCAGAACCTGGATTTAAAGTTTTGCCCCACTAGTTCTGTTAAATTCTCTAGTCAGCCTCTTACATGCCTCACTGCAATCAAAATAAGGAACTCCAAAAGCCAGGCTAATTTTTGTGGACTCCCTTCTTCTCACATATCTTGGCCCAGTAGCTCCTGTCTTGTGTCTTGATCCATTTAGGAATATAATGTTTTAAATAGACACCTCTCTTTGTGTGGTTTTAATATACAAGAGTTTCAACCATGAGAGTTTAAATAGCACTAGTCTTACAACATTGTTTATATTTCACTTACCACAGTATTTTAACTATGAATACTTGCTTAAAGTACAAACTTTGTTGCTAGCTCTTCAATCACAAATTAACACATTAAAAAAAAAAGATTTGCATCGTAGTCAGTGAGCAATACAGCATGGCTTCTTTCAAAATCTATCAGGCATTGGTCACTGTGCATATACTGTTCAGTTCATACACAGAAAGAAAAACATGTTGTTATGCTGCTTCTTTGTCTCTTAGTAATAATACATGTCATTTTACAACAATGAATAACTGAAAAAGAATTGGCCAACAAAGATCAAAATGCATCAAAGGATAATAGTGGAAGTGAAATTAAAATCAAATGTAAATGGAGCTATAGAAGAAACTGACTATGAGAATGCTGACACTGTCACCATTAAGAAACTCTAGAGCCAGAGGAACTTAGCTAAGGCAAACTTATATGCATAAATAAGAAAAGTGACTATAATAAAAAGAATGAAGATGTGTCAGAGAAAGGATTGCTAGCAAAAATTTGACATGCAATGAGCTCTGGGAGATATTTCTAGAAATATTGAAACAAACATTGAAAACAAAAGGATAAAACATTGGAAGCTGATTCAAACTTAGAAAGGAACATCACGGTTCACTGAGACAGAAAAGATGCTTTCTCCAAATCCTAAAGTAGAAGAACAGTGCTCATGCTATTCTTAATACATTTTTTACAAAGAAATAAAACACTTTAATTTCAAAATATTTAAAACACAGTGCACTAAATTAGTATCTGTTTTATTATTTTTTTATTTTCTTATCCATTGTAACTACGAGAGTTTTTAATTTTTTGACGTAAATTGTTTAAAGTCACAGAATAAATGCAGTATTTCTCATTGATTATTAATATTGCTTTGCATGGTTTCAGCTTGTGTAGTCACTTTCATAATTCCACACCACTGCAAGGTAAGGACTCCCTGTATTTTGTTTAGCTTTTTCAGTTGTCTTCAGCAGATAGTTTGATCTTAATTATATAGTTCTGCCTTACTCTGTATAACTTCCAAAGAACTTTTTCATACATGGTAATATTTAATCACCACATTAATTCTGTAAGATACAGTGGGCAGGTTTTATTACGTTATTTTATAGATGAGGAAACAGACACTTAGAGATGATTGGTGATTCAGAGTTAAATAGTTAAGTGTGAAGCTGGGATACAAACTCAGGTTTATTTGACTCCAAATTCCTTATTTGTAACCAGTCTGATATAATGATAGTTCTAGAAGTAGAACTCACCTTTCTAATTCCAGACTTTTTTTTTTGGTACCACATAAGGTATTCTCTAACATTTTAAGATCTGTCTACTTAAAACCAATTCACTTTTTAAAATAGGAGACAAATCTTTCTGACTGGAACTAATTTTTAAATGGCGAAGATAAATTATTCGGGAAATCTATATTTATTAAGCTCCTATGTGGAAGGTACTCTAGGAGATACAAAAAGAGAAACAGGGCAGTCCTAGTTTTCAGAGGGTTTATGATTTTATGACAGGAAAATACAAGACATATATTTAAATGCAAGATTGCATGGTTAAAATGTTTTAAAACTTCAAAGATAGATCAAAAGAAAGGTGATGCAGGAAAGTGACTGAGATTATTCTGAATTTTGAAGAATAATTCAGATTGGGGTTATTAAAGAGGAAGGTCATAGTCAGTACACGCACAGAAAAGATCAAGAACAAAAGCAGAGATGTGGCAATGAGCACTGCCTGTGCAAGAATAGCAGGCCTTGTTCTTTCTTGCTTTGTCCAAGTTTTCTGTTAGTACTTGGGAGGTGGCTGGGAGGAAGGAATGTGAGCAATTCTATCTCCAAGACTAATTGCTTACATTCAACTAATCAGAAGGAGACTCACCTCTGGAGACTATAATTTGTTTAGGAAGCTTCAGGAAAACAGTCTTTGAAATGGGATTTCCGGCACTCTGGCTTTACAATCACATTGGAGAATTCTCAAGAATTGCCTTTCTTCTGGGTCTTGTCAAAACATTCACAACAGAGAAGTAAACAGTTCTGTAAGGGCATTCACCAGAACATTTTAAAAAGCTCTGAAATAACTCTGAAAAGTTTAACAATTAAAATAGTTTATAAACAAAACTTAATAGACATTGTAGAAACTACTACTAATATCCCATATGTTAGAAATGTAATAATTTTATAGCTACAGAGTAAAAGTATCCAAGCAGAAATCTATACAAAGAATTCTGAACTTTCCAGATATTTGTGAAAAATTGCTAATGCCACTGTAATTACATTTCAAGAATCAAACATGGAATTACTAGAATTAACAGCCTAATAAAATATGAAGTTTTGTATAGTGAATTTGGAAAAAAAGAGTTTGGCAGTTCTTCAAAATGTTAAACATAAAGTTCTCATATATCCCAGTGATTCCACTCCTAAATATATAACCAAAAGAATTAAAAACATGTTCTTACATAATTATTCATAGCAGCATTATTCATCATACCCAAAAAGTGGAAACAATCCAAATGTCCATCACCTGAGGAATGAATACATAAAATGTGGCATATTCTTACAATGTAATATTATTTGGCAATAAAAAGAAAAGAAGTACTGGTACATATTGCAAGATGGATGAACACATTATGCCAAGTGAAAGAAGCCAGTAGAGAAAGACCACGTATTATATGACACCATTTACATGAAATAGCCAGAATAGGCAAATGCATAGAAACAGAAAGTCGATTTGTGGTTGCCTTGAGGTGAGGTGCTGTGGGGGAGGGATGTAACTACTAGAGGGTATAGTATTTCTTTTCAGAGCAATGAAAATGTTCTAAAATTAGATAGTGGTGGTAGTTGCACAGTTCTGTAAAAATACTAAAAATCAGTACACTGTAAGTAGGTGAAATTTATGGTTTGGAAATTATATCTTGATAGAGCTGTTTTTAAAGGGATATGTAAGGATATGAGAGTGATCCAGTTGTGACATCTGTCATCACATTGATCTTCAGGGCTGATTCAGCTGATCCGGCTGGCTAGCTGGGTGTCCCCTTCCTCCCTCACCACTCCATGTGCACCCCTCCCAAAGTTGCATGTTCTTTGGATTAGGATGACCTTCCCAGATAGAGGAGGACCATTCTTCGGTCAAGGGTATAGAAGTAGCTGTGGAATTTAAGAAACAAGGCAGAAAAAAAAAAAAAAGAAACAAGGCAGAAGATCATAGGGGAAAAGAGGGAAAAATGAAACAAGATGAAACCAGAGAGGGAGACAAACCATGAGAGACTCTTAATCTTAGGAAACAAACTGAGGGTTGCTGGAGGGGAGGAGAGTGGAGGAATGGGGTGGCTGCGTGTTGAACATTAGGGACGGTATGTGTTGTGGTGAGCTCTGGGTGTTGTGTAAGACTGATGAATCACAGATCTGTACCCCTGAAACAAATAATACATTATATGTTAATTTAAAAAATAATAATTAAAATAATAATAATAAAATAAAATCTTAAAAAATAAAAATAATAAATAAATTTGAAAAATAAGATAAAGAGATATGTAAGATATAGGATAATAGAGGTTAAGAAGTCCTTTATTGTTTGTACTGATCAGACCACCCTTAGAATAATGTATTTATATCTTAGCAGGATACTTTGAAAGAACATTGATGAAGATGATTAAATGCATTCTGCGCAGAGTGGCAAAGATGATGAAAGCACACAAAAATACAGCATTTAGGGCGCCTGGGTGGCTCAGTGGGTTAAAGCCTCTGCCTTTGGCTCAGGTCATGATCTCAGGGTCCTGGGATTGAGCCCCGCATCGGGCTCTCTGCTCAGCAGGGAGCCTGCTTCCCCCTCTCTCTCTGCCTGCCTCTCTGCCTACTTGTGACCTCTCTCCTCTCTGTTAAATAAATAAATAAAATCTTTAAAAAAAATACAGCATTTACTAATACCTGATCCCCGACTTGAGGGAAAAAAAAGTCTTTATAAAGGAAATTATTTTGTGAAATAACAAAATTGGAATAGAGGTGATAGATTAGATAAATGTATTGCACCAGTGTTAAATTTATTGAAGCTATAACTATACTGTGATAACACAAAAGAATGTATTAGTTCCTCATAAATGTACACAGAAGTATGTAGTGGTAAGATATGCAATTTTCCCTCAAAGAGCTCAGAAAACAATATATATTGTGTGCATATATATGTGTGTGTAGTCTGAGAGAAAATAACCAATAAAACAAAGAAAAATGTTAAAAATTAGTGGATTTGGGTAAAGGATATATGGGTGCTTTTTGCACTAGCATTGCAAATTAAGTTTGAGATGAATATTGCTGGACTGAATCAAGGGGTCAGCAGGGCCATGTTCCACTGCAACCTCAAAGGAAGAATCTGTTCCTTGCCTCTCCCAGCTTCTGGTAGCTTCCGGCATTCATGTTTTAATTTTTTTAAGAGAGGGAGAAGGGGGAGGGGCAGAAGAAGAGGGAGAGAGGGAATCCCAAGTAGGTTCCAAGCCCAGCACTGATCCCAATGTGGGTTTGATATCACAACCTTGAGATCATGACCTGGGCTGAAATCAAGAATTGTATGCCTAACTGACTCAGCCACACAGGTGCCCCAGCATTCATTTCAAGGTTACATTTTAATTCCATCTAACACCAAAATAACTGCTTTTATAATTACACGTCTTCTGACTGATGTTCTGTCATATCTTTTGTACTCACAAAATGAGAAAATGGGGAGCAATAGATGTTACTGAGTGCACTAAAGAAAATTCTCACTTTGTAACATTTGTCTAAAAAAAAATAGAACGATTATGTGAAATCTCTTTTTTCATTTGGCAGCCTTTTGTCTGGCTCAGTGGCAACCTTGTCAGTTTTTTAGGAGACAGAATGTTTGTTCACAGCATTCATAAACCATCATAGACAGGCAATAAAAGTATTTGAGGCAGCGACTTGAAATGATTAGGAGAACCAAATGCAGAACATGTCAATGTTCATGGGAATCAGAAGAATGTAAACTGTTAGGTTGGTTACTTTTAGTTGTCTTTTGTAAATTTCATGCTTTGAAGATTGCTGCTTCCTGATGGCGCAGGGGAGAAGAATGAGGCACAAACAAGTCAGTTGCAAGAGAAAGGTAGCAGGGGTCAACAGTAGAAAAGACTGTCTCCCGGAACAACTCCTCAGTCTCATATTTATTGGAAAGTAGGTAACGACCAGCAAAGAAGCGGGAGCAGATTACACATTGACCATGAGTCTTGTAGATAAGTAAGAAGAAAGGCGAGACATATCTGGTCAAGCAGTATAAAGTTTATAGTTGAGCAAGCACATTCAAAGGGATCAGCTAATTAGCCACAGGTGGTCTCTGGAGACGAGGAGATAACAGAAAAAAAGAAGCAAGCAGCGTTCTTCCCTGAGTGGGCTGGGCGGGCTGGGCATTCCCAGCCAAGCAGGCGGCTGTTCTGCCCTGAGCAAGCCGGGCATCCCCAGCTGCGCATTCCCAGCTGCTTGACTTTCCTTGAAGAGAGGGAAGAGAGGGAAGAGAGGGACCCGTATATGGGGTCCTCTCCCCCAGAGGCCTTAAAAAAAATCTTTTTTTAAAGATTTTATTTATTTATTTGACAGAGAGAGAGATCACAAGTAAGCAGAGAGAGAGGGGGAAGCAGGCTCCCTGCTGAGCAGAGAGCCCAATGCGGGACTCGATCCCAAGACCCTGAGATCATGACCTGAACCGAAGGCAGAGGCTTTAACCCACTGAGCCACCCAGGTGCCCCATTTTTTTTTTCTTAAGGCTATATCTAAGCATGCTTGCCAGACTAGTGCAATTTCTCATGGGTTATATTTTAAGCAGTACATTGTTTTGAGGGACGGTTACAGAATATCCATAAGAAAACTGATTTTCATTCTAAGAGTACATCAGGATGGTGGGAGTTATATGCTGAATCATATGCATTTATTTGCATGTGACTGTTATAACAGAGTTAAGACTACCTTAGACAGGGGCACTTGGGTGGCTCAGTGGGTTAAAGCCTCTGCCTTCAGCTCAGGTCATGATCTCAGGGTCCTGGGATCAAGCACCACATCAGGCTCTCTGCTCAGCAGGGAGCCTGCTTCCCCTTCTCTCTGCCTGCCTCTCCGCCTACTTGTGATCTCTCTCTGTCAAATAAATAAATAAAATCTTTAAAAAAAAAAGACTACCTTAGACAAAAACACTGTATATAAAAATTATATTGAATAAAAGTAGTAAAGTGGGGCAAATAGTTACTAGGAGTCAGAAAACCTAGGTTCTAATAATAGGCTTGCCAGTTACTAGTATTATGACTTTGAACAAGTCATTTTGCTCTCTATAAATTTCATTTTCCTCATCTGTAAAAGACTCTTTTTAATTCCAGCATTATCTGATCCTATTAATCTAAGATAATGGTTTTCCGTATGTAAAATATCTACCAGGATTTCTTTAGTTTAATTTAGATCAGTATGTACACTGTACCAATACAATGTGGTTAAAATAACAAATTTTGAAGTGATAGACTTAGGTTCTAGTCTCTGATTTGCCACTTTCTAGCTGTATGATTTTAGGCCAGTGAATCACCCATGTTTCAGTTAACTTATCTTTAAAACAAGACTAATAAAAAAATAAAATAAAATAAAAAAATGAGACTAATAATATTGACCTCACAAGGATTTTATGATAGTTAAATAAGATAATGCATATATGTGCTCTGTGCAGTGCCTAGGACATCATAAACACTCAATTAATCTTAGTTTTTAAAAGAGAAGAAGAACTTTCCTTAACTTGAGTACTCTCTGATCATACCTTTGTTCTGGAACCTGTTAGTACATAGGGATTTCAATTGTATTTTTTCTTAACACTTATTTGCATGTTATTTGATAACTGCTTCTAGATCACTTTTATGTTTTCATGTAACTTCAAGCTAGTAAAAGTGAAGATTAAATAATTTTCTTTGATATCCTTGCATAACAACTAATATAAAGCTTTGCCTGTAAAATTTATTTGGATATTCGATCCTCATAAAGCATCAGACTAAAACCAGAATTCTGAGTATTTAATCTATAGTAACCTTTTCATAGAAAGAAGCCTGTGCCATGTTTCCAAAGTGTGCACTTAGATCTCCGAAACGTTCCTTACTATAATTCAAAACTGGTCACAACTTCATTCAGAGTAGGGCTCTAAAATGGCTGTCTGGGGAGCTATAAAACATTTCAACAGGAGAAATTGAACTCATATTTATTTGGGAAGATCATTCCTTGCCAATGAAATAGTAATTAATTTAAGAAGAGAAAGACAGTTTATGGATTTAATGAAATGGAGATTTTGGGGTGGCTGGCTGGCTGGCTCAGTGGGAGGAACAAACAAGTTTTGATCTTTGGATCATGAGGTCAAGCCCCACGTTGGGTGTAGAGATTACTTAAATAAATACAAAGTTTAAAAAAAGAAATGGAGATTTTATTTTAGTTTGGAAATTTTATTTTAGAAAGATTTATTTACACTTTTTGAAGTGGATGGGTGTGTTTCCGTGTGTGTGTATGTGTATGTGTAGGTGTGTTTGTGAGTGTTGGAGGATTTTTATTAAGAGAGAGTAAAACATTGTTTAGTGGTAATAGATGATCCTATAAACACTTACCCAGAGTAAAAAGAAAGTCACTCCCAATGTTAGCGGGGATATTCTCTTTTTCAAGAAAACCATATAGGCAGATTTTTGTCTAACTTTTTATATAGGCAGTTAGTTCATTTTAGATATATTACTACCATGGCCCCTTGGACTAGTAACAGCTTTAGAGAACATAGAATGCAACTCTCTCATTTTATAGATTGAGAAACTGAGGCTTAGTAGAGAGAAGGGACTTGTTGGAAAGGTATTAACTAACAGAGTTATGCCACACAGATCTGTCACTCAACTTAAATTACATTTACATACCAGATTGTGTTCTTACATTGAAATCTAGACTCTTATATCCCCTGTTATTTTCAAACAGAATAACAGTTTTGAAAATATTCCTTTCACTCTTCACAGAAGACATCATACACTTTGTAGAAAACCCAAAGACTCCACCAAAAAATTGCTCTAACTGATAAAGGAATTCAGCAACTGATACAGGAATTCAGAAAAGTCACAGGATGTAAAATCAATGCACAGAAGTCTGTTGCATTTCTAGACACAAACAATGAGGCAGAAGAAATACAAATCAAGGAATCAATCCCATTTACAATTGCACCAAAAAACATAAGATGCCTAGGAATAAACCTAACCAAAGAGGTAAAGGGTCTGTACTCTAGAAACTACAGAACACTTATGAAATAAATTGAGGAAGATACAAAAAGATGGAAAAACATTCCATGCTTATAGATTGGAAGAATAAACTTTGTTAAAATGTCTGTGTTCCCCAAAACAATCTACACATTCAATGTAATCCTTATCAAATACCACCAGCATTGTTCACAGAGCTGGAACAAACAATCCTAAAATTTGTAAGGAATCAGAAAATACTCTGAATAGCTAAAATAATGTTGAACAAGAAAATCAAAACTGGAGGCAATCAAAATTTTGTATTTCAAACTGTATTACAAAGCTGTGATCAAGACACAATGGGACTGGCACAAAAACAGACACACAGATCAATGGAACAGAATAGAGAACCCAGAAATGGACACTCAACTCTATGGTCAACTAATGTTCAACAAAGCAGCTAAGAATATCCAGTGGAAAAGCAATAGTCTCTTCAACAAATGGTGTTGGGAAAATTGGACAGCCACATGCAGAAGAATGAAACTGGATGACTTTCTTATAGCATACACAAAAATAAACTCAAAATGGAGGAAAAACCTAAATGTGAGACTGGAATCCATCCAAATCCCAGAGAAGAACACAGGCATCAATTTCTTTGACCTCAGCTGCAGCAACTTCTTGCTAGACACATCTCCAAAGGCAAGGGAAACAAAAGAAAAAAAGAAACTATTGGGACTTCATCAGGAAAAAAAAAAAAAGCTTTTGCACAGCAAAGGAAACAGTCAACAAAACTGAAAGGCAACCTACAGAATGGGAGAAGATATTTACAAATGATCTATCAGATAAAGTGTTAGTATCCAAAATCTATAAAGAACTTATCAAACTCAACATCCAACAACAACAACAACAAAATCCAGTCAAGAAATGGGCAGAAGACCTGAATAGACATTTTTCCAAAGAAGACCTACAAATGGCCAAAAGACACGTGAAAAAAATGCTCAACATCATCTGGCTTCAGGGAAATACAAATCAAAATCACAAAGAGACACCACCTCACACCAGTCAGAATGGCTAAAATGAACAACTCAGGAAAGAGCATATGTTGGCTAGGATGTGGAGAAAGGGGAACTTTCTTACACTGTTGGTGGGAATGTAAACTGGTGCAGCCACTCTGGAAAACAGTATGGAGGTTCCTCAAAAAGTTAAAAATACAACTACTCTATGACCCAGCAATTGCATTACTAGGTATTTACCCAAAGGATACAAACATAGTGATTGCAAGGGGCACATGTACCCCAAAGTTTATGGCAACAATGTCCACAATAGCCAATATATGGAAAGAGCCCAGATATCCATGGAGAGATGAACAGATAAAGAAGATGTGGTATGTATATACACTGGAATATTACTCAGCCATCAAAAAGAATGAAATCTTGCCATTTGCACCAATGTGGTTGGAACTAGAGGGTATTATGCTAGTGAAATAAGTCAGTCACAGAAAGACATTTTTCACTCCTATGTGGAATTTAAGAAACAAAACAAATGAACTTAGGGGAGGGAGGGAAAATCAAAATAAGATAAAAACAGAGAGGGAGGCAAATCACAAGAGACTCTTAACTACATAGGGTACAAACTGAGGGTTGTTGGAGGGGAGGTGGGGAATGGGGCAATTGGGTGATGGTCATTAAGGTGGGCACTTGATGTAATGAGCACTGGGTATTATATGCAACTGATGAATCACTAAATTTCTAACCCTGAAACTAATAATACACTATATGTTAACTAAATAGGATTTAGATTAAAACGTTTTTTAAAAAAAGAAAGAAAATATTCCATTGCATTTTTTTTTCTACAGGCATTTCACCATCTGGTTGTGACACCGAAGTTCTCATTTTACACAACATAAGCCACAAGTATGAGTAAGCTTCACTTCCAAATTTGGAAGTGTGAAGAAGAATCAGTTGAGAAAAAGTAGTCAACATAGTTAACATATAGATGAGAAAAATAAAGATAAAACTTTTCCATTCTTCCCACATAAGGAAAAAACCCTGCTTTAATTTCAGCTTCTGTCACTTTAAATGACTCTATTCAGTAGCTTTAGGAATAAAGGGCCATCATAATTTCACTAAATTAGCATGTCAGCACTAAGGAGGGCTGTAGTTAATTATTTACTTTAGCATCTTGCTACTCAAAGTGTTTTCTGAGGTGCATCAGTGTTTGCATCAGCTGGGAATTTGTTAAAATGCATAATTTCAGGTTCAGCCCCAGACCCATTAAATTAAAATTTGACCTTGAGAACAAGTTCCCCAGAATATTTAAAAGAGTGCAGAGTTTAGGTGACTTCAGTTGTTTAATATACAATTCAGATGACAAATCAAAAAGCAAAATCTTTAGGAAAGAGATAAAAAAAAAGGTATGTATCTAGGTATTCCAAAAATCTATTTTTGTAGTCTGCTGCTGCTGTAATAAATTGCCACAAATTCAGCGGCTTAAAAATCATAAATCTATTACCTTACAGTTTTGGAGTTTTGGAGGTCATAAATCTGAAATGTGTTCATAGGTTTTGGGGTTTTTTGTTTTTTGTTTTGTTTTGTTTTGTTCTTGTTTGTTTGTTTGTTATAAAGGCTTAGAGGAGAATTGTTCTTTTATTTTTCCAGCCTCTAGCGGCCACTTACTTTTCTTGGCTTATGGCCCCTTCCTCTGTCTTTAAAAGCCATAATCACAACAACTTAATTACTGTACTCCTCACTTCCTTCTGAGCACTCATCAACAGCATCTTTAATAGCAGAAAGCAAGAGTCTCAATGAAGCCAACTGATCTGAAGACATCTAAAGTAGAAATAAGCTAGAAACATAGGGTTAGTCAAGAATCAAATCACAATAAAACCAGGATCTAATATATCTTTTTTCTATTTAAGAATTTGTTATTTTTTTAACAGCTAGAAAATCCAACATTAGAAAGAAACTTATGTCCATTCGTTTATTTAATAACTATTTTTGATTGCTTACTATGTTCCAAGAAACACTGAAAAGAAAAACCATAGATCAAATTCTTCTGATACCTACTGAACCCCAGATGACTTTGATTTATACTTTCTTTACAGAGTTTTTCTGCTCCCAGAATTTTTGCAATGGTCGTAGGCAGTTTCTAATAGCTAATTATCTGTGTAGACCTTGAGTGCATCATTTTTCTCCCCAGTCGTCAATTTCCTTAGTGGTAAGATTCTGATATTGAATGAAATAATCTCCAAAATTCCTTCAGCCCACATATTTTGTGATTCTATGTTTGTAAATTCAGCAACAAATGATATCCTCAAATTTAAATTGCTATTTTTTTCATGTTGTGAAATATAAGAAAGTGCCATACAAAATGCTGGTTGAGAAATAGCACATGAAATGTTGCACTAAAATGGAACTGAACTTACTTTTAAAAACAAAGTTGATGTATGGTGACTAACATAATATAATAAAAATAAAAATAAAAAAACACAAACTAAAGATTATTGTTTAAAATGGGGAAAAATAAAAACAAAGTTGGTTTTGTTATTGAGGCTGTTTCATGGCAGTGAGATGGTACCTATAATTTCTTGGCACATTTTGCTGTCCACATCAGTATGTAAATATCTGTGTTCAAGCAATGTGAGTGCAAATTATTGTGACATATGAGTAAACATCTAATCACATGTTGGCTACTGATTAGCTTCATTCATTCATAGTCTTGCATATGAAACAAGGAAGGTTTTACCTACTAATTTGCCTCCAAGCCCATACCTTGATTGGCTATAAAACTATTGTTTTTCATAGTATTAGCAGTCCTAGCCTCAGCAATCAGACAAGAAAAAGAAGTAAAAGATATCCAAATTGGCAAGGAAGAAGCCAAACTTTCACTATTTGCAGATGTCATGATACTCTATGTAGAAAACCCAAAAGACTCCACCAAAAAATTACTAGAATTGATACACTAATTCAGTTAAGTCGCAAGCTACAAAATCAATGTAGGGAAATTTGATGCATTTCTATAAACCAATAATGAAGGGGCAGAAAGAGATATCAAAGAATCAATCCCATTTACCGTTGCACTAAAACCCATAAGATACCTAGGAATAAACCCAACCAAAGAGGTAAAAGATCTGCACTCTGAAAACTATAAACCACCATTGCAAGAAATTGAAGATGACACAAAGAAATGGAAAACAATTACATGCTCATAGATTGGAAGAAAAAAAAATATTGTTAAAATGTCTATACTACCCAAAGCGATTTATACATTTTATGCAATCTCTATCAAAATACCACCAGCATTATTCACAGAGCTGGAACAAACAATCCTAAAATTCGTACGGAACCACAAAAGACACCAAATAGCCAAAGCAATTTTGAAAAAGAAAAGCAAAGCTATAAGCATTACAATCTCAGACTTCAAGTTATATTACAAAGTTGTAATGATCAAGACAGTATGGTACTAAAACAAGAACAGACATAGAGATCAATGAAACAGAATAGAGAACCCAGAAATGAACCCACAACTGTATGGACAATTATTCTTCAACAAAGCAGAAAAGAATATCCAGTGGGAAAAAAGACAGTCTCTTCAACATATGGTGTTGGGAAAACTGGATAGCAGCATCGAAAGAAGGCAACTGGACCACTTTCTTACACAAAAATAAATTCAGAATGGATGAAAGACCTAAATGTGAGATAGCAAACAATCAAAATCCTAGAGAACACAGGCAGCAACCTCTTTGACATCTTTCTTATGAGATAAATCTCCTGAGGCAAGGGAAACAAAAGGAAAAATAAACTATGGGAACTTCATCAAGATAAAAAGCTTCTGTACAATGAAGGGAATAATCAACAAAACTAAAAGAATAGATTATATTCAGAATAGAATTGCAAATGGAATATCTGATAAAGGGTTAGTATCCAAAATGTATAAAAAACTTATAAAACCCAACACCCAAAAAAACCCCCAAATAATTCAGTTTAAAAATGGGCAGAAGACATTAATAGATATTTTTCCAAAGAAGACATGCGGATGCTAACAGACACATGAAAAGATAAACATCACTCATCTTGGAAATAACAAATCAAAACTACAATTAGATATCACCTCACAACTGTCAGAATAGCTAAAATTAACAACACGTGAAGCAACAGGTTATAGTGAGGATGTGGAGAAAGGGGAACACTTACATTGTTGGTAGGAATGCAAACTGGTGCAGCCACTCTGGAAAACAGTATGGAGTTTCCTCAGAAAGTGAAAAACAGAACTACCTTAAGATCCAGCAATTGCACTACTAGATATTTACCCAATGGATACAGAAACACTGAGCTGAAGGGATACATGCACTCCATTATTTATAGCAGCATTATAAACAATAGCCAAATTCTGAAAAGAGCCTAAATGTCCATCAACTAATGAATTGATAACGAAATGGTGGTATATAGATACAATGGAATATTACTCGACCATAAAAAGAATGAAATCTTGCCATTTGCAATGACATGGATAAAGCTAGAGAGGTATTATGCTAAGCAAAATAAGTCAGTCAGATAAAGACAAATACCATAGGATTTCACTCATATGTGGAGTTCAAGAAAGAAAACAGATGGACATAGGGAAAAAAGAGAGTCAAACCATAAAACAGACTGGTACATATAGAGAATAAACTGAGGGTTGCAGCACTGGAGGTGGGTGGGGTAGGGGTTATTTTATATGGCCAGCTGTTGTGATGAGCCCTGGGTATTGTATGTAAGTGATGAATCGCTAAACTCTACACCTGAAACTAATATTAAACTGTATGTTAACTAGTTGGGATTTAAATAAAAACTTGAAACTACAAAAACTGAAGGATATTATGCTAAGTGAAATAAGTCAGAAAGAGAAATTCAATTATCATATGGTTTCACTTATTTGTGGAACATAAAGAATAGCATGGAGGGCATTGGGAGAAGGAAGGGAAAAATGAAGGTGGGGAATCGGAGTGGGAAAAGAACCATGAAAGACTATGGACCCTGGGAAATAAACTGAGGGTTTTAGAAGGAAGAGGGGTTGGGGAATAGGCGAGCCTGGTGATGGGTATTGAAGAGGGCTAGGATTGCATGGAGCACTGGGTGCTAAACACAACGAATCATGGAACGCTATATCAAAAACTGATGTACTCCATGGTGTCTAACATAGCATAATAAGAAAAAAAAAGAAACTACAAAAATAAAAGATATTCTTTTTGTGCAATTATTCTGACCTCATCCTTCTACTTCAGAATGGATGAAAATGCATATCTGATTTTGCTAGAATATTTTGCTAGAATATACCCGAAAATTTTGTTTTCTGGCATTCATTCTACTTGGAGAGTCTATCAGTAACAGGGTTAGTTTTAAGTTAAAGAAATTGAAAAAAAAATAAAATTCCATATTCTTCCTTCTCCCCACCCCTTACGTCACCTTTTTTTCCCTCCTGGCTTTGCCATGTTCACTTTCTTTGCTATGCCCTTCATTTTCTTAGCTGTTGTCACTTTGTTTTGGAAACATTGCAAATGTTGGAGAGATATCAACATACTTTACTTTTATGCCAGGTGACTGTCATTATTCTGTTATATATGCTGCATTGTGTCTTTTTACATAAAATGTATTATTAGTTTCAGGAGTAGAATTTAGTGAGTCATCAATTGCATATAACACCCAGCTCTCATTACATCAAGCGCCCTCCTTAATGCCCATCACCCAGTTACCGCACCCCTCCAGCAGCCCTCAGTTTGTTCCCTATAGTTAAGAGTCTCTTATGATTTGCTTCCCTGTTTTTATTTTATTTTATTTTGAAGTTTTTGATAAGTATCTCTTTCCCTTTTGAATTGAAAAAAATTATGAGGAGTCCACTCAATAGTTCCTGATACAGGAAAGGACTTTCCTTGAAACTCTTCTTGTCCTCTACCTCCTCACTACTGCCAAAGAAAACAATTTTCTTGCAACAACAATGGGAGTCATTTCAAAGGGAAGCTGGAGAATGATTGGCACTTGAATAGACTTTGTGTAGTAGGAATTGTCCTTCTAATATCGTTTTATCCTTTCCCCGTTGGTTAGCTGCCAAGAAATTTGAATGTGTTAAATCCCATCCCCAGCTCCAGGGGTGGACCCTGATGAGTCTAGGCCAATTAAAGCAATCCTAGTACGTTGTACACTGAGATTAAGTTAAATACTAGGGATCCAATCAGTTTAAAGCTGAGGACTCCCATAGTTTGGAGAAGTGATTCTCTCTCTTTCTCTTTCTTTCTCTCTCACTCTTCCCCCACCTTTCTTTTACTGGATTTGAATGAAAAATTATGTGGCCCTGGACCAACACTGTGAGATGCAAATTAGAAAGAGGGAAATTGACTAATAAACTGGGTCCTTATAGATTATCATTGAACCTCAGCATATCTGTTCTACAGCTAGGCTTTCCAAATATGTAAGCCAGTAAATTCTGATATTTTAAAGCAAGTTTGAGTTGATTGCTTCCAACTTAAAACTCCCTAACTGCTACATCTTGCTTTTTTAAAAAACCTCCGTTGCAGCGTTTTACGTAGTTTTATGTCAGTCAGCCAGCTTGTTACAATTCATCTGTTGAAAATGATTATATATCAGATTCAAGAAAATAGGGAGTCCTTAACTGAGGTGAGATGCGCTTCTAGATTTCTTGGAAAGGTGAACAAAATTTCATTCAAAGATTAGGACATTTGGAAAAAAAATGTATTTTTGAGAGTTCTACTGTTCTAAGATTCAAGTTTTTTATAAAAATAAAATAAAAAAACTTAATGAGGGGTTTGTCCTTGATATTTCAGAGCACCTCATCTGTCATAAAGTTGTAATTGGGATGATATCTTACATAACAAGTGTTAGAAATGCTTTATATACAAAGGTCATCAAAAGCCCCTCATATAGCCCCTCTTTACATGCATGAAAGACCCTAGAGGGTTTTTGCTGTTGTCGTTGTTTGTTTTAGCATTCAAATGTCATTCTTACCATGTAGGGGATATTTGCTAACAGAAAGTATTTGCTAACAGGAAAGGCATGGTTCTTTTTTTTTTTTTTTTAAAGATTTTATTTATCCATTTGATAGAGAGATCACAAGTAGGCAGAGAGGCAGGCAGAGAGAGAGGAGAAAGCAGGCTCCCCGCTGAGCAGAGAGCCCGACGCGGGGCTCGATCCCAGGACCCTGAGATCATGACCTGAGCTGAAGGCAGAGGCTTTAACCCACTGAGCCACCCAGGCGCCCCGGAAGGGCATGATTCTTAACATAAGCATTTTTTAGACATATTAGCCATATCTATACTGTGGAAAGTTACACAGGTGTTTTGATGTTTTGGAGGTGTACATTCTTCAAAGCAAAGTGTTACTTTGAGAGATCATGCTCTTCAAATCCATTCAAACATACACCAAGAACTGTTAGAATTCACATCATGTAATCAACAAGTAATGTTGATTATCCCCATAATGTTAATGGCCATAAGTTGTAGCTTATTCGGAGATTTCAGGGAAAGCTCCCCCTAGAAAATATACTATTTGAAAAAGAACTTATAAATGATTTAAACCAAAAGAGGACAAATAAAACTGTGGGGTTTCTAAGTACACTGTAACTGCAGGATATATAAAAAATAACCATTGTCCATGTTATACACCCAATGGGCCAGAATAATGACTCTTTCTGTCTGTTCAATTCATAGCACTCTATTAATATCATGAACAATGTCCTGGTATTTGTTACTGTATTTTACAACTGAATACACAACAGCAAATAGTTTTTAACTAGAAAAGCCACGTCACTTTTGAGATTGTCTCAAGTGACATAATAATAGTAGTGCTGGTATGGTAGGCTAAGCAAGGGCCTTTGAAATTCTGATGTAACTTTTCCCATTTTCTATATATATTCTCAGTGTATTGAAATGATGTACTAATTTATAAAGTCTTTGGCCTCAGTTTTATCCATAATCAAGAAGTCAGTTTTCTCTAATACTACCAAGAATTAGCACAAAAAGGTTGATGCTGAGGATTTTTAAGTAGTTCCCTGGGAATCAGGAAGCAAAAGTCCTGGAGTGAAGCTGAGTTGGGAATTGAAGGGGACATACATATATTGAACATGGGCTCTCCAACAAAGTGACATAGATCCATTTTATTCAATAATGTCATTGTTATTCCAAATTATTTTTTTGTTGATCTTTTCACATGGATAGTGGCCCTTCCCCTGAGAGAGTATTAAACATAGCACTTGCTCTTTTATAGGAATTATAGACAGCATTCAAAGGTAATTTGAATTCAACCAAGAATTATTGAGAATTAATTTATGCCTATGTATCAGAAACTGTACGAGAAATATAGGAAATAAATAAAAATAAATCTTTAAGATCCTCATATATTGAGGTGCCTGGGTGGCTCAGTGGGTTAAAGCCTCTGCTTCAGCTCAGGTCATAATCTCAGGGTCCTGGGATCAAGCCCCACATTGGGCTCTCTGCTCGGCAGGAAGCCTGCTTCCCCCTCTCTCTCTGCCTGCCTCTTTGCCTACTTATGATCTCTCTTTCTCTGTCAAATAAATAAATAAAATCTTTAAAAAAATAAATAAATGTAACACTGAAAAGATAAAATAAAAGTATTTGGGAAAAAAAAAATCCTCATATATTCCACAAATTAATAAAAACCTTCCTTACTGTGGGTTAAACTTAATAACAAATCATTTGTACATATCTGATAAAGACCTCAAATTCCATCTCTGCCTAGACCTTTTGGAGTAGACACAACAATTGTATTTGTCTATTATCTCTTTCTTCTGCTCCCCAGCTTGCAAAACAACTATTTCTTTAAGAATGTTGTTTTCTTTGTTATGCTTTCTCCAAACATACTAGTCATTGTTTGAGGGTGATTCTAATACTGGGACCCAGCAAATAACATTAATAATTAAATAATCTGAGTTTAGTACTTTCCGTTCAAAATCTCAGGACTTCCAGAATTTTCCACTGAGAATATGCTTCCTAATAATTCAGATAGGATATTATGTACCGACTACTTGATTATAAGATTTTCATAGAAAGAATGACAAAACAGAGTTTTAAAATATGACATTATTTCAGTATTCTAGAAAACTAATTGAAAAATTGGAAATGTAACATCAGAATTTCAGTAACACACTGCTTACTCCACCATATCAATAATACTGTTATTACACAATTGAGACAGCCTCAAAATAGGATATTCTTTTTTTAATTTTTTAAAAATTTTTATTGTTTTATGTTAGTCACCATATAATACATCATTAGTTTTTGATGTAGTGTTCCAAGATTCATTGTTTATGTATAACACTCAGTGCTTCATGCAATACGTGCCCTCCTTCGTACCCACCACCAGGCTCACTCATCTCCACACCCCCCTCCCCTCTAAAACCCTCAGTTTGATTCTTGGAGTCCACAGTCTCTCATGGATATTCATTTGATTAGAAAACCATTAGCTATTTCTAGTATATTCATAAAACAGACATCTCTTTTTGAAATTGTGTCTATTTTATGATAGCAGGGCTAAACAAGGCATGATTAATATTCTGAAGTCAAATTTCCCACTTTCAGTTAGATGTTGTGACTTATACTATTTGAAATAATGTTCTGACTTATACTATTTACCAACGGATTTTGACCACAATCAAGGAAATAATGAAAAACGATGAACTAATGATATATGCAACAATATGGATTAATTTCATAGACATCATCATGAGTAAAAGAAGTTAGACACAAAAAGCTATATGCTAAATTATTCTATATATATGAAATTCATTTTAAGAAAAAATTAATCTATGTTGATTAATGTCTGAACAATTGTTATCTGGTGATAATGACTAAGAGAAGGCATAAAGGAGTCTGAGTGCTTGAAATATTTTTTGTCCTCTTCTGGGTGGTTACACATGTGCACACAGGTAAATTTTCATTGATTTGTAAACTTAATATCTGTCCATTTTTATGTCTGTAGTTATAGTTCAAAAAACATTTTTAAAAGGAAGTAAATTATTAGCTAGGAATAAAGTAGTAAAGGAGGTGATATATATGCCATATATATATATATATATATATATATATATATTCTGGAAGTCCTGAGATTTTGAATGGAAAGTACTAAACTCAGATTATTTAATTATTAATGTTATTTGCTGGGTCCCAGTATTAGAATCACCCTCAAACAATGACTAGTATGTTTGGAGAAAGCATAACAAAGAGAACAACATTCTTAAAGAAATAGTTGTTTTGCAAGCTGGGGAGCAGAAGAAAGAGATAATAGACAAATACATTTGTGTCTACTCCAAAAGGTCTAGGCAGAGATGGAATTTGAGGTCTTTATCAGATATGTACAAATGATTTGTTATTAAGTTTAACCCACAGTAAGGATTTTATTAATTTGTGGAATATATGAGGATACTTTTTTACTTTTTATATATTTATCTTTTAAAGATTTTATTTATTTATATATTTATATATAAATTTATATATATATATGTTATACAGTGTACAGTGTATTTATTCTTTCAGGGCCACATATTATAATACTGTGGGTTAGGATCAACTCCTAAGCTTTTCTTAAAGAGCTATCTGTCCATTTTATTTTTATTGCTATTCCAACATATTAGTTCCCAAATATTTTGTGAGAATAACTCTTAACAATACCATCCATGTATTACTGCAGTTTAGCTCAAATGGAATCTTGGAGCCCAAAAAGACATTTTAAGATACTAAACAAATGATTAAGGTAACTATGAACTTATTATATATCAATCTTTGGATTAGGCAACATATACCATAGTGAGGGAAGAAGTCAAATGGCCTTAGAGATTTCTTCTAGTCGTGATTTTCTTGATCGACTAAGATGTGTCTTGAAGAATTTGAAGTATAAAGATCTGAGGGAATGAAGTCTGTATGTTCTGACACTTCTCAGAAAAAGAATTTGGGAAACAAAAACAGGAAAAAAATTAAATTTCAGATGAATTATATTAACTAATGCAAAAAGTTGACTAGTTGAATTAATCATAGTAAAGGAAAATTTTACTCCTTTCTATTGTGGTTCTCTGAGGAGTTGTCAAGCTTTAACCACTAGAAAAAACTGGGTCAACAGGGGCCAGAAAGACAGAAATGATTGTGCATCTCTTTTGGGTGTATAAACCATAGTTTGAAATAATTAATTTTTAGATTGTGTTATTCACGTCTCATCTCTCAATTAAAGAGGTCTGTTGAGAGTTGACTATATTTCCCTGGGGTATGCTATATTTCATTCTATGGATAACATATCCTGTACTTCTTACTGACTTTTTTTTTTCTTACTGACTTCTTATCCAGCTTTACCCTCCTATGTATACAAAGTTCTCTTTGAAGTCAATGGATAGGATTCAGGGAGCAAGACAAAAATCTGGCCACCAATTTGTTCACATATATAAACAAACATTTTCTGTTTTACTGTGTCCCTATGAACTCTTGCACAGAACTTCAAGATCCAAAGAGAAACAAATTAAATAGTATGATTTCAACTTGATCTTGAATTGTAATATATATGAACAATTCCAGAGGTAGGATTAGGGAGTCTTTTATGGTGTTAGAAAAACTGAAATCTAAAAAAGTCACAGTGGGCAGTGTCACAATTCACTTACTCACTACATTATTCTAAACAGAGATTACCGAATTGAATTTTCTTATATATTCTTCATAGAGAAGAAATTACTGGCACTTGGTGGCAAATTCAAAGAAGTTGTCATCATTAAGTCTTGTTAAAACAAAGGAAACCCGTCTTGAAACAGGACACACCCAGATAGAACATGAGATGACTTAATTGTTTCCAGGGAAATTTTTGTTCATTAGAAAATTGATTTTCTAAAAACAGTTGAAATATCTCACTAATTTCTATGAATGACTATACTATATTGTTGTCAGTATTATTAAACATGTCAGTATAGTCTTTCAGGAGACAAACAGCAAGTATTTGTCAGTCTCAGCAATAAACTATAGTGGCAGAAAACTTAATCTGGTGTTAATTAGGCTTGTGGAAAACTAAATCAAGCATCGGAAACCACAAATTATTTTAGGCTCCTACTAGCATAAACAGAAAGCTTTGAGGGTCCATAACATGTTATTTTTGCTGACAGTTTTCTACTTTTTGACAAATTGATTTTATGTTACTCATAGGCCGCCTCTTGATTGCCCTTACCTCTGTTTTCTCATGGCCTCCAAGCGGCAGTTTGCTAATCCTTCCTATTTCTTTGTGTACTTAAGCAGGATTACAAACTTCAAATACATGGTAAAATCAACCTGTATACAATCTTTCAAAACCACTTAAGTGACCCAGTGATGAAGTATCAGCCTTGTAAGTAAATACAGAACATTCTGAAAATCTTCCCAAGTGTTTATTTATAAGACATTTGTAATTACTAAGCAGGAATGAATGAAGTTCCAGAAAATGTAAAACAGGAGAGTCTTTTGCATTAAATTACAATTTACCCACAACAAAGAAAGGATAATACTGGTTTTTTTGGAAGTCTGTTCTAATTGAGGAGTGTGATTATGTTCTACAAGCTCATTGACAAGCAAATGACGACTTTTAAACTGCAGAAACATTAGTACACATGTGAAAGAATAAACCACTACAAGGAACAAGCAAACAGATATAAACAATGTTCGTATTCCACTGAGGAGCTCCTTATAGTTTTATGCAGGTGATAACTGACCAAGTAATTAATTTTTTATCTTGTCTCTTTAAGTGACTTTTTTTTTAAGGATTCCGGAATGTACTCTTTCAACTCTACTCCTTCATGTTTCAGTGAGAATTAAAACCATCTATGCTTTCTCAGGAATTACTATCTACCTCCTTCCTCTCTTCCTCCCTCCCCCCTTCCTTCCTTCCTTCTTTCCTTTTTCCCTACTTTCCTGTCCACATTCCTGCCTTCATCTCCATTCTGCCCACATTTCAAAACACTTTTTTTCTCCCTCTCTTTCCCTTCCTTCCTCTCCCCTCTTCTTTCATTTGATTTCTCTCTCTCCATCTCTCTGCATTCCCATGAACATTACTTAAGCACCTACTGCTTATGAAGGCTTGAAGACACAATATTAAATAAGACAAAGCCCCTGCCCTCAAATATTTCACAACTTAGATAAATGGACATGAACATCAAAAAGCATTGTAAAGAGTGATATAATTAAAAAAGAAAATTATAAAGCAAGTAATATAATAGACATTCACTGTTGCCATAAGAAAACAAGGAATGGGCATAGAGATCAGACTAGAGTAAATAATCAGGAAGGCTTCTTGGAAATTGTGATGCTTATGATGGACTTGAACAGATAGTTCATTGCAGCATTATTCACAATAGCCAAGATACACACTCGCCCACATCCACACACAACGATAACTATACAAAGATGATATATATGATAATTAATTGGATTGTTGTTATATTTCAAAAGGTATATGCATAATAAAACATCTTGTTTTACACTTTAAATATACACAATTTTTATATATCAGTGATATCTCAATAAAAAATAGATTGGAGATTCATAAAGGAGGTGTGAAAGGCACCATAAGCAGTAAAATGAGCATATACAAAAGCATGATGATATAAGGCTTTAAAGATGCATTCTGGGGGCAAGTGGGTGGCTCAGTCAGTTAAGAATCTGACTTTAGCTCAGGTCATGATCCCAGGGCCCTGGGATCAGGCCCCACATCAAGATCCCTGCTCAGCGGGGAGTCTGTTTCTCCCTCTGCCTCTCTTCCTCCCCCTGCTTGTATTCTCTCTCTTGATCACTCTCTCTATCTTAAATAAATAAAAAAAATCTTAAAAAAAGAAACCAAAGATGTGTTCTGGAACCTATGTTCAGTATACTGAGAGAAAGTGCATATGAAGTATGGACAAGGGATGAGACCATAGAAGTAGACATTAGTTAGAACATGGAGTGCTTATCTGATAAATGTAGGAAATTGACTTTAATCTGGAAGGTCTGAGAAGCCATTTGAATTATTTTAAGCATGAATATGACAATCATATTATAAGTTTGTAAAAGATCACTTTAGAATTACTGTGAAGGAAGGAGTGATATAACTTAAGGCAGGAAACCAGGTTAGGAGACTGATGCAGCAACTAGGCAAGCATGGATGAGACTTGTCTAAAGAAATGCCTTTGAGACAACAAAGGAAGTAATATATTTGAGAGTTATTGAGGATGTGTTCCATCAAGACTATTATAACCTCTAATCATATTGATTTGGTTATATCTTATACTCCTTTTTCATAGCACTTGTGACAATTGTAGCCATTATTCAATCACTCTGCCACAGGGTCTTGCATAACACCTTTTACATAGAAGGTGCTCAAAAAATATTTTTGAATAAATCAAAGTAACCTAGAATAACAAGGAAATTGTGGTTCAGAAAATGAGATACTGGAGTTTGATATTTCAGAAATAGGATAGTTCTAAATTATTTCAAAGAGTAGAGTGTATGCATGGAAGTGGGTGACTGGAGTGAAAGATAGTTGAAAAACAAGTAGTCATAAGACAAAGGTGCTGGATAGGTTATCTAGATGGATATCGGCTTGATTTTCTTGTGGATGGATAAAAGAATCTGTGAACATGGTGGCTTTTGAGGAGGCACAATTTTGATGGAATTTGGACTTGGTTTCTGGCCCGTACAAAATTGGATTCTAGTGAGGTGTTTATACATAGGCAACCATTAATAAGCAAATTTTAGCACAAGTGAATATTAACATGATTGAAAGCAAACATCACTATGAGATCTGAAGGATCACTGAAATAATTGCATAGATTTAAAATCTGACAATAATAAAGAGAAAACCATATAATGATATGGGCCAGTTGCAGCTTTTGGTTTATGAGACTTATCTATAAATACATATATAGATATACCTATATATCTATATATGTATGTAATATATATATTATCTTGCCACAGTCATGTTATAGTAGATTAAATATGCTTTTTAAAATAGAGGAAATTATTATATTTAGCACTTATGTGTTTCAAAGTCAAATCTCAGTGTTTCTATTAAAAATCACACATAAGGTGTTAATATCTTATGTTACATAATTGCTTCTTCACTTTTGATTACCAGTTTCCTTTATTCTTCAATGAGTGCACTAACAATCAAATTAAAATCTTATAAATATTTATTTGTGAAATTATTTATTTGTACAAATATTCTTCAGGGTAGTGAGAAATATATAAAATAAAATTTAAAATACAGCCTCTGTGGTTCACAGTATGATAAAAGGCACCATGATTGGTGGAAAAAGCTAAGTAGTAGAAATAAAAAAACCTGGGTTCAAGCCTAGTTTTGGCACTTTCTGGCAATTTGGGCAAGTTACTAAATAACAGGATTAAAAAATAATATATGTAAAATAATTTGTAAAAATATATATGCTAAATTAATATATCTAAAAACGAAATCCAGTGAGAAATATATACACATAAAATTAACTGTAAAAGAAGGCTAAATGTGACATGTTATAATAGAGGTAGAAATGAAGTGATGGAGAGATGTGACTTGGAAATATTTAGGCATGGAAGATATTTATCTTTCAAAAGAATCAAAAAAGCAAAATCTTCTAAACAAAGGTGTACGTGAAATGGTCCTCCTAAAACCTTGCATTCATTAAAATGGTGATTAATAAAAATCTATCTTGAGTGCTGTCCATCTAAAGTAGTTGGAAGAAACCTTTAATGCATAAGATTTTTCAACTGTGGTCCATTTTCAGGCAAAACAAATAAGCCATAGGGAAACAACTTGATACTGAAAATTTTTAAATAAAATTTCCAGACATTTTTTCTGAGGTATAGTACATATAAAGCTCAGCTTTTGTGTATTCTTTACATCTCTAGTCCTGGATAATGATAAATAATGTTCTGGCTGGTCTTGCAATATCCTCAGTTGACAAAAAGTATGAACAAAATTGATCAACTTAAAGTAACTCAGCTATATAAATTCTAGAACTGAGGCTCCATCAATTTGAAAAGACTGTCAAAATATATTTTTTTTCTTTTAAGCCTCAGTTAACCCCAAAATTTAGTCACCCAGAAATCCCTATCTCAGGCATTCAGTTAATTGAAACTGTATTGTCAAACAGGTATTCTGACATAATAGTATCCAGTTTTGTTATCAGATGAAGTGTTCATGTTTGGAAGAGCAATGGTTATAAGCACCTAGTAAGTGAAGTTACTTTCCTTCTTACTCCCTAGCATGAAGAAGACATGGTAGAATGGACTGGATATAGCTATTGGTTCAGACAGAAAAGACATCAGAAGAAAAATCCCACATTGATGAAAGTAAGGAGTAGGCAATTGTAAAAACAGATAAATGCATAGAACTGTATTAGAAAAATGTGTTTGTGTGTATATGAGTATGTGTGTAGAAACATGGAAAAGCAGAAAGATAATTGAAATGAGTTTGAGTCTCAGCTCTGCTAAAACAATGGTGAGCACTTCACCTCTCTGGGCCTGAATTTTGTCATCTGTAAAATGAAGGTTTGCATTAGGCGATGTCTAAGATTGCTTCCAGCTCTAATATCCTATAGGTGAATTACCCTTCCTAATACTTTCTGTTAGGGAAGATTTTCATATACTGTTAAAGCTGGAGCCCTGAGGGGGAAAAATATGAAATGCTTTCATTTTCTAATTTTAATTTTATTTTCCCTTTCATCATGTATTTAGTCGTTTCCTTAAAATAATTGTATGTTACTCCTATGAATAATAAATACTGCATTTCATTTTTAATCTTAGCATAATAAAAGAGTACTATAAAAATTTCATGCTTTTCAACACCTTCTAAATTTTTCAGAATTTATTATAAATCCTTATTTTTTCTGATGCATACATTATTTTTTTTATTTATTCATATTCAGGAGATATCACTGCAGTTAGTAGTCATATTTCAATGATCCCCACAGAGTTCCTTAAACAACTCACTGGAGCAAAAACAAATCACAAGAATAATTCCTAACAAAAATAAATATCCATTTTTAGTCACACTTTGTGGCAAGGTGATGTAACTATTAGACTTATTATATTTATCCATCTGTATATAGTTATGTCTATGAAATACTCTGGTTAAAAATGGCTTCCATTCTAGACAAAGGAAATACTGGAAGTAAGAACATTTAAAATACCAGGCTTTTTTTTTTTTTTAATGGAAGAAAAGGAGCAGGGAAGAGAGAAAAAGGACTGCAAGAGGATAAAATAAAGTATTGGCAGTGGTTGTATTTCAGTAATAAAGCTGTGGGTAAGTTTTGTTTTCTTTATTTTATTTTACTTTTGCGTTTAGGTACATTCCACAGTAAACAGGTAATGAATAGAGAAAGTGCAACACTTTCCTCCAGAAGAAACAGAAATTTCATAAATGCAAATAGTCAATCAACATCATCAATCATACCTCATAACTGCTTTTTCAATTGTCCATTTATCTTCATTTCCACTACCTATATCCAAGGCCCAGATACTCTTGTACCTCACCTAGTTAACAGCATCATAAGTGGTCTTCCTGGCATCACTCATGCCCTTATACAAATGCATTCTTTACAGAGCAGCCAGAGGAAATTTTTAAAAATATAAATTAGATTATATTATTTCCTTATTTAATACTTTTCCATGACAACTCATCATGTATGACAATAGCTTTTGCACTTTGTTTTAGACATAGACTCCTATTAAGAAATTATTTTTACTTTGGGAGACTATTAGAAAAAGTATTTTAAAAATTAAAAAGTTACTCTATGATTAAAGCAGAAGTAGTGGACCTAAAAACAGGTCTGCTTGACACTTGGGGTCATGGTGACATGCAAAAATATTCATAAAACTAAAACTAACCAGTGAAGTTTGAGAAACAGTAATATATAAAATGAAGACCAAATTTCTTTTTTTTTTTCCAAATACTTTCATTTTATTTTTTCAGTGTTACAAGATTCATTGTTCATGTACCACACCCAGTGCAATATGTGCCCTCCTCAATACCCACCACCAGGCTCACCCAACCCCCCACCCCCTCCCCTCCAAAACCCTCAGTCTGTTGCTCAGAATTCACAGTCTCCCAAATTTCTTACCATAGCTTCAAAATGCCTTTTTGTTCTATCCTCTCTACTTTCTGATCTTATCCCTTGTTGCTGCCCCAACCCTTGAAGTACCAAAGACACATTTAGTCATCTTAAACCTATGAAAGATATAAATTTTCTACATAAAATCCCCACTGACTTCTTGTTTAATTGATAAAGTAATATTCATGTTTCAAAGACCTAAATGTGAGACAGCAAACCATCAAAATCCTAGAGGAGAGCACAGGTAGTAACCTCATTGACATAACTTTAGCAACTTCTTATGAGATATGTCTCCCGAGGCAAGGAAAACAAAAGCAAAAAAATAAACTACTGGGACTTCATCAAGATAAAAATTTCTGCACAGTGAAGGTAACAATCAATGAAACTAAAAGGTAACCTTCAGAATGGGAGAAGATATTTGCAAATGACATATCTAATAGAGTTAGTAGCCAAAATATATCAGGAACCTATAAAACTAAACAACCAAAAAAAAAAAAAAAAGATAAAACAGTTAAAATGGGCAAAAGACATAGACATTTAAAAAAAAGACATATAGGGGCGCCTGGGTGGCTCAGTGGGTTAAAGCCTCTGCCTTCGGCTCAGGTCATGATCTCAGGGTCCTGGGATCGAGCCCCGCATCGGGCTCTCTGCTCAGCAGGGAGCCTGCTTCCCCCTCTCTCTCTGCCTGCCTCTCTGCCTGCTTGTGATCTCTCTCCTCTCTGTCAAATAAATAAAATCTTTAAAAAAAAAAAAAAAGACATATAGATGGCTAACAAACACATGAAAAGATGTTCAGCATCACTCATCATCAGGGAAATACAAATCAAGACTACAACGAAATATCACCTCAGCACCTGTCAGAACGGCTAAAATTAACAACAAAGGAAACAACAGGTGTTGGTGAGGATGTGGAGAAAGGGGAACCCTATTATACTGTTGGTGGGAATGCAAACTGGTGCAGCCACTTGGGAAAACAGTATGGAGGTTCCTCCAAAAGTTAAAAATATAGCTATCCTGTGATCCAGCAATTGCACTACTAGGTATTTACTCAAAGGATACAAAATTACTGACTTGAAGAGATTCATACACCCTGATGTTTATAGCAGCATTATCAGCAATAGCCAAATTATAGAATGAGCCTAAATATCCATTGGCTGATGAATGGATAAGAAGATGTGAGAATAGATAGATAAGTAGATAATGGAATATTACTCAGCCATCAAAAAGGATGGAATATTACCATTGCAATGACATGAATGGAGCTAGAAATGCAGAGAGTTAACTGAGGGTTACTGGAGAGAGGTGGATCGGCAGGGGGATGGTTTAGATAGGTGATGGATTTTAAGGATGGCACTTGTGATGAGCACTGGGTGTTGTATGTAAGTGATGAATCACTAACTTCTATACCTGAAATTAATATTACACTGAATGTTAGCTGACTGGAATTTAATTAAAAACTTGAAGAAAATAAAAGTATTCATATTTCAAACCCTTTCTGTTTATACTTCTTTATTAATTCTTTTATTAATTCTTTTTTAATTTAACTTTATTTTTTCAGTGTTCCAAGATTCATTGATTATGCACCACACCCAGTGCTCCATGCAATACATGCCCTCCTTAATACCCACCAACAGGCTCACCTATCCCCCTACCTCCTTGTCTTCCAAAACCCTCAGTTTGTTTCTCAGAGTCTAAAGTCTCTCATGGTTTGTCTCCCCCTCCGATTTCCCCCAATTCACTTTTCTTTTCCTTCTCCTACTGTCCTCCATGTTATTCCTTATGTTCCAAAAGTAAGTGAAACCATATGATAATTGACTTTCTCTGCTTGACTTATTTCACTCAGCATAATCTCCTCCAGTCCCATCCATGTTGATACAAAAGTTGGGTATTCATCCTTCCTGATGGCTGTGTAATATTCCATTGTATATATGAACCATATTTTCTTTATCCATTCACCCGTTGAAGGGCATCTTGGCTCTTTCCACAGTTTGGAAATTGTGGTCATTGCTGTTATAAACATTGGGGTACATGTGGCCCTTCGTTTCACTACATCTGTACCTTTGAGGTAAATACTGAGTAGTGCAATTGCAGGGTCATAGGGTAGCTCTATTTTTAATTTCTTAAGGAATCTCCACACTGTTTTCCAAAGTCACTGCACCAACTTGCATTCCCACCAACAGTGGAAGAGGGTTCCCCTTTCTCCACATCCTCTCCAACACTTGTTGTTTTTTTGTCTCGTTAATTTTGGCCATTCTAACTGGTGTAAGGTGGTATCCCAATGTGGTTTTGATTTGAATTTCCCTGATGGCTAATGATGATGAACATTTTTTCATGTGTCTGTTAGCCATTTGTATGTCTTCTTTGGAGAAGTGTCTGTTCGTGTCTTCTGCTTATTAATTCTTTAAATTTATTTTTTATTTTAATTTTTAATCTTTTTTTAAAGATTTTGTTTATTTATTTGACAGAGAGGAGAGAGATCACAAGTAGGCAGAGAGGCAGGCAGAGAGAGAGGGGGAAGCAGGCTCCCCGCTGAGCAGAGAGCCCAATGTGGGGCTCGATCCCAGGACCCCAAGATCACGACCTGAGCCAAAGGCAGAGGCTCCAACCCGCTGAGCCACCCAGGTGCCCCAATTCTTTGAATTTAAATGGTATGTTTATGTCAGCAGTCTTGGTACCCAGATTTTCTTTAAAAAGCCATATATACAATGGAACAATACTCAGCTAGCAGAAAGGATGAGTACCTACCATTCGCATCGGCATGGATGGAACTGGAGGGAATTATGCTAAGTGCAATAAGTCAAGCAGAGAAAGACAATTATCATATGGTTTCACTAATATGTGAAACATAAAGAATAGGACAGAAGACCAAAAGGGAAGGGAGGGAAAACTGAATGGGAAGAAATCAGAGAGGGGGAAAAACCATGAGAAACTCTGGACTCAGGGAAATAAATTGAGGGTTGCAGAAGGGCAGGAGGTGGGGGGACCTAACTGGGTGATGGTGATTAAGGAGGGCACGTGATCTGATGTTATTCACAACTAATGAATCATTGAACACTACATCAAAAACTAATGATGTACTATATTTTGGCTAATCGAATTTAGTAAAAAAATAAATAAATAAAAAATAATCAAAAAATAAAATAAATGCACCTTTACCATCAAGAAAAGTGAATAGAAAAGCCATTTCTTGGAGTTTCAAATCAAGAGCATACACAATTTCATATATAAAGATTCCTTGATCACATACCTTCCTCATTGAAGTCAGAGTGTTACTTATAAGGCTAATAAAATAAATAAAATAAAATAAAATAAAATAAAATAAAATAAAATAAAATAAACTGCTAAGACACCCATAAGCCTCCTTATTCCAAGATTGTTATTCTCTATTGATCCCTCATGTTCCTTTACCTGGTTAAGTAAACATGAGTTTTTATAAAATTGCACTTTCAGAACAACTACCAACATGCTAATATTACATTTATGAAGAAACGAAAGAGACTTTCATACACATCACTGCCAAGTTCAATATATGATAGAATTATTTACAACATTCATGTCCTTTAGGAAATTCTTATAGTTGAAACCTCCACACACATCTAGCTGATTCTGCATGGTGAATGGTTATGCACAGCAGTAGTAGAGATTTAAAGGCTCAGTAGATTAGTCCCAAAGGGGATAGGATGCCTAGAATTTTGGTTTGTGAATATGGTTGACTGAACATCCTGTAGGGGTCTGACCACACCCAAGTATATTTACCTCTGTGTTAACACCCCCAGGTATTCCCCATTCAAGGTTATTTACCTTTATTGGAATTCCTATAATCTCTCATTACAACTGCCACTCAGAGGCAAGAAATCCACCTCTTTTATGCCTGGAGCACCAAGATGCTACTCAGTCTAGGCTCTGCATATAAGTTTACAAAGTACAATACATCATTATTTGAACTGTTTTGACAAAGTCAAAGGAAGATCTGGATCTTTAATTAATTTTCATTTATTTTTGTGTATGCTGTAAGTAAGTGGTTGTTTCATTCTTTTGCATGTTGCTGTCCAGTTTTCCAATATCACTTGTTGAAGAGATTGCCTATCATCATTGGATATTCTTTCCTGCTTTGTTGAAAATTAATTGACCATATAGTTGTGGGCTCACTTCTGGGGACCTAAATTTGAGATATGAAACCATAAATATTCTAGAGGAGAACACAGGCAGAAACCTCTTTGACGAGAGTCATAGCAACTTCTTACTAAATGTGTCTCCTGTGGAAAGGGAAACAAAAGCAAAATGAACTATTAGGACTTCATCAAGATAAAAAGCTTCTGCATAGTGAAGGAAACAATCAACAAAAATAAAAACAACCTACAGAATGGAAGAAGATATTTATAAATGACACATCTCATAAAGAGTTAGTATCCAAAATATATGAAGAACTTCTAAAACTGAACACCTTAAAAACAAATAATCCAGTCAAAAAATGGACAGAAAATATGAATAGCCATTTTTCCAAAGAAGACATACAAGTAGCCAACATACACATAAAAATATAGTCAATATCACTCTTCGTCAGGAAAATACACATCAAAACTACAATGAGACATCACCACTCTGTCAGCTAGATATTAGCTCTGTGTTGGCTAAGCCCTCACCTCAGAATGGCTAAAATTAACAACACAATAAAAAGGCAAGGATGTGGAGAAAAAGGAACCCTCCTGCACTGTTGGTGGGAATGCAAACAGGTGCAACCACTCTGGAAAACAGTATGGAGTTTCCTCAGAATGGTAAAATAGAACTCCCATATGATCCAGTAATTGCACACTAGGAATTTATCCAAAGGATACAAAAATAGTAATTTGAAGGGATACATGGATCCCAATGTTTATAGCAGCAACATCAACAATAGTCATTTTATGGAAAGAGCCCAAATATCCATGGACTGATGAATGGATAAAGAAATAGTGGTATATATATAAAGGAATATTACTGATCCATAAAAAAGAATGAAATTTTGCCATTTGCAACTGCGTGAATGGAAATAGAATGTATTATGATAAGCACAATCAGTCAGAGAAAGACAAATACCATATGCTTTCGCTCATATGTGGAATTTAAGAAACAAAACAAAGAAGCAAAGGGGGAAAAGGAGAGAAGCAAATCAAGAGACAGACTTTTAACTATAGATAGAGAACAAACTGATGGATAGGGGACCTAAGATAGTGGTGTAGTAGGAGGACCCTAGGCTTGCTTCATCTTGAACACAGGTTGATAACTATCAAATCATTCTGAATACCCAAGAAATCGACATGAGTACTGACAGAACAAACTGAATCACTAGAGGGAGAGAAGAAGCCACATTGAGGAAGTGCAGACATGTGGTTTGGGGGAGAAATGGATCACAGGTGCTATAAGGGAGGGAACACTGGCAAGAAAGGTGAGAGAGAAAGGAGTACACAGTGGATAGCAATAAGTGAACACTTCCCTAAAGCTACTGGGTAGGAAAATGAGAGGGGCTGATTTTCACGAGTTATCATAACCAGTTTGGGCTCAAAGACTGGAATTTTAGAGGTCTGTGGCATGGCTGGAATAGAGCCCTGAGGGCGCTCCCTACTACTGGAGAGAAGGCAGGCAGGTAACCTGGGCTTAGACTGCACAATCTGAGAATTGCATAAAACTGGGAGAGATTGTTCCCTCTTCTTGGAATGTGTCTGTGAGAGTTGGTGTTTGCAGAGATTCCTCTCTTGGGACAAAACAGCAGGCAGGCACCATTTCACTTCCCTGGCCCTCAGCATAGGAACGGAGACAACTGCTGAAGGCTGCTAACCCAGACACTGCCTGTTTAGCCAACTTTGCTCCAAATCCCAAATCCCATGCCTTTGTGCTCTGGCACAACTGTCCTTACCAGGCAAACCTGCATCATTCCCAGCATGGTGAGACCCTCCCCCAGAAGACCAGTGAAGGTCACTGCCATACCAGGTCCCTAAAATCTGGAGTTTCAAGAGTCAGCCAGCTTGATGTTCATCAACAGATGAATGGATAAAGAAGACATAGTATATATACACAATAGAATATTACTCAGCCAGACATAAAAGGAATGGAATCTTGTGGGGTGCCTGGGTGGCTCAGTCAGTTAAGTGTCTGTCTTTGGCTTAGTTCATGATCCCAGGGTCCTGGAATCAAGCCCACATTGGGCTCCCTGCTCCCTCTCCCTCTGCCTGTCACTCCTCCTGCTTATGCTCTCTCTCTGTCTGTCAAATGAATAAATAAAATCTTAAAAAAAGAATAGAAGCTTGCCATTTGAATGACCCGGATGGAACTACTGGGTATTATGCTAAGCAAAATAAGTCAGTCAGAGAAAGTCAGTCAGAGAAAGACAAATATCATATGATTTCACTCATATGTGGAAATTAAGATACAAAACAGAATAACGTAAGAGACAGGAAGGAAAAATAAAATAAGACAAAATTAGGTAGAAAAACCATAAGAAATTCTTAATTGTAGGAAACAAACTGAGGGTTGCTGGAGGGAAGATGGATGGGGAAAGGAGTAAATGGGTGATGGGTATTAAGGAGAGCACTTGATATAATGAGCACTAGGTGTTATATGCAACTGATGAATCACTAAATTTTACCTCTGAAGCTAATAATATACTATATGTTAACTAATTGATTTTAAATTTTAAAAATTAAATATAAATTATAAATAAATAAGTAAATAAATAAATATTTGTTGGGTAAGAATTTAAATATTAAAAACTTTTAAAAAATAAACTGAAAATAAACAAAATAAAAGTCAGTCGGCTTGGCTGGGATAGAACCTAATGTCCACTGTGGCTGCAGAAAGGCAAGCAACTCTGAGACAGACAGTGTGAAAACAGAGATCTGAAAAATACCTAAGACACATAAGAGGAAATTATCTGGGAAGGCTTTCCTGAGAGCAGGAAGCATGGACTCCCCTATCCAGAGACAAAGGAGCTGGCTGATGTCATTTCCCTCCCCTGCCACTCAGAATAAACCAACGTCAGTAAACAGAACAGCATCTACACTGGCTGAATAACCTTACTTCAAGTCCCACCATACCTGAGTTCTACTGGTAATACTTTTCTTGGACAAGTGTGTCTAAGGGCCAGCCCAGCAGGCTTATTCCCCAAAAGACCAGCATTAACCCCTGCACACACCATATCTACTGACCATAGAGCTCTGCAAAGCTTCAGTTCTAGGGGAAATAACATCAGGTCTCATTTAACAAACAGACCAGAACACAACCAGTTAAAACTCAGCACACTCTGCCAAGGTCCAAACAGTACATACTGCGGGCAAGGAGAACCTCTGTAGATGACTGACCTGAGGAATAGAGCAATCAAAACACAGCAACAGAGGGCACGTAGTACACACCAGATAAACTTCCTAAAGTGCCAGGCCCTGGGCATTATATATCTCTTCTATATAAAATCATTACTCTTAGAAGTAGGAAACATAGCAGGCTTTTCTAACACGGAAGAAGACAGAGACCTAGACAAAATGCCAAGATGGAGGAAATCATCCCAAATGAAAGAAAAACAAAGGTCATAGCCAGAGATCTTATTGAAACAAATATAAGAAACGTGACCAATGTGGACTTTAATTCAATAGTCATAAGGATACTCACAGGGCTTGAAAAAAGCATGGAAGACATCAGGGAGTACCTTACCACAGAGATAAAAGAGTTAAAAATCAAGCAGACAGAAATGAAAAATTCAGTAACTGACTTCAAAAATCAACCAGATATAATGACCACAAAGATGGAAGAAGCAGATGGAAAATAATTAAGCTGAACAAAGAGAGAAAGATTGATTAACACAAGTGTAGACTTAGGAAACTCAGTGACTTCATCAAATGTAATAGCATTCTTATCATAAGGGTACCAGAAGAAGAAAAAAAAGGGGGGTAGAAGGTTTATTTAAGGAAATAATAGCTGAAAATGTCCTTAATCTGGGGAAGGAAACAGATACCCAAGTCCAGAAGGCACAGAGAACTGTCAAGATCAACAAAAGCAGACCAACACCAAAACATACTGTAGTTAAACTTGCCGAATATAGTGATAAAAAAATTCTGAAAGCAGCAAGACAAAGGAAGTCCCCAACTACAAGAGTAAACCCATAAGTTTAGCAGCAGATCTATCCACAGAAACTTGACAAGCCAGAAGACAGTGACATTATATATTTAACTTGGTGAATGGAAAATATCTGCAGCCAACAATACCCTTTCCAGAAAGACTATCATTCAGGATAGCAGGAGACATAAAGAGTTTTCCCTACAAGCAAAAACTAAAGGAGTTCATGACCACTAAACCTGTTCTGCAAGAAATAATAAAGGAACATAGAAAATCTCCAGGAACCGTGACAAAACAGGTAATAAAATGGCACTAAATAACTATTATCAATAATTACTCTGAATGTAAATGAATGAAATGCTCCAATCAAAAGACAGAGGGATTCAGAATGGATAAAAAAAAAAAGACCCATGTATATGCTGCCTATAAGAGACTCATTTTAGACCTAAAAACACCTGCAGATTGAAAGTGAGGGGTTAAAAAAAAAAAAAAAGGGCGCCTGGGTGGCTCAGTGGGTTAAAGCCTCTGCCTTCGGCTCAGGTCATGATCTCAGGGTCCTGGGATTGAGCCCCACATCCAGCTCTGTGCTCAGCAGGGAGCTTGCTTCCCCCTGCCTCCCTGCCTACTTGTGATCTCTCTCTGTCAAATAAATAAATAAAATCTTAAAAAAAAAAAAAAGAAAGTGAGGGGATGGAGAACCATCTATCATGCAAATGGATGTGAAAAGAAAGCCAGAGTATCAATACTTCTATCAGACAGACTTGATTTTAAACCAAAAGAGAGAAGAAGATACCTTATCTTAAGAAAGGGGATCTTAAGGTACCTTATCTTAAGAAAGAAGATCTAACAACTGTAAATATTTGTGCCCCCAACATGGGAGCAACCAAATATATAAAACAATTAATAACAAACATAAAGAAACTCATTGATAATAATGCAATAATAATAGTGGACTTTAACACCTGACTTACATCAATGGACACATTATCTAAGCAGAAAAACAATAAGGAAACAATGGTTTTGAATGACACACTATACCAGATGGACTCAACAGATATATTCAGAATATTTCATCCTGAAGCAGCAGAATATACATTCATTTTAAGTGTACATGGGACATTCTTCAGAATAGATCACATATTAGGTCACAAACCTCAATAGTACAAAGACTGAGATCATACCATGCTTATTTTCCAAACACAAGGCTACGAAACTTGAAGTCAACCACAAGAAAAAATTTGGAAAGACCACAAATACATGGTGGTCAATGCATATTCTAATGAAGAAGGAATGAGTCAACCAGGAAAGTAAAAAAGAAAAAAAAATACATGGAAACAAATAAAAGTGAAAACACGATGGTCCAAAACCTTTGGGATGCAACAAAAGCAGTCTTAGGTGGGAAGTATATAGCAGTACAGGCTTACCTCAAGAAGCAAGAAAAATTTCCAATAAATGACATAACCTTATACCTATAAGATCTAGAAAAAGAACAACAAATGAATCCTAAAGGCAGCAGAAGAAGAGATATAATAAAGATTAGAACAGAAATAAATGATAGAGAAACTATAAAAAAAATAGAACAGATCAAAGAAACAAGAGCTGGTTCTTTAAAAAATTAATAAAATTGATAAACTCTAGTCAGACATATCAAAAAGAAAAAAAAAAAGGACCCAATTACATAAAATCACAAACGAGAGAGAAGAATAATAACCAACAGCAAAGAAATGCAATTATAAGAGATTATGAAAAATTGTATGCCACCAAAACAGACAATCTGGAAGAAATGGATAAATTCATAGAAACATAAAAGCTACCAAAACTGATATAGGAAGAAATAGAAAACTCAGACAGACCGATAATCAGCAAGGAAATTAAATCAGTAATCAAAAATCTCCCAACAAGCAAAAGTCTAGGGCCAGATGCCTTCAAAGGGGAATTCTACCGAACACGTAAAGAAAAGTTAATACCTATTCTTCTCAAACTATTTCAATAAATAGAAATGGAAGGAAAACTTCCAAACTCATTCTATGAGGCCAGCATTACCCTGATTCAAAATCAAAGACTTCACTAAAAAAAGAGAACTACAGATCTACATGCCTGATGACCATGAATGTGAAACTCCTCAATTAAATACTAGCAAACTGAATCCAATAGTACACTAAAAGTACACCAAAATCAGGTACAATTTATTCTGGGATTGGAAGGGTGGTTCCAATATTTGCAATTCAATCAATGTGATACACCACATTAATAAAAGAAAGGATAAGAACCATATGATCCTCTCAATTGGTGTAGAAAAATCATTTGGCATAGTATAACATCCATTTATGATAAAAATCCTCAACAAAGGAGGGATAGAGGGAACATATTTCAACATCATAAAGGCCATATACAAAACAACAACAACAACAACAAAAACCCATAGCTAATTTCATCCTCAATGGGTAAAAAACTAAGAGCTTCTCCTCTACAGTCAGGAACAAGATAGGGATGCCCACTCTCACCACTATTATTTAACATAGGACTGGAAGTCCTGGCCTCAGCAATCAAACAACAAAAAGAAATAAAAGACTCAGATCAGCAAGGAAGAAGTGAAATTTGCACTACTTGTGAATGCCATGATACTCTATGTAGAAAATCTGAAAGACTCCACCAAAAAAAAAAAAAAAAAGCTAGAAGTGATACAGGAATTCAGTAAGGAAAGGGATACAATAACAATGTACAGAAATCTGTTGCATTTCCATACACCAATAATGCAGCAGCAGAAAGAGATATCAAGGAATCAATCCCATTTACAATTGCACCCAAAACCATAAGATACCTAGGAATAAACCTAACCAAAGATATAAAAGATCTGTACTCTGAAAAGTATAAAACACTGCTGAAAGGAACTGAAGATGACACAAAGAAATGGAAAAACATTCCACGTTCATGGATTGGAAGAACAAATATTTTTATGATGTCTATACTACCCAAAGCAATCTACACATTTAATGCAACCCCCCTCAAAATACCATCAGCATCTTTTACAGAGTTAGAACAAACAATCCTCAAATTTGTATGGAACTAGTGCAGACCCCAAATATCCAAAGCAATCTTGAAAAGAAATGCAAAACTGGAGGTACCACAATTCTGGACTTAAGTCATATTACAAAGCTGTAGTGATCAAGACAGTATGGTACTGGAACAAAAACAGATGCATAGATCAATGGAACAATTAGAAAACCCAGAAATGAACCCATAACTATATGGCCAATGAATATTCAACAGAGGAGAAAAGAGTATTCAATGGGAAAAAGACAGTCTCTTTAACAAATGGTGTTGGCAAAACTGGATAGCAACATGAGAAAAAATGAAACAGGACTACTTTCTTATACCATACAGAAAAATAAATTCATAGTGAATAAAAAAATCTAAATATGAGACAGAAAACCATTAAAATCCTAGAGGAGAGCACAGGCAGTAACTTCTTTGACATGAACTGTAGCAACCTCTTACTAGATACTTCTTCTCCTGAGGCAAGGGAAACAAAAGCAAAAATGAACTACTGGAACTTCATCCAGATAAAAACTTCTGTACAGTGAAGGGAACAATCAACAAAACTAAAAGTTAACCTCCAGAATGAGAGAAGATATTTGCAAATGACATATCTGATGAAGGTTTATTATCCAATATATATGAGGAATGTATAAAACTCAACACCCCAAAGCCAAATAATCCAGTTAAGAAATGGGCAGATCCATGAATAGATATTTTTCCAAAGAAGATATCCAGAGGGCTAACAGACACATGAGAAGATGCTCAACATCACTCATCATCAGGGAATGCAATTCAAAACTTCTATGAGATATCACCTCACACTCATCAGAATGGCTAAAATTAACAACACAAGAAACAACAGGTTATGGTGAGGATGCAGAGACAAGGAAACACTCTTACACTGTTGGTGGGAATGCAAACTGGTGCAACCACTCTGGAAAACAGTCTAAAAACAATACATAGATTTAACAGTGAAAGTTGGAGACCTTAAAAGTTCAAGAGTCAGCGACCACATAGTGGATGACCAATAAATAGTGGCCAACCCAGGGGCAAGCCCTAAGATGCACGTTTAAAGATATAAATGAGAAAAAAAAAGTGATTGGGGCTATCAGGAGCTGCACTCTGTGGAAAAAAACACATTAATGAACTAGTCTAGAAAACTTATTAAATCAATAAACAAGATAACAACAATTTCTAGAGGGATCAGTATCCAGAAAAGCTATAATATTTTATCTAAAATGTCAAGTTTTTAACACAAAAAAATTTAGATACTCAAAAAACTAGAAACTGATCACCCTCCACATACACACTAAAAGTTTGTTTTACCAGACCTAGATTTTGGACTTAGCAGAAATAAATCCATCCAGTTATGAGTCATTGATCAACAAGATTGTGTCTACAATTCAATGGCAACAGACTAGTCTCTCAAAAATGGTGCTTGGACTCTGTATTTAAACAATGAAAGAAATGAAGTTGGACCTGAACTTGCACCATATAAAAAATTCACTGAAAATGAATCAAAGACTTAAATGTAAGAGTGAAAACTAAAAAAATTATAAAATACATAGAAGTAAATTTCCATTTTATTAGACAACAGTTTCTTCAGTATGATGCCAAATGCACAAACTGCAAAAGAAAAGAAAAAGCAGATAAATAGAATTTCATAAAAATTAAAATTTTTGTACATCAAAGAACACCATCCAAGAAGTGGAAAGACAACTTATGGATGGTAGAACACATTTGGAAAACGTATCTAATAAAAGTCTAATATCCAAAATATATAAATAATACCTACATTTAATAACAAAAAGACAAATAACCTAATTTTTTTAAATGGCAAAGTATTTGAATAGACATTTTCCTTGCAAAATTCTATATTTTTGGAAATACTTCATTATTTTAAAAACCAGTCCTGTCTCAGCATTACATTTTTCCTTCTAAATAAGATTGTAAGTTACTAAACATATTTTTACCACTTGTTTTCTCTAAATAAATATGAGTAATCTGCTTTTTAAAAAGGACAAACAAAAGGGAAAAAAAAGATAAATTGAACTTCGTCAAAATTAAAAATGTTTGTGTATGAAAGAGCACCATAAACAGAGTGAAAAGTAACCTATAGATTAGGAGAAAATATTTTCAAGCTATATAGCTGATAAATGTTAAAATTCATTATATATAAGAAGCCCCTGCAACTCAATAGCAAGAAAAAAATAATGAAAAAAATAGTAAAAATGCTGACTGGATTTTTTTTTTTCAAATAAGACATATGAATGTCTAACAAATATATGAAAAAATATATTTATTTTCATATATTATGGTATTATAGCTATATGATGTTAGCTCAAAATCACTAATGATCAGGGAATTTCAAATTAAATCCACAATGAATTACAGTTTGCACCTGTTATTATGGCTATGATCAAAAAGACTAAAGACAAGTATTGGCAAGGATGAGGGTGAAAGGAAGGAAATCCTGTACACTGTTGGTAGGAATGTAAATTGATACTTCTTTTGTGGAAAACGGTATAGAGATACCTCAATAATCAAAAATAAAACTTCCATATGATTCAGCAATCCCACTTCTGGGCATATATTGAAAGGAAATAAAAACAGGATATCAAAGAGATATATTCACTCCTATGTTTATTGCAATACTAGTCACAATAGCCAAGCTATGAAAACAACTTGAATGTTCTTTGACAAACTAATGAATAAAGAAATTATGGTCTACTTCATATATATCAGCCTTAATAATAAAAGGAAATCCTGCCATTTGTGACAAAATGGTTCAACCTGTAAGACACTCTTCTGAGTGAAACAAGCCGAACAACAGAAATGAAAGTACTGCATCATGTCTCCTGCATGTGAAATCCAAAAATAAAAAATAAAATAAAATAAGATACATAGAAGTAGAGAGTAGAATGGTGATTACCAGGGCTGAGGGGGTTGGGAAAACGGGGAGATAATGGCCAAAGAATACAAAGTTTCAGTTATGTAGGATAAATAATTTCTAGAGATCTAATGTATAGCATGGTGGCTATATTTAATCATATGTTATTGTATATTTGAAGTTTGCTGTGCAAGTAGATAAGTCAATAAGATAAAATATAACTATGTGAAGGGATGGATATGCTGTTTAGCTTAATAGTAGTAATCATTTCACAATGTTTATGTACATCGAAACATCATATTATACACCTTAAACATACACAATTTTTATAAAAAAAAAGTGAGAAGTACCTTTGAATTACCAAATACTTGTTGATGAAACAACATCTTTTTCATGAACATTCTTTTATTATTATTATTATTATTATTTTCAGTTAGCCAACATATAGTATATCATTAGTTTTTGACCTAGCGATCAATGATTCATTAGTTGCATATAACACCCAGTGCTCATCACAACATGTGGCAACCTTAATACCCATCACCTGGTTACCCTATTCCCCAACCCCCCTCACTTCTGTAACCTTCAGTTTGTTTCCTGGAGTTTCTTTAGAAAGCACTAACAAGTAGAGAACTTTTTAGTTAATAATAAAAATAATTCTTCAGTGAAAATAAAAATAAAAATAAAATAGCTTGGACTTGAGATTTAAAAGGAAAAATGAGGGGGCATTCCCTCAACCACCCCTGAACAGAATGAATAGGAGGAGGAACTCCCAATAAAGAAAAGAACCAGAGACAATGGCCTCTCCTGCAGACCTAATGGATATGGATATAAGCAGGATGTGAGAAATAGACTTCAGGGTAACAGTTATGAAGAAAATGGCTAGGCTGGAGAAAAACATTAATGACAACATAGATTCTCTAAGGGCAGAAATGAGAGCTAAACAGGCCAAATTTAAAAACGCTATAAAAGAGATGTAGTCAAAACTAGATACTGTAACAACTAGGGTAAACAAAGCAGAAGAATGAATTAGTGATCTAGAAGACAAACTGATAGAAAGGAAGGAACATGAGGAGGCCTGGAACAAACACCTTAAAATCCATGAAAACAGAATTAGAGACATAAATTACACCATGAAAAGTTCCAATGTCAGAATTATTGGAATCTCTGAGGAGTTGGAGAGAGAGAACTAGAAGATGTATTTGAGCAAATCGTAGCTAAGAATTTCCTTAATCTAGGCAATGAAACAAGCATTCATGTCCTAGAGGCTGAGAGGACCCCTCCCAAGATCAAGGAGAACAGACCAATGCCCAACCATTTAATAGTAAAACTTGCAAATTTTAGAACCAAGGAAACTATCTTAAGGGCAGTTAGAGGGAAGAGATTCCTTACATACAGAGGGAGGAACATCAGAATAACATCAGACCTATCCCCAGAGACCTGGCAAGTCAGAAAGGGCTGGCAAGACACATTCAGGGTACTAAACGAGAAGAACATGCAGCTAAGAATACTTTATCCAGCAAGACTGTCATTCAGAATGGATAGAGAGCTAAAGAGCTTCCAGGACCAGCAAAAACTGAAAGAATATGTGACCCCTAAGCCAGCCCTGCAAGAAATGTTAAGGGGGGGGATTCTATAAAAAGAGAAAGACCCCAAGAGTAATATAGAACAGAAATCTACAGATACAATCTACAGAAACAAAGATTTGACAGGCAACATCACGACAGTAAAATCATATCTTCCAATAATCACTTTCAACGTGAACAGCCTAAATGCTCCCATGAAATGGAACAGGGTGGTAGATGTGTTGAAAATCAGGACCATCCACATGCTGTCTATAGGAGACTCATTTTGAACCTAAAGGATACATCCATACTGAAACTGAAGGGACTGAGGGATGTCTGGGTAGCTCAGTGGATTAAAGCCTCTGCCTTCGGCTCAGGTCATGATCTCAGGGTCCTGGGATCAAGTCCCGCATTGGGGGGGGGTCTCTGCTCAGCAGGGAGCCTGCTTCCCCCTGTCTCTCTGCCTGCCTCTCTGTCTACTTGCGATCTTTCTCTCTCTCTGTCAAATAAATAAATAAAATCTTAAAAAAAAAAAAAGAAGCTGAAGGGACTGAGAACAATTTTTCATGCCAAAGGACCTCAAAAGAAAGCTGGGGTAGCGATTCTCATATAAGACAAATTAGATTTTAAGCTAAGGACTGTAGTTAGAGATATAGAAGGACACTATATCATTCTTAAAGGGTCTATCCAACAAGAAGATCTAACAATTGTAAATATCAATGACCCCAATATGGGAGCAGGTAACTACATCAGCCAACTGTTAACCAAAATAAAGGGACATATTGATAATAATACGTTAATTGTATGAGATCTCAATGCTCCACTCTAAGCAATAGATCATCTAAGCAGGAAATCAACAAAGAGACAAGAGCTTTGAATAATACACTGGACCAGATGTGCCGCTTCCTGAACGGCGCACGGGAGAAGAATGAGGCACAAACAAGTCAGCTGCAATAGAGATTGGGAGCAGGGGTCGGCAGTTGAGAAGACTGCCGCCCCGAACAACTCCTTAATCCCATATTTATTGGATACGAGATGATAATCCATAAAGAAGATTATACATTGTTTGTTGGTAAACAAGAAGGAATGTGAGT
>CM052901.1:50688508-50701274 GCA_028534135.1 Potos flavus
TGAAGCAGGCGGTGTTCCACCCTGAGCGAGCCGGGCATCCCCAGCTGCTCGGCTTCAAGATCGTGTATCTTCCCCTCCGCCTGAGGCCTGCTGGACTACCATGTTTTTCTCAAGGTTATCTTTAAGCATGCTTGCATGACCAGCACAACTCCTCCTGGTTATATTTTCAAGAGTGTATTATTTTGAGGGATGGTTACAAGATGGACCTCATAGATATATACAAAACATTCCACACTAACACAACAGAATTCTCATTCTTCTCGAGCTCACATGGAACTTTCTCCAGAATAGACCACATACTGGGTCACAAATCAGGTTTCAAACAATACCAAAAGATTGAGATCATTCCTTGCATATTCTCAGACCACAGTGCGTTGAAACTGGAACTGAATCATGAGAAAAAGGTTGGAAGAAATTCAAACACTTGGAAGCTAAAGACCATCCTGCTTAAGAATGTTTGGGTCAACAAGGAAATCAAAGAACTTAAAAAATTAATGGAAACCACTCAGAACGAAAACACCTTGGTCCAAAACTTACGGGATATGACAAAGGTGGTCCTAAGGGGGAAATACATAGCCAGCCAAGCCTCACTCAAAAAAAGTAGAAAAATCCTGGATACACAAACTATGTTTACACTTTAAAGAACTGGAAGAATCAACAACAAATTTAGCTTAAACCATGCATGAGACGGGAAATAATCAATATTAGAGCAGAGAACAATGAGATAGAAACTAGAGATACAGTAGAACGCATCAACAAAACTAGAAGCTGGTTCTTCAAAAGAATTAATAAGCTCAATAAACCACTGGCCAGACTTATCCAAAAGAAAAGAGAAAGGACCTAAATTAATAAAATTATGAATGAAAGGGGAGAGATCATGACTAACACCAAGGAAATAGAAACAATTATTAGAAATTATTATCAACCAGTATATGCCAAAAAGTTAAGCGAACTAGAAGAAATGGATGCATTCTTGGAAATCCGTAAACTTCCAAGACTGAAACAGGAAGAAATTGACAACCCGAATAGACCAATAACCAGTAATGAGTTTGAAGCAGTGATCAAAAACCTCCCAAAAAACAAGATCCAGGGCCTGATGGATTCCCTGGGGGAATTCTACCAAACATTCAAAGAAGAAATAATACCCATTCTCCTGAAACTGTTTCAAAAAATGGCAACAAAAGGAAAACTTCCAGATTCTTTCTATGAAGCCAGCATCACCTTGATTCCCCAAACCAGGAAAAGACCCCATCAAAAAGAAGAATTTCAGACCAATATCATCGATGAATATAAGTGCCAAAACTCTCAACAAGAGCCTAGGTAATAGGATCCAAAAGTACATTAAAAGGATTTTCCACTACGACCAGGTGAGATTTATCCCTGGGATGCCAGGGTGGTTCGGCATTCACAAATCAATCAATGTGATGGAACACATTAATAAGAGAAGAGAAAAGAAGCATATGGTCCTTTCAATTGATGGAGAAAAAGCAGTTGACAAAATACAGCATCCTTTCTTGAATAAAACTCTTCAGACTATAGGGATAGAGGGGACATTCCTTAATTTCATAAAAACCATCTATAATAAGCCCACAATGAATATCATTCTCAATTCATTCTCTCAGCTTTTCCCTTAGCTTTTCCCTTAAGATCAGGAGCACGACAAGGATGCCCACTTTCACCACTATTGTTCAACACAGTAATAGAAGTCCTAGCAATAGCAATCAGACAACAAAGAGAAATAAAAGGTATTCAAACTGGCAAAGAAGAAATCAAACTCTCTCTTCACAGATGACATGATACTTTATGTGGAAAACCCAAAAGACTCCACCTCCAAATTACTAGAACTCATACAGCAATTCAGTAATGTGGCAGGATACAAAATCAATGCACAGAAATCAGTTGCTTTCCTATACACTAATAATGTACTGTAGAAAGAGAAATTAGAGAATCAGTTCTATTTACAATAGCACCAAAAACCATAAGGTACCTTGGAATAAACCTAACCAAAGAGTTGAAGGATCTATACTTTAGAAACTATGGAACACTCATGAAGGAAGTCAAAGAAGACACAAAAAGATGGGAGAAAATTCCATGCTCATGGATAGGAAGAATAAACATTGTTAAAATGTCTATGCTGCCCAGAGCAATCTATACTTTCAACACCCTCCCGATCAAAATATCATTGGAATTTTTCACAGTGCTGGAACAAACAATCCTAAAATTTGTATGGAACCAGAAAAGACCCTGAATCGCCAAGAAAATGTTGAAAAAGAAAAACAAAGCTGGGGGCATCATGTTGCCTGATTTCACGCTATATTACAAAGCTGTGATCACCAAGACAGCATGGTACTGGCACAAAAAGACACATAGACCAATGGAACAGAGTAGAAAGCCCAGATATGGACCCTCAACTCTATGGTCAAATAATCTTCAACAAAGCAGGAAAAAGTATCCAGTAGAAAAAAGGCAGTCTCTTCAATAAATGGTACTGGGAAATTTGGACAGCTATATACAGAAGAATGAAATGCAGCCATTTGCTTACATCATGCAGAAAGATAAACTCTAAATGGATAAAAGATCTCAATGTGAGACAAAAATTCATAAAAATCCTAGAGGAGAACATAGGCAGTAACCTCTTTGACATCGACCACAGCAACTTCTTTCAATACACGTCTCCAAAAGCAAGGGAAACAAAAGCAAACATGAGCTTTTTGGACTTCATCAATATAAAAAGCTCCTTCACAGCAAAGAAAATAGTCAACAAAACAAAGAGGCAACCTACAGAATGGGAGAAGATATTTGGAAATGACACCACAGATAAAGGGATGATATCCAAAATCTTTAAAGAACTTTTCAAACTCACATCCAAAAAACAAATAATCCAGTCAAAAAATAGGCAGAAGACAGGAACGGACACTTCTCCAAAGAAGACATACAAATGGCTGACAGACACATGAAAAAATGTTCATCATCATTAGCCATCAGGGAGACTCAAATCAAAACCACATTGAGATACCACGTTACACCAGTTAGAATGGCCAAAATCAATAAGAGAGTAAACAACAACTGTTGGAGAGGGTGTGGAGAAAGGGGAACCCTCTTCCACTGTTGGTGGGAATGCAAGTTGGTACAGCCACTTTGGAAAACAGTGTGGAGATTCCTGAAGAAATTAAAAATAGAGCTACCCTATGACCCAGCAATTGCACTACTGGGTATTTACCCTGAAGATACAGATGTAGTGAAAAGAAGGGGCACATGCACCCCAATGTTCATAGCATCAATGGCCACAATCGCCAAACTGTGGAAAAAGCTGAGATGCCCTTAAAGAGATGAATGGATAAAGAAGACGTGGTCCATATATACAATGGAATATCACTCAGCCATCAGAAAGGATGAATACCCAGCTTTTGCATCAAAATGGATGGGACTGGAGGAGATTATGCTAAGTGAAATAAGTCAAACAGAGAAAGTCAATTATCATATGGTTTCACTTACTTGTGGAGCATAAGGAATAACATGGAGGACATTAGAAGAAGGAAAGGAAGAGTGAATTGGGGGAATCAAAGGGGAAGATGAACCATGAGAGACTATAGACTCAGAAACAAACTGAGGGCTTTGGAGGGTAGGGGAGTGGGGGATGGATGAACCTGGCGATGGGTATTAAGGGGGACACATATTGCATGGAGCACTGGGTGTTATACACAAACAATGAATCATGGAACAGTATATCAAAAACTAATGATGTACTGTATGGTGACTAACATAATATAATATAAAAAAAAAAGAATCCAGAAATAAATCCACAAATCTATGGTCATAGTTGATTTTTGACTTGGGTTCCAACCCCATCCAATGGGGGAAATAGCTTTTTCAACAAACTGTGCTGGGATAACTGAATACCCACAAGCAAAATAATGAAATGAGACCCCTACCTCACACCATATGCAAAAATTAACTGAAAATGAATCAAACTGTTAAACGTTAGTGCTCAAATTCCGAAACTAGTAGGAGAAAACATAAGCATAAATCTTTATAATCTTGAATTAGGTAATGGTTTCTCATATATGACAACAAAAGTACAAGTGATGAAAGGTAAGATTAAACTGGACTTTATCCAAAAAGAAAGATGCAGAATGTCTGAAGAAATTTGAATATTTGTGCATTTCTGGTGGGAATGTAATATTGTTCAGACACTTGGAAACCAGTCTAGCCTTCCCAAAATGTTAAACACAGAATTACCATATTACTCCTAGATATATTCACAAGATAACTGAAAACAGATGTAGAAACAAAAACTTGTACACAAGTGTTTATAACAGCATTATTCATAATGTCTTAAAAATGGAAACAAGGCAAATGTACATCAGCTAGAGAGTGGATATAAAATATGTGGTATATCCATACAATGGGATATTATTCAGCCATAAAAAGACAAAGAATATTATCTAACCATAAAAGAGTAAAATACTAATACATGCTACAATATAAATTAACCTCGAAAACATGAAAATGAGTAAAATAAGCCATACAAGGGCTACATATTATATGATTCAGTTTTAATGTTCAGAATAGCCTCCAAAGAGACAGAAAGCAAATTAATGGCTGCCAGGGTTGGAAGGGAAAGGGAAAAGGAATGTGATTGCTTAATGAATAAAAGGCTTTTTTTAGGAATTACGAAAATGTTCTGAAATTAGATAGTGGTAATGATTGCACAACATTGTGATTGTACAGTCACCGAATTGTACATTTAAATGGATTAAATAATAAATTTTATGTTATGTAAATTTTACCTCAATTTAAAAACTATCATACTCATTCACATAGTATAGGAATTTAAGTACTATAGAATCACTGTATTATGTTTCATTTCTTGAACATTTATCACCAAATTTATCATATAATCCTTACCGAAACTCATTGACCTTTAACACTAGCTCAGTCTGATAGCAAGCGGGGAAAAAAGCCACAAACAAGAAGGCTAAGGTTTTCAGAGTATCTGTTCAGATAATAAAAACTTGGAGCAGCTGAGATACACGGATCAGTTACACGGTCAGACAGACTCTTTCCTTCCAGCAAGTTATTTATATCATTTCATCCATGGCACACTTGAAGCCAAAGTACCAGGGATCAGAAGTAGAATCTAGTATAGACAGCAGATTATGTCTGTAAAAACAGTGCCTGGGAGTCAGAGCCACCCACAGGCCATGCTAAGAGATGTAGTATAACAAAGAGGCCTTTTGTACAAGGGTGGGCAACTGTGTTTTTCTTCTGGGGAGGTCTGCGCAAGTGATTCACCAGGGCTACATTGTGATCCTGCAAAGCCATTGAATCCTATCGAAAACACTGAACATGATTCACAAGGACTTAGTTCCAAATTCAACATAATCCATCTCAGTATTTCAACATCTCTGACACTTTTACTGTATCTTGAAGAAAGACCTTATCTAAGATTACTGTTAACTCTCTCAACAACATCCAAGTACTCCTTAAACATTGTCAACTATATTTATCCTCTGACTTTCCCTCTTCAAAGGTCACAACATTTTTCTGAAGGTTAACATCCTCACACAAATGCACATATCTCATGAACTTCTCCCTTTTGTTTCATATTCCATACTGCAAACAACCTGTAAGAAGCATCTACAGCTGCCTTCTTAGAACAAAAATATTTATCCAGAATCTGCCTTCTACCCTGCTTTGCATTTATACTATTTATTTCATTTTAAGTTATATTTATCCTAAAATTTACAAAAGAGTCCAGTTTCACTGTGAAACAATAAATATATATAAGGAAAATTATTCTTTTACTTCATCTTTATCATCCCTCTCCATCACCTTCTACCCCTGTGATAAAGGCTAACAGTAGCATCTGTATTCTTCTATATGTTTTCCATGTTCATTTAAACGTGCACCTGTAAGAGGCTATTTTGTTCTGTTCATATTAGTCAAAGTTCTCCAGAAAAATAGAATCAATTGGGTGTGAGGTGGGGGTAGAGACACAGACAGAGACAGAGACAGAGAGATTTAAGTAATTGGTTTACATAATTGTAGAGACTGGCAAGTTCAAAATCTGCAGAGTATGCCAACATCCTGGAGAACTGGAGAAAAGTTGTAGTTCAAATTTAAAAGCAGTCTGCTAGCAGAAATCTCTCTTCAGGGAAAGTCAGTCTTTTTCTAAAGGTCTGCGATTGATTGCATGAGGCCCATCCACATTATAGAGGGCAATCTTCTTTAACAAAAGTCTATTAATTTAAATATTAATCCTATCTAAAAATTACATGCACAGAAACACCTAGAATAGTGTTTGACCCAATAAATGTGTATCATGACCTTGCCAAGTTGACATATATAATTAACCATCAACAGTTCACCTCCCTGTCAACTTGGCACCCTAACATGATACAACTATCCTGTGAACAATCAAGAATGTACCAACACTTTACATGAGAAGAGAAAGTAAAGTCCTTGCCTGGTGATATTTACTCTTCTCCTTAACATCCTATAACTTAAATACTATGGTATTAACAATAATATGCTATAAATCTCATCTCATTATATGATTGGGGATAATAAAAGAAAGAAAACAAAAGTAGATAGGTGATAGACAGATGATAGATAGACAGATGACAGATAATAGATGGTATGTAGAGGTGAGAACAGATAGGTATATATCTGATATATGTTGTTATGTTATGAATGTTTCTGTGATACATATGCACACAAGGAAAAATACTTGTTCCACTATAGTCCTCATTTATGTAACTGTTCACATGACTTTATCTGATATTTATAACTACCTTCTTCTGCTACCCATTCCATATTACCATTGTTTTCAGTAAGCACCTTAGATGGTTATGTTTCTTTTCCTGATAAAGTAAAGCAAACCTTCATTCCTGAAAGATCTGGGCCATTAGTGGTCCTTCCTTAACTGGGTTGCTGTAATTTTCCATTGACCTTAATCACAGGGCATAGTAATTCTTTTTTTTTTTTTCCATACTTTCTGGAATTTTTTTTCTTCCAAAATTTTATTTAAATTTTGGCTAGTTAATATATAGTGTAATATAAGTTTCAGGAATAGAATTTAGTGATTCATCACTTACATGTAACACCCGATGCTCATCATAACAAATGCCCTCCTTAATACCATCACCCATTTAGGCCATCCCCCACCCACATCCCTCTATCAACCCTCAGTTTGTTCTCTATCATTAAGAGTCTTTTATGGTTTCCTTCCCCTTCTCTTTGTTTCCTTTCCCATATGATCATCTATTTTGTTTCCTAAATTCCACATATGAGTGAAATTATATGGTATTTGTCTATCTATGACTTATGTATTTTGCTTAGAATAATACACTCTAGCATAGTAATTCCAAAAGATGTCCTAAGAATTTCCCATGTTCCAGACATACTCTTCTTTCACCTCCATTGTGGAGTAGCAGTCCAACTTCCTTTTGGTAGTCAGGATCAATAATCCCAGTCAACACAGTAACTTTCTTTTTTTGCCTATTGATTCAGAGGCATGAGGAACCTAAAATGACCAGGTAGTAGTCTTAACTTCTAGTTTAATGTAATCATTGTTTTTTTTTTCCCTCCTGGTGGAAGCATTCCTCCCTGTAACTAAAATTTCTAGGCCAGCAGAGACTAGATTATGGGGACAAGAAACAAAAGTCTTGCTAAAAGACTAGCAAGTAGGTCACAAGGGGTCAGAGTGAGTTATTACTATTAAGTAACTGGTAAATAATGATAATTAACTAATAATGCTACTGCCATTTACACTTTTTGATTTCTGGACCTGTGATTCTTGGCAATGAAAAAAACAGCAGCATATATCACGCAGTGATTTAGATTATATACAGCCTCCTAGAGAACCTTACCCCAGAACTCCAAGGTATTGCCAACTGGCTTGTTCTGTTACTGAATTTTCAAAAGGCCATTTTACCATTCTAACAAACCAGCTGCTTCAAGATGAAACACTTCTCTAAGCACTTTACATATATTTAATTAATTATTTAATCCTTATAATAACTCCTATGGGATAAATACCGATAGCATCTCTACTTCACAGATGGGAATTTAGACACACATGACATTGTAATTTGTGAAGCTAGAATTAAAAAAAAAAGTCTGGTTTCAGAGTCTGTGTTAATCCCACACTATAATGATGATTTTTGTACAAGTTTCAGCACCAGAGAAACATCCAAGCCCAGGTCTTGCAAACTATATTCTTGTTTAACACATCATTACATAAACATAACTCTTTGATTATACCACTACATGGTGTTAACTTCTCACAGTTCCCAACAGAAGATGAATCAATGCCTTCTGAAAAAATATGCCCAGGTTTTCTCCTGAATAAGACCAATAGAGAGGCAGGTATGCACATATATAAAGCAAGTGGATGCATCACAAAGAAATGCTTAGCAAATTACCAACACTTTTTTTTTTTTTTCCAGGAAGATCATTTCAGTCTTTCAGTAAAGATACCACTAGCCAGTCCAAGACACACTCTTCTTAATACTGTCAGTTTATAACTTATTTTGTGGCTAATGCTTGCTGAACAACTTTATGATCACTATTATACCCCTTTTAATGTTTTTTGTGGACTTTGGAACTTCTAGAAACTTTATAAATAACCCTTGGTGTTACAAAACATATAAGCCACTGTGCAAAAACTGGTATTATGACAGTAAGGATGACTAATAAGTATTGTCCTTTTGTAAGGCCCAAGATTGAATAACTAGATATCCATAGTATTATCATTTAGAAGTGAGGTTTGTATCCATTTACCTGGATCCTCATTACCTGTGAGAAAACATAGTCAGGAGAACCAACCAAAGACATAGTTAAGAATGTCCCCAGGATACACCAAACTATGGGAGATTCAACAAAAGCTAGGCATCATTGTCTATGGTTTGCATTTTGAACTGTTCAGTCTCAAGGACAAGGCCACATTCTAGTAGTGGTTATTCTTTCAAAGGTGGAATTACACATGGTGCAGGCAAAAACAAAAAGAAAAGCATGTATAATATGGGGTCATATCTACAAAAACAGCAAACAAACCCTAAACTTTGCCTATGATAAAAATGACCAAATTTGGAAGGGGATATATTGGGTATTAGGCTTATATACTGAAAATATACTGAAAAGTATTGTGATCAGGCAAGGGAAAATAGGTAAAAATATCATTTTGTTGTATTTCAATGTAGTTTTAATCCAAGTTTTTTATGAATGATGTTGAGGCTTTTTTTCATACACTTTATACTACATATATTTTATTTTGTATGAACTATCTGCTAACATACATTGCTTATTTATTGAGTTGTATTTTTTCTTATGCATCTATAAGGAATATCTATATATTTATACATCGAATATTTCCCAGTTTGTATGTGGTCTTTTGGTGGCATCATTTTTGTTGCTCCAAGCATATAGGGCTTTTTTTTTTCCTTTTAAGATGCAACAGCATTCTTATATGTGAAGCTTGAGATCCCTTCACCAGTGTTAAAAGGACATTTTTCAACATGTAAACTGTGTACTTATGAGCAATTTAAATTTTTGCCATATTTCCCAATTTATTTCCAAGCTCTTGTTGGGGTATTTTTCTTTTAAAACATTCAAGTATTGGGCTGCCTGGATGGCTCAGTCAGTTAAGTGTCTGCCTTCAGCTCAGGTCATGATCCCAGGTTCCTGGGATCGAGCCCTGCATCGGGTTCCTTGCTCAGTGGGGAACCTACTTCTCCCTCTCCCTCTGCCACTCTCCCTGCTTGTGCTCTTTCCCTCTTTCTCTCTGTAAGATAAATAAATAAAAACTTTAAAAAAACATTCAAGTATTTCTCTTCTAATGATATTACCCCTACTTAGATAAATAGAAGTAGATAAATCTAACCATGGGCAATGCACACATCAGAATAGGTCAGTAAATACCTCACTAGTAGTATAACTAATTCACACCATTACCTATCTTTAGTTATGATTTACAACCTTGTCCATACTTCTCAAAGCCAACCCCATTCACTAGCAACTTCGGTGTAGAGGGTCACCCACCAAAGTCCCTGTTATTAGAGTTAAACTTCAAGCCATGTGTCAGCAATAAAAATCTACTGAAAACTTGCTACTGACAAAAAATAAATGCTGGGAATTCCATTGTAAAAAGTAACAGTCCTTAAACATATTTTTTCCTTTCTTCGCACAAAAATTTTCATAAAGACTTAGTATAGAAAATGCATAATAGTGGAAATGCACTGGTAAAGAAAGGAGTGGATATAAAGAACCATTAACTAGTGCCCTGAGATACCTCATTGTTTCCATGGAATGTAATATGAAAACCCTAGCAAAGAAAATCACATTTACTTGCCTGCACAATGCATACAGTCCTGCCATCCATAAAGAAAGAAAGATAGAAAATTCTTGGACTCATTGTCCCTGTCATCATCAACCTCGTTGATTTCTGCCTCTAGGTACTACTATATCCCCAGCTATATGTTATTTTCTCTTACTCTTCCTCTAAATAACAAGGACCCATTCTACATTCTCCAATCTGCCTCCAGTACCCTATGCATACCATAGTGGATGAGGAAGCTGAGTATGATACCGAGACCATATTAGATTCCAACCAGAAGTAGAAAAGTAGACTGGGAGAGATATGGACCTGAAAAGTAGACTAGGCATTTCATCTTGTGGAAGTCTTTAATTAACAGTACTAGTACCAAACTTCTTTTAGAGAGATAAAAATGTGTGTAGGTGTGTGAGTGCACGTGCACGCACATGCATGTGTGTAATGAGAGAAAAAGAAGAAGAAAAAGAAGGAGGAGGAGGAGGAGGAGGAGGAGGAGGAGGGAGAGGAGGAGAGGAGGAGAATGAGAAGGAGGGAGAGGGTGAAGGAGAGGAAGGGGGAGAGGGATGAGGAGGAGAAGAGGGGAAGGAGGAGGAGGAGTTGGTTAGGAGTCAAATGGGTGGTGCAAAAAACTGTGGGAAAGCTAAATGAGTACCCAGAAAAGTAGAATGCTAACTTCTGTGAGTCTAAAGGGACAATGATAAAAGCAAACTTTATTTTAAGTGATATACTTGAGGCTTCCTTATGTCTAAAGTGAAGTTCTTGTACTTTGACCTATTTATTCATGATTGTGTAGACCACAAACTCCTCTCAAAAATTTTCCCTTCTGGGGTGCCTGGGTGGCTCAATGGGTTAAAGCCTTTGCCTTCAACTCAGGTCGTGATCTCAGGGTCCTGGGATCCAACCCTGCATCAAGCTCTCTGCTCAGCAGGGAGGCTGCTTCCCCCTCTCTCTCTGCCTGCCTCTCTGCCTACTTGTGATTTCTCTCTCTCTCTGTCAAATAAACAAATAAAATCCTAAAAAAATTTTTTTTTCCTTCTGCATTTTACTTTCAGATTATTTTTTTTCCCCATTACGCTTTCAAGAGTAATGGTTTTGTTCTACATCTTCACTTCTACCACCATGGCCAGATTCTGTTCCCTTGCTTTCCTTCTCCTGCCTCCCCAACTGTTCTGCCCAGGCACTCACTTCTTTCGACCTCAACATTCACACTAGACATTTTTGCACCATTGCCTCCTTCTTCCTGGTATTATGGGGTTAGGACTGAAAGGAAAGAAAAATAAGTACATCAGTATGACAAACTTTGGAAGACGACAGAGGAGTCTTTTAAATTAAATGTGGAAGCAATGGCAACCAGGCTCTATTCCACTGAAAATTTCCTGGTCGATTCCTGACATAAAGAAAAGGAAAAAGGAGAAGTAGAAAGAGAAGGGGAAGAGATAGGGGAAAGAAAACAAGAGGGAGAAAGGTAGGGGAAGGAGAAGGAGATAGGAGAAGGAGACAGAAGGAGAAGAAGGAAGAGGACGAAGAGAAGGAGAAGAAGAAAGAAAAAAGAAGGAGAAAAAAAGGAGGAAGAGGGGATAAGACGGAGGAGGAGAAAGAAGGTGGTAAATGTGCTTTATAAATCAATTCCAAAATTTCTATGTTTTATGGGATTTCTTTTAAATGGCAACTTTTTGGATCGGAAGAATAAACATTGTTAAAATGTCTATACTGCCCAGAGCAATCTATACTACCAATGCCATCCTGATCAAAATTCCGCCGACATTTTTCAAAGTACTGGAACAAACAATCCTAAAATTTGTATGGAACCAGAAAAGACCCCAAATTGCTAAGGAAATGTTGAAAAAGAAAAACAAGGCTGGGGGAATCACGTTGCCTGATTTCAAGCTCTATTACAAAGCTGTGATCAACAAGACAACATGGTACTGCCACAAAAACAGACACATAGACCAGCAGAACAGAGTAGAGAGCCCAGATATGGACCCTCAACTCTATGGTCAAATAATCTTTGACAAAGCAGGAAAAAATATCCAGTGGAAAAAAGACAGTCTCTTCAATAAAAGGTACTGGGAAAATTGGACAGCTATATATAGAAGAATGAAACTTGACCATTCTCTTACACCATACACAAAGATAAACTCGAAATGGAAAAAGACCTCGATGTGAGGCAGGAATCTCTCAAAATCCTAGAGGAGAACATAGGCAGTAACCTCTTCGACATCGGCCACAACAACTTCTTTCAAGACATGTCTCCAAAGGCAAAGGAAACAAAAGCGAAAATGAACTTTTGGGACTTCATCAAGATAAAAAGCTTCTGCACAGCAAAGGAAACAGTCAACAAAACAAACAGGCAACCCACGGAATGGGAGAAGATATTCGCAAATGATGCTACAGACAAAGGTCTGATATCTAAGATCTATAAAGAACTCC
>CM052901.1:50701374-50711648 GCA_028534135.1 Potos flavus
AAAAAACAGATAATCATGTCAAAAAATGTGCAGAAGACATGAACAAACACTTCTCCAAAGAAGACATACAAATGGCTGACAGACACATGAAAAAATGTTCATCATCATTAACCATCAGGGAGATTCAAATCAAAACCACATTGAGATACCACCTTATACCAGTTAGAATGTCCAAAATCAACAAGACAGTAAACAACAACTGTTGAAGAGGATGTGGAGAAAGGGGAACCCTCTTCCACTGTTGGTGGGAATGCAAGTTGGTGCAGCCACTTTGGAAAACAGTATGGGGATTCCTTAAGAAATTAAAAATAGAGCTACCCTACAACCCTGCAATTGCACTACTGGGTATTTACCCCAAAGATACAGATGTAGTGAAAAGAAGGGCCACATGTACCCCAATGTTCATAGCAGCAATGGTCACAGTTGCCAAACTGTGGAAAGAGCCAAGATGCCCTTCGACAGATGAATGGATAAAGAAGATATGGTCCATATATACAATGGAATATTATGCCTCCATCGGAAAGGATGAATACCCAAGTTTTGTATCAAAGGGATGGGACTGGAAGAGATTATGCTGAGTGAAATAAGTCAAGCCAAGCCAAGAGAGTCAATTACCATATGGTTTCACTTACGTGTGGAGCATAAGGAAAAACATGAAGGACATTGAGAGAAGGAAAAGAAGGGTGAATTGGGGGAAATTGGAGGGGGAGATGAACCATGAGAGACTGTGTACTCTGAGAAACAAACTGAGGGTTTTGGAGGGGAGGCGGTGGGGGGTTGCGTGAGCCTGGTGGTGGGTATTGAGAAGGGCATGTATTGCATGGAGCACTGGGTGTGGTGCATAAACAATGAATCTTGGAACACCGAAAAAATAAAATAAAATTTTTAAAAAAGTAAAAAGAAACAGTTGAAATTAATTTTAAAAAATGGCAACTTTTCCTACTGAGGCCCCATTGTCCTTAATGGGTAAGTTAAGGGTTAAGAGTTTGGACTCTGGAAGTATATTGTTTGTGTTCATATTTCAAATCTGCCTCTAACTAGCTATGCAACCTAAGTTTTGATATCTTCATCTGTAAATTGGCTCTAATATAGTATATGGTTTAAAGTTAGTGTTTATATATGCTAATTGTTATTGTTATTAAGTTAATATTATAGTACTAATAGTAGAAGTAGTTGTAGAAGCAGAAATAGTAGGGGTAAAATAAAAGTAGTAGTATACTGTTAGGAAAATGAATGAGGTTAGCCTTTCTTTTGCTCACTTTATAGGCATTGCTATCAGCCCCAATATTCTTGAGACTATTAAAGTAGGTTAATAGGGGCACCTGGGTGGTTCAGCCTGTTAAAGGTATTAGGTCATGATCTCAGGGTTCTGGGATCGAGCCCCATGTCAGGCTCCCTGATCAGTGTGGAGTCCAATTCTTCCTCTTCCTCTGCCACTCCCCCTGCTTGTACTCTCTCCCTCTTTCTCTCTGTCAAATAAATAAATAAAATCTTAAAAAAAATAAAGTAGGTATATCCAAAACTACTGATGTACTGTATGGTGACTAACATAACATAATAAAAAAATAAGTTAAAAAAATAATGTAGGCTAATAAAATACAAAATAATTCAATTCTATGTAAACATTTTTCTCTGTTCTCTTATAAATAAAAAAGGAAAAAAATCCCCATTGTAGAGTTAATGATTTGTTCCATCAAAGATTGTAAATAAGAATATTCAAATTTTGAATGAATCTTTTAAAAATGTATCTGAGTTGATAGATTTTCTAGAGTTTTTGCCTTTTCCCTTCATAGGACACAACCTGTAGATAACAGATAGATACATAGACACATAGAGATAAATAGATTTATAGATAGATAGATGATAGATAGATAGATAGATAATAGATAATAAATGATAGAAAGAGATAAATAGACAGTGCCTAGATTTCTCAAGTGAGGTTAAGCAAGCATTGGCCACTAGAGGGAAGCCAAAGATCAGAATAGACAGAAACATGCTGGCTAGAGATGGGATGGTTGCCCTTAAGAGCATGGGTGAGCCTGGTGGTAGGTATTGAGGAGGGCACGTATTGCGTGGAGCACTGGGTATGGTACATAAACAATGAATCTTGTAACATTGAAAAATAAAATAAAAGTATTTGAGATTCCTTAAAAAAAAAAAAAGAGCAATTGAAAATTCTTGGCATGCTTTGGCCATGAGAAAGGACCCTGGACTGGCCTGAAGCGCCGAAGAGGGTGAAGTCACAACTCAGGAACAATAAAATTTCTATACCTCAAAGGGTCTGAAAAAGATGAAACAAGAAATTGATGGTTTTAAGAAGCAAACAGAAACCAGGCTTAGGAATTCAAATCTCAATCTAAATTAGTTTTTAAATCGCTCTATTAAGCATAAAATCAAAGTTGTACTAAAATCCAAGGATGATAAAGGAAAAAAAATGGAATCAGAACAGAAGATGAGAAAGTAAATAGATCACTGGGCTATTTAATGTTCTTCCAACACATTGTGAGAAAATGCTAGCTCTTTTTGAAGCAATGTCATTTCTAAGTGGCACCTAGATAGATTCAATTTAAATAATGCAGCAATGAAAGGTATTTCATTGAAAGCAATTTTAGGTAACTTGACACTCTTGTGCCCTCAGGTTCATGTCAAAGAAACAGTTAAATCTTTAGTAGAGTATCTTTTGTGAAAATCTGTGGGGAAGATGGATAGCATTGAAGTGGGATGCTCACCCAGTGTTTCCACAGAAAGGCATCTGATATTTAAGGCTCTCCCCTTCTCTGAAGCCAAGCTATTGTATTTGACTTCAACAGTACCAGAAACACAAAACTACTATCAGACTAGTTTATATCAGGAAAAGTAATGTTACCAGGTGTAAGCAGTAGGTAATATGGGTGGAATCCATAATTGACATGGAAGAGGATTTATAGTAGATATTGATCAGACTGGGGATTTTTCAGCTGCCAGAAACTACACCCTTCCTAATAGCATACCAGTTTTCTTCTGGAAATTTACCTCTTCCCCATTATATGTGGTTTTTCCATGACAGTAATTCCATGCATCTCCTACTACCCAACTCCATGCCTCTGACTATAGGAGCTGAGAGGATCAGAAGGTTAGATAAATAATATCAGCCAATCAAAAGCTCTTTACCTAAACTTCAAATTTTGTAGATAACAATAAAGTCAGAAGGCAGATTAGAACATATTTTTCAGAGCCACGCCTATAGTGGTGGTGGCAATAGAACTGGTAAACCAGCTTCTGAGCAGGTAGACCCTTCTTAAAAGGCAGGTGCTGTGATTTTTATTCCCCCCTTCTTGTTTTCTCAGATACTTCTGATATTCTAGCCTCTCATCAATTCTGTGAGCCTTCACTGTTCTTTTTCTAAATTTCTTTTTGCAATGTTTGTCAAAGTTGTTTTCTGTTGTATTCCACAAAGACCCTAGGTTAATACAGGAATATTCTGAATGGAAATGTATAAGACATTAATGTACAAAAATTCAGGTATGGAAAGGGAAAAGTTGTGTGTTTTTCATAGAATTGCTTTTTATTATTCTTCACAAAATTTTTTGTTATGTTCAGTTAGCCAGCATATAGTACATCATAAGTTTTTGATGTAGTGTTCAACGATTCATTAGTTGTGTATAACACCCAGTGCTCATCACAACACATGCCCTCCTTAATAACCATCACCCGTTTACCCCATCTCCCAAAGAGTTGTTTTTTTTTAATTATTTTGATTGCATATATCATAGTAAACACAGTCTTTGTTCTGAGTTGTGATCAGTGTGTAGAATTTGTTCACTAATCACCTGTCATTGAAAAGAGGGAGCAGTTGACGCTTCACAATGTATGGCCTAACAGTCAATGCCCTGTGAGGCTCCTGGGGAATTGTTCACATATACTAAAAAGTTAATATCATTACCTAGAAATGCACAATACGGTGGCAATAAAAAAGTTAATATGTGGGTTCAAACATACAAGGGAAATGTACTCCTAATAATATCACCTGATTTGTGCAACTATAAACATCAGAAGATGTCTTGAGTCAGTAACTGCAAAAAGGGAACGAAGAGGTCCACCATAATTAACATGCTGAACCAAGATGAAAATGATACTGTAGAATGGAATCCAGGATATTCTGTAACAAAGCTCAGAAATACAAGTGTGTATTAATACTGGAAGAAGGTGGAAATGGTCAAAATAGTTCCAAAAATTGGTCAAGCTTGCTTAGGTACTAAGTAACTCAATGTATTATGTTTCTCAGTATCAGATCTTGACTCATTAAATTCCACAGAACAGTTTTAAAGAAGCTTATATTATGGTGTGGAGTGTTACACATCATAAAACTAATATTTATGACATGACAATAATGTATAAGCTGGATATATGCACTACATATGAAAGACAAGCACTGACAGGAAAATAGAGGTTTTGCTTAACAGTACATTGCATTTATTTTTTTTTTAAAGATTTTATTTATTTATTTGACAGAGAGAGAGAGAGATCACAAGTAGGCAGAGAGGTGGGGGGGGGGGAAGCAGGCTCCCTGCTGAGCAGAGAGCCCGATGTGGGGCTCAATCTCAGGACCCTGAGATCGTGACCTGAGCCGAAGGCAGAGGCTTTAACCCACTGAGCCACCCAGGTGCCCCAGTACATTGCATTTAATATAGGATTTTATCCCATCAAAAGTGAACTACAAATAAGCAAGTCTAAAATTTCAAAATAAAGCAAGAAAAAAAATCTAAAATTTCTAAAGATTTCACCATTAGAAATACAAACTTGGGAGCCTAATATAAATAGATTGTGGCATTTTAGGAAATCAGCAAGATGGCAGAATATGAGTTTTTAGCACTCACCCACCCAGAGAAACAACAATTTTGACAATCACACATGAGTAAGAGTACTTCATGGGAGGCTGAGAGTCCAGCAAATAGAACTCAGCACTCCACTGGAACAAAAAAAAATCTGAAAATAGACATACTGAAGAGAGTAAGAACAGTTTCACTTTACCTGCATTACCCCCTCCTTCCAAAGCAGTACAGTTCATTGTTCAGAGAGACTTGCTTGTCTTGTGATACCTCCCATGGAGAAAAGTGAAAATAGTGACTTCCTAACTTCCTAAGCCACACAGGATGCTGCCAAAGAGGTCCAGTTCTTTCTCACTCAAATAAAAACACTGACAGTATTGGTAAGGCTGAAAGGGAGCAGCTAAGAGCAGAGAAAAGGGGGAGGGATTCACACTAACTGAGCATGATAATTAACAAATGACCATGGATTCCATTAATAACTTTACATACTCCATCTAAGAGGTCTCCTCACAAACCTCATAATACCTATTACTTGTAGATCCACCCCAATAAGGACAGGAATATCTCCAGCACTCCTTTTCCACAGGCAGTGCCCCACACATGTCAGTATCTGCAGATTGTGCATGTGCATATGTTTATCTGCCTCAACTGTGCTAGATTTGAAGAAGGTGCATAACCTTGAACACTTCAGGTCATGATCTAGGGAAAATTAACAGGAGGCTCTTACCAACTCGCCTGAGTTTGGAACATCGAGAGAAAGTATACAATCTTAAGACTTAAACTTCAAGAAGGAACATGAGAAATGGAACAGATGCATCCATAGAAAAAGCCTGAGAGACTTCCAAAGCAATAAAAAAGCAACTCATCACATCACATCAAGAGAGCTTTCATAAGACTACTAGCTGATTTCTCAACCTAAAATTGCAAGATAAGAGAGAGTAGGATGATATATTTAAAGTGCTAACAAAAAATCTGTCAACCAGGAATACTTCATCAGGTTCTTAAAAAGTAAGAAAATATAAAGACATTCGCAGACAAACAAAAGATGAGGGAGTTCTTTACCACTACACATGCCTTACAAGAAATATAAAAGGGAGTTTCTCAAATTTAAACAAAAGAACTGTGAAACAACATAAAAAGAGATGAAAGTATGAAACTCACTGGTAAATGTTAATATATAATGAAATTCAGAAAATGTTGTATGGTGGTTTGTAAAACACTTAACTCTAGCATCAGAGTTAATAATATTAAAAATAAATAGTTACAATAATTTGTTAACAAATATACAATATAAAAAGATGGAAATTGAGACAATAATATAAAATTTGAGGAGGAGGAAGTAAAATAAGTTTTTGTATATGTAATTAGCTTTAAATAGACCGTTATAATTGTAAGATGTTATGTAGGCCTCATGGTTAAACAACAAATAAAAAATGTACAGTAGATACCAAAAAGATTGTTAGAAGGGAATTAAAGAATTACACAATGGAAATTATCAGTCACAAAGAAAGACAGCAAGAGAGGGAGAAAGAACAGAGAATTACGAAATAGCCAGAAAACAATAAAATGATGTTAGTAAGGTCTAATATATCAATAATAAATTTACATGTAAATGAATCAAATTCTTCAGTCAGAGGGTATAAGGTGGCTAAATTGATTAAAAAGTAAAAGACAGAACTATACATTGTCTACTAAAGACTCCCTTCAATTTCAAGGACACACATCAGCTCACAGTGAAGGAATGGAAAACATTCTATGCAAATGGAAACAGAGAAAGCAGCTATAGCTATACTTATGTCAGATAAAACAAATAAAAAAGTCAGGAGCTGGAACAAGAAACAAAGTAGATCATTATATAAAGAAAACTAGATTAATTTATCAAGAGGATATAACAGTTGTAAATATATATGTATCTAACATATAAACACTTAAATATATAAAGCAAATATTAACAGAACTGAAGGGCAAAATAACAGGGAGTTTGCTTCTCCCTCTCTCTCTGCCCCTCCCCCTGCTCATGCTCTCTCTCTCTCTGTGTCTCTTTGTCTCTTTCAAACAAATAAATAAAATCTTTTAAAAAAAGAAATTTTACCAAGTACCTTTTCAATCACAATAGTATAGAAGTAGAAATCAATAGCAAGGTAAATATTAGAAAATTCACAAATATATGAAAAAAAACCACTCTTGACCAGCCAGTAGGCCAATGAAGAAATCAAAAGAGAAATATCTTAAGCCAAACAGAAATAGAAACACGAAATGCCTATGGGATTCAGTAAAATAAGTTTTAAGAGGGAAATTCATAGTGATAAAAGCCTATTGTAATAAAAAAGACAGATCTCAAAAAAAAAAAAAAAAACAAAAAACCTCACATCACACCTCAAGAAACTAGAAAAACAAACAAACAAATTTAGCCCAAAGGTAGCAGAAGAAAGGGAAAGATAAAGATTAGGAAAGAAATAAGAGACCAGGGAAACAGTAGAAAAGATCACCAAAACTAAAAGTTGGTTTTCTGAAAATATATAAAAGAAATACATTTAGTTAGACTAGCCAGGAAAAAAAAGACAGAAATGCCCCATACAATTATAAATAAAAGAGACATTGCTATTGATATCACAGAAATACACAGGATCATAAAACATTATGAACAATTATACACCAACAAAATGGACAACCTAAAATAAATTGGCAAATTACTAGAAACATAACCAACCATTACTGAGTCATTAAGAAATTAAAAAAAATAAACAGACAAAAACATGTAACGAAATTGAAACAACAATAATAACTCCTAATAATGAAAAGTCCAAGATAAGATAGCTTCACTAGTAAATTCTACTAAATATCCAAAGAAGAATTACTACCAACTTTTCTCAAACTCTTCCAAATGGTTGAAGGGATTGGAAACTTCCATTCAGTTCAGAAGGCCAGTATTATCCTGATAGCAAAGATAAAGTTCACACACACACAAAAAAGGCCAGTATCCCTGATGAACATAGACAAAAATCCTTAACAAAATCCCAGAAAATAAAATTCAGCAGCAAATAAAAAGAATCTATAATATTACTTATTACTAATAAATAAACTACTGGAATTTATTCCTAGTATGAAAGACAGGTTCGACATATGCAAATCAGTCACTGTGATATACCACATTAACAGAATGTATGGTAAAAATCATATGATCATCTCAATAGATGCAGAGAAAGCATTTGACAAAATACAGTATCCTTTCTGGATAAAAACCCTCCATAAGGTAGGGATAGAGGGAACATACCTCAATATCATAAAAGCCATATATGAAAGACCCACAGCTAATATCATCCTCAATGGGGAAAAACTGAGAGCTTTTCTCCTAAGGTCAAGAACATGACAGAGATGTCCACTCTCATTCAAAATAGTAGTAGAAGTCCTAGCCTCAGCAATCAGACAACAAAAAGAAATAAAATGCTTCCAAATAAGCGAGGAAGAAGTCAAACTTTCACTCTTCATAGACGACATGTTACTGTATGCAGAAAACCTGAAAGAATCCACCAAAAAAGTTGCTAAAACTGATAGAGGAATTATGCAAAGTCACAGGATATAAAATCAATGCACAGAAGTCTGCTGCATTTCTATACACAAATAATGAGGCAACAAAAAGAGAAATCAAGGAATTGATCTCATTTACAGTTGCACCAAAAAACGTAAGATACCTAGGAATAAGCCTAACCGATGAGGTAAAAGATCTGTACTCTGAAAACTAGAGAACACTTAGGAAAGAAATTGAGGAAGACACAAAGAAATAGAAAAACTTTCCATGCTTGTGGATTGGAAGAAGAAAAATTTTAAAATGTCCATACTTTCCAAAGTAATGTACACATTCAATGCTATTCCTATCAAAATAACACCAGTATTTTCCACAGAGCTAGAACAAACAGTTCTAAAATTTGTATAGAACAGAAAAGACCTTAAATAGCCAAAATAATGTTGAAAAGAAAACCAAAGCTGGAATCACAATTCCAGACTTCGGGTTATATTGCAAAGCCGTAATCATCAAGACAGCATGATACTGGCACAAAAACAGGCAGATGGATTAGTGGAATAGAATAGAGAACCTGGAAATCAACCCTTAACTCTATGGTCAACTAATCTTTGACAAAATGGGATAGATTATCCAATAGAAAAAAGTCTCTTCAACAAATGGTGTTGGGAAAATTGGACACCAACTTGCAGAAGAATGAAGCTGTATCACTTTTTTTATACCATAAGCAAAAATAAATTCAAAATTGATGAAAGACCTAAATGTGAGACAGGACAGAACCAAAATTCTAGAGAAGAACACAGGCAGCAACCTCTTTGACCTAAGCCATAGCAACTTCTTACTAGACATGTTCCTGGAGACAAGGGAAACAAAAGCAAAAATTACTATTTGGACTTAATGAAGATATAAAGCTTCTACACAGGAAAGGAAACCATCAATAAAACTAAAAGGAAATCTACAGAATGGGAGAAGATATTTGCAAAAGCTAGTATCCAAAATCTATAAAGAACTTATTAAACTCAACACTGGAAAAAATCTAAAAATCCAGTTAAGAAATGGGCAGAAAACATGAACAGGTATTTATTCAAAGAAGGCTTACAAATGGCTAACATAAACATGAAAAAATGGTCAACATCACTCATCTTCAGGGAAATATAAATCAAAACTATGATGAGATACCACCTCACTCCAATTAGATTGGCTAAAATTAACAACTCAGAAAATAAAATAAAATTAAATTAAATTAACAACTCAGGAGGGGCGCCTGGGTCGCTCAGTTGGTTAAGTCTCTGTGTCTTAATTTCAGCTCAGGTCATGATTTCAGGGTTATGATTTGAGCCCTGTGTCAGGCTCTGTGCTCAGCATGGAGACTGCTTGAGATTGTCTCTCTCCCTCTGCCCCTCACCCTGCTTGTGCACAATAAATAAATAAATAAATAAATAAATAAATAAATAAATAACTTTAAAAATTAAAATAACAACTCAGGATACAACAGGTGTTGGCGAGGATGCAGAGAAAAGGGAACCCTCTTACACTGTTGATGGGAATGCCAACTGGTGCACCCATTCTGGAAAACAGAATGGAGGTTCCTCAAAAAGTTAAAATAGTACTACCTTACACCACAACACTTGTACTACTAGGTATTTATCCAAAGGTTTCAAAAATAGTGCTTCAAAGGGACATATGCACCCCAGAGTTTATAGAAGCACTATCCACAATAGCCGAAACATGGAAAGAACCCAAATGCCCATTAACTGATAAATGGATAAATATATATTTTAATATAATATAATATATAAATAGTATTATATATTAATATATAATATTAATATTAATTAATAATATATCATTATATATAATATAATATATATTTATGTATAATATGAAGTATTATGTATATCATATATTATGTATAATATATTTATATTTATATATCATATTTCTAT
>CM052901.1:50712148-50826287 GCA_028534135.1 Potos flavus
CCACTGGATATTTTTTCCTGCTTTGTCAAAGATTATTTGACCGTAGAGTTGAGGGTCCATATCTGGGCTCTCTACTCTGTTCTGCTGGTCTATGTGTCTGTTTTTGTGCCAGTACCATGCTGTCTTGTTGATCACAGCTTTGTAATAGAGCTTGAAATCAGGCAACATGATGCCCCCAGCTTTGTTTTTCTTTTTCAACATTTCCTTAGCAATTTGGGGTCTTTTCTGGTTCCATACAAATTTTAGGATTGTTTGTTCCAGTACTTTGAAAAATGTCGGCGGAATTTTGATCAGGATGGCATTGGTAGTATAGATTGCTCTGGGCAGTATAGACATTTTAACAATGTTTATTCTTCCTATGCATGAGCATGAAATGCTTTTCCACCTGTTTGTGTCTTCTCCAATTCCTTTCATGAGTGTTCTGTAGTTCTTCGAGTATAGATCCTTTACCTTTTTGGTTAGGTTTATTCCAGGTATCTTATGGTTCTTGGTGCTATAGTAAATTGAATCAATTCTCTAATGTCCCTTTCCATATTTTCATTGTTAGTGTGTAAGAAAGCAACTGATTTCTGTGCATTGATTTTGTATCCTGCCACATTACTGAATTGCTGTATGAGTTCTAGTAGTTTGGGGGTGGAGTCTTTTGGGTTTTCCATAGAAAGTATCATGTCATCTGCAAAGAGAGAGAGTTTGACTACTTCTTTGCCAATCTGAATAACTTTTATTTCTTTTTGTTGTCTGACTGCTGTTGCTAGGATTTCTAGTACTATGTTGAACAGCAGTGGCAAGAATGGGCATCCTTGACATGTTCCTGTTCTCAAAGGGATGGCTGTCAGCTTTTCCCCATTGAGAATGATATTCACTATGGGTTTTTCATAGATAGATTTTATGAAGTTGAGGAATGTTCCCACTATCCCTATAATTTGAAGAGTTTTAATCAGGAACGGTTGCTGAATATGGTCAAATGCTTTTTCTGCATCAGTTGAAAGGACCATGTGGTTCTTCTCTCTTCCCTTATTTCTTTTTTCTATCACATTGATTGATATGCAAATGTTGAACTGCACTTGCATCCCAGGGATAAATCCCACCTGATCATGGTGGATAATCTTTTTAATGTACTGTTGGGTCCTATTAGCTAGGATCTTGTTGAAAATGTTGGCATCCATATTCATCAGGGATATTGGTCTGAAATTCTCCTTTTTGGTGGGGTCTTTGCCTGGTTTGGGGATCAGGGTAATGCTGGCTTCATAGAAAGAGTCTGGAAGTTTTCCTTCTGTTTCTATTTTTTGAAACAGCTTCAGGAGAATAGGTAATATGTCTTCCTTGAATGTTTGGTAGAATTTCCCAGGGAATCTGTCGCGTCCTGGGCTCTTGTTTTTTGGGAGATTTTTGATCACTGCTTCAATCTAATTACTAGATATTGGTCTATTCAGGTTGTCCATTTCTTCCTGTTTCAGTCTTGGAAGTTTATAGGTTTCCAGGAATGAATCAATTTCTTCTAGGTTGCTTAACTTATTGGCATATAGCTGTTGATAATAATTTCTGATGATTGTTTCTATTTCCTTGGTGTTAGTCATTATCTCTCCCCTTTCATTCATAATTTTATTAATTTGGATCCTCTCTCTTTTCTTTTGGATTAGTTTGGCCAGTGGTTTATTGATCTTATTGATTTTCTCAAAGAACCAACTTCTAGTTTCATCAATGTGTTTTACTCTACCTCTAGTTTCTATCTCATTGATCTCTGCTATAATCCTGATTATTTCCCTTTTTGTGTGTAGGGGTTGGCTTAATTTGTTGTTGATTTTCCAGTTCTTTAAGGTGTAAAGAGAGCTGGCATATTCGGGATTTTTCAGTTTTTTTGAGTGAGGCTTGGATGGCTATGTATTTCCCCCTTAGGACCGCCTTTGCCATATCCCATAGGTTTTGGACCGATGTGTCTTCATTCTCATTGGTTTCCGGGAATTGTTTAAGTTCTTCTTTAATTTCCTGGTTGATCCAAACATTCTTGAGCCGGTTGGTCTTTAGCTTCCAAGTGTTTGAATTCCTTCTAAACTTTTTCTTATGGTTGAGCTCCAGTTTCAAAGCATTGTGATCTGAGAATATGCAGGGAATAATCTCAATATTTTGGTATTGTTTGAGTCCTGATTTGTGACCCAGTATGTGGTCTATTCTGGAGAAAGTGTCATGTGTGCTTGAGAAGAATGAATATTCTGTTGTTTTAGGGTGGAATGTTCTGTATATGTGTCATTCAAAGCTCTTGTTTCTTTATTGATTTTCTGCTTGGATAATCTCTCTATTGATGAAAGTGGTGTGTTAAGATCCCCTACAATTAATGTATTCATATCAATTTGACTCTTTATTTTGACTAACAGTTGGCTTATGTAGTTGGCTACTCCTGTATTGGGGGCACCAATATTTACAATTGTTAGATCTTCTTGGAGGATAGACCCTTTAAGAATGATGTGGTGTCCTTCTATATCTCTGACTACAGTCTTTAGCCGAAAATCTAATTTATCTGATATGAGGATTGCTACCCCAGCTTTCTTTTGAGGCCTGTTGGCATGAATGGTGGTTCTTTGTCCCTTCACTTTCAGTCTGGATGTATCTTTAGGTTCCAAATGTGTCTCTTGTAGACAGCATATGGACAGGTCCTGTCATTTTATCCTGTCTGTGACCCTGTGCCATTTTTGGGAGCATTTAGGCTGTTCATGTTGAGATCGATTATTGAAAGATAAGTTTTTATTGACATCATGTTGCCTGTGAAGTCCTTGTTTCTTGATTGTCTTTGTAAGTTTCTGTTCTATGTCACTCTTGGATTTTTTCTTCTTTTATAGAACCCCCCTTAATATTTCTTGTAGTGCTGGCTTGGTGGTCACCTACTCTTTTAAACCTTGCCAGTCTTAGAAGCTCTTTATCTCTCCATCCATTTTGAATGTCAGCCTTGCTGGATAAAATATTCTTGGCTGCATGTTCTTCTCATTTGGTGCCCTGAATATGTTTTGCCAGCCCTTTTTGGCTTGTCACGTTTCTGTGGACAGGTCTGACATTATTCTGATGGACCCTCCTCTGTACATAAGGAATCTCTTCCCCCAGCTTCCCTCAGGACCTCTTGTCTAAAGTTATAATTCGTGAATCTCACAATCATGTGTATGGATGTCTTTCTAGACTCGATCTTGAGGGGCGTCCTTTCTGCCTCTAGGACACAAACACTTGTTCCATTCCCCAGATTAGGGAAATTTTCATCCAGAATTTGTTCAAGTATATCTTCTAGACTTCTGTCTTTCTCCACCCCCTCAGGGATCCCAATAATTCTGACACTGGAACGTTTCATGGCATCACTTATTTCCCTAATTCTATTGTCATGGCTTCTAAGCTGTTTGTTCTAGGCCTCCTCCTAATCCTTCTTCTCTATCAATTTGTCCTCTAGATCACTAATTCTATGTTTTGCCTCTGTTACCCTAGCTGTTAGAGTATTTAGATTAGATTGGATCTCACTGATAGCATTTTTAACTTCTGCCTGATTGGCTCTCAGTTCCTCCCTTAGAGATTCTATGTTGTCACTAATGTATTTCTCCAACCTAGCCATTGCTTGGGAATTGTTACCCTGAATTCCCTTTCCAATATACTGTTTATGTCCATATCCAATATTTCTGTGGCAGAGGGCACAGTCTCTGAATTTTTCCTCTGTTGGGTGTTCCTCCTCCTAGTCATTTTGGTGAGAGGTTGGGGTGATGTATAGCTGAATATATCAATCACAATCCAGGCAAAGATGTACCCTGGAAAGTTTCGGAGCAATCAGAAGTCACCACCAAAAGAAAGAAAAAAGAAGAAGAGAGAGAGAGAGAGTGAAAAAGAAGAGAAAACTCAGCCAAAATGAGCCCCAAAAGTAAGCTTTATGAGGTATATAAACATACAAGAACAAACAAAAAGACCGACAAAAATAAATGACAAGAAAAAAAAGAACCCAGCCAAAATGAATCCCAAGAATAAGATTTATATAGTATCAGAAAAAAAACAAATACATCAAAACAGTGGCAGAAGAATAAGATGGGAAGGTGGTTATAAATCCTCGACGTGAGCGAGGAAGGTTATTTCGGTTCTTCCTGGGTGTATCTTGTTATCTTTGTTAAGGGACTCAACTTTCCAGAGATACAGGGAAATTGAAACTGGTTTATATATAGGGGTAGTATTGAATAGGGAAAAAGGATTACCTTGAAGCTTATATCTATATGTATGTTAAGAAAAAAAAAGAAAAGAAAAAGAAAAAGAGACACAGGTATATGAATGAACAAAGTTCAAGTTAAATAGTTATTATGGAATATGTTGTATTAAACCTCTAGTTGTAATGATGAGTAGGTTAAAAAAATTAAAAGAACACAAATCATGCGAATCAAATAAAAAAAGAAAGAAAAGTTGTATCTATAAAATATATAGGTTTTGGGGCAATACTGGAAGCTTAATATATTCTTTTCCCCTGATGTTGGGGTTTTACAGTTTTATTGGGACCCTGTGGTTGTTGTACTCTTGTGTTTTTGGCTTGTTTTCTGGGGGAGGGGCCTGCTGCATCGTTTTCCAGTCAATCTTGCTTGGGTTGAGTGGCCCTACTGGCTATCAAGGGGCTGGGCTCTGTGGAAACCGGTTTTTCAGGTTTTTGCTCTCTGGAACTTTTTTGTTCCTTGGTGGCTTTTTGAGGCTTTTTGGAGGTCCCGAGCAAAGAAAGAATCTGTCTGCACCCAGACCTCTGCCTCAGAGAGAAGCCTCAGTCTGCTCCCCCTGGATGGTCCAGAACACACAAACTCCACCTCTGCAATCTCCACTGAACACTGCAGCTTCCCACAGGTGGTGCGCACCCCCAGCCACTGTCCCAGTGGTTGCCTGAGGCCCCTGCTTGTCTCTGCACCCCCCGCGTCACTAAAACCATGCACGATATTGGTCCAGGGAGCCCGCTTATGGTGGCTGCCATTGCCAGGATTGCTTCCTGGAGTCCAGGCCCATGCTGGGTGCACTCAGACCTGGTGGAGATTGCACCAGATTCTCTCAAGTGCAGGCTGGGAGGGCTCAGACCCCGAGGCGGGACACGGAAGGCTGTGGTCCTAGAGACCGCCGACTGATGCACACACCAGGCTCTATCAGGCATGGGTAGGAGTGTGCCAGCCGGAGCAGTGGTGCAAGCAGCAGAAAGCCACGGACTCAGGGACCACGGACTGGAGGCCCCACCAGACTCTCTCTGACATGTGTGGTCACTGGTGGTGTCCTTCCTGGGAACGTGGGCTTAGGCCCGTGTCCGTGACCACCCGAATCCACCAGTTGCCCCTTAAGATCTTTTGCTCTTTTTGAGTGCTTTTAACCAGACTCCAAGTTAATGCTGGTCCCCAATCACAGGGCACTTTCATATGGGGGTATTACTTTCCAATGGGTTGCTTCTGGTGGCTCCCTCCCCCTTCTGTTTATCATCTGATATCAATCTGAGCATTCCCACTCTGCTTTACCTCTCTTACTGCTGTCTTCTGCCCCCGTAGAGATCCAGAAGTCTATAATCTTACATCTCTGGCTGATTTCATGGGTGTTCAGAGTGTTCTGGTAGATATTTAGCTTACTTTAGGGGACTGGTTGAAACAGGGTCTCCTACTTCTCAGCCATCTTGCCCCTCCTCTCTTGAAAAATTCCTTTGCTAATATTTTAGTTTTGCTTTTCATGTGTCTTTCAAGCGAGGCCACTGAGTCAGTATAGAATTCAATTCCTAAATCATATTTGACTTGAGAGCTACCCTGGAAAATTCCAGTATCCTGATGTCAGCTGGACCTCTTCTTTAGGGTTTTGGCTTCTGATTCAGACTCATTGGATTTTCATTTCTTATTGCACCTTTTGACATGTTAAGGCAAAGAAAGCAGCAGGAGTATAAAGTATAAAGTATCAACAACAAGAAGTAATGAGGCAGTTAAGTCTAAAATAAATGAGATGTAGCAATAATTGAAGTTGCAGGAGGAAAAAAGAATGAAATAGTATGACAACAAGTTCATGAACTTATTATTCCTTAAATAAGGTGAAAGAAAAAAGCCATAAAATACGCCTAGAAATTCAGATTTTTTGTGATATTGATTCATAAAACTTCCATAGCAAATCAGTTAGTTCCTACATGCCACATTATAGTGGGGTACTATTACTGATGGGCTGAAGAAGAGTTGATTAACATAAGGTGATTCAAGGGGTATGAAGAAGTACCTCACCAATCTTTCCTAAAAATTCCTTACTGTAATTTTCACATGCACTCATAGCATATTACAATTTCTTTATTTTTTTTTAAGATTTTATTTATTTATTTGACAGAGAGAGAGATCACAAGTAGGCAGAGAGGCAGGCAGAGAGAGAGGGGGAAGCAGGCTCGCCGGTGAGCAGAGAGCCCGATGCAGGGCTTGATCCCAGGACCCTGAGATCATGACCTGAGCCGAAGGCAGAGGCTTTAACCCACTGAGCCATCCAGGCGCCCACGATTTCTTTAAATAGTGATCTTTTGTGGAATTATCTTCTATAATGTAAGTATCTCAAAAGAGGATACCATAAGATGGCAAACTATCAGTGGTGTGCTGAAGACAGTTCTTAGAGATCCCATTGTATGCATACCTTACCAGTTCTTCCTTCAGTGATTTTTCTTTGGAAGCTTTAAATCACTCAAGGTGGGAGTATATACACCATAGAGATACACAAATAAATCACACTTATTTAGAAGTGGGTTCAATCATTTTAAATTCATACCTGCAACTTCAAAAATTGTTTTATGTTACATATTTTACATTCATAAAAATACACTCTTAGAGAAAAAAAAAAACAAAGTTTGCTTTGTGTATTGTTTCATACACATCTATTCCAATGACTTGAAAGTATTGTGTTTGTTCCCAAAAAGAGACAGGAAAATGTGGAGATTGATCTTAGTGTGAGGTACACAAAATTATTATATAGGTTACAAGTGGGTTATACTGTAATAGGTCTTAGAATAGGTGGGTGCTCACAGAGTATAATTTCAAAAATACAGGGATATTAATGAATCAAAAATATACTCTGACATATCCACAACTTCTCCCCTCATTTACTACAGTTTTTAAAGGTCCAGAAACTCCCCTTCCACTAAGAAAGATTAGGGTTACTTAGAATGCAGACGTAAGGTCTCACATTCACAAATATTTCCTCTCAACAAGGATTAGAAAAAAATCACAAAGAGGCATCTGGAAAAAAAAACAAATACTAAAACCATCAAAGTTAAAACTTACCATCTATTTTTATTTTTTTCTTTCTTTCAGGAAGATGCTAAAGACAAAAATAAAAATTCAGAAAGAATGCAACTTGATACTTGTCTTTTAGACATAGAAGAACATTAGGGTTATTAAATTTGCAAATATAATTGGGATCTTTTTTTTTTTTCATAGCAGCTTGCCTGTACGTTATTCTATACTCAAAAGTTCCATTGCTGAGATCAATGGGCTCATTGCCTGAGTTTGATCACTTGGCAATTTTTGAGCCAAACCAAAGCCTCAAAGTAAATATTTCCTACATAGATCATTTAGACCACAAATGAAAATGCAAGGAATAGCAGCAGGGAAAATATTGCTTTTAAAGTTCCTTGCAAACCATACTGCATGAATTAGTGACTAAAAAATGCAGCTGGCGGGAGACACAAAAAGAAGGGAAAGGATATGGAGCAGCATTTTAAGATTTTCACCAGTTTCAATTTGTCACAACTTCAACCCCCAAAGTTGTCATGTTTCTTCACATGCTAACAAAGCTAAGTTTCTGCTGCTTCCAGACTGTAAATTTCTCTTTACTATGTTTCCAGGAACCCAGAGAGGAAGAAAAACTAGCAGATAGCCCCTCAGTTTCCTCACTGCAGAGTGAAGAAATCTGCAATAACTAATTGACCTCTAGTATATGTTGGGGTGAAACATAAGTAGGGACAATAGTTTCAGTAAATAAGTAATTTTTTTCTGAATAAATTGCTCCCAGATGGCAGGTAATTGTTCTGAACATATTAATGCAAACATTTGTGTATTAAAAGCTACTCCCTTCTCTGTTCCGAGCTGATTCAGGCTGGACTTTCAGCTTTGGGAGAATAAGCCCCATTCAGCTAAATTAATAGTTATTTCTTCCAAGCATACTTTGTAATTGCTCAGAAATGAAACGAAGACTTCTGATTCTCCCTGCCACTTCATCTGATAAATGTGCACTTTTTCTTGAGGAATAATTTTCTTTTTATCCATTCTGGAAGCTGCAATCAAATGAGAAGCCAGGGAGTAATGTTCAAATAGCCTTTTATTCAGCATCTAGCCAGAGAGTCATTTGGGTTCTATTGCAAATAAAAGTATTGATTTGATAAATTTCCAGAGAGAAAAAAAAAATTCCAGAAAGAAACACTAACTTGAAAATTCCAATTGAACCTGGTCACTAACTCATCAAGTTTTTAATCGCATTTTTTGAGCAGTTATTATGTACCAGAAAACTGTATTAGGTACACATGACACAAAGATGACGCTGGATGACAGAGTACAAATTGTCTTTCTATAGGCAATTCACAATATGTGGTTATATTTTTGTCACTGGCATTCTTAGGATATATTTAAGAAATGTGAAACTTATAAATCAAGTATATAAAGCTTACAAATCACTATTAGGATCAACTCTCATAAACTCACACCTGAGAAATAAAGTTATAACACAAAACTAACACAATTGCAGGTGTAGTAAAATTGTAGTTAAGGAAAACACATACACACACACAGACACATCTGACATCAACGATTTAGTAAGAATAAATAAAACCTTTCAGATTAAATTTTGGACTCAGTACACAATAGAGTTGGCTTACTTGTTTCCACCATCTGCTATCTGCAGTTCTCACTGGAAACTGTTGCTCAGAATAATGACTCCAAGGTCCTGAAAAATCAGCAATGATTCAATCATAGTCATGAAACTATCTTGAATAAGTTAAGTAATATATGCATTTTCGAAGTTTTCAAGTAAAAAGGGTTTTGTTAACTTTTAGTTAAATGCAAATCTAAACTAATTTAAATAGAACCACCATAACCTCCAAGCATGCTGGCTAACCATGGCACTTCAGTGGTATGATTAAATGTCACTCTGAAGGACCCCTGTATAATCACTCCCACCACTCAAGTTTATAAGAGTGATAAAGGACACTTTCAACTTTTAATGCTTATGGGCTCTGCTCCGGGGCTCCCAGGGAAGCTATACTTTAACATTTACCAATGTCAAAATGACTCAGCAAAAACTTAAAACATGGGCTTTATTTCTGTCCCAGGCACACATTGTACATCTGCTTCATTAAAGCAAATAATAAAAAAGGAGCATTCTGAGCACAAAGGATGAGAAAAAGTAAGAAACCTCCCTGGTTCCCATAAAATTGAAATTACACAGCTTTGCATATACTAGAAACTTAAGATAAAGTCTGAAACTTTTTGTAATGTTCTTTGTCTAATAATGTATAAATGTTATGTAAAAATGTATATAACCCTACACCAAATGTTCCCTTACCAGAGCATTCTCCTTCCTGTTTTTTTCTTTCAAACTTTTATTTAAATTCTAATTAGTTAACATATAGTATAATATTGGTTTCAGAAGTAGAATTTAGTGATTCATCACTTACATGTAACACCCAGTGCTCAACACAACAAGTGTTCTTCTTAATACCCATCTCAACTGATGAATGGATAAAGATGTGGTATATATATCATGGAATATTACTCAGCCATAAAAAAAGAATGAAATATTGTCATTTACAACAACCTGGATGGAGTTAGAGTGTATAATGTTGAGCAAAATAAATCAGTTAGAGAAAGACAAATACCATATGATTTCACTCATTTGTGTAATTTAAGAAACAAAACAGATGAACATAGAGGAAGGGGAAAAAAGAGAGATGCAAGCAAACCATAAGACTCTGAACTAGAGAGAACAAACTGAGAGCTGATGGAGGAGAGGTGGGCAGGAGATGGACTAAATGGGTGATGAGCACTCTCCTCTTTGTAAATATTGTGTATCCCAGGCAGCTGTCCTAACTTGGGCTTGAATAAAACCCTCTTCTTTTTTTTTTTTAATTTTTTAGAAATTCTAAAAGGTTTGTTCAATTTGTGTCGACAAGGGTATTATTAGTATCCCTCCTTGACAAGAACTATTAAAATGTAAATGTAAACTGAGAGGGATTGCCCCCCCTTTTTTTGTTTCAAGTTTTTATTTAAATTCCAGTTAGTTAACATACAGTGTAATATTAGTTTCAGATATAGAATTTAGTGATTCATCACTTACATACAATACCCAGTGCTCATCACAAGTGTCCCCCTTAATACCCATCACCAATTTAACCCATCACCCCATCCACCTCCCCTCCAGCAACCCTCAGTTTGTTCTCTCTAGTTCAGAGTCTTTTTTATGGTTTGCCTCTTTTTCCTCTCCATATTCATTTGATTTGTTTTGTAAATTCCACATATGAGTGAAATCATATGGTATGTGTTTGAAAGGGAAAACCTTTTAAATCATCAAACATTCAGTAACATTACAATAAAAATTAATTAACCTGAATTGTTAATTATCATCTTATAAAACCTAAGGAAATGTGACATTAAAGAATTAAAGAGCTCTGGCTGATAAAAGGAGATCCAGACCCTAAAGCATTGGCCAGAGAAGGAAGGCCCAAGCTGGCCCATATGTGCAAACCTTGGGATACAGTATCAGGATTGGATGGTGTAGTAGGCCAGTCCAGAGCATAGGAAGGCCCTAAAGGATATTAATGCAGGTTAAATTGTTGTGGGAAAGGAGGAGCTGTATCAGATTAGCAGTATAAAGTTGTCCTGAGAGTAGAGCTTAAATGTTCTCACCTTAACAACACACATTGTACACCTGAAACTTACACAATGATATATGTCAATTGTATGTTAATAAAGCTGGGGAAAAAGTCTGAAAATATCACAATACAGTTAGCATACAGAGAAAATAGCACTTTTATGCATTGCTGATGGAGTTAAAAATGGATACAGCCAAATTGGGATATAATTTGCTAGTACTGAGTAATATTGGAAATGTGCAGACCTTAATGATCCTGCAATTACATATTAGGTATATATTTTATATAAATGCACTGTATATAAGGACATATGAGTAAGAATGCTGAAGTCAGTATTCATTTTAATGGCAAAAATTAGAAACAGTTACTTGTTAGTTGGAGATCAGATAAATATAATGTAGTCTATATGTTGGAAAGCTAAATAGCAGTTAAAGACATTAATTTCTATGTAATTAATTACATAGAAAATGTATGTTCATATACATATATGTGTGTATATATACACACAAACACATATATATAATGCACACAAATAGGTATATATTTAAAATAACAAGATATGTTGTCACCCTTAATTTTTGCAATTAGAAAACCAACAAAATATACTATCTGGTGTTACCATTATTTCATAAGTGAAAGAATATATTTTTAGTGCAAGAAAACGTGAGGCAGACATAGCTTTAGAAATAAAATATGGAATAAATATAGTTTTATGAAAAATTTAGTACATTATCCAAAAATGCAATTTAGTGCACTATATTTTTTAAAATAGATTGTTGAAAATTTCACCATACGCTGGTATTTGAAACAAATGCTTCATGAGAAATAGTTTATTAGGGGCGCCTGGGTGGCTCAGTGGGTTAAGGCCTCTGCCTTTGGCTCAGGTCATGATCTCAGGGTCCTGGAATCAAGCCCCGCATCGGGCTCTCTGCTCAGCAGGGAGCCTGCTTCCCCCCTCCCTCGGCCTGCCTCTCTGCCTACTTGTGATCTCTCTCTCTCTGTCAAATAAATAAATAAAATCTTTAAAAAAAAGAAATAGTTTATTAAATAATCATTCATTGTTTATCTGAAATTCCAATTTAACTGGGCTTCTATTATTTGTTAAATCTGGAGAGTCTATCTAAGAAAACATTTGGCAGAGCAGTCCCAGAGCTTTAGATGCCAACATATTATATATTTTACACTTCTATGTGCACTTGAAGCTATTGTAAAACCTGCAGTTTGGCAGAGACCAGGTGTCTATTTCTGTTGACTTCCACATATGACTTAATACAGAGCTCTGTACAGCTGGCGGTGTCTAAAGAACATTTATTTCAGGTATATGGTTTCTTGCACTTTACATTATTCACTTTCTACTTAATATTTTGGTGAACCCACATGTTCAGCTTCTCTTCACAGGCTCAGAATCTGCTCCATTATTGCTATTTGTACAAAGGCTTTCCTTAATAAGTCCTCACTGCAGCCCTTAGAACAAGCTTGGAATTTTTATATAATTTTGAGAAATGTAACTATTTTCTCTGGCATCCTATACACAATGCATTGGGAGCTCATAATATATGTTGTTTTTATTCCAATTTTCATTTAAGCTATGAAAGACACAAGAAGGAGAATAGCAGTGTGTCTTATTAAATATTTATTTTGATTTACATACCATAATTTGTTGTGCAAAATCCAATTACTCTACTACTGTTGTAAATGTATTTTTTTCTTTAAAATAGTAAGAAAGTGTTAGAGTTTATTTCCATATGAATAACCCAGAATTTCTTAAGATATCAACCTTTATGACACTGTTATATAGTTACAAAACTAACAAGGAAATTTTTTTTTTAACTGAGGAAATTTTTAAGAGAATGACTTAAACCTAAATGTACTAAAAAGTAAACCATTTCAGTTTTTAAGAGACTTCGAAGTGTCTCCTATAGATTACCACAAGGGGGCATGTGAAGAGCAATACAAAAATAAATTTATAAAAGGTCTTTGATTAAAAAAATTACAGTTGTTTTTAAACTTTTTGAAAAGGTGATTTATTTCACCATGGGTATGTTTATTTTGTAAAACACAGTTTCACTGAACATTAGAACTGGCTAAATATTAAGTCATTCCATATTCTTTCCTGAATTTGGAACTGAGAAAATGGTTTCGTTGTTTTATGAAACAGCCTAGCCCTCTTGACTTGTTGGATGAGGAAAAAATTAACAAGAACACGCCCCTGAAGCTGTCACTTTACCAGCCGGGTGTTTCATGATGGACAGGAACACCTTTTGTGAAACTAGGTGTCTTAGGAAACTGATATTATTCAGGAGATGTTCTTCCTTCTTACTATTTCATGCAATACAATTCTTTTTTACAATATTAAATTTCTTTTTAATGTCTTTATTTAAAATAACTAACCTACAGTTGCTACATTAATAATAAATATCTGTACTCCATTGATTATCATTCTCTAAATCACACACACACACACACACAATGAACCCAAACTTTCATGTCTCAATAGAAATATAATTTTATGCAAAACAGACATAAACAAATCATATTTTCATAAATTCATGGGGTATTACCTTTAATTCTCTAAATATTTGTCACAATTTCTCAAAGAGAGAATGTCAAATAGAAAAGGGAGAAGTGACAACTATGCAAAACAGAATTTCAAAATGGAAAAATGTTTCAACAACTTTAAAAGCAGATATTTCCAAAGTGAAATATATTCCATTTAAAATGTTATAAAAGCCAAAATTCAGGGAAATAGTTTTCGACTTTAGGTAAAAGTTGGAAACAAATGTGGATATGTATTCCACATTTTAGTCAGTTCACTATTGAAGTCTGCAACAGTTCTTTTTGTAAGGTTTATGGGAACAAGGAGCCAAAATTTTGGGATTCCATATGGGGAATATGACAACCAAACAAATATTCCAAACCTATATCACATTCACATGAAGAAACTAAAGCAATTATGAACTTACATGGTGATGTTCTCCTTCTTATGTCACGTCTATAATTTAAAGTTGGAAGCATTACAGTATTTACAGTGAATTCCCAAAGCATTGTGTATTAGAAGCCAGAGCAAAAAATTTATTTTCCTGAACTATCTGTTCTAGTTTATAAACTGCATTACTATGTTCTCTATGCTCTTTTTAAGTGTGTTGGACTATTTCATTATCACCTGTAGGTTACCAACTTCGGAATATTAAGTCTTCTATGCTAAAATGCCATCTTATTGAGTTCATTAATGTATTTATTCAACAAATATTTATAGAATGTCCGCTATGTGCAAATAATAAAAAATTATTGGGAAATAAATATAAAGAAATATGCCACAATCTTGGTGTGGGAGAAATCTTTGCCTAGTCGGGGGAGAACAACTATGGAGCAGAAAAAAGGTTAAGTTATCATACAAACAAGACATATTATGGAACATACCAAATAGATAGTAAATGCTATTAGATTTCAGATATGGTTTGTAGAGGAGAGATTAAAGATCATATGATGTGGATTGGTAGAGAGGAAGGAATTGCACATTTCAGTTTGCCAAATGAGTATGAACAAATCAGGAAAGAAAAAAGGTATTTACATGATGACTTGGCAACAGGGAATGCATTAGTCTGGCTGAACTGGAGATTTCATATTTGAGAAACAAAGGACACTAAAATTTGAAATGAAAATATTAATTGTAAAAAAAGAAAAGAAAGCAATAATTCTATCTATATAATAAGTCTATTGAAAGGGTTAAATAAGGCAGTCATACCTCTAGCACCAAGATACATCTAAAATTCCTTAGTATATAGTTAATGTCCCTATATGGTAGTTCATTTAATCATTCTTGGTGATCTAGAGTTAAATGCTCAAGACAAATCAGAACTGACCTCTTTGAACAGACTTACCTGCTTGAATGCAGGAGGCCAGATGAGATATTTTCTTGTGGTTCCTTCCAGTACAAAGATCTCATGTTCTACATGATTAGAGCCCTAAACCAGGTCATTTTTAAGAAAAATCTAAAGAATATGACTCATACAATCTAAGAGCTGAAAGTATAAATTTTGATGCAGGAAAAATAAGACTATGCATAAACTTATTAATTTATTAATTAATTAATTAATTAATTAATTAATTAATTTATTTTTTAAAAAGGCAGACTGTCACATGCAGCACCTAATTTGGATGTGTCCGGAATCTTGGAAGCTTGACTACCCTACCAACCTTGAGAGGTTGTTTAGAGGTGCTAGCAGAGGAGCACAGCCAATCATATACCCTCAACTGATGAATGGTCCTCCTCTATTGGGAAAGGTCATCCTCATCAACCAAGTATGCAACTTCAGGAGGGATGCACATGGAGGAGTGAGGGAGGAAAGGGACACCCACCTAGCCAGCCAGTTCAGCTGGATCAACTCTGGCAGTCAATGGGGTGACAGATGTTGCAGCCAGACCACCCTCACAACATTGAATTCATTTTTAAATGTATATGATATAATCTCTCATGACTGATGAGCTATAATTCACCTAAGAATTTATTTTAACAAAGGGTACACTTTCAGGAATGTCTCTATAGTAGAACCACAATCCTGTTGACATCTTCGGAGGTTTTGTTCAATATTATTATATGGAGTAAGATCAGGCTTTCTGTTATGATTTGAACAGATTTCTATTTTTTCCAGGAGCAGTAGATGATCCTGAAATAATCTAATAATTGACAAGATAATTATGGCTTTAAGTACTTTAGTGAAGTTTGTAGGGTTCAGGCCTGGACCATTCCCAAAGACCAACGGTCTCTTCCAAAAACGATCATTATCCATAAATTGCTGCTGCTGTTCTATTATCTTAATACCAGTAATCCTTACCTGTATGTAAAGGATGACAGGGGAAAAATAGGGTGACAGAAATATATGCTATTTGGATGACCTTGAATGACTCCTGAATATCCAATACCTAAGCACTTTCAGCAGCCAAGACTCTCATAGGTGTATAGATTATAGACTCAACTGAGGGCTTGACACTAACAAATGAAGGATGAGCAAATTCTTCAAAATATATAGAGATATTGGAAGCAAATTTATGTGACCATCCTCAGTGGCCTGAACTTTTCTAAGTCTTATATTCAGGTACTCTGGTTCCTAAAGCACTTTTGGAGACAAAATTAATGAGGGAAAGAATAACTTAAAATATGGACCTGTTCCAGAATCATCAGTCATTCTATCCTGCTAGCACTATCATCTGGCAAAGAGAGTAGAGAATATTTTTGCATTTGGCAGGAGAGAGAGCCAGGAATGGGGAATGAACTTCATGACCTTTGAAGTGTTTCTAACTTGAAACTGGAAATGTGAAAGATTCTAAAACATATTGTGCTTTGACATTTCAGGGATAAATACCAATCTGTGAATGGAAGTAGACAATAAATGAACGCACCGTTTGTTAAAATAAATTTTTAGACATTCCATTGATTCACTATTCTCCAACTACATGTTTGACTGGACAAATCCACAATTTTTTGGACAGAGAAAAAAACAAAATATTCACATCTTTGATTTTTACCTCAGCATCTGAGTTGAGTACATGGGGAGATAACCAAAGATTAAGCATAAAACCTCCATGGGACAAGATCTCCCAAGCAGTTCTGATTGTTCCTAAGGGTGAGAAGTATGTTGTGTCATGCTGCATGTAGAATAGAGTCTCTGGGTGACTTTTTTTCTGACCATTTTCACTACTGGGCTTAAATTTTCATATGTGCAAATGAAGAGGCTAGACTAGAGTATCTCTCAGCCCTAATATTCCATAATTTCTAATAGAGACTGTCCAAATATCAGTGTCAATAAGATTATTTGATGACTTTATCCTTAAAGTCTTTCTTAATCTGTCCCCCCTCAAAAGAAATTGCCCTCTTTTGTCTCTGCATCTTCATGGCATTTATTGTCTGTATCACTTGTCTTGTTACTGTTGTGTGTTACAGTGACACTTGTTTTTGCTGCCATGTCCCCCTAGATTGGGAGCTTTTTGAAGATATGTTATGTCCTAAGGTTCTCAAACAAAAAATTTCATTTTAATTAATTGAAAATCTTTATCCCTTTTACATGCAAAATATTTTTAAAAATTTTGCAATGGATAAAAAGATGATTAGGAGTCCATCAAGAAGATTTTGTCTCAGCACGATCAATTAACCAGGAATGTAACTATTGGATAACCTAGAACAGGTAAACCTTAGTTTCTAGGTTAAGCTTAGGGAAATTGTTGTTCTAGACTACAAAGGTAAAATTAAACAATGATTAAAATAAATTAGTGTCATAGGGTAATGAGGCAAGTAGACATTTAAAATTTTCTATCACAGTCCAATTTTTTTGACCTACATGTCCTTATTTTCTGGATCAGATCTGGGTACTTGACAAAAAACATAATTACCAGACAGGAAGTTCTGCCCCCTACTAGAAGAATTAGGGGGAAAAAAAGATAGCAGAAGTCAGTATTTAAAGACAAGTAGGAGAAGAATAATGGACCCGTCCAAGCAAGATAGTACAGAATAATGCAGAATAACAGGGAAAATGGCTTCTTTACTTAGTTTGGGGAAACATTTGCTAAAATCGCTCAGGCACTGGTTGTACATGTTTACTGAGGGCGTTATAATAGATAAATGCAAGTCTGTGAAGCCCTAAAGATCTTCAGGGATTTCTACAAAGTGAAGATATTCATTTGCATACACGTTAACTTGGGACATTCAAAATAGTACCATATCCCTTTTATTAGAAACCAAATTTAAAGAGCTAAGATTTGGGATGCCTGGGTGGCTCAGTTGGTTAAGTGGCTGCCTTCCGCTCAGGTCATGATCCCAGGGTCCTGGGATCGAGTCCCACATCAGGCTCCTTGCTCAGCAGGGAGCCTGCTTCTTCCTCTACCTCTGCCTGCTGCTTCCCTGCTTGTGCTCTCTCTCTGACAAATAAATAAATAAAATCTTTAAAAAAATAAATAAATAAATAAAGAGCTAAGATTTCTGGACTTATGTCTGGATTCCCAGTAGATGGCAGAGGATTAGGAGGACCCTAGGCTTGTCTTGTCCCATAAACACAACTAGGTAACTATAAAATCATTCTAAATACCCCAGAAATCAACCTGAAGACTGACAGAACAAACTCTACAACTAAAGGGAGAGAAGAAGCCACATTAAGGACGGTAAGAAATGTGAAGATGTGGTTTGGGGGAGAAATGGATTGTGGGTGCTGAGGACAGGAGGGAGTTGTGGTTCGAGAGAAAGGTGCAGAGGAGCACACATTAAAATACACAAGGAGAACAGTTCCCCAAGAGCCATTGGCTGAAACAAAGGGGGCTGATTATCATAAGTTCTTTCAACCAACAGGGCTTAAAGACTGGAGCTCGGCAGTGTTAGAGCCCTGAGGGCACTGCCTTACTCCTGGAGAGAAGACAGACAAAAAACTTGGGGGCAGATGGCCTAGAAACAGCTCTCTGAAGAACACCTGGGGCAAACATGGGGGAAATTATTCAGTATTCTTGGAGTATATACCTGAGAGGCAGCTTTCATGAAGATGCTTCACAGCAAATGAGCTGAGAAGTGCCATTTGCCTCCTCTTTCCCTCAACATAAAACAAAGAGCCACCTGCAGAAAACAGCTCAGACCCAACACTGGCTGTCTGACTTGCTTACGCCAAGACCCATACCCCTGTGCTCTGGCAAGACTACCCTTCTCGGTGAAGTTTGCCTCAATCCCAGTGAGGCAGAGCCCTCCATCAGAGACCAGTGCAGACCTCTGCACACACCATAAACCTGAAGCCTGGAGTTTAAAGGCACCAAGCTTAACTGGGATAGAGCCCAGAGGGCACTGTGCTGCTCCTGGAGAGAAAGCAGGCAAACAACACAGAGACAGATAATGTGCAAATAACAATTTGAAAAACACCTGGGAGGGCGCCTGGATGGCTCAGTGGGTTAAAGTCTCTGCCTTCGGCTCAGGTCATGGTCTCAGGGTCCTGGGATCAAGCCCCGCATCGGGCTGTCTGCTTGGCAGTGAGCCTGCTTCCCCCCCTCTCTCTGCCTGCTTGTGATCTCTCTCTGTCAAATAAATAAATAAAATCTTTTTAAAAAAATGAAAAACATCTGGGACACAAATGGGGATTATTCTCTTGCCTCCAAGTGCTTCTCTGAGAGGCAGGATTCAGGGAGCTGCCTCTCTGGGGACAAAGGATCTGGCTAGCACCATTTGCATCCCCCACTCCCCAGCATAAACCTGGAGACACCTGCTGAAATCAACCCAATGCCCACACTATCTGCCTAACCTGATTACACCCCTGAATTCTGGCAGGAATGCCCTTCTTGGTCAAGCTTGACTCAGTCCCAGCACAGTGATCCCCTTTTCCAGAAGACCAACAGAAGTGTCTACCCACACCACATCTCCCAGAGAGTTCTGCAAAGCTTCAGTTCTAGTGGAAGTACTATCAGGTCTTATGTAACAAGCAGACCAGAACACACCTAAGTAAACCTTGCCACATTTTGGCCAAGGACAAAACACTGCCCAATACAGGTAAGGAGAGCCTCTGCAGATGTCTGACCTGAAGGACAGAGCAGCCAAAACACAACAGCAGAACACACACAAAACACACCAGAGATACTCTTTGAAGCACCAGGCTCTGGACACTATATAACTTCTCCTTAATAAAAGCCATTATTCTCAGGAGCAGGAAACATAATGAGATTTTCTAACACAGAAAAGGATGCAGAAACTTAGAAAAAGTGCCAAGACAGAGGAATATATTCCAAATGAAAACTAAGATAAGGTCATACCAGGAGATCTAAGCAAAACAGATGGAAGTAACATGCCTGATGGAGAATTTAAAGTGACATCCATAAGGATACTACCTGGGCTTCAGAAAAGAATAGAATACTTCAAGGAGAACCATACTGCAGATTTAAAAGAGCTAAAAAGGATGCATCCGAAGAGAAAAATACAGTAACTGAGATTGGAAAAAGACTTGATACAACGAACACAAGCCTGAAAAAACAAAGCAGTGAATAAGTGATATAGAACAAAAAATAATGGAAAATAATGAAGCTGAATAAAAGAGAGACAGAAGAATTATGCAAAATGAGCGAGACTTGGAACTCAACGACTCTATCAAACATAACATTTATATTAGAGGAGTCCCAGAAGAAGAGAGAAAAAAGTGGGCAGAAAGATTACTTGAGGAAATAATAGCTGAAAATGTCCCTAATCTGGTGAAGGAAAGAAACATCAAGATCCAGGAGTCACAGAGAACTCCCAAAAAAACAACAAAAGCAAAACAACACCAAAACATATGGTAATTAAATTTGCAAAAACATAGTGCTGAAGAAAAAAATCTGAAAAGCAGCAAGATGAAAGGCTTTAACTTGCAAGGGAAGACCCATTAAGTTAGCTGCAGATTTCTCAACAGAAACATGGCGAGCTAGAGAAAGTGGCATGATATATTCAAAGTGCTGAATGTGAAAAAAATCTGCAGCCAAAAATACTCTATCTAGCAAAACTATCGTTCAGAATAGAAGAAGAGATAAAGTGTTTCCCAGACCAAAACAAAAACAAAAACGAAAACAACAACAACAACAAAAAAAAACTAAAGGAGAAAATGACCACTAAGCCAGACCTGTATAAAATATTTTTTTTTTTTTTTTTAAAAGATTTTATTTATTTATTTGACAGACAGAGAGATCACAAGTAGGCAGAGAGGCAGGCAGAGAGAGAGGGGGAAGCAGGCTCCCCGCTGAGCAGAGAGCCCTATGCGGGGCTCGATCCCAGGACCCTGAGATCATGACCTGAGCCGAAGGCAGAGGCTTTAACCCACTGAGCCACCCAGGCGCCCCATGCCAGACCTGTATAAAATATTAAGGGGAACTCTTACAGTGGAAAGGAAAGACCAAAAGTGTCAAAGACAAGAAAAGAACAGAGAAAATCTCCAGAAACAAGTAATGACAATGACAAAACAAGTAATAAATAAACAAGTAATAAAATGCCACTAAATACATATCTACCAATAATTACTCTGAATGTAGATGGACTTTAAATGCTCCAATTAAAAGACACAAGTATCAGAAAGGAAAACAAGCAGACAAACAAAAAACAAGGACCATTAATATACTGCCCAGAAGAGACTCATTTCAGACCTAAAGACTCCTGTACAATGAAAGTGAGGGGATGAAGAAACATTTATTATGCAGATGGGTATCAAAAGAAAGCCAGAGTAGCAATACACATATCAGACAAACTAGACTTTAAACAAAAGACTGTAACAAGATATGAAGAAGGGCACTATATCATAATAAAGGGGACAATCCAACAAGCTCTAACAATTATAAACATCAATCCCCCAACATGGGACCACACAAATATATAAAACAGTTAGTGACAAACATTAAAGAACTCATTGATAAGCATACAATAATGGTATGGGGATTTTAACAGCCCACTTACATCAATGGACAGATCAACCAAACAGAAAATCAACAAGGAAGCAATGGCTTTGAATGTCACACTGGACCAGATGGTATTATTATAAGGTATATTCAGAACATTCCATCCTGAAACAGAAGAATACACATTCTTCTCAAGTGCACGTGAGACATTCTCCAGAATAGATCACATACTAGGTTACAAATCAGACCTCAGCAAATACAAAAAGACTGAGATCATACCATGCATGTTTTCTGATAACAACACTATCAAATGTGACATCAACCACAAGAAAAAATTTGGAAAGACCACAAATAAATTGAGCTACTAAACAAATAAACACGCTACTAAACGAGTGGGTCAACCAGGAAATTAAGGAAGAAATTTAAAAAATACATGGAAACAAATGAAAATGAAAACACAATGGCCCCGAAATCTTTGGGATGCAGCAAAAGTGGTCTTAGGAGGGAAGTATACAGCAATACAGGCCTACCTCAAGAAGCGAGAAAAATCTCAAATGACCTTATCTTACACTTGAAGGAACTATAAAAACAACAAATGAAACCTAAAACCAAGAGAAGGAAGGAGATAATAAAGATTAGCACAGAAATAAATGATATACAAACAAACAAAAAATAACAATAGATCAATGAAATCAGGAGCTGGTTCCCTGAAAAAAATTAATAAAATTGATAAGCCTTTACCAAACCTATCAAAATAAGAAGACAAATGACCCAAATCAACAAAACCACAAATGTGAGGAGGAGAAATAACAACAAATACCACAGAAATACAAACAATTTTAGGAGAACATTATGAAAAACTATATGCCAACAAATTGGATAACCTGGGTGAGATGGATGAATCCATAGAAATATATGAGCTACAAAAACTGATAAAGGAAGAAATAAAAATTTGAACAGACCAACAACAAGTAAAGAAAATGAATCACTAATCAAAAAACTCCCAACAAACAAAATTCCAAGGCCAGATGGCTTCACAGGGGAATTCTACCAAACATTTAAAGAAGAGTTAAAATTAATTCTTTTAAACTAGTCCAAAAATTAGAAAAGGAAGAAAAACTTGCAAGTTCTTTCTATGAGGCCAGCATTATCTCGATTCCAAAACCAGACAAAGACCACCATTAAAAAGGAGAATTATAGGTCAGTATCTCTGATGAACATGGATGCAAAACTTCTCAACAAGATACTAGTGAATTGAATCCAACAATACCTTAAAAGAATAATTCAAGATCAGTTGGGATTTATTCCTGGGTTAAATCAATATTCACAAATAAATCAACATAATACACCATATTAATAAAAGAAAAGATAAGAGCCATACGATCCTTTCAATAGATGCCCAAAAAACATTTGACAGAGTACGACATCCATTCATGATAAAACCCTCAAAAAAGGAGCGTCTGGGTTGCCCAGTTGGCTAAGCTTCTGCCTTCAGCTCAGGTCATGATCCCAGGGTCCTGGGATTGAGCACTGCACTAGGGGTCCCTGCTGAGTGGGGAGCCTGCTTCTCTCTGTCCCTCTGCCACTCCCCCTGCTTGTGAACTCTCTCCCTCAAATGAATAAATAAAATCTTTAAAAAAAACTAAAAAAAGGAGCGAACACACTTCAACATAATAAAGGCAATATATGAAAAACCCACAGGTAAATTCATCCTCAATTTGGAAACACTGAGGGTCTTTCCTGTATCTTTCCTGTATAGTCAGGAACAAGACAAGGATGTCCATGCTTACCACTGTTATTTAACATAGTATTGGAATTCTTAGTCATAGCATCAGACAACAAAAAGAAATAAAAGCCATGCAAATCTGCAAGGAGAAAATAAAACTTTCACTATTTGCAGATGACATGTTACTCTATATAGAAAACCTGAAAGGCTCCACCAAAAAATTGCTAGAACTGCTACACAAATTCAGTCAAGTTGCAGATGCAAAATCAAAGCACAGAAATTTGTTGCATTTCTCTATATCAATAATGTAGCAGCAGAAGGAGAAATCAAGGAATCGAGTCCATTTACAATTTCACCATAATCATAAGATACATAGGAATAAACCTAACCAAAGAGGTGAAATATCTCTACCCCGAAAACTACAAAACACTGATAAAAGAAACTGAAGATAACACAAAGAAATGGAAAGATATTCCATGCTCATGGATTAGAAGTTAGAATGTCTGTACTACTCAAAGCAATCTACACATTTAATGCAATCTCTACCAAAACACCAACAGCATTTTTCAAAGGGTTAGAAGAAACTATTCTAAAATTTGTATGGAACCACAAAAGACCCCAGATGGCCAAAGAAACCTTGAAAAGAAAAACAAAGGTGGAGACATCAAAATTCTGGGCTTCATGTTGTTACAAAGCTGTAGTGATCAAGACAGCATGATACTGTCACAAAAATAGAAACATGGATCTGTAGAATGGAACAGAAAGCCCAGAAGTAAATTCACACACACATGGTCAATTAGTCTTCAACAAAGCTGGAAAGAATATCCAGTGGAAGAAAGTCTCTTCAACAAATGGTGTTGGGAAAACTGGATAGCAACATGCAAAAGAATGAACCTGGACCACTTCCTTATACCATACACAAAAATTAATTCAAAGTGGATTAAGGACCTAAATGTAAGACCAGAAACCATTAAAATTCTAGAGGAGAACACAGGCAGTAACTTCTTTGACATGAGCCCTAGCAACTTCTTAGTAGTTATGTCTCCTGAGGCAAGGGAAACAAAAGCAAAAATAAACTATTGGGACTTCATCAAAATAAAAAGCTTCTGCAAAGGGAGGGAAATAATCAGCAAAACTAAAAGGCAATCTATGGAATTAAGAATATACTTGCAAATGACATGTCCGATTAAGGGTTAATATCCAAAATCTATAAAGAACTTATAAAACTCAACACCCAGAAAAACTAATAATCCAATTAAAAATTGGGCAAAGGACAAGAATAGACATTTTTCCAAAGTAGATATACAGATAGACAACCACACACATGAGAAGATGCTCAACATCACTCACTATCAGGGAAACACAAATCAAAGCTTCCATGAGATATGACCCCACACTAGTCAGAATGGCTAAAATTAATGACACAAGAAACAACAGGTGTTGGTGAAGATGTAATGAAAGGGGAACCTCTAGTACTGTTGGTGGAAATGCAAAGTGGTGCATCCACTCTGGAAAACAGTATGGAGATTCCTCAAAAAGTGAAAAATAGAACTTACCTATGATCCAGCAATTGCACTACTTGGTATTTACCCAAAGAATACAAAACACGAATTTGAAGGTATACATGCACCCTCTTGTTTATAACATTATAACAGCATTATCTATAATAGCCAAATTAAGGAACTAGAGAATATTATGCTCAGTGAAATCAGTCAGAGAAAGACAAATACCATATAATTTCACTCACATGTAGAATTTAAGAAATAAAACAAATGATCATAGGGGGAAAAAAGGAAGAGGCAAACCAAGAAACAGACTCTTAACTATAGAGAACAAACATGGTTTCCAGAGGGAATGTAGGTGATATGATAGGTTAAAATGTAATAAAGATAGGAGCACCTGAATGGCTCAGTGGGTTGGGCATCTGACTCTTCATTTTGGCTCAGGTCATGATCTCTGGGTCATGGGATTGAGCAGGACAGCAGGGCTCCAAGCTCAGCAGGGAGTCTGCTGGAGGATTCTCTCCCTTTCCCTCTGCCCCTCCCTCCACTCGTGCTCTCTCTCTCATACTTAAGTAAATAAATAAATCTTTAAAAAAAAAGAAAATGTGATAGGGATTAAGGAGTGCACTTGTGATCGGCACCAGGTGTTGTATGTCAGTGTTGAATTATTGAATTGTACTTGTGAAACTAATGTTAAACTGTATGTTAACCAGCTGGAATGTAAATAAAAACAAAAAAAAGAGCTAAGATTTTTGACTTGGTAAACATTAGTTAAATACTCTAGGTGAATGCTGAGACACTGGACTATGAACTTATTTTGGGAATACTTTAGTACATGAAAATCATCCCTGTGGTCAAGATATATTAAAGTGGGGGAGAGCAAAGGTTGAAGGCATTTGTCAAGAAACACTAAACCAGGTTTCTACAATTGGGCACTGTTGACATTTGCAGTTGGGTAATTCTTTGTTGTAAGGGGCTATCCTGTGTATTGCAGGAAGTTTAGCAGAATCTCTAGCCTCTGTTTGATGCCAGGAGCACCCATCTCCCAAATGTGACAGTCAAATATGTCTCCAGACATTTACAAGTGTTTCCTGAATAATCCCTGATTTAGAACCAGTGCTCTGAACCTAAGATATTTTTGCCCCAAACCTAAAATTGAACCATCATTTTTTTTATAACTGGAAATATCCTTAGAATGGGAAGAAACCAGAGAGGGAGACAAACCATGAAAGACTGGACTCTGGGAACCAAACTGAGGGTTATGGAAGGGAGGGGGTGGGGAGATGGGGTAGCCAGGTGACGGGTATTAAGGAGCACATATGTGGTGATGAGCATTGGGTGTTATACACAATTAGTGAATCATTGAACACTACCTCAAAAACTAATAATGTACTATATGTTGGCTAATTGAACATAATAATAAAAAATAAAGAAACTGAGAAGCAAAAGGAAAAAGGGACTAGAGATTATTTAGACATAGAAAGCCTAAATCTAAATACCACATTTAAATCATTTTTCAAATTACCATTCTTTCTTTTTGTCTCCATCTTGACTTTTGATTTATTCAAAATTATTCATTTATATATATTCATTAAAAATATACAATATTTACTTATATATGTTTATAAAATATTTATATATTTTTATTTTTATATATTTCTTAAAAATATATATATTTATATATTATAATAAATAGATGTCTATTTATTAAAATATATATATTTATTACAAATATATAATGAGTTTTGAATTGCATGGTGCACTTATATGTGGATTTTTCCCCAATAAATATACATACAGTACTCTAAATTTATTTTCTCTTCCTTATAATTTTCTTAACATTTTCTTTCCTCTAGCTTCCTTTATTGTAAGAATATAGTAATAATACATATACAGAATATGTGTTAATTGATTATTTATGTATTAGTAAGGCTTCGAGTCAGTTAAATTTGGGGGGAGTCAAAAGTTATATGTAGATTTTTAGCTGTGTGGGGAAGTTGTATCCCCATCCCCAGTATTATACAATGGTCAGCTATATATATTTTTAGTCAGTAAGTCAATCAATCATCTTCCTTTCCAACTGTCTTCATACCATATTCTGTCTTGGATCAAGTCCTCAACCTCCTGACAGAATTCATTCAGATGTGGGCTACAAAATTCCAAGTGTCATGCAAAGGCAGACAACTGCAATAAAATCAAGTCAATAAAATGGTAGAGAATCCTACCCAATTTAATATATCTGGTCACCTCACTTCATGCCAAGAGAGAGAAATATATCTATATTTTTTAAGATTTTATTTATTTGTGAGAGTGAATGAGAACGAGAGAGAGAGAGAGAGAATGAGCAGAGGGAGGGGTAGAGGGAGAGGTAGAAGCAGGCACTCCCCTGAGCAGGGAGCTACACACATGCCTCAATCCCAGGACTCCAAGATCATGACCTGAGCTGAAGGCAGATGCTTAACTAACTGAGGCACCCAGATGCCCCAGGAGAGAAATAAATAAATAAATATATATGTACATATATACATACATATATGCACATTTATATTATATATATTATATATATATATATATATATATATATATACATACATACAAGATATTGGAAACTTTTCCCCCAGACTTCCATGTAAAATTATGGTGATCAAAAAATTTCATTATTCTCAGTGCTCTTCCCATCCCCAAATCCTACAAGCTTTAAAAATATTTTTTAAGTTAAGTACCTATTCTCAGAATTTAAATCAAAATGTTATTTCACTGCACCAATGAAGGAGGAAGGAAATTGAACAGCCACATACGGTTTTGAAAGCAAGGAATAGAATCTGAAATGAGCTAATATAAAGAGAAATATATCGTTTATCTCAGGAAGCTCTATACAGCTCTGTTCCCATTTTTGGATGAGTAGAAAGATGAATGGTATGTTTGAAACACAAGTTTGGATACTGAAAAAAGATGTATTGAAATTAATATTTAAATATATACCTTATCTTCAAGTTGCTCTTTTTTGTGCAGAGAGGTTTGTGGAGACATTTTGGGCTCTTATTTTAAATATTGTGATTAAATAAAACAATTATTTTGCATGAAGTTAAAGTTACCACTGATATTAGTACTACTTTTTAGCCTTGGGAAAGACCGATAAAGGGTTTTATAATGATACATTTAATTGGAAGTTATTTCATTTTGGGGCAGCATTTAAGGTGCTGAGTGAATTATGCTTTAAGCATGTACATTTTTATGTAAATTTTATACAATTTTTTATATAATTTCTATAAATTCATAATGATGCCATGGTCTTAAAGTCCATTGCAATCTAGTAATTAAAACACTTTCTAGAATGCCTTTGTAGTTAGCTCACTATGTAGTTAACCTGAGAACAAATTGTCTCACATTCTCCACTACCACAAATTCCGTCCACACACATACATATTCCAATCTACTGAACTCTCCCATGTGCCTTTGCTCCTATGACATTTTATATTTTTATTAATTTTTTATTTAAATTCCAAGAGTTAACATACGGTGTTAACATTAGTTTCAGGTGTACAATATAGTGATTCAACAATTCCATACACAACCCAGGGCTCATCATGACCAGTGATCTCCTTAATACCAATCACCTATTTCACCCATCCCCCCACCCACTTCTTCCCTGGCAACCATCAGTTTGTTCTCTATTGTTGAGTCTGTTTCTTGATTTGTCTCTTTTTTCCCCTTTGTTCATTAATTTTGTTTCTTAAATTCTGCATATGAGTGAAAACATATGGCATTTGCCTTTCTCTGACTGATTTATTTTGCCCACCATTATACACCATGGATCCATCTATGTCACTGTAAATTGCAAGATTTCATTCATTTTTATGCCTGAATAATATTACATTATATATACCACTTCTTCTTTACCCATTTATCTATCAGTGGACATTTGGGCTGCTATCATAATTTGGCTGTTGTAAATAATGCTCCTATAAACGTTGGATAAACAATCCTTTGAACATGAATCCATTTAGTGTTTTTGCATTTTTGGGGTAAATACCCAGTAATTTAATTACTGAATCATATGGTAGTTCCATTTTTCAGTTTTTGAGGAAGCTCTGTACTGTTTTCCAAAGTGGCTGTACCAGTTTGCATTTCCACCAACAGTGCCAGAAGGTTCGTTTTTCTCCACACCCTCGCTAACACCTATTGTTTCTTGTGTTGTTAATTTTACCCATTCTGACAGGTGTGAGGTGATATCTCACTGTAGTTTTGATTTGCATTTCTCTGACAATGAATGATATTGAGCATCTTTCTTGTGTCTGTTGGCCATTTATATGTCTTCTTTGGAGAAATGCCTGTTCATGTCTTCTGCCCATTTTCAAATTAGATTCTTTGAATATTTGAATATTGAGTAATATCAGTTATTTGTATATTTTAGATACTAATCCTTTATCAGCTATGACATTTGCAAATATATTCTCCCATTTAATAGGTTGCCTTTTAGTTCTGTTCATTGCTTTCTTCACTAGGCAGAAAACTTTTATTTTGATGTAGTCCCAATAGTTTATTTTTGTTTTTCTTTCCTTTGCCCCAGGGGACATATCTAGAAAAATGTTGCTATGGTTGATGCCAGAGAAGTTACAGCCTGTATTCTCTTCTAGGATTGTTATGGTTTCAGGCCTCACATTTAGGTTTTTAATCCATTTTGAATTTATTTTTTTTATGGAGTTAGAAAGTGGTCCAGTTTCATTGTTTTACATATTGCTGTCCAGTTATTCCAACACCATTTGTTGAAGATATTGTCTTTTCCCATTGGATATTCTTTCTTGCTTTCTCAACAACTGGCCATATAATAGTGGTTTCATTTCTGGGTTTTTGATTCTGTTCCATTGATCTATGTGTCTATTTTTTTGTTTTATCAATAGCAAAATTTTTTCATTATTACAGCTTTGTTATATAACTTGAAATCTGGAATTGTGATACCTCCATCTTTGGATATTCAGGGTCTTTTGTGGTTCCATACAAATTTTAGAATTCTTTGTTCTAGTTCTGTAAAAAATGCTGTTGGCATTTCAATAAGGATTTCATTAAATGTTTGGATTGCTTTGGGTAGCACAGACATTTTAACTTCCAATCCATGAGTATGGAATATCTTTCCATTTCTTTGTGTCATCTTCAATTTATTTCATCAGTGTTTTTTAGTTCAGAGTAGAAGTCTTTCATCTCTTTGGTTAAGTTTGTTCCTAGGTATTTTATTATTTTTGGTGCAGGTATAAATGGGATTGATTCCTTAATTTCTCTTTCTGCTGCTTCATTATTAGTATATAAAAATGTCACAAATTTCTGTACTTTGATTTTATATAACCTGCAACTTTACTGAACTCACTTATCAATTCTAGTAGTTTTTTGGTAAAGTCTTTAGGGTACAGAATCATATCAACCACAAACTGAAGTTTTACTTCTCCTGTACCAATTTAGAAGACTTTTTTTCTTTTTGTTTTCTGGTTGCTATGGTTAGAACTTCGCATCCTAGGGTGAATAACAGTTGTGAAAGTTGACATCCTTGTCTTGCTCCTGATATTAGGGGTAAAGCTCTCAATTTTATCCCATTGATTATGATGTTTGCTGTGTGTTTTTCATGTAAGGAATATGTGTTGCGGTATGTTCCCTCTAAACCTACATTGTTGAGAGTTGTGTTTTTCTTTTATCATGAATGGATGTTGTACTTTGTCAAATTATTTTTGTGCATCTGTTGAAAGGATCATATGGTTTTTATTCTTTCACTTTGATGTGATGTACCACATTGTTTAATTTGTGAGTATTGAACCATCCTTGCATCATGGGAATAAATCCCAGTTTTCATACCGAATGATTTTTTCAATGTATTATTGGACTGTGTTTGATAGTTCTTTGTTGAAGATTTTTATATCTGTGTTCATCAAAGATAGTGACCCATAGTTCTATCTTTGTGTGTGTGTGTGTGTGTGTGTGTGTGTGTGTGTGATGTCATTACCCGGTTTGGTACCAGGGTATTGCTGGACTCATAGAATGAATTTGGAGGTTTTCCTTCTATATTTTGGAATAGTTTGGGACTAATAGGTATTAACTCTTCTTTAAATGTTTGGTAGAATTTGTGAGGCCATCTGGACTTTTGTTTATTGGGAGTTTTTTGATTACTGAGTCATTTTCCTTGATAGTAATAGGTCTGTTCAAATTTTCTATTTTTTACTGTTTCAATTTTGGCAGTTTATATATTTCTAGGAATGTATCCATTTCTTCCATGCTGTCTGATTTGCTGGCATATAGTTTTTCCTAACATTCTCTTAAAATTGCTTGTATTTCTGTGATGTTGATTATTATTTTTCCTCTCTCGTTTGTGGTTCTATTTATTTGAGTCCTCTCTCTTTTTTCTTGATAAGTCTGGCTAGATGTTTATCAATTTTATTGGTCCAATCATTGAACCAACTCCTGGTTTCATTAATCTGTTCTACTGTTTTATAAATTTCAATGTCATTTATTTCTGTTCTAATCTTTATTATCTACTTCCTTCTCTTGGTTTTCGACTTCATTTATTTTCTTTTTCTGGATCTTTTAGGTGTAAGGTTAGGTCGTTTGAAATTTTTCTTGCTTCTTGAGCTGGCCTGTATTGCTGTATACTTCCCTCTTAAGACCACTTTCACTGCATTCCAAAGATTTTGGGGCCATTGTGTTTTCATTTTCATTTGTTTCAATGTATTTTTTTAAATTCCTTCCTTAATTTCCTGGGTAACCCACTCATTGTTTAGTAGCATGTTGTTTAACCTCTACTTATTTGTGGTTGTTCCAATTTTTTTCTTGTGGTTGACTTCACATTCCATAGTGTTGTTATCAGAAAAGATGAATGGTATGATCCCAACCTTTTTGTACTTGCTGAGGTCTGTTTTATAACTTAGTATGTGATCTCTTCTGGAGAATGTCTCATGTGCACTTTAGAAGGATATGTATTCTGCTGTTCTGGGATGGAATGCTGAGTATATCTGGCAAGTCCATCTGGTCCAACGTGTCATCAGAACCATTGTTTCACTGTTGTTGATTTTCTGTTTAAATGATCGGCACAATGATGTAACTGAGCTGTTTAAGCTCTTTACTATTATTAATAATAATATCAATTAGTTCCTTTTTTAAAGTATTTATTTATTTATTTGTGAGTGAGACAGCAGGAGCAGAGGGGAGGAGCAGAAGGAGAAGGAGAAGTAGACTCCCAGCCAAGCAGGGAACCTGATCCCAGGAAACTGGGATCATGACCTGAGCTGAAGACAGATGCTTAACCAATTGAGCCGCCCAGGCACCCTTCAGTTAGTTCCTTTATATTTGTTAATAACTGTTTTATGTACTTGTGTGGTCCCATATTGGGTAAATAAATATTAAAATTGCTATGTCTTCTTGCTGGATTGTCACCTTTATTATTACATAGTGTCCTTCTTTGTCTCTTTTTACAGTCTTTGTTTTATTTTATTTTTTTTTAAGATTTCATTTATTTATTTGACAGAGAGAGAGAGATCACAAGTAGGCAGAGAGGCAGGCAGAGAGAGAGGGGGAAGCAGGCTCCCCGCAGAGCAGAGAGCCCGATGTGGGGCTCGGTCCCAGGACCCGGAGATCATGACCTGAGCCGAAGGCAGAGGCTGTAACCCACTGAGCCACCCAGGTGCCCCACAGTCTGTTTTAAAGTCCATTTTGTTGGATATGAGTATTGCTACCCTTGCTATCTTTTGACAGCCATTTACATGATAAATATTTTTTCATCCCCTCACTTTCAGTCTGCAGGTGTCTTTAGGTATGAAATGAGTCTCTTTCGGGCAGCATATTGATTGGTCTTATTTTTTTTTATCCACTTTGCCACCCTACGTCTTTTGATTGGAGTGTTTTGTCCATTTATATTCAAAGTAATTATTGATAGATACATATTTATTGTCATTTCGTTACCTGTTTTGTGTGGTTTTTGGTCTTTTTTAATGATCTTTTCTTCTCTTGCTATCTTTCATGGTTTGTTGCTTTTCTTTAGTGATTTACTTAGATTCCTTTCACTTTTTTCTTTGTTTATCTATTACTGGTTTCTGACATCTGGTTAATAGTCTGTATTAAGTTGATGGTTGCTTAAGTTTGAATCCATTCACTCCTCTCCCACCCATGTTTTAAGTATTTGGTGTTATATTTTACATATTCTGTTTTGTAAATTCCTTGTTTAATTTTTATTGATATACTTATTTTTTTAAAGATTTATTATTTATTTGAAAGAAAGGTAGGAGAGGGGCAGAGGGAGAGGGAGAGAAAGAACCTCAAGCAGTGTCCCCACAGAGCATGGAGTCCAACATGGGGTTTGATCCTGCGACCATGAGATCATGACTTGAGCCAAAATCAAGGGTTGTGCGCTCAACTGACTAAGCCATGCAGGTGCCCCGGATACACTTATTTTTCATACTCTCACTTATGGTATTTCCTTTCCACTCAAAGTGTCCACTTTAGTGTTTCTTATAGGGTTGGTTTAGTTTTCATGAATTCATTTAGTTTTTGTTTGAAAAACTCTTTATGTCTCCTATTCTGAATGATAGCCTTGCTGAATAGAGTATTCTTAGATGCAGATTTTTCCTTTTCAGCACTTCGAATATATCATGCTACTTTCTCCTGGCCTGCAAAGTTTCTGATGAAATATCAGCTGATAGCCTTATGGGGTTTTGTTTGTATATAACTGTCTTCTTTTCTCTTGCTGTTGTTAACTTTCTTGATATATCATTATTTTTTGCCATCCTAATTACTACGTGTTTTAGCGTGGATCTCCTTGGTTTGATTTTCTTGGAGTAATCTCTGTGCCTCTGGGACCTGGATATCTGTTTCTTTTCCCAGACTCAGGAAGTTTTCAGCTATTATTTCTTCAAATAAATTCTCTCCCCCCTTTTCTCTCTTTTTCTGGGATTCCTATAATCTGAATGTTGTTACATTTCATGGAGTCACTGAGTTCTGTAAGACTATTCTCAATTTGCCTAATTGTTTTTCCTCTCATTCACTCTGCTTATTTCCATTACTCTAACTTCCAGGTCATTAATTGGTTTGTCTGCTCCATTTAGCCTGCTATTTATTTCATCAAGTGTATTTTAAATTTCATTCATCTTGTTCTATAGCTCTTATTGGTTCTTTTTTATCCTTTGTCAAAATTCTCACTGATGATCTCCACTGTGTTAAGTCCATTGAGTATCTTTATGAGCATTACTTTAAATTCTCTGTAAGGCAGCTTACTCATATGTGTCTCACTTAGTTGTCTTGTTGTGGCTTTCCCTTCACCATGTTCTTTGCTCCCTCCTGTCCACAAATGGCCACAATCCCTTTAGTTTTCAAATTATATCTCTGCCTTTCTTACCTTCACTGATGTGACCTCTTCTCTACCTTTGGTTGTGAAGTTCATTCTGCCAGTCTTCAGGTCATTTTCTGGGTTATTTACACTGATGTGAGTAGTAACTGGTTATATCCGGGAAAAACACACTTAAGGTGCTTCTATTCCACCACCTTCCCCTCTCTCTGACATTTTATATTTCCAAAAGATTAAAAGGAACAGAATTAGTATATTTGCAAGGTTTTGCAGCTATCATCACTATTCTAATTCCAGAACATTTTCATCACCCAAAAGGAAACTCCATACCAATCAACAATCAGCCTCTTCCCCTTTCCTCTTCCCCTTTTCTCCAGGCAACCACTAATGTACTTCCTATCTCTATGGATTTTCCTTTATGGACATTTCATATAAATGGTATCACATAGTATGCAATATTTTGTAACAGACTAGATTCACTTTTTTCCACTAAATTCACTTTTTTAAAATAATTTTTATTATGTTAGTCACCATACAGTACATCATTAGTTTTTGATGTAGTGCACTTACTTAACAAGAGTTTTCATTCAGTTCTAGCATGCATTGGTACTTCATCCTTTTTTGTGGTTGAATAATATTCCTTTGTGTGGATCTACCACATTTTCTTTATGTATTCATCAGTTGATAGACATTTGAGTTTGTTCCAGTCCTGGGTTATTATGAATAATACTACTATGAAAATTTATGTATAAACTTTAGTTTGGACATATGATTTCAATTCCTTCAGGTATATACATAGAAGGGGAATTCCTGGGTCATATGGTAATGCTGTTTAACTTTTTAAAGAACTACAAGACTCTTTATCAAAGTGCCTACACCATTTTACATTCCCAACAGTAGTGTAATAAGGTTCTTTTTTTTCCCAAATATTTTTATTTTATTTTACAAGATTCATTGTTCATGTACCACACCCAGTGCTCCATGCAATACATGCCCTCCTCAATACGCACCACCAGGCTCGCCCAATCCCCCACCCCTCCCCTCCAAAACCTTCAGTTTGCTTCTCAGAGTCCACAGTCTCTCATGGTTCATCTCCCCCTCCAATTCTGATGTCTTTCCATCCTCATCAACACTTGACACAGTTTGTCTTTTTGATTAGAGATGTGCAACTGTATGAAGTTGTGTTTCAGTGCAGTTTATATTTGCATTCCCCTTATGACTAATGCCGCTGAGTCTCTTTTCATGTGTGTACTCATCATTTGTATATCTTTCTTAGAGAAATCCTATGCAAATTTTTCTATGTTTATAACGTTAGTTTTTTTTTTTTAATTGTTGTTTTTTAGGAGTTCATTATAGATTCTGGATATAAGTTCTATGTCAAGCAATATGTTTTGCAAATACTTTCCCTCACTCTAGATTGTCATTGACTTTCTTGATGATGTCCTTCAAACCACAAAAGTTTTCAATTTTGAGGAAGTCCAATTTATCTATTTTTTCTTTAGCCACTTGTATTTTTTTGTCTTATCTAAGAAATCATTACATATCTCAGTGTCAAGAAGATTTGCTGTTATGCTTTCCTCTAATAATTTTATAGTTCTATCACTTATATTTAAGACTTTCATCCATTTTGAGTTAATTTTTCTTTATGGAGTAAGGTTCTAACTTCATTATTTTGCATATGGATATAGTTATCACAGTACCATTTGTTGAAAAGACTATTCTTTTCTCCCTCTGAGTGGCTTTGCACTTTTGTCTTAATCAATTGACCATAAATGTAAGGGCCTATTTCTGGACTCTAAATTGTACACCAATGATCTATATGTCTATCCTTATGCCTCTACCACACAGTCTTTATTATTGTGCCTTTGCAGTAAATTTCAAAATTGAGAAATTTGAATCCTCCAACTTTGTTAATTTTTCAAGATTGTTTTGGGAATTCTGGGTCTCTTGCATTTCCATATTAACTTTAGAATCATCTCATCAATTATTGCACAAAAGCTAGCTGGTATTTTGATAAGAATTATGTTGAATCAGTAGATTAATTTGAGGTGTATTGTCATCTTAAAAATATTAAGTTTTCTAGGGGAGCCTGTGTGGCTCAGTCAGTTAAACATCTGCCTTTGATTTCAGCTGAAGTCTTGATCTCAGGGTCATAACTTCAAGACCCATGTTGGGCTCCACACTGGGCATGGAGACTACTTAAAAAATATATGAAGTTTTCCAAACCATAAACATGGAATATCTTTTCATTTATTTAAGCCTTTAATTTCTTTCAATAATATTTTGATAATATATTATTAATAATATAATCATTAAAATGGATAGCGTATTGCAGTTTACGAAGATTTTTTACACATATTTTCTCACTTAATGCTGACAGCAGCTAGTTAGCATACAAGACAAAGGAAGGGGAGTGACTTGCCAAAAGTTATATGGGGGTTTCATAACAAAGTCCTTAGATAGTTTTCCTGACTAACTTCTCTGTTCTTTCCCTCCACCATGCCACAAGTCCCAAGAACTGGATCAGTCTCTAAGCACCCTTGACCATTTGGATTTTCCTCACTTCTTCCTCCACCTCACCAATGGACACTAAAGTTGTGATTCTTTAAGAATTTTGCCGATTTAAACCTTGAGATCCTGAAATATTTAAAAGCAAATTTGGTGTTCTTTGGTATATTTTTTAAACCAATTACATGGAGTGATAAGATGATTGAGTCAGTGACTAAGTTCAAGGAGAAATATACTTGATTTATGATCGTATGCAAATGTTAAGCAATTTTTGCACTTATTACACTGATTCTATGTATCAGTGGTCCCAGAATTCAGTCACATTGAGAGGGTCCATGTTCACAGTTGAAATCTCCAGGGTCTAAGGAAGCTCTGTTAATATGGGATGGCAATAACAAAGCATCTTTATCATATTATTACTTATATATTATTATATTTATTATTACAAACATGGCTTTGATCATGATTTTGAAATCTTTTGACATATCATTATTCTTACTTCTCTAACTTTCAGGTGCCTTGCTAAAGCATTAAGTCCTAAAGAGTTGTGTTCAGTTTTATTATTGCAAGTGATCCTTAAAAACTTACATATAACAATGAATCTTGGAACACTGAAAAACTTAAATTAAATTAAAAAAAAAAAGCTTAACAAAGTGGAAAAAAAACTTACCTATAGATGTGTTAGTGTCTCTCTCTATTCTTTATTATAAATCTCTCTCCTATTGTGACTATTTCCTGAAAAATCACCAGTCCTTTGTGGAATTTCTGAAAAATAAGTCACAACAGGCTAACTTATTTCACTTAGCACTATACCCCTTAAATCCATCCATGTTATTGCAAATGGCAAGATTTCATTCTTTTTTATGACTGAGTAATATTCCATTGAATAACTATATCACCTCTTTATCCAATCATCTATTGATGGATAACTAGGTTGCTTCCATATCTTTGCCATTGTAAATAATGTCGCAAAAAACATAGGGTTGCATATATCTTTTCAAATTAGTGTTTTCATTTTCTTTCAGTAAATGCTCAGTAATAGAATTATTGGATCCTCTGGTAACTCTATTTTTTATTTTTTGAGGAACCTCCATACTGTTTTCCACACTGGCTGTACCAGTTTGCATTCCCACCAACAGTGAAGGAAGGTTCCTTTTTCTCCAGATCCTTGCCAACACTTGTTATTTCTTGTGTTTTTGATTTTAGCTATTCTGACAGGTGTGAGGTGATATCTCATTGTGGTTTTTATTTGCATTACAGTGATGATTGTTCTTGTGACCATCTTTTCTTTTTTTACAGTCATTTTATTTTATTTAAGTTTTTATTTGAATTCGTTAGTTAACATACAGTGTAATATTGGTTTCAGATGTACAATATAGATTCAACACTTCCATACAACACTGGTGCTCATCACAGCAGGTGCACTCCTTAATTTCCATTGTCTGTTTTACCCATCGTCCCCATCCACCCCCCCCCCCCCCGCCAGTAACCATCAGTTTCTTTTCTATAGTTAAGGATCTGTTTCTTGGTTTGCCTCTTTCTCTTTTCTCCCCTTTTTCATTTCTTTTGCTTCTTAAATTCCACATATGTGTGAAATCATATGGTATTTGTCTTTTGCTGACTAACTTATTTTGCTTAGCATAATACACTCTAGCTCCATCCATGTCATTGAAAATGGCAAGATTTCATTCCTTTTTATGGCTGAGTGTGTCTGTTTGCCATATGTATTCTTTGGAATATATATTTTTTCTAGGAAAAAATCTCAATTCAACTCTTCTGCCCATTTTTTATTTTTATTTTTTGGTTTTGAGTTGGATATATTTTTATGTATTTTGGATTAACCTTTTATCAGATATATCATTTACAGATATCTTCTCTTATTTGGTGGGCTGCCTTTATGTTTTGTTGATGATTTCCTTCACAGGGCAAAAGCTTTTTATTTTGGTGTAGTCCCAATTGTTCAAAATTGATTTTGTTCCCTTTGCAAAAGGAGACATATCTAGAAAAATATTACTAAGGCCGATATCAAAGAGATTATTGCCTATGTTTTCTTCTAGGAGTGTTACGGTTTCAGGTTTCATATTTAGGTCTTTAATCTATTTTGCATTTGTTTTTGTGTATGGTGTAAGAAAGTGGTCCAATTTAATTATTTTGCCTGTAGCTATTCAGTTTTCCCAGCACCATTTGTTGAAATGGTTGTCTTTCTCATTGAATATTCTTACCTCCTTTCCATAGATTGATTGACCATATAATGGTGGGTTTTTTTGGGGGGTTCTCTATTCCATTGATCTATGTGTCTATTTTTGTGCCAATACCATACTGTTTTGATTAATACAGCTTTGTAGTATATCTTAAAATCTGGGATTGTGATGCCTCCAGTTTTGTTCTTCTTTCCCAAGATTTCAATTTATTTGAGTAGTATGGACATTTTAACAATATTTGTTCTAAAATCTATATCTATAAACACGAAATACCTTTCCATTGTGTCATGTTCAGTTTCTTTCATCAGTGTTTATAGTTTCCATTTATCATTTAGGATAAACAGGATGGCAGAAGGGGAAATGTCACTGAGTCTAGTAAAGCAGAAATGTTATCTGAGTGCAGCTTAATCAAATGAGAAAAAATGTGCAGTTTGTCTGATTTGCCGTGGCTCATCAACATAGTCTTACCACACAGGAAATTCAGTCCCTACCACACAGGTTGTACAGAAAATATCAAGTGGTTCAGCTAGGCCAGCTCTGTATACGACAGCTACTAGATTTTTTCCATTGAGGGGCAATGGAAAAGGCCCTCTCTTATTCTTGAGGTCACCTTAATGAGGTACCCAGTAGTATGAATCAGCATGACAAAAGTGGGCTTCAGATGCAGGTGAAGTGGTAAATGATAAAAGGAGAAATCATTAAGGAAGTGTTAAAATCAAAGTTGTACTTACTTCACTATTTTGCCCGAGGCAATTCATTTCATTTATTCTTTCATTAATTCATTTTGTAACATTTATTCAATAAGTATTTCTTTTTTTTTCTTTTTTTATTTTATTTTTTCAGTGTTCCAAGATTCATTGTTTATGCACCACACCCAGTGCTCCATGCAATATGTGCCTTACTTAATACCCACCACCAGGCTCACCCATTCCCCCAGCCCCCTCCCTTCCAAAACCCTCAGTTTGTTTCTCAGATTCCATAGTCTCTCATGCTTGTCTTCCCCTCTGATTTACCCTAATTCACTTTTCCTTCAATAAGTATTTCTTGAGTAGTCCCTGTTTTCAGGTAAATGAGAAAGTTATGAGAAAATACAACTCACAGGTCTTACACTCAAGGACTGTAACTTTAATGGAAATAGTGGATGTGTTCAAAATTAGAACAACAAAGAGTAGTGATAATGAACTATCCCACATGGGGGTTACATTGGATCATATGATTTCTAAGTTCCTTTATAACTCTAAAATTCTGGCTTTATGATTTTAAATATTAAAAGAGGAGAACAGCATGTTATGAAGGCAGAGGGCAATATTAATAATGATAAGAAAGATTTGGAGATATCATAGCAAAGGTGCCATTTGATCTAGACTTTTAGAGATAAGTATTTGCTATAGAGAATCCAGAAGAGGGCCTTTCCAGGGTAAAAAACTGTACAAGCAAATGTTTTGAGGCAGTAAAATATTTCACTTTCTTTGGAAAAAAAAAAAAAAAAAACAACACAAAATTTATCTAATCCATTAGTCACAAATAATAAAATCTGAGGTTTAAGATGCATTTTATTTTGGTTTAACTGACAATACTCTTTAGATGTGCTGAAATTAATTTCCATCCTTCCAATTCTGCTGTTTTTATTTTATTTTTTCATTTTTTTCCCCAAATACTTTTATTTTATTTTTTCAGTGTTACAAGATTCATTGTTCATGTACCACACCCAGTGCTTCATGCAATACGTGCCCTCCTCAATATCCACCACCAGGCTCGCCCAATTAATATTCTCATCTGTCTATTGTTTCCACAACACTGTTTCACAGTTGCTATATTAACATATTTTACTGTACTTGAATTCCATGTTACCCACATAATCTTAAGTCCAAATGATGAATTAAAAATGTATTATTTAAGTGATTTTGCCAACTGAACAAAGAAAATGAAAATTCTAAAGCATGCAAAAAATACATCTTGGAGATAGAGAGGCACTAACAAAGTATTTTAGTATTTGAAGAAAATTGAGAATTCAATCTGATTGATATCCTTATCTATAACTCTGAGTGACTATTCTACATGTACATATTCTTGTACTAGGCCCTGAAAAGGAGGACTCTGGTTTTAGAGTCCAGTAAAGGAACTAAGATCCAAAAGCACAAATAAACTTATGGCAAGACAATGCCCAGTGGAATATCAAAAAGAACTATAAAAATATGCAGAAAACAAATTTTTGTGAGATCTCACAACTTAAAAATTAGGACCTGTTATGATTATCACAGCCTGTTAGTGGAACAAGTGCCACAAAGTTTGGCCATTTTACAGGACAAAAAGTCATTTCACAGGACAAAAAGTCATTTCTTTAGGGTTTTGGTGCTTAGAGCTTTTCTTTCTCTTTCATTCTCTTTTTTCTAATTTCTTTCCTTCCTCCTTCCTTTCCCTCTTTCATCCTTTCCTCTTTCTCTTCTCTTCTTTCTTTCACTTTCTTTCTTTTCCTCTTCTTTTATCTTTTCTTTACAGAAAGTGCACTCACTTTTTTTTTTTTTGATCCTTAGAGTTCTTCACATTTCTATTAATACTTCTCATTTCCTCCCTTCCATCCTCACCATCCTTTTGAGGCCAATACAAGCCTTTGCTAATCAAATAACATTTTCCCATAATCTCCCCCTTTTAATTCCCTTTACAAGTTTCACTAAGTTCCACTAATTTCAAAAGTTTAACAAGTTTGTCTAACGTAGTGTCTGCTGTATATTGGATTTGGCCTTTTTTCCATTTAATTTCTCATTTATAGACATGATCAGGAAAGGCAGGTTCTGTAAGAAGAATTTATATTTATACATATCACATTTTATTTTAATAATTCTTTCCCTGATCTCACCACAGGATCTAAAATTGAATACATTAAAAAGATTATAAAAGGCTTGGGTCAGAACTTCAGGCACATTAGAAATATAGGCATACATATATTTTGCACTTCACCTTCAAGTTTGGACATGTAATACATATGTACTTTGTCAAATTAAAAAAAAAAGGACAAGTAACATAAATTATTAGGATGTGTGTGTATGTGCTCTTTTTTCTTCCAGGATGTCATAAAGAGCTGATACACTCTCATCTTGATTTGTTAATAAGTTATGTCTGTTATAGCTTCATACTTCATGACATTGAATTTCTTCATACATGAAGGTAGGCGCCTTATCTGAGGTTATGCATTCTCCAACTCTAAGAGATGCATATCAGTGCACAGTTTTTGTGTTTCTTCATTTGTTGTCACAAATCTCACATAACTGAAAACATTTCCAAAGTGTTGCCACTGCCAGTTCATTGCAGTAGTATTTCTATATTCCACAGGGTAGTTTTAAAGCAAAGGAACTAAGATGGCCTCTTGGGTTCTTAAATACTGTATCAAACCTTGATTTTCCAGCTTAATTTTCATTTTGAAGGTCACATGCTTTTAAGCATGGGTAATCTTCACTTTGCAGCAGAGATAGTTTTCAAAAATTAATTAAAGTGAATTTCCGCACTTATTTCATGGCTAAAGATTAAACAACAGCTACTTTATTTATTTATTTTTTTTACTCTAGCCAAAGTCCATTAATGAGAAGTCATAGTGAAGGCTACCACATTTCCCAAATCAAACAAAGACACATCTTACAATAAAGTAGAACGCTTGCAATTCATTTTATACTAGAACATTTAGAGCGAATAGACAATAACCCTGGTTAATGTGAGCATCTAGTACAGTGACTTATTTCTCTTTTACTTAATTAATGATTTCCCCATAAAATCCTAATTAAACAATTTTACTAAGACTCTTTTATCAAGGCAGCAATGTGCTAGGCAGCGTTGGTCACACGAATAATTACAACTGATTCTTTTAATGATGCATTGCTGTTAATAAAACTTTCATATGCATATAACTACATTTGCCACTCCTAATAACTTGTGAAAAAAAAGCAGAGGGGAAGTCAGTTTTGTAGAAGCCAAAAGAAATATATTGATATATTTAAAGTTACAGAACAATTATGTGGACTCAAGTACAGGTTTTTGAACTCACAAGTCAGTCCTCTTTCCACTCTGCCTGTAGCATAAAATAGAATCCTTGAATTTAGAGAGTTTATAATCTAGACTAAAGATAGACAAAAATAGACTAAAACAATATTATAACATAGCAATATAAGAGCTGTCAAAGGAAGTAGATTGGAGAATAACTTTGAAGGCTGAGAATGAATAAAGGCTGACATACTGGCGTACTGAACTCCACAGAGATGTAAAATTTCTATACATTAAAAAATAACTTAAAAAAGTAAATAATAGACCAAGAAAATATGCATCAAATAGAACATATAAAAATCTACTCTTTATAGTCTATATATAAAGAACCTACAGAATTTAAAACGAAAACATTAAAGTCCAAATAGATAACTGGGTAAAGAATATGAGCAGACAATTTGTAAAAGAAGATATAGTAGCAAATCTACATGTGAAAAATGTTCAACCTTGTTATGAAAATGTATAGAGAAATAGAAAAAAAAACAAATAAACATTATTTTGAATATTACAAGACTACAAAATTAGGGGATAATACACAAAATTGATGTGTGTATAAAACTAGAGCTATCTTAAATTGCTGTTGGCATAAGAGCCATGACAATGTGCATACTCTTTTCCTCAAAAACCTCATTCCTAAAAATTTATTCTAAGGAGATCATCCAAATGGAGGGAATTTTTATGCCTAAAACTATTAATCAAAACATTATTTATAAAAACAAAAGGATAGAGGAGGCAACTCAAGTACCTAACAATAAGGGAAATCATGAGTAAAATATGATGTATGTATATTACAGGTGGTTATAAGACTACTAAAACAATCTGTCTAAAGGTGGTACCAAAATGGAAAAAAATACTTACGAAACATTAATTGAAAAAAATGCTGTCTGCTATTAAAATATACATACAACACGACTGAAATGTTCAAGGTCACAAAACTCATAAATGATGATACAGGGTGGGGGGAGAAAGCCTACCTTATCAAAAACAGTAAGTTTTCCATTTAGGAACCTAGGATTCTGGGTCAGCTTCTCCACCCTATCTCTCTAATCACTTCTCAAGTATTTCTTTCATGTTTTACTGTTTCTATAATGAAAAATTTCCAATAAATAATTTAGTCAGAAATAAAGCAGTTGAAGACTCAAGACCAAGTGGATAATTGCGAAAGAAATTCAGAGACAGGCTTAGTGGCTTGGAACGACTTAAGAAAAAGATGTGATTTGACGGAATTGGAGACATGGCTAGAAGTTGCCGAGGTGAAGAGGATAAAGTTGAGTATTCCCAAGGTGATACAAAGACTGAAAAAACTTGGTGGCAGCAGTGTAGACCAAGCTGTGTTTACAGGATAGTCAATAAAGCTGTTTGAGGGGAAGGATATGTGTGAGAGAGCTAAAGCTACTGAAGAGAAGTTGGGGCCAAAGTGTGAGGTGATTTTAACTTTAAGACAAAGGGGTTTTGCTTTTTTTCCTGGAAGCATGGGAGCACCACTGAAGATGTTTTCATTTTTTCTCTTTTTCTTTTAAATAAGCTGCATTTTTGAAAGGTTGATATTATGGCAGAGCCAAAGATGGACAGGAACAGGCAGAGAAAACACTCAAGAGGCTTTCAATGTACAGTAAGAGTGAACTGGTAAGAAGCTGCGGTGAGGATGCCAGTGCTGTAAATATAAAGGAACAGATGTGAGAGATGCTCTCTGAGAGGGCTTGGCAGAATATGGTGGATGATTGGATATGGAGATTAGGAAGAAGGAAAATATTGTCTAATTTCCTAACAATCCTTCTCACAACCCTGCAAAATGTTTCTGTTGGCTCCTACTTACAGTTCAAATAATTTTGAATTAATTTTGTACATTTTTTCCGCCTAAACATTTCACACTGCCTTCTGAGATAATCAGAGACCTACTAGGCAAAACCAGTCACCATTCTAATAAAAAAAAAAATGTTGCTTGTAGCTCTCTAGTTAATATTTACCAACTTTAAGTCGAAGTCTAGCAAACAGAGCAGCTACAGAGACTTTTACATTGAGAAAAAAGTGAATTATACTAAAGAAATATAGATTTATAGTCCCGCTTCTTCAATTTGTAAAGGATAAAACTGAGGCCTCAAGAGGGGTCCTGACTAGAGGGTTTGCTATCTGAGTTTGTCCCCAGTATCCCTTGTTTGGCAAAACTCATTTCTTCACAGCAGTATTTTTTCCTAAAATTTCTAGTTTGCCCACCTCTGATTAGGAGTGACAATCTGCAGTGTGACTAGAGGGTGATGGTTTCCTTAACATATAGCATGGAACTTTTATGATGAATGAGGTCCTGGTTTTTACTAGAAACATTATCATATAATACATCAGTTTTATGTCAAGTGTTCTGACATTTTTATAGTCTTTCCATTCAAAAAAGACCCTTGTAACAGGGTATTTTTAAAATACAACCATAGGGCATGTAAAGGGGCAACAAAAAGATTTATAAAATCTCCTTCATCGATCAGGCATGAAAAACAAAAACCACATAAACCAAAAGCATTTTCTTCTGTGAAAATTGCTGTTAAAACTCAGTAATAAATAGATGCACAATGAAGATTCAAAGAACAGCTTTGGATTAATATGCTGAATTTATGAGATCAATCAATTAATGTTACAGTAATTAAGCTTCAGAACACACCCTCAGGCCAAGGCTAACATGATAAGGGCTGCTTTCATGTAGTCACTATGCAGTCAGAATATTCTAACCTAGAAAGGGAGGCAGTAGGCTCTGTGGGGGTAAGAGGAGCAAAGGGGTGTGAAAGGGTGAGTGGAGGGTGAGGGGGAAAATCCCAGATGTTTTCTAGGTGAGAACTACAGAAGATTAATATTAAACGGACATTAGATGATGATTACAGCACCTATGCTCACTGTGACCCAGAGTAAATTTTCAAAGTGTGTTGCTGGATCCACCTGAAGACCAGACTGCAGATTCTAATGACTGTCCTTCACATCTGTTCATTTCTTGTCATTAGCCACTGTGTGTGTCTGTGTGTGTGTGTGTGTTTGCCAAGCTATAAATATCAGTCATGTTGAATCAAATGCTATTAAAAATAAAACAAAAAAAAACACCTTTCATACAGATTATAGACTTCCAAATTCTGATGGAATAAACAAAACAAAAAGAGCAACAACAACAAAAAAGTCTATACCAAGAAAAAGTTCCTGAAGAGAAAAACTGAATATGAAAAGAGGAAATAATTTATCATTGGCAAAGACTTTTAAAGTTATTTTTGTTTGACTTTCTGTGAAAAGTGTTTTTGTAGAAGAGGGATATAAGTTTAATTATCAATAACAGCTGGGTCAGAGAAGACACTAAAACCCAAGAGGTGGCAGACTATAGTAGAAAGAAATGAGGAAACATAGGCTTCCAGACTCCCTTTCCTGCTGTGAACTTTGGGCAAAACACTATTCACTAGGCAGCTACAGAGGAAGCTGAACCAAACTTTTAAGGTCCCGTCCAAATCTAACATTTTATGATTCTATGAGGTCTCATTCTTTTTTCTGTTTTTGAAAGAACAAATCCTTTGAACATAGCTATTTTGGTAGTGTCCTTTCTGAGGGACCCAATGAGAAAGCACAAATATATTTATAACAATAATCTTGTCTTTATGTAGATGTTAATTATGTCATGACCCTCAATTTGGGGTTTGGGTTCTTTTTTGTGTGTGTGCAATTCGGAGTCTATAGTACTCCTCATTTAGACTTTTCAATCCAAATCTCTTTCTTCTATCCCCCAAATACACCTCTTTAAAGATTATACTGATGAATATCAGGTAGCCAGCAAAGAGCAGGAGTATGGTAAAGAAGCAGAAGTATCTGCTCCCCGATTTTCTAAAAGAAATTCCATTCTGGAAAACTGAAAACTCCTCATTACTAAGCAAACACACTTTTTACGATTTTAGGGCCATAAAATTGTGAGCAGGTTTAGCTCTGCTGACTCTTGCCATAATGGAGAGACTAGAATATAAAGACTAGAGGGTGCAGGCCTGTCATTCCAACATTCCAGTCTATGTTCAGAGAGAACAAACATCAAACATAAGTCACACAAGCAAATACAGAGGCCTATAGTTCTGATGGAGAGCTCCTCATCACAACTGCCAAAGCTGCTTAAAATGCAAGCGGGGACTGGGAATGAGGCCTGGAGTCTTGTTAGGGCCCTCAGTGATTTAAATAGGGCTTGTGTATACAATAAAGAAAGCCTACTCTATGCACTCCCCAGGCAGGCAATGTGTGGAAGGGGAAAAAAGCCAAGTAGAAGCTAAGGCTGGAAAGAAACGGGGGGCACATGATGATTCTTACGATATACCTGGAAAGAGGAGGAAAAGGAGGAAACTGGGATTTCATTACGCCTTGAGGCCAACTTTTCTCCCCAAATACATGGCTCTAATTTTCTAATGAATATCAGTGAATAATCGAGATTTTCTAGGTTGAGTGTAGGGGAAGGGTAGGAGGGTCTGTCTAATGGTAAATATATGTAAAGAAAAAAAGACACTAAATTTCTGGTAAAAGTATTATTTCTTAAACGAGTCACAGATCAAAGCAGTTATGTTTATTTGTGCATTTGGCTTAGAGGCTTCAAGGTCAAAAGGAAAATAAGGGTGTTACAGTTTAAGAGGACAAAACTTAAGGAAGTGGAAAATTCCTTAGCTCCTCTTTCTATTAAACAGTAGTCTACCAGGAGGTTCTAGTTAATTATCTGAAGTTTTATTTTGTTTGTTTGTTTATTTGTTTGTTCTCTAGTTTTTATAAGACTGAGGCCAAGGTCTGCTATTTAATATCCCAGGCGATGTACAGATTGAACAAACATAAGTTACGCAAGTACCCGGTCCTCCTGAACTGCTCCCTGGACTCTCTGATGGTGGCCTCTAATTTCTACTGCTTTAGTCCTCTGACATTATATTTACATGTTCTGACTTCCACTGTCTACTTTAGAATCTTCCTAAATCTACTGTCTTGCTTCCCAAGTTTGTCCATCTAAGAGAAGATTCTGAAAATACCACAAGATGCTTTTTAGCCAATTAATAGGTAAGATATCATAAGAATAATATATCATGCATCCCATAATCTTATTACCAGCTGAATATTGGCCTGTGCAAAGTCATAGAATTCATACTATAATGATAATATTTGCTTACAGAGAAAACCCTTAAATCTGGGCTCTTTGTAGCATCTGGGCTGCTGTTAGCAGGCCTCGGCCATTTGATTAAAAATTAAAGCTTACAACTTGTACAAAGATTTAATTTTAATATTAATGTAATAGACTCTCTACTCAAAAAGACTTTCTCAGCCTTGACACCATTTTCGGTAGAAATGTTCTTATACCAAACTAAATGATCTGTCTTAGACAAAGCAAACTGAGCCCTTAAGGGCTTTGGTCCTCAACATATTCCTTTTTACTCAACCTGTTTTCCCACTTCTCCTAGGGTCAAGGAAGGAGATTTCACATTAGGCTAATTCATTTGAGCTACTAGTAAGAGAAAAAATATTTTTTCTAGGTTATAAAATTAAATAAAGCAGAAGCTGTTACCAACAGTATCTGTAAGATAGTTGAGATATTGCCACTTTTTGAAAAAGATTTTATTTATTTGTCAGAGAGAGCACAAACAAGGAGAGCTGCAGGCAGAGGGAGAAGCAGGTTCCCCACTGAGCAGAGAGCTCAATGTGGGACTCGATCCCCAGACCTTGAATTCATGACCTGAACTGAAGGCATATGCTTAACCAAATGACCCACCCAGGCATCCCATGTATGTCTTCTTTGGAAAAATATCTATTCATGTCTTCTTCCCAATTTTTAATTGGATTTTAATATTTTTATTGGATTATTCATTTTTGGGGTATTGACTTTTATAAGTACTTTTATAAGTACTTATAAGTATACAGATTTTGTATACTAACCCTTTATCAGATGTGTCATTTATAAATAAATAAATTATAAATATCTTCTCCCATTTCATTTTAGTTTTTTTTTTGTAGTTTCCTTCACTGTGCAGAGTTTTTTATTTTGATGAAGTCCCAATACTTTATATTTACCTTTGTTTCCCTTGCCTCAGTAGTCATATCTAGTAAGAAGGTGCTATGGCTGATGTCAAAGAAGTTACTGACTCTTTTCCTCTAGGATTTTAATGGTTTCCTGTCTCACTTTGTGGTCTTTCATCTATTTTAATTAGTTTTTGTGTATGGTATAAGAAAGTGGTCCAGTTTCATTCTTTTGCATGTTGCTTTCTAGTTTTAACAACACCATTTGTTGAAGAGACTTTTTCCTGTTGGATATTTTTTCCTGCTTTTTTGAAGATTAGTTGACCATATAGTTCTGGGTTCATTGAAGGGTTTCTCTTCCATTCTACTGATCTATTTCTTTGTCTATTTCTTTGTCAGTACCGTATTTTTTTTCAATTTACATATAATTTTTATTGTGTTATGTTAGTCACTATAAAATATATCATTAGTTTTTGATGCAATGTTCCAAGATTCATTGTTTATGTACAACACCCAGTGCTCCATGCAATACATGCCCTCCTTAAAACCCACCACCCAGGCTCATTTGAAGTCCAGAATTGTGATGCCTCCAGCTTCGCTTTTCTTTTTCAAGGTCACTTTGACTATTTGGGGACTTCTGTGGTTTCATACAAATTTTCGAATTGTTTGTTCTAGCTCTGTGAAATATGCAGGTGGTATTTTGATAGGGATTGCATTAAATGTGTAGACTGCTTTGGGTAGTATAGACATTTTAATAATGTCTATACTCTGCTCCTCCCCCTACTTGCCCTCTCTTTCACTCTCCCTAATAAATAATAATAATAAATAAATCTGTAAAAAAAAAGAAAATAATCCCGTTTATAATTGCATTAAAAATAATAAAATACCTAAGAGTAAGTTTTACCAAGGAGTGGAAAACCTGTACACTGAAAATTATAAGACACTTATGATATTTGTCTTTCCTTGACTGACTTATTTTGCTTAGCATAATACTCTCTAGCTCCATCTATGTCATTGTAAATGGCTAGATTTCATTCTTTTTTATGGCTGAGTAATATACATATATATACATCTTCTTTATCCATTCTTCAGTTGATGGACATTTGGGCTGTTTCCATAATTTTGCTATAGTAGATAATGCTGCTATAAACATCAGGGTTCATGCATCCTTTTGAATTAGTATTTTTGTATTCTTTGTGTAAATATTTGGTAGTTTTCACTCATATGTGGAATTTAAGAAACAAAATTACTGAAAAAAAGGGGAAAATAGAGAGAGACAAGCCAAGAAATAGACTCAACTATAGAGAACAAACTGATAGTTACCAGAGAGGAGGTGGCTGGGGGGATGGATTAAATAGGTGATGAGTATTAAGGAGTGCACTCGCTATCACGAGCACCAGGTGTTGTATGGAAATACTGAATGGCACACCTGAAACTAATATTAAACTGTGTCAACTAACTGGAATTTAAATTAAAAAACTTTAAAAAAGACACCAATGAAAGAAATTGGAGACATTAAAAAATGAAAGACGCTCCATGCTCATATATTAAAAGAATTAATATTATTAAAATGTCCCTACTACCCAAAGAAATCTACACATTCAATGTAGTCCTTTAAAATTCCAATTGCATTTTTTTTTTCACAGAAAGAGGACAAAGCTAAAATTTGCTTGGAATCACAAAACACCTGAAGAACTAAACTAATCTTGAGAGAGAACAAAGCTAGAAGCATCACACTTCTTGATTTTAAACTATATTTCAAAGGTATAGTAATCAAAACCATATGGTGTTGCCATAAAAACAGACATACAGATCAGTGGAGCAAAATAAAGAGCCCAGAAATAAACTCACACACATGTGGCCAATTAATTTATGATTAAAGATCCAAGGATAGACAATGAGAAAAGACAGTCTCTTCAAAAAATGGTAGGAAAACTGGACAGTCACATGCAAAACAAAAAAAATAAATAAACAAAAAACAGGACCACTATCTCACACTATACACAAAAAATTAACTCAAATAAAGATTTGAATGGAAGACCTGAAACCATAAAACTCCTAGAAGAAAACATAGGTAGTAAACTCCTTGACATAGATCTTGGTGATGAATTTTGGGATTTGACATCAAAAGGAATGGCAACAAAAACAAAAGTAAACAAGTGGGATTATATAAAACTATAAAGCTTCTGTGCAGCAACGGAAACCATCAACAAAACGAAAAGTCAACCTACTGAATGGGAGATAATATTTACAAATCATTATCTGATAAGGAATTAGTATCCAAAATATATAAAGAACTCATGCAACTCAATAGCAAAAATATAATGCAATCAAAACATGTGCAGAGATTCTGAGTAGAATTTTTTTCCAAAAAAGACATAGAGATGCCTAACAGGTACTTGAAAAGCCACTCAACTGATGATCACTGATCATCAAGGAAATAAATTAAAACTACAATGAGATATCACTTTATACCTGTTAGAATGGCTACTATCAAAAAATACAAGGGCACCTAGGTGGGTCAGTCAGTAAAGCATCTGATTCTTGATTTGGGCTCAGGGCATCATCTCAGGGTTGTGAGATCAAGCCCCATGTCAGGCTCTTCAGTCAGCAGGGAGTCTGCTTGAGATTCTCTCTCTCTTCCTCCCTCTGCCCCATCCCCCTTCTGCTCTCTCTTTCAAATTAATTAATTCATTCATTCATTAAATAAATATTTTTAAAAATGCAAGTGATAAGTGTTGGTGAGCATGTGGAGAAAAAGGAACTCTTGTGCACTATTTGTGGAATGTAAATTGGTGCAGCCACTATGGAAAATACTATGAATGTTCCTCAATAAATTTAATACAGAGCTACCATGATCCAGCAATTCTACTTCTTGGTATGTATCTGAAGAAAACGAAAGTCTTATCTCAAAAAGATATATGTACGCACATGTTCATTGCAGCATCATTTTTTTTATTTTTATTTTTTGTAGCATCATTTATAATAGCCAAGATATGGAAACAACTTAAGGGTCCATTGACAAATAAGTGAATAAAGAAAATTTACACAGAGACACACACTTGCACACATAAAAATATTATTCAGGCATAAAAAAGAATAAAATCCTGTTATTCTTGATGACATGTATGGATCTCAAGAACATTATGCTAAGTGAAATAAGTCAGATAGAGAAAGATATATGCTGTGTGATCTCACTTAAATGTAGAATTAAAAAAAAAAGAATCATAGTACAGAGAACAGATTAGGTAGTTGTCAGAGGTCAGCAGAGGGTAGGGTTGGGGGAAATGTGTAAATGAGTTCAAAAGGTACAACTTCCAGTTATAAAATAAGTAAATCATAGAGATGTGATGTACAGCATGGTGACTATAGTTAAAAATACTGTATCGCATAATTGAAAGTTACTAAGAATAGATCTTAAAAATTCTCACCAGAAGAAAAAAGAATCTGTAATTATGTGTGGTGTCTAATTTAACTAGGCTTGTGGTGATCATTTCACAATATATGCAAGTATTGAATCATTATGTTGTACACTTGAAATTAATATAATATGTCAATTATACCTCATTTTAAAAAATCACATTGAAAAAGAATTTAAACCCAGTGAGGTAGGTGTTAGGAATAGACAAGTATTGGGGCACCTGGGTGGCTCAGTGGGTTAAAGCCTCTGCCTTCGGCTCAGGTCATGTCTCGGGGTCCTGGGATCGAGCCCCACATCGGGCTCTCTGCTCAGCAGGGAGCCTGCTTCCCCCCCTCCGCCTGCCTCTCTGCCTACTTGTGATCTCTGTCTGTCAAATGAATGAATAAAATCTTAAAAAAAAAAAAAAGAAATAGACAATTATTTCCCAGTGCTCCTGCTTCCATGTAGAGAGGAAGAATACCCTTGAGAAAAAAACTCCTTGCTTTTCACCCTCACCCACTCCCTATTTCCTTCTCAATGAAAGAAGTGGTGACTCTTTTACTGGTAAATCAAGGGTAAAGAGTACATCTTCCTTAAAATCTCAGAATCATAGGTACAGTACATTCTGTCTCCTCTCAGGCAGGTGTGCTCTGTGGAGGAGACCTGCCAGAGGCTCACTTCAATACAGGAGGTGGAGTATATTAACAAATCTGTTTGGTCCACCAAAATCATGCACGTTCTCCAAATAACTTTACTAATCCTAGAACAAGCAAACAAACAGAGTTGATCAGCCCTGCCATGATGAACATAGAATCAAATGAAGTAAGAGATGTAAAAGTAAATTTAGTCTATATAGATTAAATCTGTTACTTTTCTATTGCAGGAAGTTTTAAACATCTTTACAGAAGATAGTGTTCTTTATATTTCTGTATGTTCTACATAACACAGAGTTGGGCACATAAAAGAAAATCATTATAGATTTGTTTATTGGTAGACTGAAGGCATAAGTGAGTAGAGACAGTATAATTCTCTCTTAATTTTCCAATTACTTTCTGTCTTTCTCCTTAAAGAAAAGAAATTGCCAACAACTAATACAATCAGTAATTCTCGTTCGAACACTGACTAGGTATTTGCTCATTCATGTTAGACAGTATGGGGATACAAAGCATGGGACTCAGCCCTTGCCCTTTAGAAACATCTTTTACAGAGATGAAACACAATTGGATATAGTGTCATGGGACAACAGAATAAAGAGTTTATATGAAATTAGTGTTGGTGAAGGTCAAAAAATGGGAGAAGAATGGTGCCCCCAGAAAGCGCCATAGAGGAAGTGAGACTTAATGGGTGAACAAATTTCTGCTCTATACTTACCTCCAAAGAGATGGTTGTGCTTAAGACTTCCTGGCAGTACTGTGTGGTTCTAAGGCAAGGTGCACTATGTATTACGTATTATTTTATCAAGTTTAAAAATATATGCATACAGATGAAATAACATAAGCATTAATTAGAGCCATCTCTGAAGGAGAAAAGTCCATGTGGGAATCTTAAGGAGTATATGTATGGCAATAGAGCTGGTCCCATCTGCTTTGCTGGATTATGTTTAGAACTTGTCTGGTTGCCTATAAACTTCAGGTTCAGTTCAATTCAACAATTTTATTGAGGTTCTTCTTTTAATAGACAAAGGACTAAACATTGCTAAAGATTCAAAGGTGAGTTAGACAGAGGCTGAAAGAGGTAAAAGATAAATGTACATGGAATTGACTATAATACAAGATAGTATTATAAATACACTTCAAATCTACTTCATTCATTCTTACCAAAAGTAAGTCCCAAAATCACTGTCAGTCACTGCAGAAACATGGGGACTTAATTTGTCCCTTAGAAATAGTTCTGCCCTTCCACCAGGCAGGCAAGCCAGGAGTACAAACTCCACAAACATCCCATACATAGAAAACACAAAAATTACGATAATACTAGTAAGGATGAAGGAATAAAATTAATCTCAATTTTTGTTCTTGTTTAAGGTGCAGTGTGTGATGGGAAGTACTTTACTATCATATGCTGTACAACATGAATACACAAAGTATAATAGATGTGTTTTGGAAGGTTCCAATTAAAACTTCTTTGGATGCTTGAGGTGGTAGTGTTATTTAGAGAAAATAGTCTCAAGAGAATATTAAACATTAAAACAAACACACACATACAGAAAACAAATTATGTTCTCAGCTGATTTATGAGGAGACTTTTTTGGCTTCTTTCAATTTCCTATATAAACAATTATAGTTATCTTTAAATTGCTGGGGAGATGTTTCTAGCTGTATTTGTGATGTAAATTTGGAATTCAAAGTTTGGTGTGTAGAGCAGTCTTTGGAAGAAATTGTTGTGTAGGCGGCAGAATCATACTCTGCTCACAGTCTTAGCACATTCATCATAGTATTTGTTGGATATTCTTATTAATCTGTCATCACTTTCTCTTCTTAGCCTCATCTAGTTTATAATTCCATATAGTATATTTGCCTCCCAGGGCACCTGGGTGGCTCAATTGGTTAAGCCTCCAAATCTCAATTACGGCTCAGGTCAGGATCTCAAGGTTGTGAGGTCAGTCTCCCTGCTGAGCATGGAGCCTGCTTAAAGATTGTCTCTTTCCCTCTCCCTTTACACGCCCCCCCCACACACACACAGTCTCAAAAAAAAAAAAAAAAGATATATTTGCCTCCTGAGTAAATTGATTTTTTTGTCACTTCTAAATATATATGCATATTTATTTTCTGTATTTCATTGGTCCATAGCAATTTTTGGTATCCAATGAGAACTTATTTATTCTCAAGCTCCTCAAAAATAAACCACCAAATAAGATACCAATGCCACTCATCTAAAAGTTTCAACCCAAAAAGGGTGCAGAAAGGAAGATTGAGGAGGAGTACACCAGTATGGAATTCTCTTTAGTTGCCTTGCAAGGTTTACGCAAGTGGAGTATCAAGTATTTCAGTCCAAATAAATAGAAGGTCTTAAAGCTTAAAGGTCAAAGGATAACATTATAGTGAGTGAAGGAAAAGATTCTCCTTATTTATAATAACTGTTGGTGTTTGTATAATTAGCTATTTCTACTTATAAATTCAATTATTCTAATCTGTCCCATTTAATAGAATCTTTTAAATTATAAATCCCTATGCCAAATATGAGGAAGAAGCGACTTGTTCTGTGTTAATCAAAACATAAGCAGAACATAGGATAAGATACCCCTTCTTCAGGTTGTGTGGGTAATTTTTTTGTGTGGGTTTCTTCTCAATGTGGTAGAAGCAATTAAAATTTTCAGTTGCTGAAACAAATAAAAAAATAAAATTCTAAGAAGATAATTCCCTTAACTTGAAATTCAGGAAGTATAATTGATGTGTTGATGAAAAACAGTACAGAAGCCGTCACACTCTAAAGTGTTCCTTTATGGAAGACTTCCCTTTTGCACTAGCTCAGAAACATGATAACCACACCAAAGTATAAGTAGCATTTTCTGTGGACTTTGAGTTTGAGTTTGGAGATTATCAGCTAGGGTTTTTCTATCATGATCTGACTTAATGTGTTAGGGCTAACTGTGACATTGACCTGATGACAATCTAATTTAAAACATTCCTTAGTTGGCCTCAATAGGAACAATATGTTATGATGGTTTGGAATAATTAAAGGTTTTCTAATATCAATACAGTGAGGTTAATCTAAAAATGTCTATTCTGCCCAGATGACCTACACTTTCAATGCAATGATGGTATCAAAATACCATCAACATTTTTCAGAGTTGGAAAAAACAATCCTAAAATTTGTATGGAACCAGAAAAGACCCCGATTTGCCAGGGGAAGTTTGAAAAAGACAACCAAAGCTGGGGGTATCACAATGCCTGACTTCAAGCTATATTACAAAGCATGATCATCAAGACAGCATAGTACTGGCACAAAAACAGACACATAGGTCAATGGAACAGAATAGAGACCCCAGAAATGGACACTCATCTCTATATTCAACTAATCTTTGACAAAGCAGGAAATAATATCCAATGAAAACAAGACAGTCTCTTCAATAAATGGTGCTGGGAAAATTGGACAGCCACCTGCAGAAGAATAAAACTGGATCATTCTCTTACACCATACACAAAGATAAACTCAAAATGGATGAAAGACCTCAATGCCTCAATGTGATACAGAATTCCATCAAAATTCCGGAGGAGAACACAGGCAAAAACCTCTTTGACCTTGGACAAAGCAACTTTTTGCAAGACATGCTTCTAAAGGCAAGGGATACACAAGCAAAAATGAACATTTGGGACTTCATCAAAATAAAAAGCTTTTGCACAGCAAAAGAAACAATCAACAAACCTAAAAGGCAATCCATGGAAAGGGAAAGTATATTTGCAAATGACATTACAGATAAAGGGCTGGTACCCAAGATCTATAAAGAACTTCTGAAACTCAACACTAAAAAAAAAAAAAAAAAAAAAAAGAATCCTGTCAATAAATGGGCAGAAGATATGAACAGACACTTCTCCAAAGAAGACATACAAATGGCTAACAGACACATGAAAAAATGTTCCACATCACTTGCCATTAGGGATATACAAATCAAAACCACAATGAGCTACCACATTTCACCAGTCAGAATGGCTAAAATTAACAAGATAGGGAACAACAAATGTTGGCAAGGATGTGGAGAAAGAGGAACCCTCTTACACACTCGGTAGTGATGCAGGATGGTACAGCCACTCTGGAAAACAGTATTGAGGTTCCTCAGGACGTTTAAAATAGAGCTACCCTACCACCCAGCAATTGCACTACTGAATATTTACCCCAAAGATACAGATGTAGTGAAAAGAAGGGGCACATGCACCCCAATATTCGTAGCAGCAACATCCACAATAGCCAAACTGTGGATGGAGCCGAGATGCCCTTCAGCAGATGAATGGATAAAAAAGATGTGGTTCATGTATACAATGGAATATTACTCAGCCATCAGAAAAGATGAATATCTACCATTTGCACAGACATGGATGGAACTGGAGGGTATTATGCTAAATGAAATAAGTCAAGCATAGAAAGACAATTATCATATGGTTTCACTCATATGTGGAATATAAGGAATAGTGCAGAGGACAATAGAGGTGGTGGGGCAAACTGAATGGGAAGAAATCAGAGAGGGAGACAAACCATGAAAGACTTAACTATAGGAAGCAAACTGAAGGTTGTGGAAAGAGAGCGTTGGGGGAATGGGCTAACTGGGTGATGGGCATTAAGGAGGGCATGTGATATGATGAGCACTGAGTGTTATACTGAATTGATGAATCATTGAATATTATATCAAAAAACAATGATGAACCATACCTTAGCTAATTGAATTTAAATAAATAAAGAATAAAAAAAAAATTGCATTTCAGAAACAACCAAGGTGAATCATGTGTGGTAAAACAACTTGGGATTTTGTGTTCTTTAAGATCAAACTAGGAACAGAATATGTTGACACACCAACAAAATAAACATGGGGGGTAAAAAGAATATTTGATTAGTGTCCATTAATGAGAATACAAATAAGTATGCTTTCATTGAATAGGAACATAACTTTAAAGTCACAAAGACATCTTAGTATAACTCAGTAATATATTATAAAGCAATTGAACCAATTAGATGTTCTCAAAAGTATTCCTAGGGTAAGATTTGTGAGTTTCTCCCTTGTATTACTCAGGATGGAAACTTCCAGCAAAGTTTGATCAGATAAGACAATATGATCAGAAATTGATTCATGACTCTATTTCTAAAATTGCCCAATTAGTCTACAGCAAGATAAGGATTTTTACACAATTTAAAGAAGATGAATTAAAAGTGCAAATATTTTCACAGATTTTTCAGTTGTACCAGAAGACAAAAAAGAAAAATGATTTTTTATAAATTAGAGTGAGACACAACTTCCTCTTAAACTTGAAGATATGACCACATTGTTGTGAAGAGAGGATGAAAACTACCCTTATATTTAAGAAAATCTTGCATCCTCCTATTGTCATAGCTTACTAGCCTACAAAGAAAACCTTAAATAGAATTGAGAAATAATAATCTATCACTTTCGAGAATCAGAAAGCTAGTATTTTCTATTACTTTGTGGAAGAAGCCCTAGCTATGCTCCCAGGACTGAGCCATGTATGTAGAGAAGTCATGGATCTATAAAATGGCCTGGCTTTTTAAAGGATTAAGCCAAATTCCTAGAATTATACACAAAAGCAGATGGCTGGCAGGTTCTCCCAGTAGCCACTTCTCTGCAGACAAAAGCAACTGTGAAACTCAGGAGAAATATGCTTTAGGATGAGTAACCTGTAGCCATGTATCCACACACGATCAGCAAAATTTTGAAAGGATTTCAAGTGCTTTTAATCCTGAACAAAATCCTAGGCAGAAATCTGTGTTTGCAATATGGGAAGAGGATTCATTCTTCATTTCCCTAAAGAATATGCTGATTATTTTCCCTGATTTCAAGCTAGCTCCGTCTTGATTTTCTGATTTCATTTAGTAGCAGTGAGAAACCATAGTGATTAAGAGTATAAACACTGGAATCAGGCCACCTGAGTTAGCATTTGACCTTGGCCAAGTCACTTAATCTCTCGGAAATTCGGTTTCTTTATCAATAAAATGAGGAATAGAATAATACTTCACAGGGTTGTGGTAAAGATTAAGTGACAATGAATTTAATGGACTTAGCACAAAAATGTAGTACTTGATGTGTTCAACAAATGTTAGTATTGCTGTCAAGGGTGCCACCATCTTCCCAATCCTGGATTCCCAATCATTTTTTTAATTATTATTTTTATTTTTTTTAATTTTAATTTAATTTTATTTTATTTTTTCAGTGCAGTCTTTTTTTTAAATTTTATTTTATTTCAGTGTTCCAAGATTCATTGTTTATGCACCACACCCAGTGCTCCATGCAATGTGTGCCCTCCTTAATACCCACCACCAGGCTCACCCATCCCCATACTCCCCTTCCCTCCAAGAACCTGTTTGTTCCTCAGAGTCCACAGTCTCTCATGCTTCCTCTCCCCCTCCGATTTCCCCCAATTCACTTTTCCTTTCCTTCTCCTAATGTCCTCCATGTTACTCCTTATGCTCCATAAGTAAGTGAAACCATATGATATGACTTTCTCTGCTTGACTTATTTCACTCAGCATAATCTCCTCCAGTCCCGTCCATGTTGATACAAATGTTGGGTATTCATCCTTTCTGATGGAAGCGTAATATTCCATTGTATATATGGACGATTTCTTCTTTATCCATTCATCTGTTGAAGGGCATCTTGGCTCTTTCCACAGTTTGGCAATTGTGGCCATTGCTGCTATGAACATTGGGGTACATATTGCCCTTCTTTTCTCTATATCTGTATCTTTGGGGTAAATACACTGCAATTGCATTGTCATAGGGTAGCTCTATTTTTAATTTTTTGAGAAATCTCCACACTGCTTTCCAAAGTGGCTACACCAACTCGCATTCCCACCAACAGTGTAAGAGGGTTCCCCTTTCTCCACATCCTCTCCAACACTTGCTGTTTCCTGTCTTGTTAATTTGGGCCATTCTGACTGGTGTAAGGTGGTATCTCAATGTGGTTTTGATTTGAATTTCCCTGATGGCTAATGATGATGAATATTTTTTCATGTGTCTGTTAGCCATTTGTATGTCTTCTTTGGAGAAGGGTCTGTTCATATCTTCTGCCCATTTTTTGACATGATTTTCTGTTTTTTGGGTGTTGAGTTTGAGAAGTTCTGATTTCAAGCTTTATTACAAAGCTGTGATCACCAAGACAGCATGGTACTTGCACAAAAACAGACACATAGATCAATGGAACAGAATAGAGACCCCAGAAATGGACCCTCAACTCTATGGTCAACTAATCTTTGAGAAAACAGGAAAGAACATCCAATGGAAAAAAGACAGTTTCTCCAACACATGGTGTTGGGAAACTTGGACAGCCACACATAGAAGAACAAAACTGGAGCACTTTCTTCCACCATACACAAAGATAAACTCAAAATGGATGAAAGACCTCAGTGTGAGACAGGAGTCCATCAAAATTCTAGAGGAGAACATAGGCAGTAACCTCTTCGACATTGGCCACAGCAACTTCTTTCAAGACACGTCTCTTGGGGCGCCTGGGTGGCTCAGTGGGTTAAAGCCTCTGCCTTCGGCTCAGGTCATGATCTTGAGGTCCTGAGATCGAGCCCTGCATCAGGCTCTCTGCTCAGCGGAGAGCCTGCTTCCCCTTCTCTGTCTGTCTGCCTCTCTGCCTACTTGTGATCATCTCTCTCTCTGTCAAATAAATAAATTAAATCTTAAAACAAAAAAAAAGACACGTCTCTAAAGGCAAAGGAAACAAAATCCAAAATGAACTTTTGGGACTTCATCGAGATGAAAAGCTTCTGCACAGCAAAGGAAACAGCCAACAAAACCAAGATGCAACCCACAGAATGGGAGAAGATATTCACAAATGACACTACAGACAAGGGGCTGACATCCAAGATCTATAAAGAAATCCTCAAACTCAACACCAAAAAATTGATTCCCAATCATTTAAAACAGAATTAGTTTTTCTAAGTGATGTGAAGCCACTGCAGGTGAGATAGGAATTTAAACATTCCTAGTAGCACTGGCTGTGGCTTGAACTACTCTGCTGGTTTGTAGAATTGCTATATTATACTCCACAGCACAGGACCAGTGTCCCCACTATAAACACTGTAGAACTTAAGACAAATATGTAATTGCTGTGGTTTCAGTGGTGATATGTTTTATAAGGACAAAGTTATGTCTGCTTTTTTTTTAAGATTTTATTTGTTGACAGAAAGATGGAACACAAGCAGGGGGAGTGGGAGAGGGAGAAGCAGACCTCCCACAGAGCAGGGAGCCTGACGTGGGGCTTGATCCCAGGACCCTGGGATCATGACCTAAGCCGAAGACAGATGCTTAATGACTGAGCCACCCAGACGCCCCTGTGTCTGCTTTACTCACCACCACTCCCCTGGCCAATCACAGAACAAAACAGTAGATCCTCAGTAAATATTTGGTGAACAAATAAGTGGATTAATGAATAAAATGGTATCACAGAAGCCACGACTAACCTTACTTTCATTGATTAAGTTTTTGGTAATTTCAGACCATTCAAAGAGTTGGCATCCAATTGTAGTTGGCATCCAGTTGTACATCATCTTCCATTCAGCTCAAGTTGTGATAATTTAGTCTTCATCTGGCATCATCTGAGAACAGGGAAGTCATTTATAAACTTGAATGGTGTGTATTCAGACGTGATTAACAATATGAGCTGGAATTGGTATGGCAGCCAGATCCCCAGTTTTCCAAGATAAGAAACTGAAAGAAATTGATTCTAAGAAACAAGAAGTTTTTGCTGGGAAGGAAAGAGTACAACAAAGAGCTTAACCAATAAGAACAATTTTTTAAAGATTTTATTTATTTATTTGAGAGAGAGAAAAAAAAGTGAGCAAGAAAGAGAACAGGAGCAGGGGTAGGGGCAGAGAGAGAAGGAAAGGCAGACTCTCCACTGAGCAGGGAGCCCAGGACTCCAAGATCAAGACCTGAGCAGAAAGCAAACGTTTAACTGACTGAACCACCCAAGCATCCAAGAACTATTTTTTTTTTTTTTTTTTTTAGTAGATGGAGATATGTTCACTGCTGGTTTCAGCTCAATGAGCAAATGACAGATTATATTTTGAAATTCAGAAAGCATGCAACAGACTGAGGGTTTTGGACGGGTGGGGTGGGGGGTTGGGCGAGCCTGGTGGTGGGTATTGAGGAGGGCACGTATTGCATGGAGCACTGGGTGTGGTACATTAACAATGAATGTTGTAACACTGAAAAAATAAAATAAAAGTATTTGGGGGGGAAAAAAGCACGCAGGAACTATTTACCCTTCCTGAAATAGACACTAACAATGGGTGTTGTTGCTATTCTATGGTTATAAAACAATTATTATTTATATTGAAAGGGTAACAGTAAGTATCTGCTAACTTGAGACCATGCCTACACCACATATGTTCAACAGCAGCAAAGGCTCTTAAAGAGGTATGAGTGATATTTCTAAAAGGGAGCGTGGCATTAAGAAACAGAAGATTGCCAAATTTGTCAAAATCCAGCAGAGAACTTAGATGGCAATTTATATGAATATTTTCAGAAGTCTGGCCTTTTCCAAAATGACTTATATTAAACATAGTGCAGTCTTTTTTTAAATTTTATTTTATTTCAGTGTTCCAAGATTCATTGTTCATATACCACACCCAGTGCTCCATGCAGTACATGCCCTCCTCAATACCCACCACTAGGCTCGCCCAACCTCCCACCCTCCTCCCCTCCAAAACCCTCAGTTTATTTCTCGGAGTGCAATCTTAAGCTGCTCTAAAGGCTAAATAATGGTTGAAAAATCAATCAATCATCAATCAATCATCCTATAACCTTGAAACACAGGTATGTTACAGACTAAAATGAGAATCCTAGTGGAACCAACCATTTTGCTCTCCTATACTTTTTATAATTTAAAAGGTGTTTCTTCCTTTATTATCCTAAATGATCCTCACAGAAACAGGATGGAAATATTATACCATTCTGTTGAGAAGGAAAATGAGGCACAAATAGTTGAGGAAGCTTGCTCAATGTGACAGAACCAGTACCTTATACCTTGGTTGTTATCAAAGTTTGGGTCTAATCATCTGAAAAATAGAAATAATCCCTGCCCCTTCTGCCTGAACATATTTCAGGGAAGATGCACTAAGGTAATATAATGCATTACTATCTTATCCAGCACCTTACACTTGATAGGTAAATGTGCAGGAGCAACCATTTGTTCAGCCACCTGTGTGACTTGGACACACTAGCACTGAACCTAGGTTGAGTTGTCATAAAGGGGATGGCAAACAGAAGGTAATTGTAAAAAGAAACATCCTGGGAAGTTGAGATTTCCTCAGCTTATACTAAAAGTTGCCTGACAAATGTTAAAGTATAGTGGCCAGACCTGAAGAAAGAATTAAACAACAACAACAAAATACAAACAAAAGCAAAAACTACATAAGGCACCAATATTTCTTTTTTTATTATTATGTTCAGTTAGCCACTGTATAGTACATAATTAGTTTTTGGAGTACTGTTGATTGATTCATTAGTTAAACATAACACCCAGTGCTCATCACAGCAGATGCCCTCCTCAATACCCACATTTCTAAGTAAACGTGAACATCTGTCCCTGTGTAAGGCAAGGATCCTCACTATTCTCCTCCATCTACCTTCTCATCTGTGGCCTATCAGAGAAAATTAAGGGTGTCTTCATAAAGCTCCCATAATAGAGACAGGCAACAGGCTTCAGAGTCAAGGAAACCTCTGTGGGGAAAACCCCAACCTGAAATTTCTTAGACGGAGGGATGATGACATATTCAAGTCTCCTTAATAAGTATGAGTAAATGGGGGATTTTCTAGCATAAGCCTGATTCTTTCGTGTTTGTTTGTTTGTTTTGTGCTTTTTTTTTTTTTTTTTTTTTTGGTGTTACTGCCTTTACACAACAGACCCCTTTACTGTCTTTGGCAGCAGGACTAATTATAAACTCTTTACCACTACCACCTGTATTTACCAACCTCCACAGCATGAATTTCACATAGTGAAATGTCTATCAGTGTCAGGCAGAACTGATTATAAAGGAATAACATGATTACATTAGCTGCACATATAAATAAATATTCCAGTTACGATTTCTAACTCAGCCCTCTTTGGGATTATTGGTTTTTTTCCCCACTAGAGTTGGGTTAGCATATGGCTAAACTTTGTATTCTTCACTCACACTTTCACCCCCCTAAATGCGTAGATACACACACTCCCTTGTTTTTCTCCCTGCAGATTTCACAATTGGTGGTCTAAGAGAAACAAGGTCTGGACTGAGAACTTACTCTGGTTTCCCTGACCCGAGAGAGTGAAAGGATCTGGATTATTTCAGAGATTGACTATGAGCTTTCCCCCTTTCTCTGTGTCTCATCCTGTCCTACCTGCAAAATGGGGAGTTGAAGAGGCAGGAGTGCTATATTTCTGATTTAGTATTGCTTTAGGTTGGGGAATTGAAATTACAAAACAAACGCCAAGAAAACAAGATGTTGAGAGAATGAACCAAGTAACTATAAACAAACTTCTGAGTGTTCTTTAAAGGGAAGGTATTATTATAAAGGTACAGAACAGTCATGGACTGTGCTTTTGGGACCTGGGTGAGTGCAGAGCTGAGGAAGCTTGAGTTGGTGCCAAGTTACAATTCCTGGCCCCTCGGGGGGCCAGGCCCAGGTTTGGGAAAACAGAATCAGGGCAGGGGCTATTGTGGCCTGGACAGAGGCAGAAAGACATAATACAGCAGGCTTCCTTCCTGTCCTGTTCTTATCTGACGGTGCAGAGGGTGGGTGGGAGCACGCCTGGAGTGCAGGTGAAGTATTTCAAGCCCCAGCTGCCCCAGGGCTCCACCTCCCCTACTCTTCCCTCACTGACACCCCCCATCCCAGAATTTGGACCCCCTCCCGCTCCTCCCTCGGCCCCTCCCTGGTCCCTCCCACGGTCTCCCCCCCCGCCCCCACGCCCCGAGCCTGGGACTGCGTCATAAGTATCCCCAGACCCGGGCTTGCAGCTGCCTAAGACAGGCGAGGGAGAAAGTAGGTCCTGCTAGGACTAGCGCGATCTCTTTACAGCCTGCAGCACGGGACGCTGATTTGAGTCACGCCTCACTGAGAAGCCCAAAGATTCACGATGGTAAAAATCGCCTTCAATACACCCACGGCGGTGCAAAAAGAGGAGGCGCGGCAAGACGTGGAGGTCGTTGTAAACCGCACGGTCCGAGCTCAAATCTTGAACGGCAAGGTAGCAGTACTCATTCCATCCCAGATGGCCTGCTAGGGTCTGTAAGGTGGGGAGGAGTGGTTTGGGGGGAGGAAGGGGCGAGTGACAGGACAAAATGAAAGCTGCCCCCTCTGCGCTGTTAAACTGGTTTACCGGTTGCCCCAGTTCCATTCAGTCGCGCCACCTTCCGCTTGCAGTGCCTCACACCTTTTAACATCCCAGTGCCTTGCACTACTTTCCCTTGGTTCCAGCTCTTGTGGTACATTTCCAAGCGACGTTAGAGGGAGTTTGAGGAGAACCCCTGGGACCTGATGTCACCCTCTCCTGGGGAACATGTGAGGGGTTGGGGTCAAAGAGAGGCACGTTGTTCAGTCTCCAGCTCAAGAGGGGCACACAACATCCACAGGGAAGGAGCACTCAGGGAGAACTGAGGCAAGAGATTTAACTCTTCTTTCTTTCGTTTTGATGTGGATAAAGGTCTATGAATCTGACTCTTTCTAGGATCTCGGAATGTTTGTGGGGATGGGGTATGGGGCCAAAGACAGCTTTGACTCAAAGCGGTATGGGTTGGGGTCAGTACGTGTCTGTGTTCGCCCATGTATATTTTCAATTTCTCCGATTATAGGCGGTTTTAAGAATTCAGTAAAGGAGCTGTCAAAATTGAGGTTGCTCTTAATTAGCGTTTGGGACGTTCACTGTGCCCTCTTACTGCAAGATCCTTGTATGTTTTCACAGTGGCATTTCCTAAAGACAACACTCTTCATCTGTAAAAAGAAATGTTGAGGTTTATTTTCTTCTTCTTTTAGTGCTTCCTTTTCGTGATATCCCTCTACACGCCTCCCCCATGGAGAGATCTGAAGCGGGTCTGACCTTGTAATTTAAACTCCTAGCATTGCCAGAAACTGAGGTAGTTTCCCCCCCCCCCCCATGTTAGCCATTGTTTATTTAGTCCAATTTCTATTTCTTTTAAACATCTAACATGTTTTCAATGTTTGTAAACTACTCATTTTCCTCAGTAAAATGTCAATGTTAAAAGGAACATTTGTATTTTCTTCTACAAAATCTGTACACAGTGTCAGTTTCCAGATCTGTCTTAATTTGTCTTGTTCTCTCTTTAAAGTTTTAACTTTTGTGTTCAGACTGGAGATTTGAAAAGTACTTTGAGCGAAATGAGAATGTAGTAAAACTTATTATGCATCAATTTGAAATGTTTATATGCTTATACAGTTTTTATCACAGAATTTTTAAATATTTAACCCAGCAAAAAAACTTGCTTTGGGGTATTATACATTTGAGAAGTCAAAAGTAACACCCCCTTGCATTGTTGAGGTTTTGAATAAACGACAGAAGATCAAATATGTAACTGTCCTACTCACTTTGTAAGTGAAACATGGCCAGATTTTTTGGGAGGTCTAATTAGATGCCAGTAGTTAAATATAGCCACACAGTAATCCCTTTATTTTTCTCTCACCACCAAAAACTTCACGACTTGTAGTTGGATACAGTTAATATGTAAGCAGTACTTCTGCCAAGCCTGTGGTGTGATGAGAAATAAATAAAAATGAGCATTTGCACCATGATTATATTTCTTTGTTAGGTGTTGGAGAAGCTTCCACAGGATCCTGACCTGGTCACTACAGGACACTGATTTAATAATACCTGACACATTATATTGCGATGTATTTATCTGCTCATCAGAAACCTAGCACAACAGAATAGTTTGTCAGAGGTTGTGTACAATGACTTTAAAATACACTTTAGAGAGAAATTAGCTATGGTAAGTGAGAGTCTATACCACTCTGAATTCTAGCAAATGTAAATGAAAAAAAAATTCTGATTCCTAGTATGGTGGGGGATTTTATTATATTGAAACTCTAATACTTAGACTTTGCTTAACAATAAATGAAATTGCAGTGTAAATCTCTCTTCTCATTTCTCAGCGACAAGAAAAAAAGAAATTCATTGTTTTGAGTATTTAAAATTAAGTCATTTTGTGACTTACAGGCAAGTAACTTCATCTGTCTGGACTTCAATTTAATCATCCTAAATATCATTTCAAAGCATCTAGCTCTAGATTACAGTTATTCACAATCATAATTTATAGTTCTGTCTTTGTAATGTTAATTTTTTATAAAAATAATTTATAATTTCTGAAAACTATTGGGACAAGGAAAAGCCTTCAAAGTTTATACAGTATTAATGGAGGGTTTGAATTTAAATACATTTAGCTAAGAAAATGTGCATACCAAATTTCTTTGAATTTTAATTAAGATAATTTTTTTGAAGACTTTATTATTTGACAGAGAGAGACATCACAAGTAGGCAGAGAGGCAGTCAGAGAGAGAGGGGGAAGCAGGCTCCCTGCTGAGCAGAGATTCCCAATGCGGGGCTAGATCCCAGGACACTGAGATCATGACCTGAGCTGAAGGCAGAGGCTTTAACCCACTGAGCTACCCAGGCGTCCTAAGATAATTTTTTAAAAAAATATTTATCAAATAGTTGCCTCTCCTTAGAATCCAGGCATTTGTTTTCACCAAATTAATTGAAACTTAATTAGGTGCAATAAGCATTACAGTAGTTGTCCTGGAAAAGAGCTAATGGCCTGAAATAATAAAACGACTCTATTTTCATACTATTCTGAATGATTTACCCACTGATTACAAGAAACTACATTTGCTGACTTTGTTTATTCTACCCTTCAGTAATAATACTGTTTAAAACATATCGTGACATACAAGAATGAGATTGGAGTGTCCCTTGGACCATTGCCTTGGGAATAATACAGAGTTACTTGTTTGCTTTGGATCTTTCGTGTTCCAATTCCTGAACAAATTAGATTTAATGGAATTTTTATAGTAACTGTTACACACAGTTACTTTTGTGCCCAGCTATCACAAATTCTGTACTGTAAAGTCTAGTGTTTTACCCAGAACTTGGAAAATATTATTTCATTCATGCAGTACACAACTACAGAACAGTGGGCGATATTAGAAAGGTTAAATTCTCACTAAAATTAGGAAAATTATGAAATATATTTCACCTTCAATATTTTAATTTCTAAAATAAGGGGAAATGACACATACCTTCCTTACAGAATTTTTTAAGATAAAACAATGAAAACCAGCTTTTTGAAAATCATGTAATAAGTCAAAGGACACTAATTCACCTTTAAGTTGGCAAAAAGAAGTTGATTTACAAAAAATAGTAAAGCAACATAATTATGCTCCAGAAAGTTAGTGATTATATCACTGTAAAAGTCCCCAAATCAACAACTTACATTTATTTAAAGAATATAATTTACTGCATAAATGAACGGTGATTTTCAGCTGATTCTAAAAGTGTGTATTTTGAAAAAACTTCATGTCTGCAATTGGGTTTGTAAATGCCAGAAGGAAAGTAAATGTAATTGGCGATTTTTCACATCTTTTGAATATCAGAAATTATCTCGAAATGATTTTAAGCTAGGATGACTTAACATCTTTTAAAAATGCCTCGTTTCAAGAAAGTAAATTGTATACAAAGCAGCTATGTGTCTAAAAGTACAATGTGGTTTTTGTCTTTGGTTTTGCTTTTTAATAAACAGGAGCTCCAAGTTGCCACCCAGGAAAAAGAGGGCTCCTCTGGGAGATGCATGCTTACTCTCTTAGGCCTTTCATTCATCTTGGCAGGACTTATTGTTGGTGGAGCCTGCATTTACAAGTACTTCATGCCCAAGGTAATAATAATTATAATTCTTGTAATTTCGATTACTAATTGCTATATATTTAGTAGCAAATTAAGGAAATCTGTGGTGGTCACCAGAGAAATGAAGATTTAGGACACGTTTTCAAATTACCATTCAGTTTATAAAATTGATTTATTTGCATATATGTATATACTCTGTTGCTTATCACCATTTGTTCATGGTGATAACTGTTATCAGAAATCCTAAGCTTGACAAACAGTACAATGAGTTTATGTGAGTGTGAGAAATGATTCAAATGTCACCGTAGTAAGTATTAAAAGGTTTTAATTCTCCCTTTTTGTCTTTTAGAGTACCATCTACCGTGGAGAGATGTGCTTCTTTGATTCTGAGGACCCTGCAAATTCCCTTCGAGGAGCAGAGCCCTACTTTTTGCCTGTGACCGAGGAGGCTGACATTCGAGAGGATGACAACGTTGCAATCATTGATGTGCCTGTCCCCAGTTTCTCTGATAGTGATCCTGCAGCAATTATTCATGACTTTGAAAAAGTGAGTTTTTTTTCCTGAGTTTTTTTCTTGGTTTATTAGCAAGTATTAAAGCTGTTCATAAATGTACATCTTTTTGCAGGAAAGCCTTTTTCACTTTTGCTATTGAAAATACCTTAACAGATATTAAAAGGATATAGCTGCTTGTTTTAATGTTAGTTAGAATCGGCAGAATTGATATTCTTTACACCTTAGTTAATTTTTCCCCTCCCCAACAGGGCATGACTGCTTACTTGGACTTGCTGCTGGGGAACTGCTATCTGATGCCCCTCAATACCTCTATTGTTCTGCCTCCAAAGAGTCTGATGGAGTTCTTCGGCAAACTGGCAGTATGTATTTTGGATGTCAAATTTCGTTTAAGCATTTGCTTCCTCATTTAAAAAAAATAACGATTTGAGCCAAAACATTCCATTTTACTGAAATAACTTTAAAACAAAAAGTATGCTGTAATCTAAAACTGCTCTAAACAATAGTCTATTAAAAAAAACTGTATCTGCTATAGGTAGGGATTTAAATGGTGTTTTTAAGAAGTTCTTATTTTAATCTTTTAAAACAAATTTTAGAGTGGCAAATACTTGCCTCACACTTATGTTGTTCGTGAAGACCTGGTTGCTGTGGAGGAGATTCGTGATGTTAGTAACCTTGGCATCTTTATTTACCAACTTTGCAACAATCGCAAGTCGTTCCGCCTTCGAAGAAGAGACCTCTTGCTGGGTAGGCGATATAGTCTTTCCTTCAACCTGTGTTATTGGGAAAGTGAAGGAGAGTGTAGGTGAAGTACAGGGGGAAAGTAGAGAACAAATCTAGGTATGTTTTCATTAAAGAGTTAAAAATTCAATTCTTTGTACATTTTCTCACAGGTTTCAACAAACGTGCCATTGATAAGTGTTGGAAGATTAGACACTTCCCCAACGAATTTATCGTTGAGACCAAGATCTGTCAAGAGTGAGAGGCAACAGAAAAAGGGTATCCTTAGTGATAAGAAGTCAGAGATTTACAATATGACTTCAACATTAAAGTGTATGTAGGATACTCATATTTACTCATGCATATACTCTATTGCTTATACCAAAAAAAAGAAGGAAATAAAAACTACTAACCACTGCAAGTTCTTGTCAATATCTAGTTTCATTGACATTGCTTATTGTTTGAAATTGAAATTAAATGATTCTGTTTTTCTTTTTTAATTTATAGGGTTTAGGCTTCTGAAAGTAGCATGAATATATCAGCTAATATCCTGACAATAAATTCCATCCTTTGTGTATGTGTTTTTAAGTAAGCTCTTCACTAAATCATAAGGTAAAACATGTTTTAAGTTTAAAATATTTAAAATTATTTCTGAATGTTTTGTGTTAAACATGTCAGATCTCTTAACATTGCTAAGTTTTGTTTTATTTTTCATTTTATACAACTTTCCTGAATTTAGAAATTATCTTTACATTTCTGTTAGGTGCTCTGTAATAGATTTGATTTACATGTAAAAAAAACTTCATAAAGAAGTCATTTTCACAAATGCAGTGATTCTGTCTCACTAATATCCATATTGTGAAATCCATAAAATTGTACAAGTGTTGAGGAATTTAGGTCGTATGAATTCTACAACCCTATAATAAATGTTACCATATTCGACGATTGTGTCTCACTTAATGCAAACAATTAACATTACTTATTTAGCTTTGGTGTACCTGAAATAGATCTAAAATTATGAACTTATAAAATTATTATAACATTATAAAATTATGAACAGTAACTCTGCACTTACTCCTACCTCCACACATTTCTATTTTGTAATCTCATATTTTATTCCTCTTTTGATATTATATCAATTATTTTTTATAAATTCCTCATAATTGGCATACAGGTGAATTCAATTATTTGTTAAAAGCTTTCAGGCTCATAGCAATATCAAACTTTTTAATGTGTTTTCTTTTTTATAAAATATATGCAACCATATACAGTTATAAAAGGTCACTAAGAACTAACATTGGATAAAATGTCGATGACTTCTAATAACACCATGTGCTGTGATCTGTACTCATTTGTTTAAGAGTATAAACGCCATATAAAGGGGACCAAAATTTTACACTCTTTCTCTTGTATTAGGTTAAAACTTGTTTCTGATATTATTGATCACCTGCTGGTAGTGATAATTTATTTTAGTAGCTAAAACTGTACCCAGTCCAGTATATTACCCTAAATACTCTTTTTTTTTAGAGAGGGAGGGGGCACAGAGGGAGAGAGGAAAGGGAGAGAGAGAGAGAGAGAATCTTTTTTTTTAATTTAATTTAATTTTTTCAGTGTTCCAAGATTCAGTGTTCATGCACCACACCCAGTGCTTCATGCAATACATGCCCTCCTCAATACCCATCACCAGGCGAAAGAGAGAATCTTATGCAGGCTTCATGGATGGGCATGGAGCCTGACACAGGGCTCAATCTCACAACCTGAACTGTAATCAAGAGTTGGACATTTGACCAACTGAGCCATGCAGATGCCGCTCTAAATATTCTTTTTTAAAAAATACATTAAATATTTAATTACAAGAATTTAGAATAAAATAACAGAAACCTTTAAAAATGGTAAAAAGATGAAAAATTAGAAAATAATAAAAGTAGCAGAAAAATTCGAGAACTGGTCCTTTACAAAGGTTGAGAATATTTAGAAGGAAATTGATAAAACTAGACACCCATTTCCTGTTTTACAAATAAATAAGAATTAGGAGAAAGGAGATATATTTTTTTAATTATCTTAAAAAATCAGCATCATGACTAATGTTGAAACGAAAGGATGTTGGCTTTTACAGCTATTCAGTGTTGTTTAAGACTATCTGGCCAATTCAATAATATGTGAAAAATATAACAACTACCACTTTTTAAGGGGACATGAAACTACATTTATTACCATGTGATATTTTATATAAAACACAAGTGGATTAATTTGAAAACTTTAAAAAATCAATATGAAGACTTGGTATAATGTAAACAAGAGCTGATAGCTTTTCTTTATATCACCAACAACAAACTAAAAAGGTAATACAAGTAGGTAAAACTATTCTCATATTAGCAATAGGGACATAACACTAAACAAGCAGTTTATGGAATTATAGTGAATAAAGCCACGAAACTTAATTAAGATATATAAAAGAAGAGCTGAGTAAATGGAGAAGGAAGAAAGAACTTTATAAATAAATAAATTGCTTACTAATTGAATGTATTGGTTTAACCCCATCCTAATCAAATTGCCCCCCAAAAAATGTTTTTGAAACTTGACAAAATTGAAGGTCTATCTAGAAGCATAAATAGATGAGAAAAGAAAAAATGGAAAAAGAAATTGGAGGCAAGGATTTCTTACATGAACAGCTATTAAACCATAGCCAAGTTTACAAAAATTTTAAAGGGACATTCACACAAGATAGAGAATGATTCCAAGAAAGAGATCTTAGTATGGAAATGAACAAGATCTTGAAATTCCATGCAGTAAATTGATTTTTGTTTTGTTTTGTTTTGTTCTGTTTAATCAAATAGTGATAGTAAAAGTGGCTGAATGGGGAAAAAAAGTCCTAGTTGCCAAAGTATGAAATAACATGAGGCTAACAACCCCCCCCCAACCAAGTGCAAACTTTCTTAAATTATCACTACCAGTAAATATTTTTAAAAATGGAAAGCCTTCAAAAACAGTAGGCATATAAATTAAAACCCTAATGCTAGGATCTTTGAAGAATTGATGTCTTACAGCAATAACTCCTATTATTCACTCATTCAGAAGCCAGGATCTGTATCAATCAGAAAAGTGGGCAGTCATTGATTTAAGATGTTCTGTGAAACAGTTTTGCATTCAAATATTCTATTTTTCCCTTCCATCCCTTCACCAAACTTCACATGATTATTGATTGAATTAATTCATTTATTCATTCACTCATTTTCCAGGTATTATTCTAGGCATTGGGAAAGTGTACAGTTCTAAGCAAAAGAGACAGAGACAACACCTCTATTGTGATCTAGTCTACTGGAAGAAAAAAAAATTTTTTTCAAAATATTGCGCAATTTTGTTATAAAGAAAAAGTATAGAATGCTTATGATAATTTATAAAGAGAATGGAACCTGGACTATTAACAAAATTTTTAACTGAGTATGTAAAATTTGAGCTAAGACTGAAGAATAAGTACTATACAGGAAGTAAATGAAAAGAGAACATTTCACTTAGAAGAAAGTGGTGGCTAATTCACTGAGGAAAGAAACAGTATGGTTATCACAGAAAGTAAAAACAAAAATAAGCTAAAACACACTGAGTTAAAAAAAAAAAAGTTATATGCGCCCACAGCACCAGCAATTGAACCCTACACCTAGCACACAGAGAGATTGCCCTGTTAGTCATTAGTAAGGCAGCCCAGGGAGACAGATTGGGGGCAGGCATCTGTTCTAACTGCCAGCCCCACCCAACAACAAAAGTCTCTTTCTCAGGAGACTAAGGCAGGGAAAGCACACTGTAGGTCAACAAGACTGCAGGCCTGGCAAAAGTAAAATGGGACAAAACAATATGCCTGATAAAGAATTCAAAGTAATGGTCTTAAAGATACTCACTGGACTTGAAAAAAGAGTGGAGGAACTCAGTGAGACTTTCCACGAAGTGATAGAAAATAAAGTCAGAGATGAACTCAATAACAGAAAATAGAAAAAAAAAACCCAAAAACACTAGAGGAAATCAATAGCAGTTTATAGGAGTCAGAAGAATGGATCAGTGACCTGGAAGATAAGGTAACAGAAAACACCCATGCTGAACTGTAATGGTGATGATAATAATGACAAAAATTGATAAATAAAAATTTGTAAAGAATACTAAAAAATGAGAATGGGTTAAGGGAACTCAGTGAGACATTGAGCACAAAAATATTGGCATTATTGGGATCCCGGAAAGAGAAGAGTGAGAGAAGGGGAATAAAATTTATTTGATGAAATAATGGCTGAAAAATTCCCTAATATGGAAAGGAAACATATATCCAGATCCAGGAGGCACAAAAAGAGCCACCAATAAGATTAACCTAAGAAGGTCCACACCAAGATGTATAATACTTAAAATGGCAAAAGTAGTGATAAAGAGGGAATTTTAAAATCAACTAGAGAAAAGAAAGCCGTTCCATACAAAGGAAACCCCGTAAGTCTATTAGTTGATTTTTCAGCAGAAACTTTGCAGGTGAGAAGAGAGTAGTATGATAAACTCCAAGTGCTGAAAGGAAAGAAAAGTAACCTACAACCAAGACTACTGTGCCCAGCAGGACTATTTTTAAAAATAAAAGAGAGAGGCACTTGGGTGGCTCGGTCACTTAAGCTTCTGACTCTTGATTTTGGTACAGGTCATGATCTCGGGGTTGTGAGATCAAGCCCTGCATCAGGCTCCATCCTCAGTGGGAAGTTTGCTCGAGATTCTCTCCATAACCATCTGCTCTTTTTCTCTCGAATAAATCTTTTTAAAAAATTTTTTATGTAAATTCAATCAGCCAACATATAGTACATCATTAGTTAGTACATCATTGTAGGGTTAAGCAATTAATCAGTTGTGTATAATACCTAGTTCTCATCACATCATGTGCCATCCTTAATGCCCATCACCCAATTATCCCATCCCCCACCCACCTCCCCTCCAGCAACCCTCAGTTTGTTTCCTATAGTTAAAAGTTTCATGATTTTTCTCCCTCTTTGATGAATTCCCCTTCAGTTTTCCTTCCCTTACCCTATGATCCCCTGCACTGTTTCTTATATTCCACATAAGAGGGAAACTATATGATAATTGTCTTTCTCTGACTTATTTTCTCAGCATAATACCCTCCAGTTCCATCCACATTGATGTAAATGGTAAGATTCATTACTTTTTGATGGTTGAGTAATATTCCATTATATATGTATGATTGTGTATTATACATGTTATATATGTATTATTATGTATATATCCATTATATATGTATATATATAATATGTCTCTGTATGTGTGTGTGTATATATATATATACACACACATCTCAACTCCTTCCACAAGTTGACATTGTGGACATTGCTACTATGAACACTGGGGTGCAGGTGCCCCTTCAGATCACTACATTTGTACCTTTCAGGTAAATACCTAGTAGGGCAATCACTGGGTCATAGAGTAGCTCTATTTTTAACTTCTTAAGGAACCTCCAAACGGTTTTCCAGAGTGGCTGTACCAGCTTGCATTCCCACCAACAGTATAAGAGGGTTCTCCTTTCTCCACATCCATGCCAACATTTATTGTTTCTGGTCTTGTTAATTGTAGCCATTCTGACCAGTGTAAGGTTGTAGTTCATTGCAGTTTTGATTTGTATATTCCTGATGCAAGTGATATGGAGCACTTTTACATGTGTCTGTTGGACATTTGTATGTCTTCTTGGGGGAAAAGTTTGTCCATGCCTTCTGCCCATTTCGTGACTGGAGTCTTTGTTTTTTGGGTGTGGAGTTAATAAGTTCTTTGTAGATCTTGAATACTAGACCTTTATCTGATATGTCATTTGCAAATATCTTCTCCAATTCCACAGGTTGCTTATTAGTTTTATTGTCTGTTTCCTTTGCTGTGCAGAAGATTTTTATCCTGATGAAATCACAATGGTTCATCTTTGCTTTAGTTTCCCTTGCCCTTGGAGATTTGTCCAGCAAGAAGTTGCTGCAGCGAGGTTGAAGAGGTTGCTGCCTGTGTTTTCCTTTAAGATGATGGATTCCTGTCCCACATTAGGTCTTCACCAATTTTGAGTTTATCTTTGTGTATGGTGTAAGAGAATGGTCCAGTTTCATTCTTCTGCATTTGACTGTCCAATATTTCCAGTGCAATTTATTGAATAGCCTGTCTTTTTTCCTTTGGATAGTCATTCCTGCTTTGTTGAAGATTACTTGACCATAGAATTGAGGGTCCATTTCTGGGCTCTCTATTCTGTTCCATTGATTAGATTTCTCTGTTTTTGTGCCAGTACCATGCTGTCTTGATGATTACAGATTTATAATATAGCTTGAAATCTGGCATTGTGATGCCCCCAGCACTGGTTTTCTTTTTCAACATTCCCTTGGCCATTCAGGGTCTTTTCTGGTTCCATGCAAATTTTAGGATTCTTTGTTCTGGCTCTGTGAAAAATGTTGATTGTGTTGAATGTATAGTTTGCTCTGGGTAGCATAGACATTTTAACAATGTTTATTCTTCCAACCCATGATCATGGAATGTTTTTCCATCTCTTTGTGTCTTCATCAATTTTGTTCATAAGCGTTCTGTACATTTTAGAATACAGATCCTTTATCCCCTTGGTCAGGTTTATTCCTAGGTCCCTTATGGTTTTTGATGCAATTGTAAATGGGATTGATTTCTTAATTTCTCTTTCTTCAGTCACATTGATATTGTATAGAAATGCAACTGATTTCTGTACATTGAATTTCTATCCTGCCATGTTACTGAATTGGTATATGAGTTCTGGCAATTTGGGGGTGGAGTCTTTTGGGTTTTCCACATAAAGTATCATGCCATCTGTGAAGAGTGAGAGTTTGACTTCTTCTTTGCCAATTTGAATACCTTCTATTTCTTCTTGTTGTCTCATTGCTGAAGCTAGGACTTCTAGTGCCATGTTGAACAAAACTGGTGAGAGTGAGCATCCCTGTCATGTTCTTGACCTTAGGGGGAAAGCTTTCGGGGGAAAGCTTTCAGTTTTTCCCCCATTGAGAATGAATTCGCTGTAAGCTTTTTGTGGATAACTTTTATGATACTGAAGTATGTTTCCTCTCCTCTGTCCCTACACTGTGGAGATTTTTAATCAGGAAAGGATGCCATATTCTGTCAAATGCTTTCTCTGCTTCAATTGAGAGAATCATATGGTTCTTGTCATTTATTAATGTACTCTATCACATTTATTGATTTGCAAATGTTGAACCACCTTTGCAGCCCAGGTTGTGTTGTGGTGAATAATCCTTTTAACATACTGTTGGATTCTATTGGCTGGTACCTTGGTGAGTATTTTGATATCCATCGTCATCAGGAATACAGGTCTGTAATTCTCCTTTTTGATGGTTTCTCTCTCTGGTTTTGGGATCAGGGTAATGCTGGCCTCATATAGAATGAGTTTGGAAGCTTTCCTTCCATTTATACTTTTTGAAACAGCTTCAGTAGAATAGATATGATATCTTCTTTAAATGTTTGGTAGGATTCCCCTGGGAAGCCATCTGACCCTGGACTCTTGATTTGGGGGAGGTTTTTGATTACTGTTTCAGTTTCCTTGCTGGTTATGGGTCTGTTCAGATTTTCTATTTCTCCCTGTCTCAGATTGGGTAGTTTGTAAGTTTCCAGGAATGGATCAATTTCTTCCAGATTGCCTAATTTCTTGGCATATAGTTGCTCATAATATGCTCTTACAATTGCTTGTATTTCCTTGGTGTTGGTTGTGTTCTCTCCCCTTTCATTCATGATTTTAATTTAGGTCCTTTCTTTTTTCTTTTGGATAAGTCTGGCTAGAAGTTTCTTGATCTTATTAATTCTTTCAAAGAACCAGCTTCTATTTTCATTGATCTGTTCTACCATTCTTCTGGCTCAGGGACCACAGACTGGAGGCCCTGCCAGGCTCTCTCTGGCACAGGTGGTCACTGGTGGTGACCATCCTGGGTCCATGGGCTTAGGCCTGTGCCCATGACCACCTGATTCCACCAGTTGCCCCTTAAGATCTTTTGCTCTTTTTGAGTGCTTTTAACCAGTCTCCAAGTTAATGCTGGCTCCAATCACAGGGCACTTTCATATTGGGTTATTACTTTCCAATGAGCCACTTCTGGTGGATCCCCTCCCCCTTCTGTTTATCCTCCGAAATCAGTCCGAGTGCTCCCACTCCACTTTACCTCTCCACTGATGATCTTGTGCCCCCATAGAGATCCAGAAGTGTATCATCTTACATCTCAGGGTGATTTCATGGGTGTTCAGAGTGTTCTGGTAGATATTTAGCTCACTTTTGGGGACCGGTTGAAACAGGGTCTCCTACTTCTCTGCCATCTTTCCCCTCCAACTTATTTTTATTTAAAAATTAATTTCAGGGGCACCTGGCTGGCTCAGTTGGTAGAGCATGTGATCCTTCATCTTGAGATTGTGAATTCAAGCCCCATGTTGGTTGTAGAAATTACTTAAAAATAAAATGTTGAAAAATTAATTTCGGATTCTCTGATTTTTAGAAAGTGTCACCAAAAAGGTATAAAAATCTTGCATTTCTATTATTTGAAAAATGAAAGTATGAACGTATTCTACAATTTTGTTCATTCTGTCATTTCAATTATCTGTTATATTGTAGAATTGGGTTTCTTATTTATAATATATTTAAATATATTAAAGGGCACCATGTCCAGTCTACCTGAAAATAGTGACATAACTACAGGGCTGTCTCATTAACAGTGAACATTGATTAAGAAGTTATAGGGTTCCTGAGTACACAGAATTTAAGTAAATCAAATATAATCTGTTTTAAGACCTTTCAATTTAATGTGTCCCTTTTACACACTGAATCATAGCATCTTCTCAATAAAAACAGTCTAATTATTTTACAACTCAGTATATATGTGATATATTCAGAATAAATTGCATTTAATTATCAGAATTAACATTTAAAATTATAGTGCACCATTATATTATTATCAATAGAGGATCTTGCATTTTGCACTAATAGAAATCTTTATACAAAAGAAGTATTCAAGAGAAAAGGCTTCTACACAGTGAAGGAAACAATAAACAAAACTAAAAGGCAAACTTTGGAATGAGAGACGATATTGGCAAATGACATAACTAATAAAGGGTTAGTATCCAAAATCTATAGAGAACTTATAAAACTCAACACCTAAAAAACAAATAATCCTGTTAAAAAGGGGGCAGAAGACATGAATGAGACATTTTTCCAAGGACATACAGATGTCTAATAGACACATGAAAAGAGGCTCAATATCACTGATCATCAGGGAAATACAAGTCAAAACCACAATGAAATATTGACCCACACCCATCAGAATGGCTAAAATTAACAGCACAGTAAACAACAGATGTTGGCGAGTATGCAGAGAAAGAGGAACCCTGTTACACTGTTTATGGGAATACAAACTGTTGTAGCTACTCTGGAAAACAACATGGATTTTTCTCAAAAGTGAAAAATAGAACTACCCCATGCCAGCAATTGCACTACTAGGTATTTACACAAAGGATACAAACATAGTGATTTGAAGGGATACATGCACCCAGATGTTTATAGAGGCATTATCAACAATAGTCAAATTACATAAAAAGCCCAAATGTCTATTGGCTGATGAATGGAGTAAGAAGTTGTAATATATATATACAATGGAAAGTTACTCAGCTATCAGAGTGAAATCTTGTCATTTACAGCTATGTGGATGGAACTAGAGAGTATAATGGTAAGTAGAATCAGTCAGAGAAAGACAAATACCACATAATTTCACTCATATGTGGAATTTAAGAAACAAAACAAATGAACATAGGGAGAAAAAAGAGAGAGGCAAATGATAAAACAGTCTCTTAACTATAGAGAACAAACTGAGGGTTGCTGGAAGGGAGGTGTGGGATGGGTTAACTGGGTGATGGGAATTAAGAAAGGCACTTACTGTGACGAGCACTGGGTTTTGCATGTAAATGATGAATCACTAAATTCTATATCTGAAACTAATATTACACTGTATGTTAACTGGAATTTAATAAAAAGTTGAAGATACAAAAAAATTATTCACAATATTAGTAGTTAAATAAATAGATCTCCCCATATGAATTTATCAGCTTGCATAAGTCTTTTTTTATTAGTATGTTCTAAATATAGAAACATTGTGATTATTTTCTTGTATAAATTATCCAAGAATCTCATTAAGTTAAAATTCACTGAGTGCGGGGCGCCTGGGTGGCTCAGTGGGTTAAAGCCTCTGCCTTCGGCTCAGGTCATGATCTCAGGGTCCTGGGATCGAGTCCCGCATCCGGCTCTCTGCTCGGCAGGGAGCCTGCTTCCCCCTCTCTCTCTGCCTGCCTCTCTACCTACTTGTGATCTCTCTCTCTGTCAAATAAATAAATAAAATATTTAAAAAAAAAATTCACTGAGTGCCTATTATATGCTATGAGGGTAGGGTTATAAAATTAAATCAGACATGATCAGTGATCACTAGGAGTTCATAATTTTCTTGTTTAATTGAAATATTATTTAAAATTATATTCTTAAAAATAAAAAAATGTTCTTGAGAGTAAAATGTGTTTATTTTTACTGTGAGCTTTGTATATTGTTATCAAAACCAATTATACACCACCATTTTATACCTTCATGTTCAATCTATGTGTCTGTCAGTGCCAACTTCTACATAGTTATAAAATACAGTATGTCATTCTTCCTTTATTAAATTACTGAAAAACTAGGAGAAAACTGTATGGTAAAAATGCACATCTCTCATTTAAGTGTTTATGTGATTTGCTTAAAGGAAATATTTAAGAGCAATGGTTTAATAACCTGAACATCATGAGTTTAGTTGTTGAACTTCCTGCCACAAAATCTCTCCTTGGTCAAAATATTGTTATATATGTGGTTCAGTTTCACTATTAAGTTTGAGGAAGGAATAAAAAGACACACAAATTCCAAGTAAATCAATGCATTAAATGTTTAAATGTGAAACTCTTACACAGTAAAAGAAATGATAGGTTGATATTTGCCTGACCTTGGCATTGGGAGGTATTTTCTAGCATAAAAGCACTGGGCAAGGGAGGGAGGCAAGTGGTGACACAAAGCTAAAAATTTGTCGGTTTGATATCCTATTTTAAAATTACCATATGTAGGGGTGTCTGAGTGGCTCAGTCAGTTAAATATCTGCCTTTGGCTCAGGTCTTGATCCCAGGGTCATGGGATCGAGTCCCACACCAGGCTCCCTGCTCAGCAGGGAGTCTGCTTCTTCCTCTGCCCTTCCTCCCATGCTCTCTCTCACTATCTCTCCAAATAAATAAATAAAATCTTAAAAAAAATAAATAAAATTACCTTATGCCGGTGTGGACACTGTGGAAAACATGGAAGTTCCTAAAAAAGTTAAAAATAGAATTACCCTATAATCCAGTAATCACACTACTGGATATTTAGAAAAATACAAAACATATATTTAAAGGGATATATGCATCCTGATGTTTATAGCAGCATTATCTACAATAGCCAAATTGTTAAAGCAGGCCATGTCCATCAATAAATGAATGGATAAAGAAGATACACACACACACACACACACACACACACACACACACACATGCACACACACAGGAATATTATTCAGCCATAAAAAATGAAATCTTGTCATTTGCAACAACATGGATGGAGCCATAATGCTAATAAAGTGAAATAAGTCAGTCAGAGAAAGACAAACAGACAAATACCATATGATTTCACTCATGTGAAATTTAAGAAACAAAACAAATAAGCAAAGGAAAAATAGAACAGAGGCAAACCAAGAAACAGACTCCTAACTATAGAAAGCAAACTGATGGTTACCAGAGTGGAGGTGGGTGGTGGGATGTGTTAAATAGGTGATGGGAATTAAATTAAAATAAACTCAAAATAGAAATAAAAATTAAAATATTGTAATAATAAAAATAATATGTAATTCTTTAGAAAGTAAGTTTGCTAACATGGGAAAAGATCAATCTTATTATATTTTTTTCTAATCAATTCTCACAATCTTCCTTACTGACAAATAGTTCTAGAGAACTCACTGAAAATCTCAACTTATCTAGAGTCTACATATTTACAAGTTGCTTAAAAGTGGTAATTTTATTTTTCCTTTTGATATATTCTTTTTTTTCCATTTTGAAGATTTGTTTTTATTAACATATAATGTATTATTTGCTTCAGGGGTAGAGGACTGTGAATCACCAGTCTTACACAATTCACAGCACTCACCATAACACATACCCTCCCCAATGTCCATAACCCAGGCACTCCATCCCTCCCACCCCCCTCCACTCCAGCAACCCTCAGTTTGTTTCCTGAGATTAAGAGTCTCTTATGGTTTGTCTCCCTCTCAATCCCATCTTGTTTCCTTTTATCCCTCCCTCCCCCCTAGGACCCCTCACCCTGCTTCTCAAATTCCTCATATCAGAGAGATCATATGATAATTGTCTTTCTCTGATTGACTTATTTCACTTAGCATAATACCCTCTAGTTCCATCCACACTGTTGCAAATGGCAAGATTTTGGAGTTTTTTGATGGCTGCATAGTATTCCATTGTATATATATACCACATCTTCTTTATCCATTCATCTGTTAATGGACATCTCGGTTCTTTCCATAGTTTGGCTATTGTGGAAATTGCTGCTATAAACATTCAGGTGCACGTGCCCCTTTGTATCACTACATTTATATCTTTAGGATAAATGCCCAGTAGTGGGATTGCTGGGTCATATAGTAGCTCTATTTTTAACTTTTTGAGGAACCTCCATACTGTTTTCCAGAGCGGCTGCACCAGCTTGCATTCCCACCAACAGTGTAGGAGGGTTCCCCTTTTCTGCATCCTCACCAACATCTGTTGTTTCCTTTTGATATATTCTTATTTTTGAAGATTTTATTTATTTATTTATTTATTTATTTATTTATTTATTTGAGAGTGAGAGGGAGAGCACAAGGGGGGAGGGAGGTGCAGAGGGAGAGGAAGAAGCAGACTCCCTACTGAGCAGGGAGCAAGATGCATGCTTGATCCAAGGAGCTGGATCCCAGGACTCTGAGATCAGGACCTGAGCTGAAGGCAGACACTTAAGGGACAGAGCCACCCAGGTGTCCCCTCCTTTTGCTGGATTCTAAATGTGTAGTTGTGTGCAGTCTGTGTGTGTGTGTGTGTGTGTGTGTGTGTGTGTGTGTGTGTGTTTTAACAGTACCAACATATAAACACATTTGCAGTTATTCTTTATACAGTGCATGGTTTCCTCCCTCCCCTTCTTCTCAGGTGTCCCACAACACATCTGAAATTTACAAATGTGACAGTGAATAAAAATGTCTGAGTAGTTCTGGAATGTCAAATATGTTTTATCAACATGTTCATAGATAAATTTGGTTCAAAGGTTTACTGAAACCAATATTTTTTTGAGCATGTGTCTGTATTTTTTATATCTAGATCTCTTACTTAATCATAAAAAAAGGAAATCAGTGTGACGTGACTATAATTTTTTAAGCCTTTGAATGAATATCTGTTGCCTTTTAATTACCTAATGATGGGGCACCTGGGTGGCTCAGTCAGTTAAGCGTCTGCCTTTGGCGTGGGTAATGATCCCAGAGTCCTGGGATCTAGCCTCATGTTGGGTGCCCTGCTCAGTAGGGGGTCTTTTTCTCCCTCTGCTTGCTGCTCCCCTTGCTTGTACTCTCTCTCTGTCAAATGAATAAATAAAATCCTTAAAAAAATAATTACCTAATGACTTTCCAGGGAATGAACTGAAGCTAATAAACTTGTCATTTCCAAGACCTTACTTTTTCTAGTGAATTTGTATTTAGTTTTCATCTGAAAATATGCATTTTACTCTTTCCTAGTTTTGGGATTCATCACCCACACTCCCTTGTCATTTGAAGATAAATTTTTGATTAGTTGTAATGTGGAAAAGTGAGAGCTTTGAAAATAGTAATTCTGAGATAATTAAAAAATACATCAAATAATTTATTGAAATTCTTAATAAGTTAAAAAAATGTTCAATATGAAATGCACATTAGGCTGTGTCCGTGGAACAAAAAAGCAACTTGATAGAAAACATAAATATTTTTATTTTTGCTTAGATGGTATGTCATTTATCTGTTTTGCTTGGATAATATCCAGATATTTGGAAATATTTTTTATTGGTTTATTTTTTATTCATGGACTGAAACTTTAATGTCATGTGGACAGCTACCTTTTTTCTTCTCCTTGCTTGCCATCAGCTAAAAGTGAATTATATTGAATACTGACCAATAACTAGCAGAAGGATAATTAACAATAGGCCCAAATAATTCCCAAATAGTTTCATTAATTCCAAGTGTCAAAGGTTGTTTTCTTTAAACTTCATCTCTCTTTTGGTAATGGGAAAATGGCCTTATCCATGACCATATTTCAACGCCAGCTGTAACTCTACAACCTGTACCACAGTCCTGACTTCATTCACACACATTTACATTCATCTATAGGATATCAAGCCTGTCTGTCTCACAGGTTAAAATTGATGTCACAAGACATTTCCCATTCCCACCCTCAGATTCCTAATCCTATCAGTAATATCATTCAGTCTGAGTTCAAAGGCCTGAGAAACAGGGAATCTGATGGTGTAAGTATCAGGCCAAGGACAGAAGATAATAAAATGAGATGTTCCAACTCAACTGTGAAGGAGAGAAAAGAAATGAATTCTCCTTTCTTTCACAGAACTTCCCCCACTCTTATCGTGCCACTTTCTCCCTATTTCACCATTGCCAAGCTTGTTCCCACCTCAAGGCCCTGGAATACTGTTTCCTTCTGTGATGTGCTTGATCCCCACCCCTACCTCTATCACGTGCCTAGATCTTTATCATTCTTCAGATATGATTTATGCCATTTCATTAAGTGTACTCCTCTGATTACCCAGTCTAGAGTAGCCCCACCCACTACAATAGTTTTTCTCACAATAACCTTAAAAAATTATTTACTGGTTTTCATTTAAATATTCATTTTTTGATTTAAAAAGTATGTGCTTTCCCCCAATAAACTGTAAATCCATAATAGTAGGATTCATAGTTTGTTCACTACTGTATTACCACCACTCAGATCACTAGCTGGCTTATTGTAAGTGCCCCCAAAATATGTGTTTAATAATGAACGTAGCATGACCAGATGAATGAATGAAAACTGTTCTAGTCTCATGACCAATGGTTTCTAAGTGTTAACTTAATCTACTAAATATATTAAATATCCCCCAGGCTTTTTTATGCCTAAGGAAATGTCACCCCCACAAATTAGTAAGTTGATACTTAAGTTTTGTTTTTTGTTTTTTTGTGTTAGTTTGTTGCATTCTTTACCAGTCTTTTTTTCCTGTTATACCTGAGATATCCTGGAAAAGAAGGTGGAGGATGAGCTGTGAGTGAGGCTTGAGCCCTGAACTTTGTAAAAACCATTTGCCTGAAGTAATGAAGAGAGGTGTTAAAGAGAACATAAAAGAAATGATGCAGATCATCTAAGAAAAAGAAACAGGGTACCAATATAGATGAGTAGAAGACAAGATTTCTCAAAAAGCATGTCACAGAGCAGGAAGGAGGTTAAGTGCATGGAACCAAGGCAGTTCTGTCCCAGTGGTAGACTAAATAAAATAACCATTCTAGGGAGGGCAAAGGATACTTTCAAAATAGATCCCCCAAGCATCATGCTGTAACATGCCAAATATACAAACTTTTTTACAGGTATCAGTGATCAATTAAAAACAGAGTTTGCTCATATTTATCCCTTCCCAAATAGCAAAATATTTCATCTGCTGTCATAGTCTCCAATTTGCTTAGAAGTGCAGTGTCTCTGAACACTTCTTGTACCATTTTAACAGCAAAGGGAAAAATCATGGCCAGAATACCAAAGGTAAATTTGCCACAAGTACTGCAGATACATAGCAAGAACTTACCCAGTTTCATCCTGCATTAGATGTCACTATAAATCAACATTTTAGCATATTTTTTAAATTTTCTGCTTTGCGCTCCCTATTTGAAGCTATCCTGCCAATCCCAATTAATCTTGCCAAACAAATTGGTGAAAGATTCTGTTGGCTTTAGTGCAAAATCCAAACAAAAGGTGGCTCTTTCTGCAAATACAAACAGGTTTCAAGAAATGCAACACTCCTCTTCTATAGCGATTTTAATGCTTGCTTTTATGGAGAGTTTCAATATAAAACAAACATGTAGCCTAAAGTAATGGTTGTTTTATCGTGAATTTTAAAACCAGCCAGCAAAAGACTGCTGGGGCATGTAAATAGTACCAATCTAATACAGATGATCAGGGCTAGTTGAGTGAGCTCTGTTTAACTCACAAATTTCAGTTCCTAATCTGATCTAGATTTTATCACTAGAAGACCCAACAGCAAGAGAACTTGGGACTTTCAGGAAAATACTGGATAAGCCCAGTCCTGCAAGGAAATTTCAGATCAGTATGCTTCCATATTTCTAAAGTTTAAATTACAAATTGGAAGACAGATCAGATTTGAAGCATGCTAACAATCAGAGAACAGAGAACATAAAATGACTACTATAATGAGATATTTTAATTTTTGTCAGACCATAGTTTGTGGAATCAGTCTCATAGTATAATGGAGTTCTTAATAGTAGATTCTAGATATAGGAATTGAGAGGAGAAAAAGGGTCATGTGAAGTAGCACATTCAAGAAAGATTTCCTTGAGCAGATAAGATTTATGATGGGCCTAAAAATAATGGGGACTACAGTTGCTTGGATGAATGCCAAAGATAAAGAAGGACATTTTGTTAGGAAGCCTCCTTGAGCAACAGGTGTGAGGGATAGGAGAGGAAACTAGCATTAGTGGAAAGTAAAGCAGAGTAAGATAAAACATTACAAGTTTTGAAAGAACATCCATCTTTGAATCACCAGAAAGTGATTTTAAAGTTCAGAGTATAAATTGTGCAGAGCAGCCCATCTTGCTTCTCTTCTTTAAGGCACATAGTTAATGGCAGGAAGTTTGAATTTTAATACAAAATAATTATTTTTTATAATTCAGATATTTCAGCAGAATAGTCTCATTCCTTCTTTTCATAAGATTTTCTTATATAGGCATGTTGTTTGAGTGAGAGACTTCTATCACATTTCAAATTTCAGGTGTTACTTTTTCTCCTCTAAAATAATTCCCAAATTTCAAAATGGAAACCTATAAGAATATGTAAAGTATTCACCATTGAGCTATAGCTAGATTTCTTTCACAGGACCTATGTCTTTCACCAGTTCCGTGTGAATTTTTGCATGATATTTCAAGACTAAAATGTAACAGGTAAGGTAAGGAGAAAGCCTAAAGACCAAGGGCCATTTAGAGAAAAAGCTATGACTTACTATGTTGGCTGAGATATCAGAAGAGGGCGCCACAGGCTTTAGGAGCACTTCTGTCAAGCCATTACCAGCTCTTTAAGAAGGAAGGTAGAATGACAAAGCCATGTTATTATTGTTTTCAAATAACTATAAGGTTTCTGTGCAGGCAGTAACAGGAAATGTTTCCTCAGAAGATAGAAATAATTATACTTGAAACTTATTTCATTAATTTTTAAATGTCTACCTCAAATTCAAATTCTCAATGCAGTTAGTGTTTAAAAATACCAGGTTCTAATCTTCTTTTCTCCACGCCTATCTACTAGAGGAATGATAAAACATAGGCTTTCAAACTTAATCATTTTTGCCAGTTATTTCCAGAATCTCAGAGATTAATAAGGTCCTAGAGATCATATCTAACTCTATTTGACAGAAAGAGAAGCTGAGATCCTAAAGGAGTCACACAATTGAATGTTGACATAGTTGGAATGAGATATCAGGATTCCCGGTTTTCTGTGGGGCTGTCTCTTGCAAGCTAGCAAGTCCACTAAAAAAGTTATGTGTATAGTAGTAATGTAAAAACGAATTATCCTCATTGGTTAGAGATGCTTACTAAAGCATTGAAAGATGAAATGACCTTATATCTGGGATTTGCTTTAAAATTCTTTAATAAAAATTGTGAGGGAAGGCAGACAAATGCAACAAAATTGGCAACATATTCTGAATTATTAAAGCTGGGTTGCAGGTACATTAGGATTCATCACTGCCATTCTATTTTTGTTTTAATATATCTATAATAAATATTATTTTGAAAAGTAACATGTTGGGGAAAGTCTGTGTAACATAAATTGTGTATAATCTATGGATTTTAATAATCCATTATAATAACCATGATCAAAAAGTTCTTATAAAACATGCTTTCATAACCAACAAAAGTTTTATAAATAGGTGCCTGCTAAAGAGAGTGTTCCTGTTTATAATGCTGTACACTATCACGTGCTAAAATGGGGGATTTTGCTTTTAAGAGAAATATAATTTAGGTCACAAATGTGGAAACCATAACTTTATTATTTGCACTATATTACATCTATTGGGTCCTTTAATTTTATCCAGCAAAACCAACAAATCTATGGTAAGGTGTGTATATTTGTGCGTATGTGGAGAGGGGAGCAGGATACTTCACAATACAACTTGATTCTGCAACAATGGATTTGAATGAGTATTTCCAGAACAATTTGATATTGTGCATTAAAACTTTAATTTTCAAGGAGAACAAACCAATCAAAAAAGAAATTCCTCTGCCATCACCCACTCAATATATATCTACACAGACGTAGAATGCTGATGGATCATCAGCAGGGGAGCATCAGTGAAATGGATCAAGGGGAAAGAAGTTGAGACTCTGGCTATATAAATATTTTGGACTTTTCTGAAAGACAAAAACACCTTTTAAACATCTGCAAACAGGGACCATATGTGCTTTCTGGTTGTATAGCATATATGAGAACTAAGAGATGATGTAGCAAAAAACTAGTTTATGATATAGAAGTCCCTCCAAAAAACATAAATAAATAAACTAATAAATAAACAAAACCCCTTACATAGTTAGTAAATTAAATAAATAGCTAGCAAAAAAAATCAAAGCCTGAAACTGAGAGGTAGAAGAGGATCATACTGGCCAAATCATTTTTGAAACAATGTTTCTGTGATTCTTCCACTCCAGAACACAATTGGATTGGAGAGTGGACAAGAATGACTTCCACTTCATGAAATGTAATGTACTTCTCTACTAAGGAAAATAGGGAATTCGGCCTAAATCCATTAATGTTCAAACACACCCCCTATTGTTCCTTTTTTTCTCCAAAGGGAGATGAGTTTCTGTTACTTTACCCTGATTTTTATTCGGTTTTCATATTTTGTAAATTTTATTTGTGTTTCTTGGACATGAGGGGAATTTGCCAAGAAAGACGCTAGCTCGGTAGTATACTAAGCATTTGCAAACAATAGTTCTTCCTATAAAGGCTTGCTCTCTGTCTCTGAAGGAATTTTCTGGGCAAATGATTGACATTCTGAAAACATTTTAAGAAAAAAGAGCATATATGGGGAAGTAAAGGTCATGAAGAGCAGGGGGCTTTAGAAAACCTAGCTTGTGCAAGCAGTGTAAACACACTGAAAAGTACCAAGATAAATGAAGCCAGGTGCATGAAAGAGAGACAGATGTCAAATCTGAGTTAGAGTCAAATTACCCACTTAGCCTGGTTTAGATTCATGTTGGTATGATGGAATAGGGCCAAAATATGAAGTCTTGGTTGGGCAAAAACTAAATGAATTTGATGTACTTAGGAATTGAGTTTTATTTTGAATAAAAAGTAACCTTAACTTCCAAAATGGAGCACTAGAATTTTAGTTTTAAAAGAAAGAATATTCAGTCAAAAATTACTCTGTACTTGTAAGAGCAGAAGTGTTCTAAAGCAAGGGTGGGAATGGGAAGTGAGAGAGAGAGAGGAAAGTTGAAGTCCAAACAGAATACAGTATTTAAAAATAAGATCATACTGGCAGTCAGGACACGTGGCTTCTAATGGCAGTTCTGAAGTCAACTTGCTATGTTATATGTTACTATAGGGAAATTCTATCACTCTCTGGGCTTTGTTTCCTCGTCCAATTATTTGAGATGGTTATACTGAGTAGTCTTCCAGGCCTTTTATAATTCTGCATTTCTAGTTAAAGTCATTTGGAATCATATACTGCAAATTTGCTAGATTTTGACTATTGTTCATTTATAGTTAGTAGCTAATAAAGCTAATTAAGCTAATAAATTAATATTAATTTCAGTTGGGGACTTTTGCTACCATTCTAATCATGTTGATGCTAAAACTTAGTTTTGAAACATGCTGAGGACCAGTCTTCACTACTTATGTCTAGAGATAAAAATGGAGAAAAGTATAGAGAATTGGGCTATTTCCTAAACCCAGGAAAACACACTCTGAAAGTGGCTGATTTGGCAAAATCTTTGACAGTAGCTTCTTTTTACGTTTATACTCCAAATTCTTCTCCAGTCACTAAGATTTATAGTTAAACCTGGTGTTCCTGTCCTAGTTGGCTGTTTTGCTATCTCTTTTCATGGGCCCCCAAGATTTATGCAACTGTTAAGAGATGTGATCAGTGTCTAACTTTCCCTTTGGTCTGTAAAGATTGAGACTTTGCACATATGAATCCATCTATATCAAGATTTTTTTCCTGGTCCAACTCTGATGATGTCCTTTTCCAAATTTCAGTTTCTTTTTTTAACTCTTTGGCTGTTACATTAGCCACCTCTTATAACTGGGGCTGTAGGTTTAAATATGCCAGTAAGTTTAGAAAGGAAAAGTTAAGTGACAACCTATTAAGCCTCAAGTAATAGCTCTTCTTTCAAAGGGCCATTTAATATGGGACTTGTCTCCATGGAGTATACAAAAAAGAAGTTACCTTTCTAAGATAGTGAAATATTCCTGTACCCAGGTCAGTTTCATTTTTGCCACAGCCTTGCTGTGGGATCCCAGACAAGAGTTAGTCTTTCAGGATAAGAGATGTTCTTTTCTAAAGTATTCTGTGGATACAAAACAGATGTATAACTGCATCCATTTGCCACAAGTGGCATACAAAATAATTTTGGGAGGGGCACCTGGGTGGCTCAGTCAGTTAAGCATCTGCCTTTGGCTCAGGTCATGATCCAGGGTCCTGGGATCGATCCCCACATTGGGCTCGATCAATGCAATTCACCCACTAGATGGAAGGTTGTCTTACGACAAGTTGACATTGTTCTTCTTGGAAACTACTATAACAATTCTATAAACAGATATGTTTTTTCAAAAGATGTCAGAAGGGTAAGAGAGATAAACCTTGAATTCTCATTTCACCATAAATGTTCATGAAAATGTCATCTGCTGCTGATGGTCATAATAAGCCTCATATAATCGCTTAGATTTTTGGGCTGTATGATTGCTTCACAAGTTGAGGTATAGGTTCTCTACTATTGTGGGGCATGTGTTTCATGAGTGGCATGGTGCTATTTGAACATCTGCAACTCAGAATAAAACCAAAAGAACAAGCTAAGTTCCCAAAGAAAAGAACTGTTATGGTCACTGTGAGAAAGCAATTTCAAATGACCTTCAGAGAAAGCACCATGCCAGGGTTAGGAGTGTGTGTATGTGTGCCTGTGTGTACCCTTTGGGGTTTATTGAAGCTCAGCTACCTTTTGCTTCATTAGGATGAATGAAACCCCCTAACGTTTTCCCCAGGAAGCTGTTATTTTTTACCCCTATCAGCATTTATTAAGGTTTGTGTTTTTGCTAGTTCTTTGGACACTAGAGATTAATGAAGTTATCTTTTATGCGAAGAGTACCTATATTTCTATTAACATCTTGAGTCTCAGACAACCTAGGAAGGTAGGCAGAGCAGACATTACTGTCTGCACTTTAGAGGAAAGAAAACTGAGAACTAGCAGGAGAGGCGCATCTGATCCACATTGTACATTAATGGCAGAGTAGGCAGCATAATTAGAGAATCGAGGCATTTTGGCCTCTTAGGAAATTCTAGGTTCGCTCTAGACCAGATCGTCACTGGAAATAGCAGTGATAAAGGGTTCTAGATAAAGAGGAAAAGGTAGAGGCGAATATACTAAGCCCTTCCTTCAATGTTCAGGTATCTTTTGAAAGGCATGCACAGTCCCATACTTCCAAGCTATCCTGAGAGTTGAGCATCCCTGGAAGAAGCTGTTCTGTTGCCCTGGTGTAAACTGGTAAAAGGAAGCCATCTGAGGTTTCTTTATATAAACCTAACCTTGGAGCTATCTAGTCTGAGAACACAACTGAATAAATCATTACATAATATTTTTTCGGCCTTCAAGTGAGCAAGCCTTTTATTTTCACTTTCAAATAACATTTACTGTGGCAATATATTTCCTTTAAACATTGATAAGGCCACAGAGCTAAGAATAGTATATTTTAGCTGTATTTCTGTCTTTGATTAAGACAGATTTCAGAATATTAGTAAGAGCCAAAGGGGAGCAATTGTAAATGGAATTGATTCCTTAATCTCTCTTTCTTCTGTTTCATTGTTAGTGTAGAGAAATGCAACTGATTTCTGTGTATTGATTTTATATCCTGCCACATTTCTGAATTCCTGTATGAGTTTTAGCAATTTTGGAGTGGAGTCTTTCGGGTTTTCCACATAAAGTATCATGTCATCTGTGAAGAATGAAAGTTTGACTTCTTTTTTGCCATTTTAATGCCTTTTATTTTGTTTTGTTGTCTGATTGCTGAGGCTAGGACTTCTGGTACTATGTTGAACATCGCTTGGCATCAGGGAAATACAAATCAAAACCGCAATGAGATACCACCTCACACCAGTCAGAATGGCTAAAATTAACAGGTCAGGAAAAAACAAATGTTGGTGAGGATATGGAGAAAGGGGAACCCTCTTACACAGTTGGTGGGAATGCAAGCTTGTACACCCACTCTGGAAAACAGTATGGAGGTTCTTCAAGAAGTTAAAAATAGAGCTACCCTACAACCCAGCAATTGCACTACTAATAATTTACCCCAAAGTTACAAATGTAGTCATCGAAATGTAGACCCCAAATGGGGTCAATTGCACCCCAATGTTTATAGCAACAATGTCCACAATAGTCAAACTGTGGAGGAAACCCAAATGACCATTGACAGATGAATGGATAAAGAAGATGTAGAAAAGAAGATACACACACACACACACACACACACACACACACAAACAATATTAATGGAATATTACTCAACCATCAAAAGGATGGAATCTTACCATTTACATCGAAGTGGATGGAACTGGAGAGTATTATGCTGAGCAAAATAAGTCAATCAGAGGAAGACAATTAGCATATGATTTCCCTCATCTGTGGAATATAAGAAATAGTACAGAGGATCATAAGGGAAGGGAGGGAAAACTGAATGGGAAGAAATCAGAGAGAAAGAGACAAACCATGAGAGACTCTTAACTATGGGAAACAGAGGGTTGCTGGAGAGAAAGTGGGTGGGTGGATGGGGTAATTGGGTGATTGGCATTAAAGAGGGCATGTGATGTGATGAGCAGTGGGTGTTATATGCAACTGATGAATTACTGAATTCTACATCTGAAACTAATGATGTACTATTGTTGGCTAATTTAATTTAAATAAAAAAAGAAGTGAGAGAGAAGACAAAGCCATAAATAGAAATTTAGGAATCATCAGCATAGAGGTAGTAATCAAAATCATAAAAGTAGGTGTGCTTGCCCAGGGTGAGTGGATAGCACTAGAAGAGAAATGGACCTTGGATGCAACCTGGGAAAGGACAATATTTAAGGGTTGGACAGGGGGAAAGTTGCACCAAAAGGAAAACAAAAGGTAACAGAGATAGAAGTAGGAAGAAAATCAGGATAGCTTTGGATTAAGAAACACTAAAGGAACAAATTTTCAAAAGTGGTGGTGAACAGTGTAAAACATTTTAAAAAGGCCAAAGGCAATGAAATGAGGACTTGAGAAAATACCACTTCATGTATTCATTGGGAAGTCACTAGTAACTTTTAATGGAATATTTTTATTAGAAAACGGGATTACCAGGTTTTAAGACAGACTGGAAGATAAAGATATAAGATGCAGTGGGTAAAAGTCATTTGTAGCAAAACGTCATTTGTAGCAAAAACGTGAGTGTGAAAGATGGTAAAAACAGAATGGTAACTAGTGAAAAAGATAGTTACCAATGGTAACTAGTGAGAAAGATAGTTACTTAATGATACATAAAAACTTCTTAAAAAAGCAGAATGGTAAGCGAGGCTATGGGGTTAATGTAGCTTCTATCTGTCTATCTTTTAGTTATAAACGAAAACACCTATGTGTGTGCTTTTTGCATTTGGTTTTAACATAGCAGAAAAGAAAAATGAACTCATTGTTACTTTAGTGTGTCATTGCACTATGTATCCCAGTATTTGTCTCCTCATTTTCCACTGAGATTAAGTAGTCTACCCAAACTGTTCCCTGACTCTAAGCAAACTGTTTTCATAGTTCTGATGGTACCTTTTTTTTTTAACTTTGTGGATGCTTTAGTTATTTCTGTCACTTTTTAAAGAGTTTTTGTTAACCTCTATTTACAAGTTTCAGTGAAAACAGGTGGCCCAGGGAAAGAAATAGATAAGTGCTGATGTGACTAATGAATAGTCCAGAGACACAAATGGTGTCTCCATTTCCAAATGGTCCTCAATATTTTAAATTTCTTTATAAATCAATGATTTTGAATTTATACAAATATGTAGTATATGTCTTTAATTTATTTTTACAGTATTTTCATAACAGCTTTTCTCTGAAGTGCTCAGTAGTGGGGATCTCAAAATAGCAACCTGTTCATATGAGGACTCAGGGAAAGTCTGACTAACATTGTTGGCAAGGTCTCAGTTTCCCCTCCCATCTCACACCTTCCCCCTTTCTCCTTCTTGTATTTCCTTGACTTCTTTTTCAGGCTTAATCCCCAAGTTGAATCATAGTCTTTCAATGTCTGCCAGTTCCCATTCCTTCCCTAAGTGAGACTGAAATATGAACACATGGAGTCTCCTAACCTGTGGTAAAAAATCTCCATGGCCTGAGCAGTTGATCAGGTCATATTTCACCAACAGCAGTGGGTAATGCTTGAGAACATAAGGCATACATAAAGAGACTAACTTCAGCTTAGCTTGAGTTTTATAAGTAGAGTCTTCAGGGATTTCATGGCTTTTCTTCTTTAGTTAAAAAAATATATTCATTTCACATCAGTAGTAATCCTCAAATGCAACATACTGCCACCTGTTCATTGAAACTTATTTGCAACTCAAACATCTCAGTAATTTCACTTAATTTCCAAACCTCCAACCAACTATAAGCCACCAGTTTTGAATCTTAATATTTACAATAATCCTGCCTCATGTCTAGATAGTTGGTGATATGTTTTAAATGGTGATATTAGACTTAAAATAATCTTCACATTGTTGCTGATACAGCCCCAACCTTAACACATTAGCATTCAAGGCTCTCCTGTGGTCATTGTCTTTTGCAGGAAATATGCTAAACACTGTATCTGGGAAGTTTAAATTGCTCCATTAAAGACTCTTGTATCCACTTTCATATACTACATATCCTAAAGGCAAATCTCCTTGTTAACTATCAGGCTCTTAAATCTGTTCATTTAGGTTCATAGCTCACCTACTAGTCCTCAGCGCCAAAACACAAGCCCAGGACTACCCCCAGGAAAAAAAAAAAAAAAAAAAATGATGAAAGGAATTTGCCTTAGCGCCAGAGATGTTTCTTTCCTCCTCATACTGAAGCCATGGCTCAACTCTACTGATTTAGATAGGCTACTATTGAGTTTTATGTTTAACTAATTGTTATATAATGCTCTCTTTAACATTCTTCCTCCTTCCTCCTCTTTTAGGCCCGGATTCAAATCCCGTGAATACATAAAAATAAACAATGAATCTTGTAACACTGAAAAAATAAAATAAAAGTATTTGGGGGAAAAAAAAAGCCTCAATAGTTTCTGAGTTATCTCTACTTCTTGCAATAAAATAAAACAACTTAAGCAAGAATTAAATAATAACAATATATTCGGCCCTTAGAGAAAGCCAATTTATTCTAACTATTTTGTGCATAGTGTCTGTAATTAATATGAGTAAGAAGATTACCAGAATGGCCTATCTTTAGAGTGTTGTAGTTTCTTTGTCTAATCCATGATTTTACTCTATTTCTGTAAGTGAGTATCCAAAGGAAAACATCAGTGGGTTTAGTTCACACATTTCCAATGGCCCAAAGTCTACTCAGTGAGATTAAATCTATCTGGAAGGGGAGTATGAAAAAGGTAACAAACTTTTGCTTGTTAAAAGTTGTACAAGTGGAAACATATCTCCATTTGTAGAGATTCAACTAGCTGAGAAAAGCTTCCTTGATCACAGAAGAACATGAAACACACTGGCTACATAAAGAGTGGTTTAATCTGTTTATATAAAAAGGTAATGCACCATGAGAGACTGTGGACTCTGAGAAACAAACTGAGGGTTTTGGAGGGGAGGGGGGTTGGGGGGTTGGGTGAGCCTGGTGGTGGGTATTGAGGAGAGCACATACTGCATGGAACAGTGGGTGTGGTGCATGAACAATTAATCTTGGAACACTGAAAAAATGAAATTAAATTAATTGAAAAAAAAAGGTAATGCACCAACTAGCCCATCCACAGATATAAATATTACAGTAAAAACTCAGTTCCAGCAAATTACAACAGAAGATGCTGTATGACCAAGTTCTCTTTATGAACCAGGAAATAATAGGGGAAAAAGCTTTGAATTTTTGGTCGGACTATTGTTGTCCAAAAATCACCCTGAACATGTATTTTCTCTTTTTGAGGAACTATAATCTGAGGCAAAATTGAGATCATGCACTGTTTTAACAGTAGTAGGCGAAGGCAGAGAAAGAGTCTCTGCTGAGTTCATTACAAAGAGTTCATTTTCTCATCAAATAGTGATTACTTTTCAAACCACACATCCCTCCCCACCGAAAATATCTTTACCACTAAATTCCCACCCACCTACCCACTGACGTAGAACAGAAACTCACAAAAAGCTCTAGATGCTTTGAAGAAAGAAAAGTGAGGGTGGATCAGCACCCACTTTTTCCATCTGGGCTCAGAGCACTTCTTTCCACATGCTAACTAAAATGCTATTGACTTCGAGCACAGACTTTAGTATCAAACTGCCTAAGGTCAAATCTTGGTTCGACCTCTTATTAGCAATGTGACTTTTGGCAAGTCATTTAATACTTATGTCTTCAATTTCCTCATCTGTATGATGTAATAATAGAATCTATATCATAGGATAGCTTTGATGATGATGAGTTGAAATAATGTTTGCTATCACTATTTTAGAACAGAATTTTTCATCATGCCGTCTTTGTTACCAGGTTTCATCTAAGCTCAGAATATTTGCCTAGTTGCTTATACTGAACTTCAAAGTACGCCTTGATGTGAGGCATGTTTGTATATATGTTGTGTTCAAGTGGCATGTGCATAAACCAGCAAGTTTTGTGTACTGGGTGTTCTTAGACCAACTGACAGCTTTACTATTTATCTTTTGCATAAGGTAAATTTTAAGCTGATTCTTATCCTTTTTTTCTCTCTATGGAAACTTCTACTACAATAGTCTTTTCCCAGATTCTCAGCAGGCAAGTGCTTTTAAAACATAATTCAATTATTTTCTTTGATTGTTAGTACAAGTTCAAATTTAAACACAGCCTAGTGGCCTGTGAATGTTATTAGCTTATTATTATTTTTTTTTTAGGTTTTCTTCAGTGCCTACGCAGACTTCCACATTCCACCACCCTCCCCTATGGGTCCCCAGGGACCCACAACTCTGTTTCAGATAGAGAAGAAAGGTGTGTGCTTTCATTTTGCACTTGTGAAACAGACTAACACTAGAACTAATGCCTCACCCTGCCCCCAAAGCCCAAGGGCAAAAAAACAAACAATAAAACAAACAAAAAAATCAGGGGCTCCTCCTTTCTTTTCTGATTTTGCTTTATTTCATAGAGATCAAATATGTTTCTTTAGCTTTGGAACTCCTAAGAGTCTTTCAGGTAATTTTATTTCTGTTTTTGAACTCCGTTGTTCTGTTGCACACAGAGAGGAAAGTAGATAAGCCATGCCTGTTAGACACTTAGTGAAACAGTTCACAGCTGGTGCAGCCAAGGCCTACATTCTTGTTTGAATGTGGTTAAGCTGGGAAACTGAAGTGTGGGTGTCTATGGAAACAGCCACTCAAGTGATTATGAGATGAGACATAGAGAAACCAACTTGTAAAAGGAGTATACTAACTCCAGCCTCCTCCAGAAGTGGCAAATGATAACCCTTTTACATTTGTCAAATTGTAATGGGGGCTAGGAGGGCCACCTTAAAATTTTCCTTCAAGCAGACTCAGCTTCCAGGCTACCAACCTTCCCTTGGCTTAAAAGGGGGGGTCTGAGTACTCGGGGATATAATCAAATTTTGCTCTCTTGGGGCTCCAGCTACCGACCTATTTCCACAAAGACACAATCTCTTTCCCCATCATATTTTGTAAGTGCGGCTGCCCAACTTATTTCGAGGTGCAAGAAGCCTTCTGTAGTGGGTTATAAGAAAGAATGGAAAGAACATTAACATTGCAGTTAGGAACTTGTTCTCGAGTCCGGGTTCACTCAATTAGTAGCAGTAAGTAAGGAGGCTTTACAGCTTGTGGGAGTCTGACTGCCTGGGATCTTAATTCCAACTCTGCAAGTTAGTAGTTGTGTAACCTGAGGAAAACTACTTAACATTTTTTTACTTCAATTTTCTCATCTATGAAATAGTTATAGTAATAGACCCTATATCTCATAGGGTTATATGAGAATTTAATGAAATGATACATAAAACTGCTCTAAGGAAAGATAATACAATTTTAACAAATGTAATATACCACCATCACCACTGCAACCACCATTATCATCATCAAATCTATACCATACTCCAGGCAAAATGAAATAACTTTTTTCTCCCTAGTAAACTTATCTATAAAATGAGCATCATGACTGAGGGGTATTGAGAAAAATCTCAAAATTTGCTAATTCTAAGCAAATATGGTAGTCTCTGATGTGTCATATAACTTGAAGCGTGATAATAATTGTTTATTGATGAGTGTCAAATACAGAAGCTAGCAAGTGACTACGTGCCCCATTCAAGGGCCTTTTCCTATGGTGAAATTAACTCTAAAAGTGAGAAGACAAGCACTTACTTTCCAGCTGTTTCTGAGTAAATTAATCATAGTTCTCTCTTTCATTGACATTTCTTCAACAATTTACATATTCTTACTCAATAGATGCCTTCAGAGTATCAGCCTGGTTGTCACAGAGCATACAAGATGTGAATAACAGGCCTTTTTGTTTTTGGCATGATATATTATCAGAGAGAAGTCTAGGGATGGATTGTTCCTCATGTATTTTGATTAGCTAAGGTCTGGATTTTCTGGGGATCTCAAACGAATTAGAAATTTTGTGGTGCTCTTCTTGGTTGCCTTTTTAAAACAACTTTAGCTTTTCTCCATAGCATTTTTTCACCAGTATGGTTAGGTAACAGTTTCAAATACCCTGACATTAAACTCTAACATCACAGTTTTCTATAGTCTTTGAGGTAAGGTTTGAAGACTATCAGCTTTGTATTTTTCCTTGTGTGTGTCTTTTTGCTTGTTTCAAGTTTTTATTTAAATTCTAGTTTGTTACCATATAGGGTAATATTGGTTTCAGGAGTAGAATTTAGTGATTCATCACTTACATGTAATACCCAGTACTCATCACAAGTACCCTTCTTAATACTTATTACCCATTTAGCTTATCCCCTGCCCACCTCCCTCCATCAATCCTAAGTTTGTTCTCTATACTTAAGAGTCTTTTATGGTTTGCTTCCCTCTCTTTTTTTTTCCCTTCCCCTTTGTTCATCTGTTTTGTTTTTGAAATGCCACACTACCCTATGACCCAGCAATTGCACTACTAAGTATTTACCCAAAGGATACAAAAATACTGATTCGAAGGGATACATACACCCAGATGTTTATAGCGGCATTATTAACAATAGCCAAATTATGGAAAGAGCCCAAATGTCTATGAACTGATGAATGGATAAAGATGTGGTGCATATATACAATGGAATATTACTCAGCCATCAAAAAGAACAAAAATCTTGTCATTTACAATAACATGGATGGAGCTAGAGCATAGCATGCTAAGCAAAATAAGTCAGTCAGAGAAAGACAAATAACATATGATTTCATTCATATGAGGAATTCCTGCGTGTTTCTAATATACCTTTGTCTAAGTCATAATTAGCTGGATGTGTGTGGAGTTATGGTTCAGTGTTTAAATTAAGTGGATCTTTAGTTGTTTTAAGGTCCTAAAAATGCCAACTATCATCCTCATGATTGCTCACAGAGTCAACACGCTGTAGCAAGGCATGACTTGCTACTGTTTTTTTTAATTAAACTTTTTATTTAAATTCAAATTAATTAACATATACTGTATTATTAGTTTCAAAGGTAGAATTTAGTGGTTCATCAGTTGCCTACAACACCCAGTGCTCATTACTTCAAATGCCCTTTTTAATGCCCATCACCCAGGTACCCCTTTCCCCCACCCACCTCCCCTCCAGCAACCCTCAGTTTGTTTCCTATGGTTGAGTCTCTTATGATTTACTCCCTTTCTGTTTTCATCTTATTTTATTTTTCCTTCCCTTCCCCTGTATTCATCTGTTTTGTTTCTTAAATTCCACATATGAGTGAAATCATATGGTGTTTGACTTTCTCTGACTGACATTTCACTTAGCATAACATCCTCTAGTTCCATCCACATCATTGCAAATGATAAGATTTCAATCCTTTTGACGGTAATTTTCCATTATATATATACATACTACTTGTTCTCCATCCATTCATCCGTTGATGAACATCTAGGCTCTTTCCATATTTTGGCTATTGTGGACATTGCTGCTATAAACATTGGAGTGCATGTGTCCCTTCAAATCACTACGCTTGTATCCTTTGGATAAATACCTAGTAGTGCAATTTCTGGGTCATAGGGTTCTATTTTTAACTTTTTCAGGAATCCCCATACTGTTTTCCAGAGTGGCTGTAGCAGTTTACATTCCCACCAACAGTGTAAGAGGTTTCCCCTTTCTCTGTATCCTTGCCAACATCTGTTGTTTCCTGAGTTGTTCATTTTAGCCTTTCTGACCAGTGTGAAGTAGAATCTTATTGTGATTTTGATTTGTATTTCCCTGATGCCAAGTAATGCTGAGCATTTTTTCATGAGTGTGTTGGTCATTTGTATGCCTTCTTTGGAGAAATGTCGGTTCATGTCTTCTGCCCATTTCTTGACTGGAGTGCAAAATCAGAACTTTTAGAAGTCTGCTACAGTGGGGAACTTCCCTGGCTTAAAGGTGTTTAGGTGGTGAAGCAGGGCAGATCCCAGGTGGGAGAGCTTAGTCTCAGTATCCCTGGGGTCACAAGAAGAGCAGGGGTGCCTGAGTGCAACATAGTTCCCAGATACTGGAGTGGGGAAACCAGTGGAAAACAGTGAGTCTAGGTGCTGGCTTTCTGCTTCATGTTTCCAGAAACTGCGAACTGCTATGGGGAAGCACCACTGTTTTTTATCCAAACCTTTGCAGCTCACCAGCAGAGGGGACCAGTAGTTGTGTTCTATGGTTCATCAGAAAGCCCAGGGTCTATGGTGGGTTTTGTTGTTGTTGTTTATTTGTTTGTTTTTGTTTAACAAATTTGTCATTGTGTCCTGTCTGTGAGGAGTACTTCCCAGAGGCTTTTGCAATTATTTCATTCACAAAAGTTACCTGACAGAAAACCTATCCACATTTTCTTGAATAGCTACAAAGACATGTTAACAATGCTTCTGAAGATGGGATTCTTATCCCATCCCCAGCATAATATTTCTTCTACCTCTGGAGAATATTTCTGACTCCAAGGAAAATAAAATCCATTTAATTAGCAATGGAGACATCTGGAATAGTTGGACTAGAAACGATGAGTTAAGACCACTCTCTCACCCCTACTACACACGTACACACATCTGGGGAGAGCTTCCTATGAAAACAATCTGTTAAAACTGCCAAATTTTTACTCATGTCTGAGAGAGTAAACTAATAATGCCTTGTTTTGTGATGCTGATTTTCATGTCTTTTTTTTTGCACACCTAGAAGTGTGTGCACACACATGTATACTGCTTCAACAAAAAGGAGGGCAACTTTTTACAAAAAAGGGAACTAAAATCCAAAAAAGTTTGGAAAATTGCCTAAGATCATACAATTAATACTTAGAGAAATATAACTAGATCAGTTAGGGTAGGAACAATCTCTATGTCAAGTCTCAGTGTTTCCTTTACCCCTGAAGTTTACAAGTGAAAACCTTTAGTGACTTAAAGCATAGACTTCTGGGGGTGGGCGGCAGAGGAGCAAATAAATAGGAGAAGAAAAAAGAAACACAGAAAGAAAGAGGCATACACATTGGAGGGTTAAAAACCCAATGACCATGGCCTCAGAGCTCTCTCTGTCTGACATTTGGATGCATATTTCATCTTGCTTGCAGGCTAACCAATTAATGAAGAATCTTCACAGACCTAACATTTGCGATAGATGTAATTTTTTTTTCATAGCAGGAAACTTTCTTCAGCATATTTTTAATTTCATAAAGTAAATAAAATTATATTTCATTTCAATCCCCCTCAATTTAGGGGAACTTTTACTTTCATATGCAGGCTTCCCCATTATTAAAGAACTGCTTTTAAGTTCTCTGTTATAACTGGATATCTATCTCCACCTAATTTCCACTTATTGGTCCTATTTCTTTTTTTTCTTACATTAAAGAATTAGCTTCCTTCACTCTTACACATGACAACCATTTTGTTTCCCTCCGAAGACAGCAAGGATGCTTTTTCCTCCCCTTCTCCAGCATCAGTTTTCACTTCCCCAGGATATCCATCATTAGTTTCATCACATATTCTTCATTAGCCATGCTTTTCAGCCTCTCACTGCATTGGTCATCATCCTCTGGGTACTTTTATTTAAGTCTGTCCTAAAATGTGATTTCCAAAACTCATCTGACCAATGTGGATTAGAACAAGAATGACACCTTCCTAATTGTGGAAAATGTACCTTTCTTAATGTATTAAAGAGTTTTGCTAGCTTATGGATAGACATATTGAACTGCGGAGTTAGTTTACTCAAAGCTATATCTTAAATGTGAATTCTTATCATGTTAGGTCTCTTTATATCTGACTTCTATAATTATTTTATTTAACCTAAACGCAAATATATACATTGTTTTACTCAGCATTTCACAATATTTAAATGATTCTAAACCATTTGGCGCCTATTTTATAAGTACTTCTAATGAGCATTGTTATTACAGAATATTAGAAGCATTTCATTAGAATAGGGAAAAGAGAGTAAATACAGGTACAGGATAAAGAAATTACAGCTGACAAAAAGAAAATAAGACAGAAACACTATAAAAAGTGAACACAAGAAATAAAAAAAGTAGTTAGTTCAGAAGCATTCAGTATAGGGGTAAACAGAGTTACACACCTCATGAGAATTTTACTATATCTGCTACACTACACAGTAAAAGAACTGAGCCATTAGAACACTCTTTTGTACCAATGAAATGCATGCCAAGTCTTTTTCAGACATTAAACTAGCTGTCTCTGAGAAGTAGTTGGCCAGTGACTGCTCATGAAAAAGGTTTTAGCAATCCAAAGCAAAATGAGAAAACCAGGGCAATGTGACAAATTTATAAGGTTAAAAGAATTTAACTTAAAGACATGTTTTATATTCTGTATGTTCTTCCTATGTTCTCTAATAACCTGGGGTATTAGTTAAGAATAGTTTACTCTTTTTTAACCTCTTAACTTGACAAATAAAATATGGCCAAGACTAAAAAAACCACTTTTATTGAATGTACAAGTTTATTAAATAAAAAAAGAAGTTACTGGTATAGAAAAAAGAATGATGATTTCAGAATCAAAAAACCTAGATTCTAGTGCTAGATCTGTTACTTGCCAGTAAAGTGACAACTTTTGGTGAGTTTCTTACCTTCTTAGAACCTTAGTTTCATCATATGTGAATGGGATAATCAGCAATATGCTGTCTACATAGGTTTTTTTTTTTTTTTTTGAGGCTCATATGAGAAAACATCTGAAAATGCATTTCATGGATCATAACGTGCTAAACACAAGGGGATTCATTTTATATAACAAAATTAATGAAGGAAATTCTTTGATATAGCCAAGTGATTATATAAAGTTACAGGAAGAGGTTTCTGTTTTCTGAATGTTTGATGAGCCTGTATTCTGAAAAGGCCACCCAAATATCCATTCTTCTTATAGGCGTCTTAGGGCATCTGTTGCTCATCATATCAACCAAAAATCAGTCTAGCAGATAAGGCCTTGTGTCAATAAGCAATAGTCACTGCAAAGCATTATAAGGATTTGTGTGGATGCTCAAATCCAACTAGAGTCAATGTTCTCAATGTCTATCACATTTTCAGACATTTAAAAGATGCTCACAAAATAGTTATGCAGAGAATGAACGAGAGAGGGACAACGATCAGTGATTCTGATAAGAAATCAATAACTTTATAAGTAACACCACAATTTACTTTTTAGTGGTTTTTAGTATAATGCCAAAATTGTGTAACGATCACCACTGTCTAATTTCAGAAAATTTTCATCACCCCGAAAAAAAACTTCATACCCATTAGCAACCATTCCCTTTTCCTTCACGCAAAGAGTTTCTAGAAACCACTAATCTACTTTTTGTCTCAGCATATTTGCCTATTCTGGACATTTTGTATAAATAAACTCATAAAATACGTGGCATTTTCACACTGGTTTATCTCACTAAGCATTTTATTTTCAAAGTTCATCCATGTTGCAGTATGTAGCAGTATTTCATTCCTTTTTATAGTCAAATATCATTCCATTGTACGGATATACCACATTTTATTTATCCATTCATCAGATAATGGACATTTGGGTTGTTTCTGCTATTTGACTTGAAAATAATGTTTAAATAAACATTCATGTGCAGACTTTTGTGTTAGCATGTTTTCAGTTATCTTTGGTAGATAATCTTAGAGTAACTCTATGTATAACTTTTTGAGGAATGGTCAAATTTTTTTCCAAAGTATCTGCATCATTTTACATTCCCACCAGTAATGTATGAGGGTTCTGATATTTCCACATCCTTGCAAACACTAGCTACTCTCTTTTTTATTAAAACCATCTGTGGGTATTAAGTTGTATCTTGTGATTTCAGTTTATATTTCTAAATAACTAATGATATTGAGTGTATTTTCCATATGCTTTTGGGTCATTTGTATATCTTTGTTGAAGAAATGTCTATTCAAATAATTGGCCCATTTTAAGTGGGTTATTGAATATTTTATTGTTGAATTGTAAAAGCTATTTAAATATTTGGAATACTCATTCTTTCTCAGATGTATGCTTGCAAATATTTTCTTCCATTCTTTGGATTGTCTTTTCACTTTCCTGGTACTGTTCTTCAGGAACAAATGTTTGAATTTTGATGAAGCACAATCTATACATTTTTTCTTGATTTTGGTGTCTTATTGAAGAAATTATTGTCTATATAAGATCAGAAAGATGTACTCCTATGTTTTCTTCTAATAGTTTTACAATTGTAGCTCTTAACATTTAAGTGTTTCACCCATTTTTAATTACTTTTTGTATTTGGTATAAGGTATAAGTACAGCTTCACTCTTTTGCATACACACATTCGGTTGTCTCAGCACCATTTTCTTGAAAAGACTATTTTTCCTCTATTGAACTGCCTTGGCAAAAATTTGGAAATCAATAGACCGTAAATGTGTAGGGCTATTTCTATTCTCAATCATATTCCACTGATCTAAATATCTATGTTTATACCAGCAACACACAGTCTTTATTTCTATAGCTATGTATTAAGTTTGAAATTGAAAAGTGGGAGACTTTCAATCTTGTTCCACATTCACAAGACTGTTTTAAATATTCTTGGTCCCTGATTTTTCCTTATTTATTTTAGGATAAGCTTAAAATACCACTGTTTTGGGATGCCTGGGTGGCTCAGCTGGTTAAGCGGCTGCCTTCGGCTCAGGTCATGATCCCAGGGTCCTGGGATCGAGTCCCACATCCGGCTCCTTGCTCGGCAGGGAGCCTGCTTCTCCCTCTGCCTCTGCCTGCCACTCTGCCTGCTTGTACTCTCTCTCTGACAAATAAATAAAATCTTTAAAAAAATAATAATAATAAAATAAAATACCACTGTTTTTTTCTGAAAATAAAACCCTGGGATTTTAATAAGTATTGTGTTAAATCTGTAGATTAATTTTGGGAGTATTGTCATCTTAACAGTATTAAGTTTCCCAATTCAAGATCACTTATTTAGGCTTTTAATTTAATTCAATAATATTTTTTAGTTTCTAGTGTACAAATTTTACAATTCCTTTGCTAAATTTATCTCTAAGCATTTTGTTTTTCTTTGAATTGTTTTCTAAATTTCATTTTTGGGTTTTTCATTGTTAGTGTATAGAAAGAAAATTAAATTTTGCACATAGATTTTGTACTACGCAACTGGGCTAAATATTTTATTAGCACTAATACTTTTTTTTTAATTCTCTGGGATTTGCTACATATACAATCATGTGTTGCACACACACAAATAGTTTTACTAACTGTTTTCCAATCTGGATAACTTTCATTTATTTGCTTCTTTTATTACCCTACTTAGAATCTCTAGCAAAATATTTTGTTAATGATGGCTTTCTTTCAACTCTGCTGAGGCATTATTGACAAATAAAATTATACGACATTTAAGTGTACAATGTGAGGGTTTAATATATGTATACATTGTGAAAGAATTCCCACCAATGGGTTAATCAAGATATCCATCATGACACATATTTACTTCTTTTAGTGACAACATTCAAATCCTATTCTCTTACCAAATTTCAAATATTCAATACAGTGTTATCAACCATATTCATCATGTTATATTATTAGATCCTCAGACTTTGTCTTATAAATGAAGATTTGTAAACATTCACAGACTCTTAATTTCCTTCTGCCCCATAATCCCAGCAACCACTTTTCTACTCTCTGTTTCTATTAATTTGACTTTTTATTTAGATTCCACATAAAAGTTTCCAGGATAGAAATCAGTTGCATTTCTATACATCAACAAGACAGAAGAAAGAGAAATTAAGGAGTAGATCTCATTTACAATTGTACCCAAAACTATAAGATACCCAGAAATAAATCTAACCAAAGAGGCAAAGAATCTGTACTCAGGAAACTATAAAGTACTCATGAAAGAAATTGAGAAAGACACAAAGAAAAATGTTCGCTCATGGATTGGAAGAACAAATATTGTGAAAATGTCTATGCTATCTAGAGGAATCTACACATTTAATGCAATCCCTATCAAAATACTATCAACTTTTTTCAAAGAAATGGAATAAATAATCCTAAAATTTATATGGAACCAGAAAAGACCCCAAAGAGCCAGAAGAATGTTAAAAAAGAAAACCAAAATTGGCGGCATCACAATTCCAGACTTCAAGCTCTATTATGAAGCTGTAATCATCAAGACAGTATGGTACTGGCACAAAAACAGACACAGAGGTCAATGGAACAGAATAGAGAGCCCAGAAATGGACCCTTAACTCTACAGCCAACTAATCTTCGACAAAGCAGGAAAGAATGTCCAATGGAAAAAAGACAATCTCTTCAACAAATAGTGTTGGGAAAACTGGACAGACACATGCAGAAGAATGAAAATGGACCATTTCCTTATACCACACACAAAGTAGATTCAAAATGGATGAAAGACCTCAACGTGAGACAGGATTCCATCAAAATCCTTGAGGAGAACACAGGCAGTAACTTCTTCGACCTCAGCTTCAGCGACTTCTTTCTAGAAACATTGCCAAAGGTAAGGGAAACAAGGGCAAAAATGAACTCTTGGGACTTCATCAAGATCAAAAGCTTTTGCACGACAAAGGAAATGGTCAACAAAACCAAAAGACAACTGACAGAATGGGAGAAGATATTTGCAAATGGCATATCAGATAAAGGGTTAATATCCAAAATCTATAAAGAACTTATCAAAGTCAACACCCAAAGATCAAATAATCCAATCAAGAAATGGGCAGAAGACATGAACAGACAATTCTGCAAAGAAGACATCCAAATGGCCAACAGGCACATGAGAAAGTGCTCAACGTCACTTAGCATCAGGGAAATACAAATCAAAACCACAGTGAGATACCACCTCACACCAGTCAGAATGACTAAAATTAGCAAGTCAGGAAACAACAGATGTTGGTGAGGGTGTGGAGAAAGGGGAACCCTCCTACACTGTTGCTGGGAATACAAGCTAGTGCACTCTGGAAAACAGTATGGAGGTTCCTCAAAAAGTTGAAAATAGAGCTACCCTACAACCCAGTAATTGCACTACTGGGTATTTACCCTAAAGCTACAAATGTAGTGATCTGAAGTGGCACATGCACCTGAATGTTTATAGCAGCAATATCCACAATAGCCAAACTATGGAAAAGCCTAGATATCCATCAACAGATGAATAGATAAAGAAGATGTGGTGTGTGTGTATGTATATCCATATATACATATACATACACACACACAATGGAATATTATGCAGCCATCAAAAAACCCCAAAATCTTGCCACTTGCAACAATGTGGATGGAACTAAAGGGTATTATGCTAAGCGAAATAAGTCCATCAGAAAAAGACAATTATCATACAATCTCACTGATATGAGGAACATGAGACGCAGGGTGGGGGTCATGGGAAAAGGGAGAGAAAAATGAAATAAGATGGGACCAGGGCGGGAGACAAACCATAAGGGACTCTTAATCTCAGGAAACAAACTGAGAGTTGCTGGAGGGGAGGGGGGTGGGAGAGATGGGGTGGCTGGGTGATGGACACTGGAGTGGGTATATGCTACGATGAGTGCTGCCAATTGTGTAAGACTGATGATTCATAGACCTGTACCCCTGAAACAATACATTATATGTTTAAAAAAAAAAAAAAAAAAGGTTTCCTGGAATGGTCAGGAATCCCTGAACTGATGGATGAAAGATTACTCCAAACATTGTTGTGAAAGAGAGGAGAAGGCAAGAGGGTCAACACTCAAAGATGAAGACCCTTTGCTCTTCCTTGCTCCCACTTTTATTTTGATAATGACAAATCGTTATCACTGTCTCTCAAGCACATGATGTGTGATAAGGGATCTTACTGGAACTATTAGGATCTGTTTATAGGAAAGATACGATGTGCTAATCTGTGTGTTCTACAAGTTCTGCTAAACATAGCCTAAGGGAAAAGAGGGGCAAGATGGTGGAGAAGTAGGAGACTCTGTTTCAACTGGTCCCCTGAATTGAGCTAAATATCTACCAGAACACTCTGAACACCCATGAAATCAGCCTGAGATGTAAGATTATACACTTCTGGATCTCTACGGGGGCAGAAGATCATCAGTAGAGAGGTACAAAGGAGTGGGAGTGCTCAGATTGATATGGGAGGATAAACAGAAGGGGAAGGGAGCCACCAGAAGTGACCTGTTGGAAAGTAATACCCCAACATGAAAGTGCCCTGTTCTTGGGGACCAGCATTAACTTGGGGACTGGTTAACAGCACTCAAAAAGAACAAAGGGTCTTAAGGGGCAATTGGTGGAATCAGGCACCCACAGGCACAGACCTAAGCCCAGGGTCCCAGGGCAGTCACAGCTGGTGCCCACCCACTCCTGAAAGAGCCTGGCACAGGCTCCAGCCAGCAGTCCCTGGGCCTGCAGCCTTCCACAACCTGTGCCACTGCCAGGTCTGAGCACACCTGATGTGGGCATGTGATCCAGACAGCAGTCCTGGCAACAGCAGCCACCAGGATCAGGCTTGCCCAGACCAGTATCGCTCACAGTTTTAGTGGCATGAGGATGCAAAGACAAGCAGGGGCCTTGGACGACCACTGAGACAGTGGCTGGGGTGTGCACCGCCTGTGGGAGGTTATGACGTTCAGCAGAGTTTGCAGAGGGGAGTCTGTGTGTTCTGAACCATCCAAAGGGGAGCAGACTGAGGCTTCTTTCTGAGGCAGAGGTCTGGGTGGGGACAGTTTACTTTGCTCTGACCCCCCGAGAAGGTGCAAAAAGCTGCCAAAGAACAAAACCATCCAGAGAACAAAAGCCTGAAAGTAGGAGCACAGAGCTCAGGCCCTTGATAGGACACAAGGTGACTCAGCCCAGCAAGATTGACTGAAAAACAACACGGCACTCCCCTCCCTCAGAAGACAAGCCAAAAGAACAAGAGGACAACCACCACAGCATCCCCATAAAACTGTAAAACCCCAATATCAGTGGAAAACAATATATTAAGCTCCCGTATTGCCCCAAAACCTGTATATTTCATAGATACAACTTTTCTTTCCTTTTTCTTTTTTCTTTTTAAATTTGTTCTCACGATTCTTGTTCTTTTAATTTTTTAACCTACTTACCATTACAACTAGATGTTCAAAACAACATACTCCACAATAATTTTTAACTTGAACTTTTTTCATACGTATAGCTTTGTTTCTTATTCTTTTACTTTTTTAAATAGATATAGATATAGATATAAGCTCCAAGGTAGTCCTTGTCCCCTATTCAATACTACCCCTATATATAAACCAGTTTTAATATCCCTGTATCTCTGAAAAGTTGAGACCTTTAACAAAGATAACAAGATACACCCAGGGAGAACTGCAATAACTTCCTCACCCACGTTGAGTGTTTATAATCACCTTCTCATTCTTTTGTCAGTGTTTCCGTGCATTTCTTTTTGTTTTTTTACTATATAAATCTTATTCTTGGGGTTCATTCTGGCTGGGTTTTTCTTTTTCTTTCTTTCTTTTTTTTTCTTTTACTTCAGTTGGTCTTTCTGTTTGTCCGTTTTTGTTTTTGTAACTTACAAATCTTACTTTGGGCTCATTTTGGCTGGGTTTTTTTCCTTTTTTCCTCTTTTTCTCTCTTTTCATTTTTACTTCTTTTTGGTGGTGATTTCTGATTGCTCCGAAACTTTCCAGGGTGCACCTTGCTGGATGATGGTGGATATATTCAACTATACATCCCTCAACCACCTCTCACCAAAATGACTAGGAGGAGGAACACCCAACAAAGGAAAAATTCAGAGACTGTGACCTCTGCCACAGAACTATTGGATATGGACATAAACAGTATGTTGGAAATGGAATTCAGGTTAACAATTATCCAGGCAATGGGGAGTTTGGAGAAAACCATGAGTGGCAACATAGAATCTCTAAGGGCAGAAGTGAGAGCTGATATGGCAGAACTTAAAAATGCTATCAGTGAGATCCAATCTACTCTAAATACTCTAACAACTAGGGTAAATGAGGCAGAAGATAGAATTAGTGATCTAGAGGACAAACTGATAGAAAAGAAGGATCAGGAGAAGTCCTGGAACAAAGAGCTTAGAACCTATGAAAACAGAATTAGAGGAATAAATGATGCCATGAAATGTTAAAACGTCAGAATTATTGAGATCACCCATCAGATCTGTCCACAGAAACCTGGCAAGCCAGAAAGGGTTGGCAAGACATATTCAGGACACTAAATGAGAAGAACATGCAGCCAAGAATACTTTATTCAGCAAGGCTCACATTCAAAATGGATGGAGAGAAAAAGGGCTTCCAAGATCGGCAAGGTTTAAGAGTATGTGACCACCAAGCCTGCACTACAAGAAATATTAAAGGGGGTTCTTTAAAAGAAGAAAGAACCCAAGAGTGAACAGAAATTTACACAACCAATCTATAGAAACAAGGACTTCACAGGGAACATAAATCAATAAAAACTTATCTTTCAATAATCATTCTCATCATGAATGGCCTAAATGCTCCCATAAAACGACACGGGGTTGCAGCCTGGATAAAACAACAGGACATGTCCATATGCTGTCTACAAGAGACACAATTGGAACCTAAAGATACATCCAGACTGAAAGTGAAGGGATGGAGAACCATCTTTCATGCCAACGGGCCTCAAAAGAGCTGGGGTAGCGATTCGCATGCCAGATAAATTAGATTTTAAGCTACAGATGGTAGTCAGAGATACAGAAGGACACTATATCATTCTTAAAGGGTCTAGCCTCCAAGAAGATCTAACAATTGTAAATATTTATGCCCCCAATATAGGAGCAGCCAACTATATAAGCCAACTGTCAATCAAAATAAAGAGTCATATTTATGAACGCATTAATTGCAGGGGATCTTAACACACCACTCTCAGTAATAGATCATCTAAGCAGAAAATCAATAAGGAAACAAGAGCTTTGAGTGACACATTGGACCAGATGGGCCTCATAGATATATACAGAACATTCCACCCTAAAACAGAATACTCATTCTTCTCGAGCGCACATGGAAGTTTCTCCAAAATAGACCACATACTGGGTCACAAATCAGGGCTCAAATGATACCAAAAGATTGAGATGATTCCCTGCTTATTCTCAGACCACAATGCTTTGAAACTGGAGCTCAATCACAAGAAAAAGTTTGGAAATTCAAACACTTGGAAGCTAAAGACCAACCGGCTCAAGAATGTTTGGATCAACCAGGAAATCAAAGAAGAAATTCAACAATTCATGAAAACCAATGAGAATGAAGACACATCGGTCCAAAACCTATGGGACATGGCAAAGGCGGTCCTAAGGGGGAAATACATAGCCATCTAAGCCTCACTCAAAAAAATTGAAAAATATTGAATACACCAGCTCTCTTTACACCTTAAAGAACTGGAAAATCAACAACAAATTAAGCCAACCCCATGCACAAGAAGGGAAATAATTAATATTAGAATTGAGATCGATGAGTTAGAAACTAGAGATACAGTAGAACACATTGACGAAACTAGAAGTTGTTTTTTTTTTAAGGTTTTATTTATTTATTTGACAGAGAGAAAGAGATCACAAGTAAATAGAGAGGCACGCAGAGGGAGAAGGGGAAGCAGGCTCCTCCCTGCTGATCAGAGAGCCCGATGCCGGGATCTATCCCAGGACCCTGAGATCATTACCTGAGTCAAAGGCAGAGGCTTTAACCCAGTGAGCCACCCAGGGACCCCAGGATTCCCTTCTTTTTAAAAACTGAATAATATTCCATTGTGTGCATATGCCACATTTTCTTTATCCATTCATCTGTTGACAGACATGTAGATATTTCTTTTTTTCCATTTGCATGGTCTCAATTTTTCTTATTTTTTTACATTTTTATTTTAATTCCAGTTAGTGAACATACAGTGTTATAATAGTTTCAGATATACAATATAGTAAATCAATAATCCCATACGTCACCCTGTGCTCATCATAAGTACAGTGCTTAAATCTCATCACCTATTTCACCCATCACCCCAACCAACTCCCGTCTGGTAATCATCAGTGTATTGTCTATGATGAAGAATCTTTTCTTAATCTCTCTCTCTCCCTCTCTCTCTCTCTCTCTCTCTCTCTCTCTCTGTCTTTCACTTCACTCACTTGTTTTGTTTCTTAAATTTCACGTGAGTGAAGTCATATGGCATTTGTCTTTCTCTGACTGACTTATTTCATTTAGCATTATTCTCTTTGGCTCCATCCACATCATTGCAAGTGGCAAGATTTCATCCTTTTTTATGGGTTAATAGTTTTCTATTATATATATACCATGTCTTCTTTATCTATTCATTACTTGATGGACACTTGGTCTGCTTCCATATCTTGGCTATTGTAAAATAATACTGCTATAAATATAGGGATGCAAGTATCCATTTGAATTAGTGTTTTTTTTATTTCTTTGTTTGTTTGCTTTTTTGTATTTTAGAGGTAGATACTCAGAATGTCCATTGCTGGATAATAGAGCATATCTATTTGTAACTTATAGGGTAACTTCCATACTGTTTTCCACAGTGACTGCACCAATTTGCATTCCCACAAAAATGCACAAGAGCTCCTTTTCTCCACATCTTCTCCAACACTTGTTGTTTCTTGTTTATTTTATTTCAGTCATTCTGACAGATGTAAAGTGATGTCTCATTGTAGTTTTGCTTTGCATTTCCCTGTTGATGACTGATGTTGAGCATCTTTTCTTTTTTTTTCCCCAAATACTTTTATTTTTTCAGTGTTACAATATTCATTGTTCATGTACCACACCCAGTGCTCCATGCAACACGTGCCCTCCTCAATACCCACCACCAGGCTCACCCAACCCCCACTCCCACCCCTCCAAAACCCTCAGTCTGTTGCTCAGAGTTCACAGTCTCTCATGGCTCATCACCCCGCCGATTTCCTCCAATTCACCACTCACAATGTCCTCCATGTTTTTCCTTATGCTCCGCACGTAAGTGAGACCATATAATAATTGACTCTCTCTGACTTATTTCACTCAGCATAATCTCTTCCAGTCCCATCCATGTTGATACAAAAGTTGAGTATTCATCATTTCTGATGGAG
>CM052901.1:50826787-50884874 GCA_028534135.1 Potos flavus
GGAAGCTCTTTATCTCTCCATCCATTTTGAATGTGAGCCTTGCTGGATAAAGTATTCTTGGCTGTATGTTCTTCTCATTGAGTGCCCTGAATATGTCTTGCCAGCCCTTTCTGGCTTGCCAGGTTTCTGTGGACAGGTCTGATGTTATTCTGATGGGTCTTCCTCTGTACGTAAGGGATCTCTTCCCCCTAGCTGCCCTTAAGACCTCTTGTCTAAAATTATAATTTGCACATTTTACAATTATGTGTCTAGCTTATTTTCTTTTCCAATTGATCTTGGTGGGTGGTCTTTTCTGCCTCTAGGACACGAACACTTGTTCCATTCCCCAGGTTGCGGAAATTTTCATTCAGAATTTGGTCAGCTATATCTTCTAGTCTTCTGTCTTTCTCTACCCCCTCAGGGATTCCAATAATTCTGACATTGGTACGTTTCATGGCATCATTTATTTCCCTAAGTCTGTGCTGGTTCCTAAGGATTTTGTTCCAACCCTCCTCCTGACCTTTCCTCTCAACCATCTTATCCTCTAAACCACTAATTCTATCCTCTGTCCTCATAACTCTAGCTGTTAGACTATTTAGATTAGATTGGATCTCACTGATAGCATTTTTAACATCTGCCATGCTGCTTCTCAGTTCTGTCCTTAGAGATTCTATGTTGTTGTTAATGTTTTTTCCATCCTGGCCATTGCCTGGATGATTGTTACCCTGAATTCCCTTTCTGGCATACTGTTTATGTCCATGCCCAATAGCTCTGAGGGAGAGGGTGCAGTCTCTGCGTTTTTCCTCTATTGGGTGTTCCTCCTCCTAGTCATTTTGATGAGAAGTGGATGAGAGGATGTATAGCTGAATATATCACCCACGATTCAGGCACGGTGCATCGAAGGTTTTGGAGCAATTGGAATTCACCACCAAAAAGAAAGAAAAAAGATAAGAAAATAGAGAGAGAGAAAGAGAAAAAAAAGAGATCCCAGCCAGAATGGGCCCCCCAAATAAGATTTATAAGGTATATAAAGAAACACGAACAAACATAAAGACCAAGAAAAGCATATGACAAGAAATAAAAGAACCTAGTCAGAATGAACCTCAAGAATAAGATTTATATAATACCAGAACAAAAGCAGATATATAGAAACAATGACAGTCGAATAAGTTGGGAGGGTGGTTATAACTCCTGCATATGTTGTATTAAGCCTCTAGCTGTAATGTTAAGTAGTTTAAAAAAAATTTAAAAAAACCAAGAAACATGAGAATGAGTGAAAAAAAATAGAAAAGAAAGAAAGAAAAAAAAATTGTATCTATGAAATATACAGGTTTTAGGGTATTATTGGGAGCTTGATATATTGATTTCCTCTGATGTTGGGGTTTTATATTTTTATGGGGACCCTGTGGTTATTGTCCTCTTGTTTTTTGGTTTGTCTTCTGGGGGAGGGGCCTGTCGCATTGTTTTCCAGTCAGTCTTGCTTGGGTTGAGTCTCCCTGCCCCCTAATCAAGGGGCTGGGCTCTGTGGAAAAGGTTTTCAGGCTTCTGCTCTCTGGAGGTTTTCACTGTTTTGCAGTTTTTTTGCCTTTTCAGAGAGTCCAAGCTAGGAGTCTGCCAGTACCCAGACCTCCGCATTACAGAGAAGCCTCAGTCTGCTGCCCTCTGGGTGGTCCAGAATTCAGTCTCCCCTCTGTAAGCTCTGCTCACACCGCAGCCTGCCACAGGCAGTGCGCACCCCCAGCCACCATCTCAGTGACCCCTTGAGGCCCTCAGTAGCTTCTGCACCCTCGCGCGACCAAAGCCTAGAGGTCTAGGAAACTGGCTTCTGGTGGCTGCCGTTGCCGAGAGACTGCTGTCCGGGCTCCCAGCTCCAGGCCTGTGCCGGGTGCACTCAGATTCCTCCCCCAAGGGGCCGCATTCTCTCCAGCGCTGGCTGGGAGCTCCCAGACCCTGTGGCAGGTGATGGATGTTCTGAGGTCCTAGAGATCCCCAGCTAGGGCTCCCACCCAGTCTCTCAGAGGCTTGTGGGATTGCACCCAGTCCACGGAGTGCTGCACACAGAGAAACACTGCAGGCTCATGAACAACGCCAGGCTCTCTAAGGCACTTGCAGGAGTGCGCCCCACCTTCTAACTGTTGCAAGGGGCAGAAAGCTGCAGGTTCATGAACCATGAAGTGGATCTCCCACCAGTCTCTCTTTGACGCAGGTGGTGTCCTTCCTGGGAACGTGAGCTTAGGCCTGTGCCCATGACCATCCACTTCCACTGGTTGCTCCTTAAGGTCTCTTGCTCTTTTTAAGTGTTTTTAACTAGACTCTAAGTTAATGCTGGTCCCCAACCACAGGGCACTTTCCTTCGGGGTATTACTGTCCTTGGGTCACTTCTGGTGGCTCCCTCCCCCTTCTGTTTATCCTCCGATATAGGTTCGCATGTTCCCACTCTGCTTTACCTCTCTGCTGCTGCCTTCTGCTCCTGTAGAGATCCAGAAGTGAAAAATCTTACTTCTCAGGCTGATGTCGTGGGTGTTCAGTGTGTTCTGGTAGATATCCAACTCACTTTAGGGGACCAGTTGTAACAGGGTCTCCTACTTCTCTGCCATGTTGCCCTCCTCAAACATCTTTTCATGTGTCTCTTTGCCACCTGTATGTCTTTTTTTGAGAAATGTCTGTTCATATCTTCTGCCCATTTTTAATACAATTATTTGTACTTTGGATGTTGACTTGTATAAGTTCTCTATATTTCAGATACTAATCCTTTATCAGATATATCACTTGCAAATGTCTTCTTGCATTCCATAGGTTACCTTTTAGTTTTGTTGATTCTTTCCTTCACTGTGTAGAAGGTTTTTATTTTCATAAAGTCTCAATAGTTTATTTTTGCTGTTGTTTCCCTTGCCTCAGGAGATATATCTAGGAAAAACATGCTATGACTGATGTCAAAGAGGTTATTGCCTGTGTTCTCTTCTAGAATTTGTATGGTTTCAGTTGTCACATTTAGGTCTTTAATCCATTTTGAATTTATTTTTATGTATGGTGTTAGAAAGTTGTCCAGTTTCATTCTTTTGCATGTTGCTGTCCAGTTTACCCAACACTATTTGTTGAAGAGACTGACTTTTTTCCCATTGAATATTCTTTACTGCTTTGTTGAAAATTGATTGACAATATAGTTGTGGGTTGATTTATGGGTTTTCCATTCTGTTCCACTGCTCTATGTGTCTATTTTTGTGCCAGTAGCATACTGCTTTGATTACTATAGTTTTGTAATGTAATTTGAAGTCCAGAATTGTGATGTCTCCAGCTTTGCTGTTCTTTTCCAAGATTGCTTTGGCTATTTGGGGTCTTTTGTGGTTCCATACAAATTTTAGGATTGTTTGTTCTAGCTCTGCGAAAACTGCTCTTAGTCTTTCGATAAGGATTACTTTAAACGTGTAGATGGCTTTGAGTAATATAGACACTTTAAACATATTTGTTCTTCCAATGCACAAGCATGGAATATAGTTGATTTCTTTGTGTCATCTTCAATTTCTTTCAAATTTCATCAGTGTTTTCTAGTTTTCATAATATGTGTCTTTCACCTCTTTGGTGAGGTTTATTCCTAGGAATCTTATTGTTTTTGGTGCAATTATAAATGGGATTTATTACTTAATTTCTCCTTCTTCTGCTTCATTATTGGTGTATAGAAATGCAACAAATAAATATCTTTAAAAAAAGAAATTCAACAGATTATTGTACATTGATTTTGTATCCTGTGATTTTTCTGAATTCGGTTATCAGTTTTAGTATTATTACCCCCCTGTGGATCCTTTTAGGTTTTCTGTATATAGTATCGTGTCATTTGCCAATAGTGAAAGTTTTGCTTCTTCCTTACCAATTTGGATGCCTTTTATTTCTTTTTGTTTTCTGCTTGCTGAGGATAGGACTTCCAGTACTTTTTTGAATAAAAGAGATGAGAGTGGATTTCCTTGTCTTGTTCTTGACCTGAGAATTCCAGATTAAGGATGATGTTAGCTGTGGGCTATTCATAGATATCCTTTATTATGTTGAGGTATGCTCCCTCTAAACCTACTTTGTTGAGAGGGTTTTTATCATGGATGTATTTGGGGCATTGTCAAGTGCTTTGTCTGCATCTATTCAAATGATCATATGGTTTTTGTCTTCCTGTCCTTGATGTGAGGTATCATGTTGATTTATTTGTGAATATTGAGTCACCTTTGCAACCCAGGAATAAATCCCACTTGATCATGGTGAATGACGTTTTTAGTGTGTTGTTGGATACAGTAAGCTAGTATTTTGTTGAGAATTTTTGCATCTGTGTTCATCATAGATATTGGCTTATAATTCTCTTTTTTAGCAGAGTCTTTATCTTGACTTTGGTGTTGGTAATGCTGGCCTCATAGAATGAATTTGGAAGTTTTATTTCTTTTTCTATTTTTTTAAAGTAGCTTGAGAGTAGGTATTAACTCTTTTTTAAATGTTTAGTAGAGGGGCGCCTGAGTGGCTCAGTGGATTAAAGCCTCTGCCTTCGGCTCAGGTCATGATCTCAGAGTCCTGGGATCGAGCCCCACATCGGGCTCTCTGCTCAGTGGGGAGCCTGCTTCCCCCTCTCTCTCCTCCTGCCTCTCTGCCTACTTGTGATCTCTCTCCTCTCTGTCAAATAAATAAAATTTTAAAATATATATATATATATATATATATATTTAAATGTTTGGTAGAATTCACCTGTGAAGCCATCTGGTCCTGGAGTTTTATTTGTTGGGAGTCTATTCAAATTTTCTATTTTTTTTTCCTGTTTCAGTTTTGGTAGTTTATATGTTTCTAGGAATTTATCAATTTCTTCTAGGTAATCCAATTTGTTGGCCTATTGTTTTTCATAATATTCCTGTATGATACTTTATATTTCTGTGGAGTTAGTTGTTATCTGTCCTCTCTCGTTTGTGATTTTATTTATTTGAGTCCTTTCTCTCTCTCTCCCTCTCTCTGGATAAGTCTGGCCAGAGGTTTGTCAACTTTATTGAGTTTTTCAAAGAACCAGCTCCTGGTTTCATTGATCTGTTCTATTGGGGTTATTTTGTTTGTTTCTGTATCATTTATTTCTGCTCTAATCTTTATCATTTCTTTCCTCTACTGGATTTAAGCTTCATTTGTTCTTTTTCTAGCTCTTTTGGGTGTGAGGTTAAATAGTTTACTCAAGATCTTTCTTGCCTTGAGCTAGGCCTGTATTGCTATAAACTTCTGTCTTAAAACTGTTTTTGCTGTGTCGCAAAGGTTTTGGACCATTATGTTTTTGTGTTTTCATTTTCACTTGTTTCCATGCACTTTTTAAAATATCTACTATTATTTCCTCAATGACCCATTCATTGTTTAGTAGCATATTGTTCAACCTTCATGTATTTGTGCACTTTCCAGGTTGATGATCTCATATGTGATCTATTCTGGAGAATATTCTGTGTGCACTTACTAAGATGTGTAGTCTGCTCTTTTAGGATGTAATGTTCTGAATATATTTGTTAAGTCTATCTGGTCCAGTGTGTCATTCAAATCCATTATTTCCTTGTTGATTTTCTGTCTGGATGATCTGTCCATTGATATTAGTGGGGTGTTCTAGTCCTCTACTACTATATTATTTTCAATTAGTTACTTTATGTTTCTTATTAACTGTTTTATATATTTGTGTGCTGACATGTTGATGCGTAAATATTTATAATTGTTAAAACTTCTTGTTTGATTGTCCCCTTTGTGATTATATAGTGTCCTTCTTTGTTTTTTCTTACAGTCCTTGTTTTAAAATCTATTTCTTATAATATAATTATTGCTATTCTGGCTTTCTTTTAATATCCATTTCCATGATAGATATTTCTCCATTCCCTCACTTTCAATCTGCAGGTGTCTTTATATCTAAAATGAATCTCTTATAGGTACACAAAGATGGGACTTTTTTGTTTTTGTTTTGTTCTTTATCTATTCTATCACCTATATCTTTTGATCGGAGCATTTAGTGCACTACATTCAATTTAATTATTGATAGATTAGTATTTATTGCCATTTTAAAATTAGTTTTGTGGTTGTTTCTGAAGATTTCCTGTGATCCTTCTTGTCTTTCTCTCTTTCATGGTTTGCTGATTTTCTTTAGTGATATATTTGGATTTCTATTTATTCTTTGCATACTCATTAGTGGTTTTTAATTTATAGTTACCATTAGGTTTATATATGACCTCTTCTTCATGGAGCAGTCCATATTAAGTTGATGTTCATTTAAGTTTGAATTCATGCTTTACTCCTCTCCTTCCCAAGTCTTAGGTGTATGTTGTCGAATTTTATATCTATTTTTTGTGAGGTTTTCAAGGATTTTTTTACAGAAGTTTTCAATTTTACTGCTTTTGAGTTTCCTACCTCTTTACTATCACTTTTGTTCTCTCCTTTCCAGTCTGTGTCCCCTTTAATATTCCTTGCAGAGCTGGTGTAGTGGTCATGAACTCTTTTAGTTTTTGTTTGGGAAAGTTATTATCCAAGAGAGTAGATCTTAAAAATTCTGGTCATAGGGGCGCCTGGGTGGCTCAGTGGGTTAAGCCTCTGCCTTCGGCTCAAGTCATGATCTCAGGGTCCTGGGATCAAGCCCCACATCGGACTCTCTGCTCAGCAGAGAGCCTGCTTCCCCCTCTATCTCTGCCTGACTCTCTGCCTATTTGTGATCTCTCCCTCTGTCAAATAAATAAATAAAATTAAAAAAAAATTCTGGTTACAAGGAAAACGTTTTATAACAATGTATGGTGGCAGATATTTAATCTAGACTTAATTTTATAAACATTTTTTAATATACATAAATATCAAAGTGTTATGCTGTACACTTGAAACTAGTATAATGTTTTATGTCAATTGTACTTCAATTATAAAAACATAGAGTGGGTAAATGGACAAAAATCATGAATCAATTATACACTATCTACAAGAGACTCACTTTAGGTTTATGAACACACATAGACTAAAAGTGAAGGAATAGAAAAAAATATTCCAAGCAGATGATAACCAAAAGAGAATGTGAGTGGCTGTGCTTATATCAGACAAAATGGATTACAAGTAGAAAACTACAGAAACAAAAAAGTCAGGATATAATTATAAAAGGGCCAGTTAAATAGGCACAATTAAATACCATCAATTAAATTGTTATAAAAATGTAAAATTATAAATATATATGCATCCAATATTAAAACACCTAAATACACAAAGGAAAGACTGGCAGATCTTAAAAGAGAAATAGACATTAATACAATAAAAATTAGGATATTTCAAAACCTCAGTACCAATAATGGACACATAAAGAGAAAAAAATCAATAAAGAAACAGTAGAACTCAACAACAGTATAGACCAAATGGACCTAACAGAGATATACAGAATATCTTAGCCAACAGCCATAGAATACTTATTCTTCCAAAGTAGAGATGGGACATTTTCTAGGATAGATCACAAGGTAAGACACCAAACAAGTCTTAACAAATTTAAAAAGATAGAAATTATTCTAGGTCTCTTTTCCAATCACAATGAAATGCAACTAACTAGAAATCAATAATAAAAAGAAAACGGTAAAATTCTCAAGTGAAAATTAAACAACAAACTTATGCAACCATTTGGTCAAAGAAATAAAAAAGGAAATTAGACGGCTAAAATAAACAATACAAGAAATAAGAAGCGTTGACAATGATGTTGAGACAAAGGAATACATATATACTGTTGACATGAATGTAATTGGTATAACCATTGTGGAAAACAGTGTGGGAATTCCTCAAAAAATTAAAAATAGAAATACAATATGATCTAATAATTTCATTACTAGGTACTTAACCGAAGAAAATGAAAACACTAATTCAAAAATATATATGCACCCTTAAGTTTTTTGCAACATTATTTACAATAGCTAAGATATGGATGCAACCTAAGTGACCATTAATAGACAAATTGATAAGAAAGAATTGGAATATTATGAGATACATATATATATTTATATATAAATATATATATATATATATATATAAAATACTCCATATATATACATATAGAATATTACACAGCCATAAAAAATGATGAGATATGCCATTTGCTACAATGTGGATAGACCTAGAGGGTACAATGTTAAGTGAAATGAGTCAGACTGAGAAAGATAAATGCCATATGATTTCACTCATATGTGAAATCTTTTCTCTCCAAATTTTTATTTAAATGCCAGTTAGTTAACATATTGTGTACTACTAATTTCTGGTGTAGAATTTAGTGATTCATCACTTACATGCAACACCCACTGCTTATCACTACAAGTGCCCTCCTTAATACCTGTCACCTATACCACCCATTCCCCAACCCACCTCCCTTCTGGTAACCATCAGTTTGTTCTTTATAGTTAAGAGTCTGCTTCTTGCCTTGCCTTTCTCCTCCTCCCCACTATACTTGTTTTGTTTCTTAAATTCCACATATGAGTGAAATCTTTAAAAAAAGAATAAGCAAACAAACATAAAGCAGAATCAGACCTATAAATACAGAAAACAAACATGGTTGCCACAGGGAAGGTGGGTGGGGATGGGGAAAATGGATGAAGGGGAGTGAAAGATATAGGCTTCCAGTTATAGAACAAATAAGTCAGAAACAAAAGGCACAGCATATTATATTGGTATTATAATAGCATTTTATGGTGACAGATGTTAGCTACCCTCATGGTGAGCATAGCATAATGTATAAACTTGTCAAATTACTACATTGTACAACTAAAACTAATGTAATATTGTGTATCATATTGTCAACTATAAAAAAGGAAATTAGATAATATCTCAAAGGATGTGAAAATAAAAACATGACATGCTTAAATTCATGGGATAAAGGAAAGACTGCAGTATGAAGAATGTTTACAGTGTTAAATTCCTATGTTAAAAAAAGAGATTTCAAGAAATCTAACTTATATTGCAATAAATTATAAAAAGAATAAATTATGACCAAAATTAAGGGAATAAATTTATAAATATGAACAGAAATAAATGAAGTGGAAAATAGAAAAAATTTGACAAGATGAAGACTTCGTTTTATTAAAAGATAAATTTTAGGAATCTCTTAGCTAGACTAAGGAAAAAAAAGATTCAAGTAAATAAATCTAGAAATGAAATAGGAGACATTACATCTGATACCACAGAAATAAAAAAGGACATAAGAGACTATTATGGATAATTATGCATCAACAAATTGAGCTATCTACAAGAAATTAATAAATTCCTAGAAACCTATAATTTAGTAAGACTGAATCAAGAAGAAATAGAAAACCTGAACAGAAATCTAATGAATAAAGATATTGAAGCAGTAATCAAAAAACCTCCCAACAAAGAAAAGCACAGGATAAGATGGCTTCCCTGGTAAATTTTACCAAACATTTAAAGAAGAAAAAATAAGCCAATCTTTTTCAAGCACTTCCAAAGAATTGAAGAACATCAAAAATAATTCTATGAGGCCAGGATCACCCTGATACCAAAGGCAGACAAAGACAACCCATGAAAAGTGAACTGCAGGCCAATATTTACAATGAACATAGTTGCAAAGACACCAACAAAATACTAGCGGATCAAATTAAATGGCACATTAAAAGGATTAAACACCACGATCAAGTAGAATTTACCACCAGGAGGCAAGAATGTTTCAACATATGAAAATCAATCAATGTGATACACCACATTAACGGAATGAAAGATAAAATCACATAATCATCTCAATAGATGCATAAAAAGCCTTCAATTAAATTCAACAAAATTCACGATAAAAACTGAGCAAATTGGATGTAAAAGGAACCTATCTCAACACAACAAAGGTCATTTATGAAAAGTCCAAGGCTAATACACATAATAGTGTAAACTGAAAGCTTTCCCTCTAACATCTGGAACAAAGGAAAGATACCTATTCCTCTCATTTCTATTCAATACAGCTATGGAAGTTCTATTAAGATTAATTAGGTAAGAAAGTTAATTAAAAGCATTAGAATTGGAAAGGAAGAAGTAAAATTATCTGCGTTTGCAGATCACATGATCCTATAGTAGAAAATCCTGAAAATGCCACCAAAAAACTGTTAGAACTTATCAACAAATTCAGTGAATTTACAGGATACAAAATCAACATAAAAAACTCAGTTGCATTTTAATATACTAACAATGACTTATCACAAAATTTAAAAAACAGGGACACCTGGGTGGCTCAGTTGGTTAAGCATCTGACTTCACTTCGGGTCATGATCTCAGGGTCCTGGAATCAAGCCCCATATTAGGCTCTGTGTTCAGTTGAGAGTCTGCTTCTCCCTCTCCCTCTCTCTCTGCCCCTGCCCCTGCTTGTGCTCTCTCACTCTCCAATAAATAAATAATTAAAAAAAAATTTTTTAAAGCAATTTTATTTGCAATAGCATCAGAAATAATAAAACACTTAAGGATAAGCTTAATCTAGCAGGTGAAATAGTTGTACATTGGGTGCCTGGGTGGCTCAGTTGGTTGAGCGACTGCCTTCGGCTCAGGTCATGATCCTGGAGTCCCGGGATCGAGTCCCGCATCGGGCTCCCAGCTCCATGGGGAGTCTGCTTCTCCCTCTGACCTTCTCTCCTCTCATACTGTCTCTCTCTCTCTCTCTCTCTCTAATAAATAAATAAAATCTTTAAAAAAAAAAAAAAAAGAAATAGTTGTACATTGAAAACATGAATAAAATAAATTAGAAAGAAGACACAAATAAATGAAAAGACATCTCTTATTTGTGGATTGGAAAGTTAATATTGTTAAAATGTCTGTTCTACTCAAGGTAATCTACAGATTCAAAACAAGCCCTTTTAAATTTTCAATTATATTTGAAAAAATTAAATACAAAAATTTATTTGTAATCATAAAGGAACCCAAATGACCAACACCATCTTTTTCCAAAAAACAAACAACAACAAAAAAACATGCTAGAGGTATCAATTCCCTGATTTCAAGATATAGTAGAAAGTCACAGTATTCAGAACAGTATGATGCTAACTTAAAAACAGACATATATACCAATGGAACAGAATAGAGAGGTCAGAAATAGAGCCATGAATATGCAGTTAATCAAGGGAGTAAAAAATGCACAATGGGAAAAATATGGTTTGATTAAATAGTGTAGGGAAAACTGGATATCAACCTGCAAAATAATGAAATTGGTCCATCTTATATGGTATAGAAAATCAACTCAACGTAGGATAAATATTAATCATAAGACCTAAAACAACAAAATCCATAAAAATAAAACATAGAAAATAAACTTCTAGACATTGGACTTGGCAAAAATTTCTTAGATATGACACTAAAAGCACTAGAAATAAAAACAAAAATCAGCAAGTGGGACTACATCAAATTGAATAGCTTCTGCACAGCAAAAGAAACAATAAAAAAATGTAAAAGTGATCTATGCAATGGAAGAAAATATTTATGAACCATATATCTAGTAAAGGATTAATATCCAAAATATATAACAAATCGTATAACACAATACAAAATAAGAGTCTAATTTAAAAATGGATATAGGTCCTAAATAGTCATTTCTCCAAAGAAGACATAGAGATAGCAAATACAAATGCAAATCAAAACTACAAGAAAATATCACCTTAAACCTGCTAAAATGGCTATTATCTAGAGCACGAAAGGTAAATGTTGGTAAGGATGTAGGGAAAACACACTGTTAGTGGGAATGTAAATTAATATAGCTCTATGGAAAACAGTATGAAGTTCTTCAAAACTTAGAAATAGAATTATCATATAGTCACACTTCTGGGTATATAACCAAAAGATTCAAAATAATTACCTTGAAGAAATACCTGTACACTCATATTGTAGCAGCATTATCACAACAGCCAAGCCAACACGTAAATGTTAGGAAGTTTGAGAATCTGGCAGAGTATGAAGACCCTGAGTTCATGAAGACTCAAAATCATGTTTGCAACTAGATGTCATCCACATCCATGTCAAGATGTTGGCAAGGATACAGAGAAAGGGGAACCCTCTTACCCTGTTGGTGGGAATGCAAGCTAATGCAGCCACTCTGGAAAACAGTATGGAGGTTCCTCAAAAAGTTGAAAATATAGCTACCCTATGAGCCACCAATCTCACTACTGGGTATTTACCCTAAAGATACAAATGTTGTGATCCAAAAGGGCACGTGCACCTGAATGTTTATAGCAACAGTGTCCACAGTAGCCAAACTATGGAAAGAACCTAGATGTCCATAAACAGATGAATGGAGAAAGAAGATGTAGTATGTATATATATATATATATATATATATATATATATATATATATATATATATAATGGAATACTATGCAGCCATCAAAAAACGAAATCTTGCCATTTGCAATGACGTGAATGGAAATAGAGTATTATGTTAAGCGAAATAAGTCGATCAGAGAAAGATAATTATCATATAATCTCTCTGATATGAGAAATTTGAGAGGCAGGGTGAGGGGTCGTTGGGGGTAGGGAAGGAAAAAATGAAAAAAGATGGGACCGGGGAGGGAGACAAACCATAAGAGACTCTCAAACTGAGGGTTACTGGGGGATGGGGGTGGGGCGAATAGGGTGGCTGGGTTATGGACATTGGGGAAGGTATGTGCTATGGTGAGTGTTGTGAATTATGTAAGACTGATGATTCACAGACCTGTACCCCCGAAGCAAATAATACATTATATGTTAAATAAATAAGTAAACAAACAAACAAACAAACTGGAGAGGGATCTGAAGACTGGAAGAACAAACTCCACAACTAAATATAAAGAAAATGCATCTGAAAGGTTAGGAAGGTCAGAAAGGTGGAGGGAGGCTTCTCACAAGAGGGAGGGAGCAGTACACATGGAGAAGGTGAGAAATGAGCCTCCTCACTAGGGATCTCACAATGGGAAGACTAATCCTCATAACGTTTGACTTTGAAAACCAGAATGACTGAATCCTGTGAGTTTATATAACTAGTGGGACTTGGAGCATGGAGTTTTGAAAGTCAGCTAACTCAGAAGTGGGCAAGCCAGAAGGCCAAATGATGGCTGGGTTGCCCCCCCTTGGGGAGATAGCAGCCTGCATGGAAAGACAGCATAAAAATGGCAGTTTATACAATGCAGGGGGCAAATAGGGGACAGATTTGTTCATACTGATTTCAGATTGTGTTGGGGGACTTCTCTGAGCAAGGGAGCTAGCGTGTGCCATTTTTCTTCCCCAATCCTAGAATAAACACAGGGTCATCTGTGGGAAGTGGCACTGTACTCCTAGCAGTACACCACATCCATGCATTTTCTTGAGGACTTGCCCACTTCAAGCATGCTAACCTCCAGCCTGGGCTCAAGGCAAATTTTGTTAAAGTCCCACAGGCACACCCCATGCAGCCATGCAGTGCACAGCTGCTGCTGCACAGAGCCAGCCATATGCCCCCAGCCACTATCACATTCCGTGCCTAGCTTTGCACCCCTGGCTGACCTGGCATGCAGCCCCAAGACACTCCACTGCTTCAGGGGATCTGGTATAGGACTAGTGTCCTAGTGTAAATTTTGCTAGTACCATCACCCCACTCCCAAGTTCCTGGCAGGCTTATTCCCTCAGAGCTGGTCTGCCTGGGTCCCACTAAAACCTCAGCGAGGAAGCACAGCCCACAATAAGCAGATAGTCAATGCAGATGACTGCATTAAATGGGAAAGTGGCTCAAATACAGTAGTACAATGTAAGCAACACATATAGGATACTCTCATGTAGTGCCAGGTTCTGGTGAACAGGGGACACTGCACTGCAGGGCACTCTAAGACTTTCTCTTCATAAAGTCACTACTTTCAGGAGAAGAAGACATAGATGACTTTCTTAACACATAGAAATAGACTGAGATAGACAAAATGAGGTGACAGAGAATTTTATCCCAAAGGAAAGAACAGTACAAGGCCATGCCCAGAGGTCTAGGTGAAACAGATATAAGTAACATGCCTGATAGAGAATTTAAAGCAGTGATCATAAGGATACTTACTGGATTTGAGAAAAGAGTGGAAGACATTAGTGAGACCCTTAACCCTTAACAGAGATAAGGAATACGATATCAAAGCTAAAGGGTTCAATAAACCAAATGAGAAACATACTTGATGGAATAAACAGCAGGATGGAAGAAGCAGAGGAATGAATTAGTGTCCTAGATGACAGAGTAATGGAAAGTAATCAAGCTGAACAAAAGAGAGAAAAAAAGAATAATGCAACACAAGAAATAAACTTAGGGAACTCAGTGACTCCATCAAACATAATAAAATTTGTATTATAGGAGTCCCAGAAGAAGAGATGGAAAAGGGGGAAGAATATTTATTTGAAGAAACAATAGCTGAAAATTTCCATAATCTGGGGAAGGAAACAGATATCTGGATCCAGGAGGCACAGAGAACGCCCAACAAAATCAACAAAAACAGACCAACACCAAGATATATTGCAACTGAATTAGCAAAAATATAATGATAAAGAAAAAATTTTTAAGCATCAAAAAAGACAGTAACTTACAAGGGAAAACCCTTAAGGCAAGTAGAAAGTTTTTCAACAAAAACTTTGTAATCCCCAGAAGGGAGTGGCATAATATATTCAAAATGCTAAATGTGAAAAATCTTCAGCCAAGAATACTCTATCCAGCAAGGATATCAGTCAGAAGAGAAGGAGAGATATAAAGAGTTTTCCCAGACAAACAAAAAGAAAAGGAGTTCATGACCACAAAACCAGGCTTCCAAGAAATATTAAAGGAGACTCTCGTAGTGGAATGGAGAGACCAAAAGGGACAGTATAAAGACAGGAAACAATACAGTAGTAAAAAATGAATATTTCTGTAACATAATCAGTCAAAAAATTCACAAAATACAAGGATGTAAAATATCACAACATATACCTAAAACATGTGGAGTAGAGGAGCAAAAAATGGGCTCAAACTTAAAGGATCATCAACTTCATATAGCTCACTATATGCAGAAGAGGTTACATACAAACCTAATGGTAGCCATATATCCAATACCACTAACAAAACAAATGATCATAGGGGAGAAAAAAGAGAGAGGAAAAACAAGAAACAGACTCTTAACTATAGAGAGCAAACTGATTGTTACCAGAGGGGAGGTGGGTGGAGGGATGGGTTAAATAGATAATGAGGATTAAGGAGGGCACTTGTGATGAGCACCAGATGTATGTAAGTGTTGGGTCACTAAATCATAGACCTAAAACTAATATTACACTGTATATTAAGTAGAATTTAAGTTTAAAAAATACATACATAAAAAACACTAACAAATATGCAAAGAATAAAGAGAAAAATTCCAAATATATCACTAAAGAAAATCAACAAACCATGAAAGAGAGAAAGACAAGAAAGGATCAGAGAAAACATTCAGAAACAAATACAAAACAAATTTTAAGAATGACACTAAATATATATCAATAATTACTTTGAATGTACATAGACCAAATGGTCCTATCAAAAGACATAAGGAGACAGAATGGATTAAAACAACAACAACAACAACAACAACAACACAAGACTCATCTCTATGCTACTTAAAAGAAACTCATTTTAGGCCTAAAGACACCTCCAGATTGACAGTGAGGTGATGGAGAAACATCTATCATGCAAATGGATGTGAAAAGAAAGGCAGAGTAGCAATACTTATATCAGACAAAACAGACTTTAAAACAAAGACTGTAACAAGAGATAAAAAAAGACACTACATAAAGGGGACAATCAAACAAGAAGATCTAACAATTGTAAATATTTATGCACCCAACATAGAAGTACCCAAATACTTAAAACAGTTAATAACAAACATAAAAAAACTAATTGAAAATAATACAATCATGGTGGAAGATTTGAACACCTCACTTACATCAATGGACAGATCATCCAAACAGAAAATCAATAAGGAAACATTGGCTTTGAATGACACTCTGGACCAGATAGATTTAACAGATATATTCATAAATTACATCCTAAAAGAGCAACCTACGCATTCCTTTCAAGAACAGACAGAACATTCTCCAGAGATCACACATTATCCACAAAACCAGCCCCTGACCACAATGCTACGAAAGTAGAAGTCAACCACGTGAAAAAATCTGGAAAGATAGCAAATACATGGAGGTTGAATAACATGCCAACATTACTAAGAAAAGTTGTCCTGCAAAAAACTAGGCAAAATAAAGACTTTCCCAAACAAACAAAAGCTGAAGGAGTTCTTCACTACTAGTTCTGCCTCACAAGAAATGATGAGTTTTCAAGTCGAAAGAAAATGATGCTAATTAGTAGCATGAAATCATGTGAAAACACGCAACACGTTGTTAAAAGTAAGTATATAGTCTGATTCAGAATATTCTAATACTGCAATCCAGTGGTGTGTCACCCATGTAACTCTATATAAAAGTTAAAGAACAAAAGCATTAAAAATAGCCTTAGGTACAATAATTTGCTAATGGATGCACAATATAAAAACTGCCATCAAAAACATAAAATGTGAGGGGGAGAAAATATTTGTGTATCATGTATCTGATATGCCATTAATATCCAGAATATATAAAGAACTCCTACAACTCAACAACAAAACTAATTAAAAATGGGCAAAGGACCTATATAGACACATCTCCAAAGAAGATATGTAAATATCCTGTAAGCGTATAAAAGATGCTCAACATCACTAGTCACTAGAGAAGTGCAAATCCAGACCACAATGAGATACCACATTACATACATTAAAATTACTTCTATTAAAAAAGAAAAGAAAGAAGAAAAGAAAAGAAAAAAGAAAAGGAAAGGAAAAAGAAAAGGAAAGAAAAAAGAATGGGTATTGGCAAGGATGTGGAGAAACTGGAACTATTGTGAATTGCTGATGGGAATGTAAAATAGTGTAGCCACTGTGGAAAATAGTATTGTCATTCTTTGAAAAATTAAAAATTGAATTACCATATAATCCAGCAATTCCTCTTCTGGGTGTGTATCCTGTAATTCTTTAAAAGAATTTAAATCAGGGGGGCGCCTGGGTGGCTCAGTGGGTTAAAGCCTCTGCCTTCAGCTCAGGTCATGATCTCAGGGTCCTGGGATCAAGCCCAGCATTGGGCTCTCTGCTCAGCAGGGAGCCTGCTTTCTCCTCTCTCTCTGCCTGTCTCTCTGCCTACTTGTGATCTCTCTGTCAAATAAATAAATAAAATCTTAAAAAAAAAAAAAGAATTTAAATCAGGAGTTTGAACAGATATTTATACAATATTCACAGCAGAATTATTCACAACAGCCAAAAGATAGAAACAACCTTTAAAATATGCATAAGGAAATATTATGCTAATATGCATATGGAAATATTATACTAAGCAGATATTAAAGGACAAATATTGCATGATTCCACTTATATGAAAACCTAAAATAAGCAAATTTATAGACACAGAAAGTAGAATAGTGTTATCCAGGGGCTGGCAGAAAGAGGAATAGGGAATTATTATTTAATGGGATGTGATGGATAGTGCTAATAGTTAGACAACACTATGAATGTACTTAATGTTACTGAACTGTACAGTTTAAAATGATTAAAATAATAAATTTTATGTTATATGTTATTTTATCACAATAAAAATAGGTACAAAGATTTTCAAACATCTCTTGACAGATATTTACAAATAACCTATATTATTCCAGACACTACACTAGATAGGTCATTGATCATGGATCATAAGTGATATGAGTATACAACTTGGGTTCCAAGTAAAATTCTATCACTAATCAACTCTGAACTTGTGTAAATAATTTCTCCTCCATGGGCTTCAGGTTTTTGTCTGTAAAATAAAGGAGGTTAATTAAATAAAATCTTAATTTACATTAGAATCATTTAGGGTACTTGTTAAAATGCTCATTACTTGGTCTCACTCGAGAGATTATGTTCATTGATTTGAGAAAAGAGATATTTAAAATGAATTTTAAACAAGTACTACCCAATTATAGTGCAGGTAGGCTGTTTGAGAAATACTCTACCAGAATACCTTAGAATTCTTTTAGCTCTAAAATCATATGAAGCAATTTAATCCACTGTTTGTTCACAGTTCCTGAAATTTTCCCATCAACCATTTCTAATCTTTAGAGTGTTATCTCCAGTTTGTACCCTGTTACCAGCATTAACATATTCATATTCATTAGCATGGATTACTCCATCAGATTAAATGAGCCTTCGAGATTTGGCACTGAGATAATGAGGCAGCTCAGGGGACATATGACAAGTGCCATACAAAAAGGCAATGTATATCTGGGAAAACAGAAAACAGCAGAAAAGAAGGGAAGGCCTAGGTTATACGAAAAAATGATTTATTAGGTCTTTCCCCCCTCCATCTGGTCTGGGTCAGTTAGCTATAAAAAGTTATCAAAAACCCAGCACATTTGATGTTTTCCACCAAAATAACTGAAAAACTATGGCATAACAACTAAAGACAGAATATGTGTTAAGGGCAGAGCTGTTTTTAGGGATCTGAAAGTTGGAATATCTTGAAGACAATGCTTCCAATCTAGTTCTCAGAACACTGAGATTCACTGAAAGTTTTCTGTGAAATTTTCAGAGAGGGAAATTGCCTTTGATGAGCTAGGTAGGCCAAGAAAAACTAGCTCTTATTTAGATATGTAGTGATTAACCTTATTTAGCTGAAAACAGAGTTAACAGTCTTAATAGTTTTGACAGGTCTTAAGTTATTCTCTATGGGCAGGGCCTTTCTTGTCATCATCAGACAAAGTCAACTAACTACAAATAGTTATTTCTTAGATCACTGGTTGGGTTGTGGTGTGTGGGGGCAAGAGATAGAAAGCAAAAAAAAAAAAAAAGAAGCAGGGTAGGAAGGAAGAGGGGAAGGAAGGGAGCAAGGAAGGGAAGAAGGGAAGAAGACAGAAAAAAAAGATTTTTAAGTGGTAAAATGGTTGAGTGAGATGCTTTTATTTATTATGTATTTTTTCTATTTCTCAAGAGGAAGGGAACATACCTTTCCATGCCATGCATCTCACAGAAATTACCTCATCTACTCTACAATAACCCTAAGAAAAAGTGGTGCACCAGAAGGGGAAGAGTGAAGGGCATGGTTGAGTTTGAATTTGAAAATTGTGGTAAGAAGTGATCTAGTATATACCCAGAAATGTAATGTGAAGGGGCAGAGTTAGACTTAAACTCATTATTTCTATACATTTGTGAATAGAAGCAGTGAGTTTAACTTTAACCTGAAAGAGTTGTTACTATTTTCATCTGATGAAGGAGAGTTCTGAAGACAGTCTTAATAAGTGTTAATGATAAGATTCAATCCTATTTAGTTTTACTCCAAAGTCTCTGGTCTTTTGTCTTTTCAATGTGTTTTTTAATTTGTTCTCAAAATTTGTTAGGAAATTTCTTCTAGACACTGGGCCTAGGCTCTTGGGCTCATATAATTTGCAGGAGCTAATAGCTGGCCATGAGTCCCATCACTACTCTACTTGAAACCTGAAAATGAAATTACTTCATTTAAACCTATGTAACAGTGGTTCTCAAATACCAATTGATAATAATATTTTCACAGAAATGGGAAAATATAAATAATACATTTTCACAAGACTAAATGTATTTCATTTAAACAACAATTATTTATTCCAAGTTTGGGTTCTTTAAACAAGAGTGGGAGATTAAAGTGTCTTTTTTAGGGGCATCTGGGTGGCTCACTTAGTTAAGCAACTGCCTTCAGCTCAGGTCGTGATCTCAGGATCCTAGGATCGAGTCCCACATCGGGCTTCCAGCTCAGTGGGGAATCTGCTTCTCCCTCTCCTTCTGCCCCTCCGATCCTTCTTTCTCTCTTTCTCTCAAAAATGAATAAATAAAATCTTTAAAAAAATTTAAAAAATAAAATGTCCTTTTTAAAAATAAAATAATGGTAACAGTAGCTGTATTGATAATTTCCTTTAATGCATTGGGAAAAAAATCTATGTCAGTCCCACCTATTTCTTTTCTATATGAAATATTTTCTGTACTGTGAAATACAAGTCTATCATGATAACAACCCCTGTTGTGATAACCTATTTAGTAAATTCTAGGGGTTTGAGAACCCTTAATTAAGAAGGAAATCAGAGGCAAACCAAGTAGCACTTGGCCTTTCTTCTCCCTGAACTGTTAAGAGGTGCTTACTCATTGCAGTATAAGGCACTAATCTTGACTTAAACACTAAGTTCTGAAATGCCTGTCTTGTGAGCACCACACTGGGTAATTTCGCAATGTTTTACAATCTAGAGCAACTTTGTGATTTTCTTAACCAGTGAGTCCTTAGAAGACCTTCAGTAAAATTTCTGATTATACAGGTGATATAGATAATTTCATAAAACCACAAAATGTTAAGACTCCAAGGGTCCTTAGAAATCATAGTCCAATAGCCTGAATTTACACATGAAGACGCTGAGGCACTAAAGATAGACAGTTGGGTTTTCTGAAGGTAAATAGTAGAGCTGTTGGTTGTTATAACAGCAATTCAGAAAGATTAATGTATTTGCTCAAGACAAAAAGTATTTTATCAAAGATAATTTGAGCCTAGATGATGGCTTAAAGGCTTTTTCTAAATTTTAGTTTGCTTTACTGTGAAAGGGAGAGCAGTTAAAAAGAAAAGCCTTGACCTAGTTTGTTTAGATAAGCCTGTTTCTTACTACAGCAATTTAGATAATTGGGACAAATCTCCATTTTTGCTTGGACACACTCCTAGAAGAATAAATAGAATGAGGTTATCCCTCAATAACCTACTTAAATGGCATCTTTCTTAACCTCACTTAAACTCATGCTTCTCTTTAATAAACAGACAAAGCAGTCTCGTGTCCTTCTTCAATGTTATTTATTTTATTTATTTTTTAATTTACTTTTTGTTATTATGTTCAATTGCCCAGCATATGGTACCTCATTAGTTTTTGATGTAGTGTTCAATGATTCATTAGTTGTGTAAAGATTAAAAATAGATTAAATATTATTAATAAATGCATGAATAAAAGCTATGGTGATTTTAGAGTAAAATGTATTTTACCTTGAAAATTAAACACAGAATTGTGTCTATAGATAGTTAATTTTTAGCATATATTATTTAGATGATAAAATCCGGTATCCAACTAGTATCTGGCACTAGTTGGTACTCAAAAAATATTTGTTAATAAAAGGATGAATAATAAAATAATGACAGAAGAAACCAGATTAAGATGGACTGAGAAGTGGGAGGTAAGGAAGTGGTTACGACATCATTGAGCTAACTCTGTCATTATTTTCTTCATATCCCCAGTGCCTAATACAAAGCATGCTACATGGTACTTGATCAATATTTAACTATTTAATTACCATAACTATCAAAACAGGTAAATTTCCACAACTTTCTTATCCTAGCTAATGTTGAAGATACAGCATATTGTAGGTCACTTTGAACATCAAATCTATTGCTTTGTTTCATTTTCAAAGAGAAAGAAGAAAAAACAGCTTTGCAAATGATTTATGTTAAATATATTTTATTATTAGAAATGCTTTTTCTAAATATTTAAGCTTCTCTAGTGGTTCTAATGATCCTTTTTTCTCTAGTTTCCCAAACCACTTCTCTGGGATCCCCTACCTCTTTATAACACACAACCAAAGTTGTCAGTTGATATAGAATAGTAGAATGCTGAGTTTAACTCATTGAGTTTAACTGAGTTAAATTTATTTACCTTCATTTTCTGTTCATCAATTATATACATATATACATCTATTTATATAACATTTTTACAACATTATGTAAGTTTAAAGTGTACAACATATTGATTGATACATTTATATTGCAATATGATTATCATTGTAGCATTAGGTAATACCTTTTTTGTGTCATACAATTACCATTTCTTCTTGTGGTTAAGAACAATTGAGAGTCTCTTAGCAAGTTTAATGTTTATAATACATTTTTGTTGCCTATAACCCCTTTATTATATATTAGGTCTCCAGGACTAATTTATCTACTAGTTGCAAGTATATACCCTTAAACATCATCTCTCCCATTCCCCAACCCCCAGTCTCTGGTTCTACCATTTTACTATCTGACTTTGTGCATTTGGTTTTTGTCTTTTTTAGATTGTACATTTAGAAGATACTATACAGTGTTTGTATTTCTCTGTCTGACTTACCTCACTTAGTATCATGTCCTCGAGGTCCATCCATGTTGTTGCAAATGGCAGAATTTCTATTTTTTCACAGTTGAATATTATTACATCGGGTATACATACCACTCTTCTTTATCCATTCAACCACTGATGGAAACAGGTTATTTTCAGATCTCAACTATTGTAAATAATGGTACAATAAACATGGAAGTGCCTATGTCTCTTCAATCATCTGTTTTTATTTTCTTTGGGTATAAATCCAGTACTGTAATTGCTGGGTCATATGATAGGTCTGTATCTAATTTTTTGAGGAAGCCCCATATTGTTCTCTATAGTGGCTGAGCCGATTTACAATCCCACCAACTTTGCACAAATGTTCCCTTTTCACTACTTCCTTAGCAATGTTTTTTATTTCTTGTCTTCTTGATGATTGCCATTTACAAGTGTGAGGTGATATCTCATCCTGATTAAATTTGCATTTCCTTGATGATTAGCAGTGTAGAGCACCTTTTCACGTACCTGTTAGCCATTTGGATGTCTTATTTTGAAAAATGTCTATTTAGTTCCTCTGCCCATTTTTTAATCCAATTGTTTGGCGTTTTGTTGTTGTTACTATTGAGTTGTATGGGTTCTTTATAAATTTTGGATATTAGCCCTTTATCTGATACATGACACAGTTTGCCAAAATTTTATCTTCTTCTGTAAGTTGCTTTTTTATTTTGTTGTTTTCTTTGCTTTGCAGGAGTTTTATGTTTAATTTAGTCCTACTTGTTGATAATTTATTTTCTTGTTTGTGTTTTTTGGTGTCATATCCAAAAAAGCACTGTTAAGACCAATGTCAAGGAGTTTTTTTTGCTGTTTTCTTTTAAGAGTTTTACAGTTTAAGGTCATATGTTTAGACCCTTGATCCTTTTAGAGTTCATTTTTGTAAATGGTATAAGATACAGGCCCATTTTTCTGCATGTGGTTATCCAGTTTTTCCAACACCATTTTTTTTTAAAAAGACTCCCCCACTGGATGTTCCTGAGCCCTAATCAAGTATTAGTTGACCATATATGGAAAGGTTTAATTCTGGGTTATTCCATTCCACTGGTCTACGTATCTTTTTTTTTTTTTTTTGCATTACAATATGATTTTAATTCCTATAGCTTTCTCATATAGTTTGAAATCTGGAAGTGTAATACCTCCAGTTTTATCTGCTTTCTCATGATTGCTTTAGCTATTCAAGGTTTTTTATGGTTCACACACATTTTAGGATTTTTTTTTCTAGTTCTGTGAAAAATGCCATTGGATTTTGATAGGGATTGCATTGAATCTATAGATAGCTTTGGGTAGTATGAACGTTTTGACAATATTAACTCTTCCAATCCATGGAAACAGGATGTCCTTCCATTTGTGTCTTTGATTTCATTCAGCAAAGTCATCAAATCTGTTATTTCCTTGGATAAATTTATTCCCAGGTATTTTATTGTTTTTGATGCTATTGTGAATGGGATATTTTTATTTCTTTTTCAGATGTCTCACTGTTATTGTATAGAAAAACACCTGATTTTTGTTTATTGATTTTATATTTTATAACTTTATGGAATCCATTGTTAGATCCAATAGTGTTTTAGTTGACTGTATGGGATTTTCAAAATATAAGATCATATCATCAGCAAATAGTGATAATTTTACTTCTTCTCAGATTTGAATGTCTTTTATTTATTTGCCTTGCCAATCGTTCTAGCTAGTATTTCCAGTGCTGTGTTGAGTAAGAATGGAGAGAGTAGACACCCTTGTCTTGTTCATAATCTTAGAAGACAAGAGTAATTTTTTTCAATTAATATAATGTCAACTGTGGGTTTGTCATGTATGTCCTTTATTATGTTGATATACTCTTTCTATACCTATCTGTTAAAAGTTTTTATCATTAAAATGTATTTTGTCAAGCGCTTTTTCTGCATTTCTTGAGATGGTCATATGAATTGTATCTTTCATTCTATTAATGAGGAGTATCATATTTATTTATTTGAGTATTTTATTTTGGGGGTAAACTGTAATTTTTTTTGGAAAACAAATATACAACTCAGAATGGATGTGAGCCAAATTGTGCCATAAGCATATTTTCTTTAAGTAACCAAGCGAAGTTTAAAAAGCAAGTAATAATAAAAGAAAATGTTTCTGGTATAGGACCAGTAGTACAAAAAAATAGCATACAAGTACCTGGATAATACATTCATTTTCCAGTAGTGCAACTTCTAAGTATATATTGTGGACTATCCATAGTCCATGCAGTTACAATGCCACATTTCAACAACAACATGCCGACAGTTCCTAAAGGAAGCTATTTATAAAAAAAGGCATAACCCAGATGTTCCCTCATTTGGCCAACTCCATCTAAGTTTAGAGGTGCAGAAGAGTTAAGATATATCCAGAGTAAGCTACATACGACATATTACTTGATCAATTTTCTAAAATAAGGTTTCGGGACAATGACAGTAAGATTAGGGAAAAAAAACATGGAGGAATGAAGTCTTAATTATTATGCATGCATATTTTTTTGGAAGTAGGGGAAACCTTTTACAGATAAGTTACAAAGAAAAGGCAAATAAATAATTTCGTACAAGAAATTTAACACATTCTGTACAATGTCTTCACTTTGCTGTCATCATTCGTACAAACTCTTCATATTTTACTTGACTATCGCCATTGATATCTGCTTCCCTGATCATTTCATCAACCTCTTCATCTGTTAACTTCTCTCCCAGGTTTGTCATCATATGGCAAATCTCTGCTGCGCTAATATAGCCATTGTTACCCTTATAAAACACACAGAATGCTTCTCTAATTTCTTCTTCACTTTCTTTCATTTTTCTTGCTATCATTGTCAGAAATTCCAGGGAGTCAATTGTGCCATTACCATCAGCACCTACTTCATTAACCATGTCCTATAACTCCGCTTATGTGGGATTATGCCCAAAAGACCCCATTACAGTTCTCAATCCCTTTGTTGTTATAGTTCCATCACAATCTTTGTCAAATGACGAAAAAGCTTCTTTGAATTCTGCAATCTGTTCTTCAGTCAGTCTGTCAGCCATGCTGCAAGTGCTACTGGTCTTTGAGAAGTGACTCCAGAACCACTCATCTTGATTGCCCAAAATGGATTGATATTGGACATTTGAACATTTTAATTCATCCTTGCATCCCAGGGATAAATCTTACTTGATCATGGTATATAATCCTTTTGATTAGTTCTTAAATTGAGTTTGCTAATATCATGTTGAAAATTTTTGCATTTTTTTTATCATGGATATTGGTCTATAGTTTTTTTTTTCTTGTAGTATCTTTATTAAGCTTTCATATCAGGGGAATGTTGGCTCCATAGAATGAGTTTGGCGTTCTCCTCCTCTTAAATTTTTGGAAGATTTTGAGAAGAATTAGCATTAATTCTTCTCTAAATTATTGGTAAAATTAATCTGTAAGCCATCTGGTCCTGGGGGTGTCTGTGTTTGGAAGTTTTGCTTTTATGATTGAAATATAATTGAAATACAGTGTAATATTAGTTTTAGTTGTTCAACATACTGGTCTGACAATTCTATAAATTACACAATGTTCACCATGATTAAGTGTAGTTACCACCTGTCACCATACAATGTTCTTACAATATTACTGGTACACTCCCTTTGCTATATTTCTGATCCTGATGACTTATTTATTTTATAATTGGAAATTTGTACCTCTTAATGCCCTTCACCTATTTCACCCATCCCCCACCTCCCTCCCCTCTGGCAACCACCAGTTTGTTCCCTGTATTTATGAGTCTGTTTCTGTTTTGTTTGTTTCTTCATTTTTTTTAAGATTCCACATATAAGTGAAATCAAATGATATTTGTCTTTCTTTGACTTATTTTGCTTAGTGTAATATTCTCTGGGTTCAACCATGTTGTTGCAAAATAGCAAGATCTCATTTTTTAATGGCTAAGTAATGTTCTAGTGTGTGTGTGTGTGTGTGTGTGTGTGTGTGTGTACACCACATCTTCTTTATCCGTTGTAGGATTGCTGACAACACTGACTCTATCTTTGGCCCTTCATCTTGTTTATGTCTATGCAATGACCTCCCTCAGGGCTGTGTGTTTGAGGCACCTTGGAAGTTAACATACACCCTGACTGGAATATAAGAAGGCTTGTTCTGATCTTCCCTATAGTGATGCACAGAAGGCAAGACTCTAGATAACATGTAGTAGACATGACTGGTGCATAGAAGGTGCCACTTTAGATTATTCTTTGACCTCACCAGAATGTCCCTTGCTGTATAAAAGCTGTGGATTAAGGTATGGATTAAGATAAGGACTTGGGCAGAAAGTAGCTGCTTTAGTGCCTGAATCATCTGTCTGCCCCATCAGTAAGTTACCCTGAATAAAATTCTGTAAACAGTATGGAGTGACTTGCATTTTTTTTGGTCTCAAAATGGCTTCTCAGTCTGGAGGATATTTTACTGTCCATCCTCCACTTTCTAACATCCATTTAGCTATCAGTGGACACTTAGGTTGTTTCTGTATCTTGCTTATTGTAAGTAATGTTGAAGTACATATCAAGGTGCATATATATATATATATATATATATATATATATATATATATATCTTTTTCAAATTAGTCTTTTTGTTTTCTTTGGGTAAATTTACTGGGTAAATACCCAGTAGTGGAATTACTAGGTCATTTGGTATTTCTATTTTTAATTTTTTGAGGAACATCTGTACAATTTTCCACAGTGCTTGCACCAATTTACATTCCCACCATCAGTGCATGGAATACTGATTCAATTCCTTACTCATTTTTGGTCTGCTCATACTTGCTACTTTGTCCTGGTTCAGTCTTGATAGGTTGAATGATTCTAGGAAATTATCAATTTCTTCTAGGTTATCTAATCTGTTGGCTCTAATTGTTTACAGTTGTCTCATAATTCTATGTATTTCTGTAGTATCACTTATTATTTCTCCTTTTTCATCTCTAATTTTATTTGAGTCGTGTCTCTTTTTTCTCAGTATTGCTAAAGTTTTGCCAATTTTATTTACCTTTTTGAAAACCCCACTCTTATTTTCATTTATCCTTTTCTTTTTTTCTAGTCTCTATTTCATTTACTTCCACTCCAATCTGTATTCTTTCTTTCCCTTAAATTTGGGCTTAATTTGTTTTTTTTCCAAGTTAGGTTGTTTGTCATTTTGTTTATTTCCTAATATATACATTTACCAGTATTAACTTCCCTTTCAGAACTGCTTTTGTGCCATCCTATAGGTTTTGGTAAGTTGTGTTTCTATTTTCATTTGTTTCTAAATATTTTTTGATTTCCATTTGATTTCTTTTTTTGATCTGTTGGTTGTTCAGGAGTGTGTTGTTTAGTGTCCACATTTTTGCAGATTTTCCAGCATTCTTCATTTTGATTTCTAGTTTTGAACTGTTGTGGTCAAAAAAGATACTTGGTATGATTTCAATCTTTCATATATTTGCTAAGATTCGTTCTGTCTTATCATATGATTTACCCTTGACAGTGACATGTATATTCTGCTTTTTATAGGTGGAATATTCTACACATCTCTGTTAGGTCCATTTGGTATAATGTATGTTTCAAGTCCATTATTTCCTTGTTGATTTTCTGTCTCTATTACTTTATCCATTATTGAAAGTGAAATGTTGAAGTCCCTTACTCTTATTGTATTATTTTCTATTTCTTATTTTGGATCTGTTAGCATTTGCTTAATATATTTAGGTACTCCAATTTTGGGTGTGTAGATGTGGCCATATCTTTTTGATGCATTAATCTTTTTATCATTATACAATGATATTCCTTATCTTTTGTTACTTTTTTGCCATAAAGTCTATTTTGTCTGATGTAGCTACCCCTACTTTCTTTTGGTTTCCACTTTTATGGCATATCTATTTCCATTCCTTCACTTTGAGTTTATATGTGCCCTTAAATCTGAAATTGGCCCTTTTTAGGCAGCATATAGTTGATTTTTTTTTAAATCTACCCAGTCATTGTGTGTCTTTTAATTGGAAGTTCAATACCTTTATATTTAGAATAATTATTGATATATAGGACTTACTAATGTCATCTTATTTTGGGTTGTTTTGTGTCTCTATTGTTTCTTTTTTCTCTTTTCTCTGTGTATTTTTGTAAAATGGCTAATTTCCATAATGATATTCTGTTTCCCCTTTCTTTATCTTTGTGGATCTACTCTAGGTTTCTGCTTTGTGGTTGACTTTTACATTATTTAAAATGACTAATAGATAAAATAGTCCATTTTAGGCTGATAGAAACTTATCTTTGAATGTCTATAAAGCCTCCACTCTTTTAGTCTTCTTTTTTATATTACTGATGTTACAATTTACTTCTTTTATGTTACGTATTTGTTAACAATATATTGTAGTTATACCTACTTTAATTATTTTTTCCTTTGACTTTTATACTGTAGTTGAGGTGTTAACACACTACCTTAATATAGCGTTACAGTTTTCTAAGTCTGACCGTCTATTTTTCATCTTTACCAGGGTGTCATGTACTTTCATATTTTTTCCTGTCAGTGATTAGGGTCTTCATTTCAGCTTGAAGAACTTTAAACATTTCTTACAAGGCAGGTCTAGTGGTAATGAACTCCCTCAACATTTGTTTGTCTGAGAAAACTTTTATTTCTCCTTCATATAAGAAGGATACCATTGCAGGATAAAGTCTCCATCACGCTTCTGCAGTAGAAGGCTCATCTAAGGAAAACAGAGTCAGGTTAATAGACATTTTTATCTTAGTTGAGACCTGTTCATATTGATCAAAAGGAAATTCTTATATTTGTTTGAATTTAGTGTTTGATGTTATTACTGAAAACATCTAAAATCATTTATCTTTAACCCCTTTTGATCATATATTGAATAGTTCATTTAAATAGTACTATAATTTATTAAAATATTTAAAGATAAAATTATATAATGTATGAAATGTATTTTAATATGGAGTAAGGAAAATAGATATAGGCATAGAAAAAGATTGGTCATGTGTTGGTGTTGATGGAAGCTGAATAATGGGTACATGGGTGTCCATTATACTAAATGTTCCTCTTCTGAATATATTTAAACTTTTCCATAGTTACACAGACTTATATGCATCTACGTAAAAATGTTAAACTCACTTAGTGACATAGGGCAGTACTGTGATTTCATACCATTTTTAACCCCGTGTTACATATTTTACTTTATGCGAGCATGGTGGGAGTCTTATGGTAAGGCTACTTCCTTCATGCTTTCATTCCTTGAGCCCAATACTTGGACCATTAGTGTTTCAAGCTGGTTTTGTTTATTTTTATCTCATTATTAGATTAGCATTTAAAAAATATGAATGATACTTGTCATTGTACAGGTTGTAGATATTCAATATTGCTGAGAAAAGGCTGAAAAAAAATCTTCCTATTATGCCCAGAATCAAACTTTGAAGAGCAAAAGATCATAAGTTTGCCTCTGAACCTTGCTTCTGAAGCCCTTGCAAAAAGAAAACACTGGGGTCAGGGTGCTGGTCTAATGATAGTTCTCCCTTCCAAAGAACAGTTGCTCTATTATTTTTTGAAGAGATCCAACAAGATAAAGGTAAGCCATCAAATAAGAGTTATGCCTCTAGAGGAATTAGCAGATGCATAGTAAGGAGTTAAATAAATAAAACTTAGTCAACAAACAATGGAAGAAGAAATGTGGTCTTGACAAAATCAAATAAGTGAGGAAATTCTACTGAGCAAATGGTTAATGAAGTTCAAAACAAGTGTTTTGTTTTCCAAACACACATCACATCCTCTTTAACTGAGGAATAAGTAAGTTAAAAGAGTCACTTTTTCTTGAGAGTTTATCTCTCACTCCTTCCTCGCAAAATATGGTAGTGAAGGCAGTGAAGTTACTTCTGGTCTGGCTTTAGAAAGGTACAGAAAAGGTGTATATGTGATTTGAACGTATTGGAAGCATGGGCCAGATCCCATAGTTATATCCCATTATTTTCTTCATGTCTACCAAAACATCAGAGATTTATCTTTAGAAAAGACTTTACCACTTCCTAGGAAATTATTTCTGCATTAGCCAAAATGTGTAATTCCTTTTTTTTTTAAATTTTCCTTTTTCCTTTTTTATTTTATTTTATTTTTTAAGGTTTATTTTTTAAATTCTAGTTAGCGTAATATTGGTTTAAAAAAGTGGAATTTAGTGATTCAACACTTACATAACACCCAGTGTTCATCGCAAGTTCCCTCCTTAATACCCATCACTCATTTAGCCCATCCCCTGCCCATCCTCCTCCAGCAACCCTTAGTTTGTTCAAAGTGTGTAATTCTTAACAACTTGGTTATTAGAGAAGATGCCTGGGCCTCACCAAAGCACGAGAGATAGAAGCACGATAAAGAGGGAGTTGCTAAAGTGGAAGAAAGAGAACTAAGATGAGAAGAGAGCTAGAGACAATTGTACTGTCTTTGCATATTTCATTTGTTTGTTTTTAAATCTGTTTTTGGAAGAATAGAGAGGCACAGTGGAAAATTGGGGGGCGGGGCGGTTTCCTGGCAAACTACAAAACAAATCAGACTATCAGGTCTTAACAACCCTTAAGACTAAAGAGAAAACATTCCCTCTGTCACTTTATCTCCTTTTCTGCCCTAAACTATATTCTAGAAAATACAGGGCATTGTCATTCAAATAAATTTGGTCAACAAGTGAGAGTGAGGAATAATCTTAGTAGGGTGTGGATAGTTAAGAGTCTATCTCTGGGAGAAGTGGATGGAAGGGGATGGAGTAGGATGGGGGAACTTCTTTATCTTTCTATGTGAGAATAGAATGCACCTCTCCAGGGAGAGAAAGGGAGAGTGAATCTCATGGGACTTATCTATGTGTGTGAGAATACTGAAAAAAATACTCAAGTTTATAATTTTATGAAAAAGTCACTAAATATACCTTCACTTCAGGAGGCAGAAAATATATAATTACAGAGACCATCTTTATTATTAAAATGCAAATTATAAATTACAGATGAAAATAAATTCCAAGTGCAACATTTTCACAGTGTCTTGGAAGTAAAAACAAAAAGATGATATAATAATGAAGTTGGACAAAAGTTCCACTCATGTACTCTTTCAGATCAAGGTAGCTGAATCTGTTGTTCCTAGGGCAGATGGTTCATTTTTTATGGAATTACAGGTTAATAGAATTAGCTGCTTACCTGAGTGACAATGAAAACATTTAAACAATTTGAATATAATAATAATAATAACAATAATGACAATAATAGTAAATTGAAACCACCCCATATTAAATCTCTGTTTTGGGAATAATTATGTGTATGTATGTTTTGGAGTCAGAACTCAAAAAACTTTATATAGGAAATGTGAGTTTATTTATTTTGAATTGTATATTACTATAGTTTGCACCTTGGTTTCTTTGAACCCAGAGAGTGATAAATGGGAGATTTGAACAGAAGATTTTCCAAGGAAAAGAGAAGCTCAGAGAGGAGACTGGCGTCCAGATGGCAGCTGCAGTAGCACATTCCTCTGACTCCTAAAAACAATGCTTTTCTCCTGGAAATAAAGTCCAGAGTTGGAAGGGGAAAAATCAAAAAGAAAACGGAAACAAGCAGAGATCTGAGAAGCTGATATATTGTGATACAGATAGATGATAGATAGATAAATAGACAGACAGATAGATAGATGATAGAGGATAGAGGATATATTTCTTAAAATTATGGTAAGCAAAGTAGATGATCACTTATTATACGCAATTTGCAAGACACTGCTGTTAAAATTCGCTTTCTTAAAAAATCTTCCCCTCCAGTTTTCTACAGTGTCTTTCAGTCTTCCATTAAAAGTAAGGGATTAACATTTTGAATTACGCTTTATCCGTAAAACTTGAATTCAGATATCCCCGGGCAAGTTAATATTAAGCCAACATCAGTCACTAGCATCTTAGTATGAATAAATTGATCAGATTATTGACTAGAAGAACAAGGGAATAGAACATAAGGAAAAATGTATCGAAGGAGAAGAGGGGTAAATAAAGTAAATTACAACACTTAATACAAACCTAGATGAGCAGACCTGGGGAGAAGTGGTGGTCCTAGCTACACAGCATAATAATATGGGACACTTATCCAATGCTCTAATGATGCAAATGATCTGCAGGTGCTTCTGGACCACCTAATAAATGGGCTCTAGCCCCCTCAACCATTCCTCTAAGAAGTTCATTAATGTCCAAGAAATATTTCCTCTCCTTTTTAGAAAAAAAGTAGATATGTTTAAAGTAACATTAATATGTTAATAAAATTAAATCTCTGGTATCCCAAAATGACCCTAAAAAGTGTAATCCATGTTAATCTAAAAAACAGTAAACAAATATATTATAAACAAGACTCTTCCATTATAAGTACCCACAAAATTATTACTTGTGATCCCATTAAAACGTCAAATTATATTCAAACACAAACCACTTTAAAGCAAACAGACCAGATATAGTTACAGTTACTCTTTTTAAAACACAATTTAACACTCATTTAGAACTCATATAACACATCAAAATGTGTACCTTATGGTGAATAATAAGGAGAAAAACACACCATTGCCAGCAGCACAAAGTCTGTTTTCTAACAAGGTATTATCTTAATAACAAAGTACAAGCAAAATCAATACTTGTCTAGAAAAAAACATTTGAATATTTTTCATTCCTCTCAGATATTAGAATTAATTTTGATTTGCCAGTTCCCCCAATCATATTAGCATCGTAATTGTGTGCCTAAAACAACTCCTTTCCTATAAAAATATGGTGGGACCCAAGTAGCATGTGTCTTTATTATATAGCACACAGATTTTTAAGTAGATCATTGTTTTAAATTAGAGCTTGCTGCTAAAACATGTTTCAAGGTACTATAATATTTTAGACCTCGGATTTATTTATGACTCATATCTTGGGTCTGCTACTTGCATACTAGTACCAAATAGGTAACAGGTAAATAACTGTAAGGGGAGTCCAATGCTGCCAAAATTAATCTTTTGTACTTTTTTTTTTCAAAAAAAAGGTGAAAGAATCTCCTTCCATAGCCGCTGTCAGAGGTAGGCTGTGCAGAACTCACAATGGTATGACTGAGGCAAAGCTGGACCAGAAAAATTTCTGAAGACTCTAGGGTCCACATGCCTGGCTGCCTGTCAAGGTAGCTTGACAGTCTCCACTTAAAGTAAGAAATACAATGTGGTGAGGCTTTTAAGAGGTGTACCCATCCCTTCATCTTTTTGTTCTGGCCTAAGCTTAGTAATTAATTAGTGCACTTCTTCTTTCATAGGCTCAAATAGTGCAGTAACCTGTCAGAGATATTCAATGTTACTCTAGAAGCATGGTGGAAACTCCCTCTATTAGGCAGGTCCATACATTTCAATAGGTATTCTTTGGAAATCGTTTAAGAGAACTGGAACTCTGATTGTCACTTATCTGCCATCTCCCAGACCTATAGAGACAATTTAGGTCACATTGTATGTACTTTGGTGAGCTATCTGACCTGGGTGGATTCAATAAGACATCTTATATAATCATAGAGGTTACCGTATATGAATTTGTTTCTTGTTCTTACTTTAAACATACCAAGGCCTGAGTTCAGATTTTCAATTTATGAATGTGTGACATGATGTTCATATTGACACTTAAACAAAGAAAATAGTTACTTGAGTCTTCAAACCATGGAGTATAATCATACATTGGAGATAAAAATAGTCTCATATTTATACCACTTTGTTTTCACAGAATAACATATTGTCCATCCTAGTTAAAATACACTCAAAATATGATATTTGAATATAAACTGTGATTACTAGTATAAATAGACAACTACATGGCCTCTAAGTATGGAGACTCAGTGTCCATTGCAGCGAAACTAAGTGCTTATGATGAGTCCAAGCTAATAGTTTCTCTGAGTCTTAGGTTCACATAAAACTGATGACTCTAATTGAGTGCATATATATAGAATGCCACTAAAGTTTTACAGTTTAAATCCTGACTTAACCACAAATTATTACATAGATATGTCAAAAACAGTGATGGTGGAATACAATGCTTTAAAAACAGGTTCTGTTATAAAGATGTGAATTCCTCATATAGGTAGGATAGAGCATAAGTGAACAGCTGTGAGTGCTTCCTGTAATTACTTTCCAGTGGCTTGGGGTATTACAAATATGTTCTGATATACTTGCATTTCAGACCACATTCAGGTTTTGTTTTAATTTAGCATAATTCAGTTGTCAGAGTAGAAGTGGTATGGTTGCTTACAAAGGATTTTGCATGGAGTTGGATGCTGTCTTGTCTTGAAAGTCGTCTTCTGAACTCATTAGTGGTGAAGTAGTATATGATTGGGTCAAGACAGGAATTCAGACTAGCAAGACAGAGGGCAACAGAATGAAATATTAGAATCACCTTTCTGGCTAGGCAGCTTTGAATTTTGTTGGACTTGACCAGGAAATCTAAAGGAAAGCTGAAGTGATATGGTGCAAAGCAAATTAGGAATACTCCTGCACATGTTAGAATCATCTTCAAGGCTTTCTTTTTCTCCCCAAGGTCTTGGGCCACAGGATATTTATCATGCAGTGATAAAGCTGTCTTCCAGGTACAATATAGGACAATTAAAAGAGGAGTGACAAACCCAATCAACTCGCCAATGGTCATCATGGCAACAGAGTGGGCCAGATTGACATTCCTGGTAGGAAGATCCACAAAGCATTTGGTTCTGTTGCCTGAGGTGTCATCACTGGTTCTGAGGAGAGGAAAGAGCAGACAGGCAAGGCAGATGATCGACCAGCCTGCAATGCTGATGTATAGGTCATATTTCTGTTTGCAGTCATGGAAGCGAAAGGGGTACATGAGAAACCAAAATCGTCGCACACTTATGCAGACCAAGAAGTAGATGCTTGCATACATGTTGACATACTTCAGGTAGAAACAAAACATACAGAGGCCAGGCCCAAATGGCCAGTCATAATTCAAGTAGTAAAAGATCCTCAGTGGCAGGGAGAGAACTTGTAGTAAGTCAGCAATGGCTAAGTTTATCATGAATATCACAGCCCGTTTGGTTTCTTTCATATAGCCATAAAATACCCATAAGGCTAGTATGTTCCCTATGAGACCTGGCACAAGAATTACAGTATATGTCACTGCATAGATAAAATATCGAGTATCTGTCTTATATCCATCTGGCCCAGCACATGTGTCATTAGCAAGCATGTTTCTTTCCAGAGCAACTGTCTTTGCCAAATAATTGTTCAAAACATAAATTCACAATTAACTGCCACTCTTTCTAAAAGGCTTATTATGAATGGGTTAGAGACAGTGAGTATAAAATAACTTCCTTTTTACTGCATTGATCTGAGCCTCTACACGTAATTTGGGGGCTTTTCAAAGAACTGTTTGCATATTTGCTTAGGACTTTTTTTTATAGTAATTACACTGAAGTCTAGTATGCAAGCACAGATAACAAGCTGTTATAATTTTCCCCTTTTGTTTACTGTTATAAGGCCTTCTGGGACATTATAACAGTTGATTCTCTCCCGTTTGGACCATGGACGTGGCACACAGCAGCTCTTCAACTTTCCATATGATGATAGCCATCTCTTTACAGGTGTTTGACAGGCTGTTTTTTTCTTATGTTTGCCTCACGTAGAAGAAAGGTTTGCTTTAGTATTCAATAAGTCCACAGTTCTTCAGAGGTGATTAACTTGGATAGATAAACTTTCTGAGACTTTTCCAGTTATGTGTTGAAAGCTAAAAAATGGGAAACAAAGGCAGAGCTGCAAGTGAAAAAACAAACAAGCCAATTAGTGTCTGGCACTTCTTGCAAAAAAAGAAAAAGCCTATGGGTACAAAAGTCTATTCATCTGAAGGAAAATTCTGATGTAAGTGAGAGTGACAAGCCAGTTTCTATGTTACTTTAGAATCACGAGAAAATATAGCTAGAAGTCACCGGAAAGGCAATATAGTCTGTGACTGTGAACCAACTGTATTTGAGAGCTTGTTAGAAATGCCGAAGACTCTCAGGCCCACCTGGGACCTGCTGAATCAGTCTGAAGTTTAACAAGTGCCACATGTGATTTTTATGCAAATTAACATTTGAGAGGCTCTGATTTAGACCACTGATTCACAAATCACATTGTCAGACTCATCTGATGGAGTTAAAAAAAAAATCAACTTTCTATAGCTTTCCTGGTGTCTCCTCCAGAGATTCTGATTCAGTACGCCTCAAATTCATATTTTTAAAAACTTCCCATATGATTCAGTTATAGTCGACTGAGCATTTCTCCTTGAACCACCATTATAGGGGTCACTGACTTGGTCAAAATCCTTCTCAGATGTCTGAAAATAAGTGGGTAACCAGCTTCTCTTTTAAATACTTTTACATGGGTTATTTAGTCACCTATCAATTATCCAAAATAACAGACCACAGTACTAGTAAAGAGAATCAAAATCCCAAGATAGTTGACTCAGCTGGACCCATGACCTTTGTTCTAAGGTAAACAAATTTTAGCTTAGGGACTCAGTTGCCTTAAGGCTGCTAAAATTAGAGAAGATTTAACTGACTTTAAGGATATGTGGGAAGAACAAAAATGAAATAGGAATGATGAAACATTCTGCTTTATATTATCAAGTCCATGGGCTATAAAATGTGCTTGACTCAACCCCTAAAGGAATTGTTTTGTTATTATTTTGCCTCAATTGCTTGGTAAGAAAAATAGCATGTTTTGTTCAAAGATATGTGCCCATTTTAACTAAAAGGCCTGATGAATGATATGAACTATGCATAAGATTGAAGAGGTTAAATACTTGAGATTTCTTAGGTAAGAACGAAGTAGGGAGATGGCATAAAATACAAGGAAGCGCAGCTGTAAAGAATAACATATATTTAAAGTTATTAAAATTAGAGATTGTTTAGTTCTCAAACTGAAATTCATCTTTATAATATTTTCACAGGTACTGATTTTGGATAGGTGACAGGCAAAATTGGGTGGCAGACCAAACAATCAAAAACCCTGGGTTTTCAACCTCCTTTTAACTATTTATACAGAAGTCATTGCCTTCTAATGTCACTGAATAGACATTAGAAGTTTATACAAATATACATCCAGTTAATCTCTATTGAACATCCATCTTCCCTATCATGGGCAATGACTCTTAAATCTATATTTCTTTTGAGCTGTAGCTCTCTTTCTAACTATATATAAGAACTCTTCTCTTGCATGTTTCATTATCACCTCAAAATTCAACACATGAACATGAAGTTATCTTTAATATTTATTCAAAATATGTCTTATCTTGTAAGATTATGTCATGTCTTTGATAAAAATATCCTAATGACTTTTCCCCTCATTTAGAGGAAGATCAAAGTTCTTTACAACGGCCTACATCTTTTGGGTGCCTGAATGGTGCAGTCAGTTAAGCCTCCAAATCTTTTCTTCAGTTCAGGTCTGATCTCAGGGTTGTGAGATCAAGCCTCATGTTGGGCTCCATGCTCAGTGTGGACTCTGCTTATGTTTCTCTCTCCCGATGCCCCTCCTCACTCTCCCTCTACCTCTCTTACTCTCTTTCTCTCAAATAAATAAATAAATCTTAAAAAAAAAAAAAAACAATGGCCTACATCTCCTTACATGATCTGCGCCCTATTACTCTTCTAAGCTCACCTCCTAACATTCTTCCTCTTGTACTGTGCTCCAGCCACTTTGCCATTCTTGCTGTTAGGGGAATGGACCAGGTATGCTCTTGCCTTGAAGCCTTTGAATTGGCAGTTCCCTGTGCCTGAAATGCTTTAGCCCAGTTATTCATTTGTTCATTCACTCACCTCCTTCAGATCTTTACCTCAGTGTTACCTTTCCTGAGGCTTCCCCTGATCTTTCTATTTTATTTTTATTTCTTTATTTTTTAAAGATTTTATTTATTTGACAGAGAGAGAGACAGCGAGAGAGGGAACACAAGCAGGGGGAGTTGGAGAAGCAGGCTCCCCACTGAGCAGGGAGCCCAATGTGGGGCTCAATCCCAGGACTCTGGGATCATGACCTGAGCTGAAGGCAGATGCTTAACGACTGAGCCACCCAGGCACCCTGATCTTTCTATTTTAAAATCGCATCTCTCCTCCAACATTTCCCATCTCCTTCAGTGTTTTATTTTATCCACTTTCAATCATAATTAATATACTTTATGTTTATGTTTTTTACTTATTTATTTTTATATATTTTCTTTTTTAAAAGATTTTATTTGTGAGAGAGAGAGAGAGAGAGAGAGAGAGAGAGAGAGAGAAAGAGAGCACAGGCAGGCAGAGTGGCAGGCAGAGGCAGAGGGAGAAGCAGGATGTGGGACTTGATCCCAGGACCCTGGGATCATGACCTGAGCCAAAGGCAGCTGCTTAACCAACTGAGCCACCCAGGCGTCCCTATATATTTTCCCTACTAAAGTCCAAGGACAGAAATTCTTATGTTTTGTCCAGTTGTTGTACACTAGAACCAAAGACTGTGCAAGACACAAAGTAAGTGCTCAGTATTTGTCGAATGAAATAGCTTCAGTAAATAAAAAATATTTGACTATAACGATTAATTTTCTCAAACAAAAATTATCATCTCTCAAAACTTCAAACCTGATTCTGCTCACTTCCTTATTTCTATTAAGTTCAATATTTTCCCAGGTTGTATCAAAGTCGTGGAGACCTTGACTCATTGTCACTTGTCCTCTACTTCCAAACAAGTTTCTAAGGGGGAGACAGCATACTATGGGGGAAATAATATATGTTTAGAAGTTAGAATGACTTGGGTTTAAATTCTTGTTCTTTCAATTGCTCTGTGACCCTGAGTATATCACTAAACCTCTCTGATCCATAATTTTTTCATTGGTAAAATGAGAAAAATCAGTATCTAACTTACAGAATCAGTGTGAGAATAATTGAGCTGTCGTGTGTAATATACTTAGCATAGTGTCTGGTACATAATAAGCATGAGTTATTATAACTGATCCTATTACTATTTTCTTCAACTGCATTATTTCTCACATCCATCACATTTTTGAAATTTGCATTGTTTTTACTCTAGTTCGGGCCTTTATTACTGAATTTGTCTCCCCATCCCCTATCTGTCCTTCTCTATTGTGCATAATGCTGTCAGAATTTTTTTCTGAGACGAACTTTTTAAAAAGAATTAATGGCTCCCTATTACCAGTCAAATCAGAAAGTGCATAGTCTTGTAGTCAATGGCTTCCTTAAAGCCACTGTACCTTGTATCTGCCTTGTAGCTTTAGTTTTGTCTCCCATTACTTCCCTGCAATGATCACTATTCCAGCTAAACTGAGTTCCTTATTGTTCAAACTGACATTTTTGTTTTTGTTTTATTCATAAACATCTGCTTATTATGCTACTCATCCTAGAATATTGTCTTTTTGCATATCGGTCCTACCTAATTGTAAAGGCCTTTCTTAAACGTCCTGTTCTTCATGGAAACTTTTGTGATTAACTCAGCACTGTCATGCTAATCCCCTTTTCAAATCCTCATTTATAGCTCTCTTTTTCTTTCTTTTTTTCTTTTTTTTCCCCAAATACTTTTATTTTATTTTTTCAGTGTTACAAGATTCATTGTTTATGTACCACACCCAGTGCTCCATGCAATATGTGACCTCCTCAGTACCCACCACCAGGCTCGCCCATCCCCCCACCCCCTCCCCTCCAAAACCCTCAGTCCCTTGCTCTGAGTTCACAGTCTCTCATGGTTCTTCGCCCCTCCGATTTCCTCCAATTCATCCCTCCCTTCCCTCTCACCATGTCCTCCATGTTTTTCCTTATGCTCCACACATGAGACCATATGATACTTGACTCCGCTTGACTTATTTCACTCATTTATAGCTCTCTTAAAGTACTTAACTTTCTCTGCTTTTTAGTTAGCAATTTGTGTCTGTGTCTTATTTATGCCTCTGTTCCCCTGCCTATTCCACTCCACCACAACAAGCCCAGAAATTCCTTGAAGTTAGGGGTTGGGGCTTAAACACCTTTATATCCCCTGGAGCACCTAGAGCCATGTTTGGAATGTGATGGGTTCATCTAATATTTATTCAGCAAATATTTATTCAACATCTACCATTTGCCAGGCACCACTCTTTGTACTGGGGATATAGACAGTGGAAAAAGCACATGAACTTTGTCTTCTTGGACCTTATTTTCTAGTGAAGCAGAATGATAATTGTCTCACAATATTAAAAAAAAGTGTGTTTGTAGGCAAAGTACAGTGTATTCTATAGGCACAAATGAGGGGAAACAACTAAAATATTAAGAACATATTTGCTTAAGTGAAGTGAAATCAAAGTCACGACCATCCTCCCAAAGTCTATAATTTTCCTGTTGGTTATTCTGTCACTGGCCACATTTAAGTGCATTTTCATATGTATATCTTAGCCTGTAACCTTGAAATGCTTCTGAATAGAATATCTCCCTTATAATTCCTCTGGCTTCTGGGAGAGCTGACTATATTTTCCCTTTATTTAAATAACATTATTTCCTAGTGGGAAAAGTTGCTTGGGATGTCTGAAAAGGCTTTCCATCATGGAAAAAAAACCCTGTTTAGCTATTCTATAATGAATATAAATTCCCCATTATCTAAGAGTAATGGAGACAAAGAAATGAAGGAGGCATTTTTTTTTCAGAGCATGCCACTATTTTTTAAGATTTTCCTTTCTCAGGAAAGAATCCATATTATAACAGGTACTGAAACAGACTCCAGTTTGAATGAGATATTTATTTGAAGAAACATGCCAACTCTTTGATCGAATTATTTTTTGCTTTCAGGAGACTATTCTTCCTTAATTTTACTTACTTTCTTTTGGGAAGGAAAAAAAAAAAGAGAGAGAAAAATGAAACTAATGGCCTAAATCTGGCCTGATTCCCAGCAATCTACAAATCAGAAACTATTTCATATGGAGTTCTCATGAGAAGTTATTTTCATTTATGAATATTTATGTTTATCCAAACCTGAAGCTCTACCAAATTTCACTAATGATATGGTTCGAGAGTATTTTCCAGTAATATTATGTCTTTGGTTGCTTATCCAGGAAAAATGTGATTCAAATGAATATCAGGGATAACTTTTTGTGTTACCTTACTGAGACTTCTTCTGAACAAGTTACTATTATCTATGAAGATGCTAGACTTTTACCCATCAACATGCGTTTCTATATTTTAATAAAAGAAGGTGAATCATTAAAAAAATATTAGACCATCAAATGACCTAATTTTTTTCCCCAAATACTTTTATTTTTTCAGTGTTACAAGATTCATTGTTCATGTACCACACCCAGTGCTCCATGCAATACGTGCCCTCTTCAATGACCTAATTTTTAATGGTGGTCTTTGGGACATGTTAGTGGCAAGTAAAGACTATGTTTTGGGATGTGGAGTTCTGCCTAGCAACCATCCAGTCATAGGTCATAGGCAACTACTTACCCAAAAGCCAACTTTATTTTAGAGTTCTAGTTAGGTACATACTTTAGTAAGCTAAGAAAAGGCAGACCTAGTGCTTCAAGTGACAGCAAATGATGTGGGACTGAATAAGATGTGTATATGTGTACAGGAGGCAATAGTACCACTATGATACATAAGTAATCAAAAATATTGGATGGAAAAGAGCAAAAATTTCTTCCTGATACTGATCAACACGCATAGCAAATATCAGGGATTATTTTTCACTTTTGAAGATCTTCAAATAGCTTATAATCTTTCCAGAAAACCTGTCTGGCAATTGCAACTATGTAAAGAACTGACTACAACACAGTAAGCAAATACTTCAGAAAGTCTTTGCCTGGCTAATTCTCCTAGGGAATTCGCCAATTCTGCCCTACTGAAAGTTCAAGCAGAATTTTTATTTTAAAAAAGGGTGTTCGGGGGCGACTGGGTGGCTCACTGGGTTAAAGCCTTTGCCTTCGGCTCAGGTCATGATCTCAGAGTCCTGGGATTGAGCCCTGCATCGGGCTCTCTGCTCAGTGGGGAGGCTGCTTCCTCCTCTCTCTCTGCCTGCCTCTCTGCTTACTTGTGATCTCTCTCTGTCAAATAAATAAATAAAATCTTAAAAAATAAATAAATAAAGAAGGGTGTTCTGCTTGGATACCACATTCAAGTAGGCTCTCAACTTCTCTTATATTTGATACCTCCTATGATTCTCTCATTAGCCAACTTCATAAAGGGGGGAAATAACTATGTGTGGACAGACAATGCAGTTACTATGAGCATTGCCATTTTGCCAAGAAGTTATTTCATTTAGCTGGGTCTAAATGTCTTTGCTGAGATCTGAAGCCCATTTCTTCTTCAACAGATAGTGCACCTTATTACTCTGAGTAGTACTATTTTAATTACCAGAGACAGCAAGGAGTACATTACTCAATCTCACATTACCAGTAAGTAATGCCCAGTCACACTGCCTCTCTGTAATCATTTCATATCCTGGAGACAAAGGCACACTAATTGGTATTGGCGACCTCAGAAAATCTGTACTGGTCGAAACAAAAGTTGGGTATTCATCCCTTCTGATGGAGGCATAATATTCCATTGTATATATGGACCATATCTTCTTGATCGATTCATCTGTTGAAGGGCATCTTGGCTCTTCCCACAGTTTGGCGATTGTGGCCATTGCTGCTATGAACATTGGGGTACATGTGGCCCTTCTTTGTACTGCATCTGCATCTTTGGAGTAAATACCCAGTAGTGCAATGGCAGGGTCATAGGGGAGCTCTATTTTTAATTTCTTGAGGAATCTCCACACTGTTTTCCAAAGTGGCTGCACCAACTTGCATTCCCACCAACAGTGGAAGAGGGTTCCCCTTTCTCCGCATCCTCTCCAACATTTGTTGTATACTGTCTTGTTGATTCTGGCCAGTCAATTATCATATGGTCTCACTTACTTGTGGAGCATAAGGAAAAACATGGAGGACGTTGTGAGAGGGAAGGGAGGGGTGCATTGGAGGAAATCGGAGGGGCAATGAACCATGGGAGACTGTGAACTCTGAGCAACCAGACTGAGGGTTTTGGAGAGGTGGGGGTGGGGGGTTTGGCGGTGGGTATTGAGGAGGGCACGTATTGCATGGAGCACTGGGTGTGGTACATGAACAATGAATCTTGTAACACTGAAAAAATAAAATAAAAGTATTTGGGAAAAAAAAATCTGTATTGGTAATTAACAAGTACTTTAGCCATTATCCACTTCCTTGCTCCTACCATCCATTAAAAAACGTTAGTCAGTTTGTTCTTATACAGCTCCTATCTCTCAGTGTCTTGTTCTCATACACATGATTTAAAGCTCTCTATTTTTATTTTTTTCACTTCTTTTAAGCCATATTTCTCAAAATGTGGTCTCTGCACTAACTGGAGTGCATATTAAAAATGAATATTTCCAGATGGAACAAATATTAACTTCCAGAGGATAGAGCCAAGGTAGCTACACTTAACAAGCTTCCAAGAGAAACAAATCTGAGCTCCTTCAAATCTGAGAGTTTTCCTTGAGTTATAAATGGCAACATCAATATCAATTTAGTCATTTTCTTAAGCTCCATACCAAAATTAGGTCCCTGCTGGCATTCTCTGTGCTTTCTTATCTCCATTCCCTGGGTTCTCGATTTTCCCTCTCCTTAAAGTGCTATATCCCCATCTTTACCTATTGAAATCCTGTTCATCTTCTGAGGCCACTCTTTAAAAAAAATGCTACCTTCCTTATGAAAGCCTTCATTATCCTCTGCCTGATTATGATCATATCCACCTATGAACTCCCACAGCACTTTGCATTATAAATATGCTTTCTTTTCTTATTCATTCCACAAAATTGTGATCTCATTACCAGCAAAGACCATGCTTTATTGATGTATATAACCCTCCACCACTAAAGTGCCCAGCTATTTTGCATGTAGTAGGAATGCAATTATATTCAGCTAAGTTTTTTGAACATCTAGGTCAGTGCTTAATACAATAGGAGGATCCCTTTATGTCTCATATATGCTATGGTGTTTTGTAAACAATTTGAACATAACTCCATACTGACTATTGTTTAACTTGTGGCTCACAATGGGTCTCAAGTCTTTATTTTTACATGGTTAAAATACAAGAGAAAGTAGTAAATCACTTTTAATAGGTACTATAAAACACTGAGCAAACAGTTTCTAATTACATGTATCCAACTATCTAGCTATCAGTGTCTCCTGTTTTTATAACTCTGGGTGTATGTATCCTAACTTTCATTTTGAAATACAGGTCACCATTTTACAAAGTTCCATTTTAAACATTATATTTCAAATATTTTTACTTTGTAGATATGATGACAAAATCACAAGTTATGGTGCAGTGGGAAAACTGTATATATTTCTTATTCTCAGAGCTGACATGGCTGTGGGGATTTTCTTCCACTCTTCTTAATGTTCATCTGGTGTTTCAGACCAGACATCAGAATTTGGATGAAAACAGGATTTTTTAAAGGAAAGTTAAATGCTTCCAAGTTTATATAAAATAAAGTAAGGTCCAATATAACCAGGTCCTTCTGGCTGTTTTTACTTTTTTTGCAGTCCTTTTCTTGCAATTTTCTCTTTGAGAGTGTGCCCTATCCAATGCTTCATAGGATTAATAAGCTGCAAAAGTGAAGGAGTAAAGCAACTTTATGAGGTCTGGTGAAAAGAGCAAGAGTGGAGTGGAAAATTAAACCAGACTCCAGGGCTTCACTCCAGTGTTGGCTTTGATTTTGAGTGTAGGTGGCTACCTAATGTGGTGTGACTTCAAGGGCTGCCAAAAAGCCCTCCTGTAAGAAAAAAGAAAGTACAAATCCTTTCCAATTTCTTGGTTGGGGCCCAAACTTCTTTTTCTTAAGAATAAGACTTTTTCCCTATAGAGACAATTTGGGTTTGGAATGCCAGACTTCCACCTTTAAAGATGGAGTCCAGGAACTTAAAACTGGCATCATTTCCTGGGGAATATCAGTACCCCACACAAACTCAGACTTTTTGTATCATGTGTAATAGATCCTAGAGTTTTTGCATTCTATGTTTTTCAGCTCAGTTAGTGTATCAGGTTTTTTGTTCTTGGTGCTTAGTATTTTCCCCCCATAGTTGTATTTTACTTATATGTTGAGGACATTTTCTCTCCACTATATTATTCAAAATCTAGTGCATCTTGTTTTATTTATTTTTTAAAGATTTTATTTACTTGTTTGAGAGAAACAGAGAGAGCACAAGCAGCTGGAGGGGCAGAGGGAGAGGCAGAAGCAGACTCCCTGCTGAGCAGGGAGCCCTACATGGGGTATTATCCCAAGACCCTAGGACAATGACCCCAGCTGAAGGCAGACGCTTAACTGACTGAGCCACTCAGGCACTCTGCAGTTTGTTTTAAAGAACAAAAGGAGGGGTGCCTGGGTGGCTCAGTTAGTTAAGCAACTGCCTTTGGTTCGGGTCATGATCTTAGGGTCCTGGGACTGAGCCCCACGTCGGGCTCCTTGTTCAAAAAGGAATCCCTCCGCCCCTTCCCCACACTTGCATGTTCTCTCTCTCTCTCTTTCTCTCTCTCCATCTCAAATAAATAAATAAGTAAAATATTTTTTAAAAGAACAAAAGCATATTATAGAAGCCTCTCAGCAGATGCCTGAGGTCTTTAGAAACTGCATCAAAAAAATCCCGATAAAACATGATTTAGATTTTAAGATTTTAAATACTAAAATGCAAGGGGAAAACAAAAGAGATTGTTTAGCTCTGCATAATTACCCTAAAATGTACCCATGTAGCTCTTAATAACTACTCTAAAAAATTGCCTATGGAACATTTGACATCCCAATAATAAGGCAATTAATCTAAAATATGGGGATCTCACTTTTGGATTTTAATGACAGATACTAGATCATGTCCTTAGATCAGACTTGGAGGGAGGCAAAGGAGAGGGGTACAAGACAGTGAATGCTGCTATTCCAGTTGATTAAATATAAGACTCCTCTATTGTCAGTTTTGTCTTTGCTGGACTTGTCTTACTTTTCGGCCTGTCTTTTCTGGCACTCCAACTAAACAGGATTCTTTTCTTCTCAATTTTCTACCATTTTTTTCTATACTTGGAAAGTGGATTCTATAAATTAGGAAAACTCTAAAGGAGTTTACTTTGTCAGTCACTTTAAAAATAAACCTCCACTGCTCACCCCCACAGTGCAGCTGCATGTCACAGCCTGGCTGGGTCTTAGCCTGCTCCACTCACCCCAGTGCTATAGTGCAAGCCATGTTACAAATGGGTTGGGTGCCAGTCCCACCCATGTCTGCACCACAGATACAGCCCAAACACAGGCATGCACAACCAACCCAAGGGACACCTCTTAAGCACCTAGCTTTGGTGGTCAGAGGAGATTATGCTTCTGGACTCCATGTGACTTGTCTACACAAGACCATTCCTTCAAGACTGGGAAAATTAGTTGATTTGTGTAATATATAGAGCCAAGCACAGAAAGTGAGGGAAAATAAGACAGAGGCGTATGTTCGAAACACACAAAAAAACAAGACCAAATATCAGAAAAAAAGATATACTAATGTAATGGAGATAAACGATCTACTTGATAAAGACTTCAAAGTAATGACCATAAAAATGCTTACTAAACATGGGAAAACAATGAATGAACACAGTGAAATTTTTATTAAAAAAATAGGATACGTAAGCAAGTTCCAAACATATGTTACAGAGCTAAAGAATATATTAACTAAACTGAAAAATGCACCAGAGAACTTCAACAGGATAGTAGATGAAGCTGAAGACCAAATCCATGAGCTTGAAGGCAAAGCAATAGAACTCATTCAGAGAGAGCAAGAAAAAAATGATAACTTAAGGGACATTTATGACAATGTCAAGGAAATAAAATTTACATTATGAGTCCTGGAAGGGGAGAGATAGAGAGAAAGAGCCAAAAAAATGTATTTGAAGAAATAATGGTTGAAAACTTCCCTAATCTGGGGAATGAAACAAACAGGCTTAGAAAGCCCAGAGTCTTAAACAAAATGAACCCAAAAAGATCCACGCTGAGACATGTTATAATTGAAATGGTGAAAGTTAAAGATACAGAATGAATCTTAAAAGCAACAAGAGAAAAACAACTTTTTACATACAAGGGAAATCTGAAAGGATATCAGATTTTTTTTTCTCCAGAAACTTTGTAAGCCAGAAGAGAATGGCACAACATATTCAAAGGGCTGAAAGGAAAAACTTCCAACCAAAAATTATCTACCTGACAAGGTTAACATCCCGAATTAAAGGAAAGATCAAGAACTTTCCAGATGAGCCAAACCTAAAGTAGTTTATCACCACAAAACTGGCTTTACAAGCAATGTTAAAGGGACTTCTCTAAACTGAAAAAAAAGGTACTAGATTACAAACAAGAATACATACGAAACTAAAGATCTCACTGGAAACGGTAATTATATAGTAAAGGTAGCAGATCGATCACTTAAAAAACAAGTATGAAAGTTAAAATTAAAAAAAATAGTAAAATTAACTGAAAGTACAATAACTAGTTAAAGAATGCATAAAATAAAAATATGTAAGAGGCACCTGGGTGGCTCAGTTGGTTGAGCATCCAACTCTTGATTTCAGCTCAAGTCTTGGTCTCAGGGTTGTGGGAGTGAGCCCCAATTGAGTTCTGCACTCAGCAGAGTCTACCTGACCTTCTCCCTCTGCTCATCCCCATGCTTGTGCTCTCTCTATATAATAAATAAATAAAATCTTTTAAAAAATATGTAAAATGTGACATCACAAACAACAACAATAAAAAATATAAGGGAAAGATAAAAAATTTAGTTTTGTAATGTGTTCAAATTTAAGTTGCTATGAACTCAAACCAGACTATTATATACATAGAAAGTTATATGTGACCCTTACAGTAACCACAAAGCAAAAGTCCGCAGTAAATATAAAAAAGAAAGTGAAAGAGAAATCTAAATATAACAAAGAAAGCTATCAAATCATAAGGAAAGAGGAAAAAAAAGAAAGGAATACAGAGGAACTACAGAAACATCCAGAAAATAATTAATGAAATGTCAATAAATACATACCTATCAGTAATTACTTTAAATACAAATGGGCTAAACTCTTTAATCAAAAGACTTTGAGTGGTTCAGTGGATTAAAACAAACAAACAAACAAAAAAAACAAGACCCATCTATATGCTGGGTCTTGTGTGAGAGACACAGTTCAGAAGGATGGACAACACAGTTTGAAAGTGAAGGAATAGGTAAAGATATTCCATGTGAATCAAATAAAAAGGGTCGTGTAGCTATCTATAGTCAGCAGACAAAATAGACTTTAAAGAAAGACTGTAATTATAGACAAAGAAGGGCACATAACAACAAAAGGGCCAATCCAGCAAAAGGGCCTAACATTTATAAATATATATATGCACACATCATAGGAACACCAAAATATATAAAACAAATACTAATGGACCTAAAAGGAAAACTTTACAGTGATGCAATAAAAATTTGAATTATCCACTTACATTAATGGACAGATCATCCAAAGAGAGAATTAATAAGGAAACATCATCCTTAAATGACACATTGGACCAGATGGATTTAATAGATATAAATAGAACATTACATCCAAAAGCAGCAAATATAGATTCTTTTCAACTGCACATAGAATATTCTCCATCATAGATAACATGTTAAACCACTAAACAAATCTTAATAAATTCAGGAAGACTTAAATTGTATTACACATTTTCTCTGACAACAATAGTATGAAGCTAAAAACAAATTACAAGAAAAAAAAAGGAAAAAACCCACAAAAATATGGAAATTAAATAACATGCTTCTGAATAACCAATGGGTCACTGAAGCAATCATTGAAGAAATTTTGAAAAAAAAAAACCCAGAAAGAAATAAAAACAGATTTATGACATGACAAAATCCATGTGATGCAGCAAAAGTATTGCTAGAGGGAAGATCATAGCAATTCAGCCTTACTTCAAGAAACTAGAAATAGCTCAAATAAACAATCTAACTCTCTACCTAAATAAGCTAGAAATGGAGTAACAAACAAAATTCAAATTTAGTAGAAGAAAGGAAACAAGATGAAAGTGGAAATAAATGAAATAGAGACTAAAAATAAAACAGAAAAGATTAATGAAACTAAGAGCAGCTTCTTTTCAAAGATAAACAAAATTGATAAACATTTGGCAAGATTCTCCAAGAAAAAAAGAGAGGTTAAATAAATAAAATCAGAAATGAAAGAAGTTACAATAGATACCACAGAAGCACAAAGGATCATAAGAAACTCCTACTAAGGGGCGCCTGGGTGGTTCAGTGGGTTAAAGCCTCTACCTTTGGCTCAGGTCATGATCCCAGGGTCCTGGGATGGAGCCCCGCATCGGGCTCTCTGCTCAGCAGAGAGCCTGCTTCCTCCTCTCTCTCTCTGCCTGCCTTTCTGCCTACTTGTGATCTCTCTCTCTCTGTCAAATAAATAAATAAAATATTTTTAAAAAAAAGGAAACTCCTACTAATATACACCAGCAATTTGGACAACATTAAAGAAATAGATAAATTTCTAGAAATATACAATTTTTCAAGACTCAATCATAAGGAATTAGAAATTCTAAATAGAGAGATTACTTGTTAGGAGATTGAATTAATAATCAAAAACCTCCCAACACATAAAAGTCCAGGACCAGATGGTTTTACTGGTTAACTCAAACAAACATTGAAAGAATATTTAATATCTAGCCTCAAAATCTCCCAAAAAATTGACTTCCAAAGTCGTTTTACAATGCCAGCATTACCCTTGACAAAGACACCCCAAAGAAAGTAAATTATATGTCAATGTCCCTGGTGAATATACTTGCAAAAATACTGAACAAAATATTAGCAAATCAAATCCAACAATACCTTAAAAGGATCATGCACCATGATCAAGTGGGATTTATTCCAAGGATGCAAGAATGGTTCAACATCTGCAAATCGATGTGATACATTACATTAACAAAATGAAGAATAAAAATTACATGATTAAATGATCACATATGATCACAGATGCAGAAAAATAATTTGATGGAATTCAATATTCATTTATGATAAAATAAAGAAGGTATGGAAGGAATGTTCTTAAATATAATTCAGGCAATATATGATAAACCCACAGCTAACCTCATGCTCAATAGTGAAAAGATGATTTTCTTCAAAGATCAGGAACAAGACAAGAATGCTCACACTTCCTACTTTTATTCAACATAATTTTTAAGTCCTAGCCAGAACAATTAGGTAGAGAAAATAAAAAGACTTCCAAAATGGAAAGGAAGTAAAGCTGTCAGTATTTGCAGATGACAAATACTTCCTACTTTATACAGAAAACCCAAAATACTGCAACCCCCCCAAAAAAAGCTAATAAATTAATTCAGTAAAGTCCCAGAATAGAAAATCAACATGCAGAAATCTGTGGTGTTTCTACATGTTTACTAAAAATCAGAGGGAAATAAAAATAATCCTATTAACATTGCACAAAAAAAAAAATATTTAGAATACATTTAACCAAGGACGTAAAACATCTGTACACTGAAAACTGTAAGACAGTGCTGAAAGAACTTGAAGATGACACAAATAAATGGAAAGATATTCTGAGAGAGGGAAGACGGCAGCAAAGTAGGAGGATCCTAGGCTTGCCTCATCCCATGAATTCAACAAGATAACTATCAAATCATCCCCTAAATACCACAGAAATTGACTTGAAGACTGACAGAACAAACTCCACAAGTAAAGGAAGGAAGAGACCACATTGAAGAAAGTAGGATGTGTGGAGACACAGTATGAGAGAGAAAGAGATCATGGACTCTGCAGTGAAGTGGGAGCCATGGTCATAGAGAAGGCTGAGAGACAGACTAACACACAGGGGAGTGCATGGAGAAAATGAATCTCCATAGGAATTGGCTCAGAAAGCCAGAGGGACTGAATTTCATGACTTCTAGTAACCAGTGGGGCTTAAAATCTGGAGTTTGAAAGGTAAGGGGGCTTGACTCAGGGAGAGCCCTGAGGCAGAGTGGCCACACTTGAAGAGAAAGAAGGGCAGAGAGCCTGTGGATATATAGCATGGAAACAGCAACCTGAAGAGCACCTGGACACACAGTGGGGGGGGTTATTTGCTCATTTCAGAGAATGTCCCTGAGAAGCAGCATCCATGGAGAGACCCCTACAGGAACAAAGGAATGACAGGTGCCATTTCCCTCCCCTGCATTTCAGCATAAGCAGAAAACCACTTGCAGGAACCAGCACATCACCAACACTCACTACCTAACTTACTTATATCAAGCCCTGCCCTGCCATGCTTTAATGGAACCATGCTTCCCAGTCACCCTTGCCTCAGACCCAGTGTGGCAAGGCCTCCTTCCCCAGAAGACCTGCCTATACCCCTGACAACAGCACATCTCCCCGCTCTGGAGTTTTGCAGAGTCTCAGTTCTGGTGGTGGTGGCAACGGATCTCATTTCACAAGCAAGTCAGAACGCATCTAGTTAAAACCCACCACATTCAAGCCAAGGACCAAACATTGCCCAAAACAGACAAAAAGAGCTTTCGCAGACAACCGGCCTGAAAGATAAAACAGCCAGGACAAAAGAGCAGAAAACATGCATCACACGTTGGAGACACTTCTGCAAGTTCCAGGCCCTGGAGAATGGGCGACACTACGTGACAGGGAACTACAGGACCTCTTCTTCATAACTCTCAAGAACAGGAGATGTAGCTGACTTACCTAACACACACACACACACACACACACACACACACACAGAAAAAGGCACAGAGACTTAGACAAAATGAGAAAACCGAAGGATTTGTTCCAAATGAAAGAACAGGAGAAGACCATGGCCAGAGATCTAAGTGAAACAAAAATAAATAACATGCCTGATGGAGTATAAAGCATTGATCATAAAGATACTCACTGGAGTATGAGAAAATACCAGAAGACATCAGTGAAACCCTTAACAAAGAAATAAAAAAAGAACAAATTACAGATGAAGAGTGCAATAAATGAGATTAGAAAGAAGCTTAATGAAATAAACACCAGGCTGGAAGAAGTAGAGAAAGGAAGTAATGACTTACAAGACAGAATAATGGAAATTAATCAAGCAGACCAAAAGAAAGGAAAAAAAAAAAAAAGGATTATGCGACAGGCAAACAGACTTAGGGAACTCAGTGACTCCATCAAACATAATAACATTCATATTATAGTAGTACCAGCAGAAGAAAGAGAAAAGGGGGCAGAAAATTTATTTGAAAAGATAATAGATGAAAACATTCCTTATCTGGGGAAGGAAACAGATATCCAGATCCATGAGACACGGAGAATCCCTGCCAAAAAAATAACAAGCAGATCCACACCAAGATATATTATAATTAATAATGTAATGCAAAATACAGAGATGTAGGAAAAAAATAAAAATAAAAACAGCCAGATAAAAGAAGACAGTTGCAGGGGCACCTGGGTGGCTCAGTGGGTTAAAGCCTCTGCCTTCGGCTCAGGTCATGATCTCAGGGTCCTGGGATCAAGCCCCGCATCGGGCTCTCTGCTCAGCAGGGAGCCTGCTTCCCCCTCTCTTTCTGCCTGCCTCTCTGCCTACTTGTGATCTCTCTCTCTCTCTGTCAAATAAATAAATAAAATCTTAAAAAAAAAAAAAAAAAAGAAGACAGTTGCATACATGGGAAACCACATAAGAAAATTAGCAGATATTTCACCAGAAACTCTGCAAGCAAGAAGAGATTGGCCCGATATATATATATAAAACCTGTAGCCAAGAATACTCTATCCAGCAAGGCTAACATTCATATTAGAAGGAGAGATAAAGAGATTATGAGATAAACAAAAGGAAAAGGAGTTCATAACCACTAAATCAACCCTGCAAGAAATATTATAGGGGACTCTTTGAGTGGAAAAGGGAGACCAAAAATGACAGTATAAAAATAGGAAACATAAAAGCAGTGAAAATGAAATTTCCATAAAATAATCAGTGAAAATCTCAAACATACAAGGATGCAAAATATGACAACACAATCCCCAAGGATGGGTAACAGAGGAGAAAGGAATGGGCTCAAACTTAAACACATCAACTTAATATGACTACTATATGCAGAAGAGATTATATAAATACCTAATGGTAATCATATATTAAAAACACTAATAAAAATGCAAATAATAAAGAGAATGAAATCCAAATATATAACAAAAAAGTCAACAAAACATAAAAGGGAAAGACAAGAAAGGATCAGAGAAAATAGTCAAAAACAACTGCAAAATAAGTTCTAAAATTACAATAAACACATATCCATCAATAATTACACTAAATGTAAATTGACTAAATGCTCCAATCAAAAGGCATATCCTGACAGAAGAGATAAAAAAAAAAAGACCCAAGTATATGCTGCTTACAAGATCTATGTTAGACCAAAAGACACCTAAAGAGAGAAAATAAGGGGATGAAGAAGCATTTGTCATGAAAATGTATGTCAAAATAAAGCCAAAGTATCAGTACTTACCTCAGACAAAACAGACTTTAGGATAAAGACTGTAACAAAAACCTAAAAAAAAAAAAAAAAAGACTGTAACAAAAGACAAGGAAGGACACTATATAATAATAAAGGGGACAATGCAGTAATAAGAAATAACAATAGTAAATATTTATGCTTGCAACATGGGAGCACCTAACTACATAAAACAGTAAATAACAAACATAAAGCAAGTAATTTCTAATAATACAATCATAGTATGAGAAATTAACACTTACATATATGGACAGATCATCTAAAAGGAAAATACACAAGGAGACAATGGCTTTGAATAACACACTGGAACAGATGGATTTAACAGATATATTCAGAACATTTCATCATAAAAAAACAGAGTTCACATTGTTTTCAAGTGCACATAGAGCTTTCTGCCAAATAGATGACATATTAGGCCACAAAACAAGCATCAGAGAATTAAAAGGATCAAATTCATACCATGCATCTTTTCTGACCAAAACAGTATGAAAGTTGAAGTCAACCAAAAAAAAAAAAAAAAGAAAAATTGGAAAGAACACAAATATAAGGAAGTTAAATAAGATGCTACAAAACAATGAATGAGTCAACCAAGAAATAAAGGAAGAAATAAAAAAGTGCATAGAAACAAATGAAATTGAAAACACAATGGTTCAAAACCTTTGGGATATAGCAAAAGTGGTACCAAGAGGGAAGTTTATAACAATAAAGGCTTACCTCAAGAAGTAAGAAATATCTCAAATAAATAACCTAACATTATATCTAAAGGAGATAGAAAATGATCACCAAACAAAACGTAAAATCAACAGAAGGTAGAAAATAATAAAGATTAGAACAGAGAGAAATGATATAGAAATTTAAACAACAACAAAGATCAATGAAATGAGGAGATAGTTCTTTGAAAAATTCAACAAAAATGATAAACCTCTAGCCAGACTTACAAAGAAAAACCAGAGAAATGACAGAAATAAAGAAAATTACAAATGAAAGAGGAGAGATAACCAACACTACAGAAATAAAACATTACAGGAGAATATTATGAAAAAATATATAAGAACAAATTGGACAACCTAGAAGAAAAATGATAAATTCCTAAAAATATATAACCTACCAAAACTGAAACAGAAAAAAATCATACAGACCAATTCCTGGCAAATAAATTAACTCAGTAGTCAAAAAATTCCCAACAAGCCAAAGTGTCAGACCACACGTCTTCACAGGCAAATTCTACCGAACATTTAAAGAAGACTTAGCACTTATACTTCACAAAGTATTCTAAAAAATGGAAACGGAAGGGAAACCTCCAAACTCATTCTATGAGGCCAGTATTACCCTGATACTAAAATCAGATAAAGGCATCACTAAAAGAGAACTATAGACTAGCAGCCTGATGAAAAATATGCAAATATCCTGAACAAAATACTAGCAAACTAAATCCAAAGATACATAAAAAAAAATTCACCACAATCAAGCGGGATTTATTCCTGGATTGCAAGTGTGCAGAGATCAATCAACATGATATATCACATCAATAACAGAAAGGATAACAACTGTATGACCATTTCAATAGAAGCAGAAAAAGCATTTGATGAAATATAACATCCATTCATAATAAAAACCCTCAACAAAGTAGGCGTAGAGGGAACATACCTCAACATAATAAAGGTGTCATATGAAAAATCCATAGCTAATATCATTCCTAACGGAGATAAACTGAGAGCTTTTCCCCTGAAATCAGGAATGAGACAAGGATGACCACTCTCACCATTTTTATTCAACATAGTACTGGAAGTCCTAACCAGAGCATCAGACAACAAAAAGACATAAAAGGCATCCAAATCGGTAAGAAGTAGTAAAACTTTCATTATTTGGAGATGACATGATAGTATATATCGAAAACCCAAAAGACTCCACCAAAAAATGCTAGAATCAATGAATTAAGTAAACTCACAGGATACAAAAATCAGTGTACAGAAATCTGTTTCATTTCTGTACACCAATAATGAAACAGCAGAAAGAGAAATTAAGAAAACAGTCCCATTTATAATTGCACCAAAAATATTAAGATACCAATGATAAAAATAACCAAAGAGGTAAAAGGCCTGTACTTTGAAAATTATAAAACACTGATGAAAGAAATTGAAAATGATACAAGAAATGGAAAGACATTTCATGCTCGTGGATTGAAATAACAAATATTGTTAAAATGTCTATACTTTCCGGGGCGCCTGCATGGCTCAGTGGGTTAAAGCCTCTGCCTTCAGCTCAGGTCATGATCTCAGGGTCCTGGGATCGAGCCCCACATCGGGCTCTCTGCTCAGCAGGGAGCCTGCTTCCCCCTCTCTCTCTGCCTGCCTCTCTGCCTAATTGTGGTCTCTCTCCCTCTGTCAAATAAATAAATAAAATCTTAAAAAAAAAAGTCTATACTTTCCAAAGCAGTCTACAGATTTAATGCTATGCCTATCAAAATACAAGCAGCATTATTCACAGAAATAGAAAAAAACAATCCTACACTTTATAGGGAACCAAAAAAGACCCAGAATACACAAAGCAATTTTCAATAAGAATAGTAAAACTGGAGGCATCCCAGTTCTGTACTTCAAGTTATATTACAAAGTTGTAGTAATCCAAATAGTATGGAGCTGGCACAAAAATACACATATAGATCAATAGGACAGAATAGAAAAATGCAGAAATAAATCTAAAATTGTATGGCCAATTAGTCTTTGACAAAGGAGGAAATAATATCCAATGGGAAAAAGTCTCTTCAACAAATTGTGTTGGGAAAACCGGACAGCAACATGCAAAAGAAGGACCACTTTCTTACACCATACACAAAGATAAATTCAAAATGTATTAAAGACTTAAATATGAGTGAACCCATAAAAATTCTAGAAAAAAAAATCACATTCCATATCTTCTCTGACATTGGCCATAGCAACTATTTTCTAGATAGGCCTCCTGAGGCAAAGTTAATAAAAGCAAAAATAAGCCAGGTGCCTGGTTGGCTCAGTCGTTAAGCATCTGCCTTCAGCTCAGGTCATGATCCCAGGGTCTTGAGATTGAGCCCCCATCAGGCTCCCTGCTCAGTGAGGAGTCTGCTTCTCCCTGTCCCACTCCCCCTGCTTGTATTCCCTCTCTTGCTCTCTCTCTGTCAAATAAATAAATAAAATCTTTTTAAAAAGCAAAAATAAACTACTGGGATTACATTAAAATAAAAAGCTTCTGCACAGCAAAGGAAACAGTGAACAAAACTAAAAGGCAACTTACAGAATGTGGGATATTTGCAAATGGCATTTGCAATAAATGGTTAGTATCCAAAATATATAAAGAACTGATAAAACTCAACATTGCAAAGACAAATAATCCAATTTAAAAATAAGCAGAAGACATTAACATATATTTCTCCAAAGAAGACATACGGATGTCTAACAGACTCACAGAAAGATTCTGATAATCACTTATGATCAGGGAAATGCTAATAAAAGCTACAATGAGGTATCACCTCACGTCTGTCAGAATAGCTAAAATCAATAACACAAGAAAGAATAAGTGATGGTCAGGATGTGGAGAAAAAGGTACACTCCTGAACTTTTCATGGGAATGCAAACTGGTGCAGCCACTGTGGAAAGCAGTATTGACTTTCCTCAAAAAATTAAAAATAAAACTACCCAGGGTGCCTGAGTGGCTCAGTTAGTTAAGCATTCAATTCTTGATTTCAACTCAGGTCATGATCTAAGGGTTGTGAGCATGAGCATGAGGCCTGCTTAAGAGTCTCTCTCTTCTTCTCCCTCTGCCCCTCCCCACTCTTTCTCAAAAAAATAAATAAAATAAAAATAGAACTACCCTATGATCCAGCAGTTGCACTACTGGGTATTTGCCAAAAGAATACAAAAACACTAATTCAAAAGGATGCATGCCCTCTTATGTTTATAACAACATTATCTACAATAGCCAGGATATGGAAGCAGCCAAAGTATCCTTCGATTAATGAATGGATAAAGAAGTGGTACTGGGGCGCCTGAGTGGCTCAGTCGTTAAGCGGCTGCCTTCAGTTCCGGTCATGATCCCGGAGTCCTAGGATTGAGCCCCGCATCGGGCTCTCTGCTCAGCGGGAAGCCTGTTTCTTCCTCTCCCACTCCTCCTGCTTGTGTTCCCTCTCTCGCTGTCTCTCTATCAAATAAATAAAATCTTAAAAAAAAAAAAAGAAGTGGTACACACACACACACACACACACACACACACACCCCAGAATATTACTCAGCCATAACAAAGAATGAAATCTTCCCATTTGCAATGACATGGTTGGAGTTAGAGAGTGTTAGGCTAAGTGAAATAAGCCAGTCAGAGAAATACCATGTGGCTTCACTCATATATGGAATGAGAAAACAAAACAAAGGAACAAGGGAAAAAAGAGAGAGAGAG